>OZ023281.1:4377162-5616625 GCA_964007245.1 Hypomecis atomaria
AATACGAAACGTGTTTGTCGTGTATTCATTTTACGTCCATTTACATTCGAGTATTTATTATACAAATGACGTTATCTACTTGATCTACTTCCTGACAAAAAGGTGAAACTAATTATAAAGACAAGCGGACGTCAGCGAGGCTAATGAACGCAGAATAAATCGATTCCGATGTACCCGGGTGAGCACAAGGGTTGTCTTTGTTATCCCGGCCTGGGATGAATTACATTTCATGGGGCACTTTTCCAACGTTAGAAAATACTTATATAGTGTTGAAATTTTGAGTAATACGAACTGGATACAAAAATTACAATAGAGATAAATGTATCTTGTTATTTTTAAATCTTATAAATTGAGTTACGAAAAGATTGTGACGTCTTCCTGATATTTGACATTGGACTATAACAACACAGTACAGAGCTGGATCTTTGAGAACATAAAAAATACTTCAACTAAACTACATTCTGAACTGATCACCTTATCACTTATATAACTTAGTCCCAAGCGACTTAGTTAAAAATTCTGTAAATGATGAAAACGAATTATAATGAGGTATTAAAGAATTACAACAGAAACGCGGTGGGTGCAAGTCCCTACCCACCGATCTTATTGGCTTATGGCCAGAAGAAAACTTCTTAAAGCTAATTTGATGATAATGACAACCTGCCTAGTGACAGTATAATCTGTACAGCTAATTTTACAGATATCTGTGCTGTAAAGCAACGTCCAAAAAAGATAGAGAAACTGATCCAGATTTCTGTGGATCAAGTCATATAGCAGGTGCCCCGGTTGTGGCCACAGACCCGGTTGTGGCCATTTTGGTGTCAAAATTATTGCTTAAATGGTACTTATAAACAACGTAACTACACAAATATTGTTTGAGTGAATCTCAAATCATTACACTTTTTTAAAATATTGTTTGAATGTTAAATTGTCTAATTAATCGTTAAAATTCAATGTGGCCACAAATGATACTAAGATGGCCACAACCGGGGCACCTGCCCTACCTATTGTTATCTATTGTCACTTTTCAACTGGCATGTGAGTCAGGCACAGAGAGGGCACAGATATCTGTAAAGAGTCAGGACTATGAAAATAACTACAGCAATTATTGAGAAACGTTTCAGACAGTTTCAATAATCCACCCACGCTTCATATCATTCAACTCTATGAAGTACAGAACAAACAATGAAATAGCCAAAACAACTGGTGAAGTTATTCACATCGAAGCCGCTGCTACTACCGAAAGTCCGAAACTTGTTAACAAATAGAAACCTGTTTAATGCTCGTATTGTAACTAACCTTTATTTGAAGACGGACAAAGGTGAACAATTGTTTATTAACTCATAGGCATTGAGGTGTTACTACTGGATCCAAACATCATTACTATCAACCAGCATTATTTTAGTGTTGCAATTTACTAAGTTTTACTATTTTTAATGTGAAGAGATCCATGCGCAGACACAATAAGAAAATTTGTTAACAAGTAGTACCTACACATTGATAACATGAAAAATAAGTGTTATAAATATCCTAATAACGCAGAAAAAATGCGAAACAGTACACATTCTCCAAGTTGTAATTTATAAGAAATAATACCTGCTAATTATTTAACTAGTACCTAATGTGGAGTGCCCCATAAAATGTCTACAGAGAGATAACATTTATTGTACATACCCAAGCTACAAATTCTAGAACAATTTGTTCAAAGCTGCCTAAGCAATCATGAAAGTGTCGAAAATGTTGCCAAACTATTCACAAATATTCGATACTAAATAGAACTTTCATACTAAGCAAAATATTTCAAATCTCGATTCCAATTCGATTCTCAAACGTCAAATTACTTTCGTCCCAATCCAATAGTAACTCCTTTAATTCCTAAACTTAGTGATTCAGGTTATTGGACGGACAATGTCACTTTTAACTAGCAAAGGGCACAAAGTTCCGTTGTTTGCGACTACTCTAGGACCTAAACTTTTTCAGGATTGAATGACTCCGCTTTAATACCTCGCTCTAGAAATCCAGTCGTTAAACGTTTGTTTTGTAGTTTTCACTTACTTTGTTCTTAGATGTTACTTAACAAGTACTTTTTATACACAATGAAGGGGTATTTTGGGTTAACTGATGTTTAAATTAGGTAGTTTAAGAATTAGAGGAATCGGCATTGTTATCTATCATTTTATGCATAATCAATAAGTCCATATAGATAAGCTGAATCAATTACGTAAGTAATTAAATCACAAGGACGGAATCATCTTGCGCTTTTTGAGTGTTTATAAGAAATCTTTTACTTTTTATTTTTGTGCATGTCACATTTGGGATTTAATAGTCAGTCGTGGTCGTTTCGTTTCCTGAAGGATATACTTTAATTTACTTAAATTTCATTCATGGACAATAACCTACGCAGGTACTTTAAATTTCAAACGAACACTATCATCATCGCAATATTGATAAGAGGTTTTTGGATTATTTGTTACAGTTCTTATTAGACGCAGAGTGTAAGTAAGTAAATGTAGCATCTAATATAAGTATTTGCTCTATCATGTGTTTCGCAGTATAGGTAATTTATGTCATCATAATAAAAAAAGATCTACGACAGAAACACGAAACAAAGCCATCCATCGGGCGTTCAACCCTAAACATTGTGTGAACGAGCGCTAATAAAAATTACGTAATAATGGTACATATCTCGCAAGGAACTAAGTGGTAATTAGGTTAAACAGGGCTCTTTCCCTGCAAGTGTAAGAATGAAGAATAATAGGCTTTATTGTGGTGTTAATTAAGAGGTAATTGGTGTGGCAGAGCTAGCCAGCCAGTGCAGGAGAGGTCCTATTGTCGCGTTATCGTCGCCCCCCAGTCGCAAGCCGGAATGTCGTCAACTTTAATTCCCTTCTACTTGGCAAATTTTTAATTCGATCGAGGTTTAATTACGATGGCATGTGCTTACTGGAGCGAGTAAATGAATGGATTCAATAGGTATTTTTGTGAAGTAGCCCAGAAATTATTCTGACAACAATTGGTTGACATCGCAAATAAACAGGAAATGATTTGCTTACAAATTACTTAGGTCTATGAATGTACTATATTTTATTACTCTGAGGTTAGGGTCACAGGTACTACCAGGTTACATAATTAGAGAGAATTCTTTTTTGAAGAACAATTCTAATATTTCATTGGAAGTACCTACTAGATTAATGGTCAATTCCGAAATTACCTAGATAAATAGACGAATGAAATTTTTGTAGAAAACAGTTAAAACAAAAAATAGTTTATGAATATTTTTCTCGTAAAAGGACTTTATTAAAGGACCTAATTAAAAACTGGACAAGACGTAGCAGAAACAGAGATAGAGGCTCAGACGTACTAATCTGTCACAAGTCTGTCACAAACATGACCCTTGATATATTTAAGAGAAGATCAATTGAAATTAATTACATCTTCAATCTTGATAGGTCGTCATTCAATCAACGTACTGATAGTGCAGCGGCGGCACGTGCGCCGGCACACTCCATCGATTGGCAATACGCACCCAATCAGGATTATACTAATCCCCTGCGGCCTGAGACTGGGGTTCTAGTAACAGTGAAGATGTCACTCCTACAGCTACGGTCAGTCTTCGGTAATCGTGGGTGGCATTTACAACTGAGTGCTACCGTGGCTCGGATGACACGTTAAATTGTAGGTCCCAGTTGTTTTAACCGTTTAGCCATTTTACTATGGAAATTTACGTGGTTTTCACACATTTTAAACGATATAAAACGGGACTCACTCACGTGTCCGTAAAGTCATAACACGACTATAGTTTCGGTCGCGTTCGGCGACCTTTCTCAAGTTGGCGAGTGCTAGCACGCGGAGCCGTCTCGCAATGAGTGCATTGCGAGACGGCTCCGCGTGCTATATACGACATTTTATATCGTTTAAAATCCGTTTAGCCATGTCAGATGCCGATTAGGCGGCTTAAAAACTCTGTCACCAGCGGGCTTAGCATAAGGACCATAAAATTATACTATCGACGTGTCAGAACGTGACAGAGTTATGATGAAGCATATATCTGTCACCCTTGCACACGACGATAAACTCTTGTCGTGGTCTTGTATGCTAAGCACACAGGGCTAGCCACCCGGTCTATACGAACTTACTTAGGTATTTACTCATTTGGAAGTTAAATCATAGTCTCTGTGACCATGGTTTGTACCTACGCTTCGAGTGAATAGCCGTGATATCATGGTAGATGTTCGACATTTTATACCAGAATGAGCTGCTATCTAGACGTATGCTAGCACACTCCATCGATTGGCAATACGCAGATTTCACTAAGCTCCTGCGGCCCAAAAATACCGGAGCACCTTAAAAAATGCTAATCGCTACATTTCACTATTTTCCACCAAATATTCTTCGCTACTCAAAAAATACCTTTTTACAATATCTACGAGTATCATCAAAAATACAGTATCCAAATATACTTAAAAATACCTTTTATTACGAAAATTTATCGAGAATTTACTCAAAAATACCGAACTTCGCAAATGTAGAAGTTTTATACCAAAACTAGCTATCTAGACGTACGCTAGCACATTCCATCGATTCTTTATTCGCACCCAATCACAAATACTTACACTGATCCCCAGCGCCCTGAGACTGGGGCTTCAACAGTGAAGATATCACTCGTTCAGAAGTTATAACATAGTCTCTGTGACCATGGTTTGCACGCTTCCAGTAAACAGCTGTTATATCATGGTAGATGCTTGATATTTTATTCCAAAAGTACTAATGGATGTGTGTCTAGACGTACAAATGGATGCGTATTGCGAATCGGTGGAATGTTAGTACCTACATTCCAAAATTCCAATGATTCGCAATACGCGCAATAATTCAGGGTTTTACTAATTCCTTGCGGCCTGAGACTGGGGCTTTAGCAGTGAAGATATTACTCGTTTACTGTACTGTACTGGCTTCTTCATAGTCCACTGCTGAACTTAGGTCTATTCACAAAGGACAATCGGGCCATATCCACCACGGTGGCTCAGTGTGGTTAGGGCTGACTGAGGTGACTCGTTTAGAAGTAATTATACAGAGCTTGACTTCAATGGTAGTGAAGATGTGATTCGCTCAAAGAAGCTTGGTAAGATTGGTATAGACGCTTATCGTAAAAAACGCTGGATTCTTGATATTTGGCCCCAAGGTACTTAGCTATTGAGAGATCAAGACTAGCGATTATTATTTAGAGATTATAGCTATCTAGATTTGATTCCATCAATTTGTAATAAACACCTAATCAGGACTAAACATCTTAGGCTCTTAAACAGAGCTCACCGGACCAGTTTTGCTATATTTTGTGAAAAGTAATAAATTTTACCATAAGTTCTACTTAAAAAGTGATAAAAATATTAAACCTATTAAAAGGCAAAAAGTTATATACTTAGGATCATAAAGTTTATGGTATCGCGATTGTCATTTTGCCATCAATTTGAATTAGAAGGAAAATCAGAAACCACGCAATAGTTAATAATAACAATAACAAAAAGACAAGCTCGTATCTTTCTCGTGTTTTCGTCTTCCAATTGTACCAAAACCACGAGGACAGGAAAATAATTACGAGCCAAGTTAATCAAGTACCGTCTGGAAATTGAGGAAAACTCGTCCTTGGAAAGTACCGTCCAATATCAGGCTTTGGGCAATTTTGTGTATTGGCTCCGCTACTACATAAATTGTGAACAATGTAAAATAATGCACACAGAATATAACTCCTGAAAACGTCCAAACATAATATTTCGAAAACGTGCTATAATTTAGACAATTTTGCTTATCATTAACAATTATCCCTAAAGTGCATAATAGAGTTTTGTTTTAATCAATTTGATCTCTTTAGGAACTAGGGTTCGAGACCAGTGCCTCATATTTCGATAGGGATATTATTTAGAATCACTTCAAGTCTCATATCTCACTACTTAAGTACATACGGAACTTCGTACAGCTTTTTATAACAATCTCTATAGTCGAAAAGCAGCCTTAAGCCCACCTTTTAGGTTTCACCGTATACACTCAGTAATTTATTGTATATAATTTTATTATATATAATTTTCTGCCGATAGACTGCGTGCATTCCGAATGCAAAAACGTGCGATAAGAACAATTGTTCAGGAGTCGCGCAGGACTTCAGCGAAACCATTCTTTGAGTCGCTCGGGATAATGACATTACCTTCGCTCGTCATACTGCAGACAGCTGTGTATGTGAGGCAGAACCTGGACCAGTATCCGAGACGAGGAGAGAGTCACTCGTTCAAACACAACCTCCGTAATGTGAATAGTCTCGCATCGGTTCGTGTGAGGCTCACGCGATCCAAAAAACTGACTCACGTGTTGGGACCAGCAGTGTTTAACTGCTTGCCGGCAGACGTCACTGACGCCCTCAGTGATAACATTTTCAAAAACAAACTTAAAAACTGGCTTGTATCAAGAACATTTTACTCAATTGACGAATTCTTTAATAATGAACGAAAATGTAACATAATGTATAATTATGGACGGAAGTTAATGTGATTAATCCAAATTTGTTGAATGTAATTTAATTTAATTGAATGATTTATGTTTATTATATTGATAAATAATTAATACTTATTGTGCCTAATACAATGTATTCTTGAATTGGTTATTAGCATTTAAGTATGTAAACTGACGTATAATTGTTAAACCAAAATTATTAATAAAATGTTTATCTGTTATCTGTTTATACATATGTGATTCATGTAGGTATGTTGGTAGGTACATACTTACATGAATGATATATGTACAATAGTTGTACATACATCGAAACAAACCAAATGGAGCACGTGGGTCTCAAACCCTCAAAATTCAAACGATCTTCCATCGTTTCAGAGGTTCACTTAGGGAATGAATAAACTGGCCTGTCCTCACAGATCTATTCAGTAAACACCCTATATTTTTAATGTTAGGTATTTCTATTCAAATCGGGGATACTTGGAAAGAGGTCACGATCGATGCTAGAGATGACTTGTCTACTTTTTTATCGATTTCGATATATTTTTATGAAGTTTTGCTTTAGTAATCGTAAAATTTAATCTATCATTATTACTGGTAGTAATATAGTAGTAATATTTCGTATACTCAATGCACACATACAGTTCAGTTGTGTATCATAAGTCATCATTAATTTACTGGGTATCAAAACTTGCTTTCGAAATAAACTATGACAAAGCGTATAAAGTTCGCTCATTGGCCTTAGTTTGACAAGAGACAAGGTCTAGACAAAGTTATGTTACATTTTCGAATTCCCTAACAATAAAATTAAATGTAAAAATTAACATTAGCCAGGTGTGTTTGAGTTTTTCATAAAAATAGCTAACACGAGGAGGAAAAAATTTAATTAGTCCGTCAGATTAGATTATTATTATCAAAAAATATTAGACAAGTATTTTTTTCTTTTGTCTATTAAAAAAATTGAAGAAGATATAGCCGGTTAAAGTTCACGTCACGACTCATATAGGCTTTTGTCCGAGAAGTGACGTCACGACCCCCACTTCCGCCGACCCCTAACTTTGACAAGGTTTACCTTTGTCATTTATGTTTGGTTTACAAAAGAAAAAATACTGTCCAAAACTTTTTGATAATTTAACTCACTGACTAATAATTATTATAAATATAATAATGATTTTTTTACCTAGTCATCATCCCTACTATTACTATATATCTCGTAATTTTAGTGCATGATTAGTCCCGTAGTACATAATAATAATGTGTTCAAATCGCGAAAGTTTAAAAACAACAATCATCCCTACAGTTAAATGTTACATTAACTAAGGCCCAAGGACTAGCTATCGATAAAGTGATCACAACCGTAACGAAGACAGCGGGTCATCCCTAAACTAAGCCCGACCAATTACTCTGAAAGACTCGTATAACATGAAGGCATTTCAATTTAGCTTATTGGCTTATGTGCGTTTAGATTTTGTCATATTTTTCCTCTGTCACGTGACATGTAATTTCATTTATTGGATAACGATTTTGATCATGGATTTGTGTCATTATTATGAAAAATTTTACTTATTATTGAATCCTAAAAATGTTTTGTCAAATGACTTTAAGATTTAGAACAGAGAGTTGCAGAAGGTTTTGGTCATATTAAAATCCACAAATCTGAAAATTAATTAAATCCTATACTTATATACCCTTACTCATAACTTCTTACGTTATACACTACCGTAATAATTTCTAGATCGAGTTTGACTAGGTGTTTTAGCGATCACCAAAGTTAAGCAACGGTTGGCACGGCCAGTCTTGGGATGGGTGACCGCGGGTGGCATTTCCAACTGAGCGCTGCCGTGGCTCGGATGACACGTTTAATTGTAGGTGTCGGTTGTTCTAACCGTTTATCCATGTCAGATGCCTTCCATGCGGCTTAAAACTCCGAGACCAAGACACGGCAATGGTATCTATGCAGTATTGCGACTCGGCCCTGTCCTTCAAATAAATACCTACAGTATCGCGTGGCCACGCAGTACGTTACACGTGCTAGGGCTACCCGCCTACTACGAGTACAAACCCATACGTTCGTTCGCCACTACGGCGCGCCCCTGCGACTGTTGTGTACCGAACTCCGAGGCGCGTAGGTATGATTCGTTTTCCGACCATTTGTATGAAGACGGAATACTGCAAAGATACCATTACTGTGACCAGGACTAGTCCTATATAATCTTACTTCTCATCCGATCGACGTCCACACGTCATCGTATATTGATAGATTTAAAACTACATATTCCTAAAATGAGCTAATTCGCGGTGCATCGCAGCATAAAGGCGCGTGCACACGGGTCACGCTATCGCCATTCTGCTTCATTAGGCGGGCGGTGGTGGCGGCACTATCGCCGCGGGCAGCTCATTTTTCACAACCTGCGCCCGCCACCGACCGAGTTTAGCTGCTTATAATGTGAAAGTTGCGAACAGTTTTGTGGCTAAATATTATTGTTTAGGTATAATGCCTATTTGGTTTGGTAGCATTATATAATCAATTGATTTATTTATTTATTAACCGAAATACGACGTTTATTACAAGTTCAAAGATCCGCAGGAGCGACAGAGGAACAGTATACTTCTAAATTGACTGCCTCGGTGGCTCAGTGGTTAGTGACCCTGACTTCTCGGTCAAAGAGGCGTGGGTTCGATCCCCACCCAGGGCAAACATTTGTGTGATGAACATAGGTGTTTGCTCTGTGTCTGGGTGTTATTTAGGTAGTATCTATATAAGTATGTATTTAAAATATGTATATAGTATATCAGTCTCTGGCAGCCATATCACAAGCTTTGCTTATTTTGGGGTCAGAGACCGTGTGTAAGATGTCCCTAAATAATTATTTAATTAAACTTAATTGAGTTGTCTTTGGCAAAACATCACACAGATGTGGTTCAACAGTGTGGTGGAGGTTATGTGAAAGCGTATTCCTGGTAAGCCTACATAGCGATGGCATGTCGATATCGACATGCCATACGAGAAATTTTGAAGCTACACTTGGACGAGATTGACCAATAGGTAATGGGCAAAAGAAAAAGAAAATTTGTACCCTGCAAACAAGCTATCAAAGAAGATGATGAATAATTTAAAAATAAATTACACAAAATAAGAAGCATCACATTACCCCAAACTGATCGCTATAAAGTTTTCAAACCTCGAAAGCAACAGCTCTACATTTTGTTGTTTTATTTACTCAATAACTAAGCAAATAGAAGTCATACTACATATACCATTTTATATCAACATGTCACAAAAATAATTGCTCTCGCACAAAAGACCCCCATACATTGCATCCGTACCTGCACAGTAAGCCTACCGATTTAATTTACAGGCCCCCCGTGATCGGGGACGATATTCAAATAAGGATTCATCTATTAACGGGTCTCGCGACAACTTCTATTATCTATCGCTTGGGGTTCCAGTGTGTCACCGGCTTTAAAAGTTTCTCTGATGATCAATCAGTTTACAGAATGAGATGCCATGAGACCGCTTGTAAATATTACATTGCAATAAATAGTTGAGTATTTCTATAAGAACATACAAGTAGGAACTTTGAGACGATTTCATTTTATCTAGTTTTTAAAGCACCCGATACTCTTAAATTTTGCTTCATAATATTTAATATTAATGAGAGTTTCACTGCCACTGTAGGTTTCCCAGTGTTAAATAATTCAACCTAGATCATGTTCTGACGTTTGCACCAAATTCAATGAAGCGTTTATCAATTTAATAGTTTCTGTTGCTAGAAAATTGCAAGTGTGTCAGTTATTATTATTTATTATTTTGAGCCTGTATTATCCCACTGCTGGGCAAAGGCCTCCCTCCCCTCCTTCCAGACTGCGCGATCTACTGCGTTGGTGGCCCAGTGTTTGTCGTGCGAGCTCAGTTCGTCGCGCCACCTGCGTCTGGGTCGACCCAGAGGTCGTTTGGATTTTGGAATCCAGTCGGTGGTGACCTTTGCCCAGCGGTTGTCCGGCATGCTACAGACGTGTCCCGCCCAATCCCATTTCAACTATCCGGCTTGATGACAAAGTGTGTCAGTTAGTTTTGCAAAATAACTCAATATGTTTTTCGATAAAAATGGCACAAATCACTTCAACTGTGTATAGAAATCAATTTTTCAAAAACAGCTCTGCCAATTTCTTTTAAATTGACTACTTTTAAACTATAATCTACCAAACAAAAAAAGAATCGTCAAAATCAGTTTATAATTGATGAAGTCATCGCGTACTAACAAAAAAAAAACGCATCGAATTGAGAACCTCTTTTTTTAAATCAGTCAAAAATCAAAATAATTATACTGTGGTCCTTTTCCAAAAGAAAGGCCAAAAAAAACATAATAATAAACGCACATCATAACAATTAAATCTTATCCAATTTGTTTTTTAAGTTTCGTAGATGTGCTACGAAACTCGTAGACAACAAAATGTTAACATTGTTTTATGCCGTGGGCCACACGTTGGACGATGACTTGCGACCAAGCTTGGCTACCAATTGATTAGCCAATCAGAGTAAATTAAGTATCATTGTTCGGTTTGCGTCCAAATTCATTCTAAAATCGATCTATACATTGTAGTGTTGGACTCAAGGTTACAGCTTTAAGTCAACATAGCCAATGTGTAGCACGGCTTTAGATACAAACCGGTAAGATAGCACGAAACGTTGAGCCAAATTGAAACTTAATGACTTCTTGTTACAAATTTCTTGAAATGTAGGTATTTTAATTTAAAGTTTTAATATTTCAGATGTCTCGAAATAACTCTGCCGCGAGACCCATCGAAGTGGTTTGTTTGCTGTTTGACTGCTCTCATTACACGTACCTAATAGACTTTAGTCAAAAATGGTCCAATATAGGTACTCTCCACTAATAGACTTTTTTATGTATTTATTAAGAATTTGATAAAAGTTAAAAAAAAATGGTTTTCTATTTTTGTTCACCGGGGTGTAGTAAGTAAGTAAGTTTGTATAGGCCGGGTGGCTGGCCCTGGTGTCAGAGTTTTTAGGCCGCCTGTAGGCCTCTGACATGGCTTAACGGTTAAAACAACCGGGGCCTACAATTTAACGTGTCATCCGAGCCACGGTAGCGCTCAGTTGGAAAATGCCACCCGAGGTCACCCATCCAAGTACTGACCGAGCGGAACGTTGCTTAATTTCGGTGATCGCTGACAATCACCTAGTCAAACTACGCTACGAGCGCTACTGGGGTGTGGTTACTTACCGAAAAAATTACAACAAGCCCAAATTATTTTAAAAAAATGATTACCCTATCTACAAATATTAATAATAAACAAATAGGATTATTAACACAAATAAAACATAACAACCCAAATCAAACAAACTCTTAAGTTCTTTATAATAAAATTAATTATTAGACTTGCGCCTTGGTAATAGGATTGTGTAACCGTATGTTTAATAAAACTATGTTTATACCAAAACTTTAGTTATACAACCTGCTCATTACTTAACAAGGAGAAATGAAAACTCTATTGTTCATATTGTTTCGGTACCGCTTGAAGTAGGTACTAAAACTGTAAATTAGAAAAGTAGGTTCAAACCACAGATTTCTAGAAATGGGTCTTGTAGTCTCGATCTAGCGGTGAACTTGTTTTGCATGAAACAATTTGCTTAAAACCAAAATCATAACTATGCTTCGTGTCAATATTAGATACTCGTACCCAAATCTCGTATCACGGTAATTGTTATCGAACTTCTCCGAAACTGATTGACCGATTATTTATGTTTTTTTGTGTATTTTAGATAGATCTGATGACAAATCGTATGTTAATCTCTATTCTCTTAGGTGATGAGAAAGGTACAGTCTTGTTTTTTTATATGGAATAAAAGCTTTTCCAGTTCAGCTAGAAATTACATAGTTATTTCTAACAGAGCTCAAAAAAATCAGTTTTTCATATGCGCTCATAAAACAATGGATTGAAGCAAAGTAGTAGTAGGCTTAGCAAAAAGAAAGTATCTTGAGCGCCAAGTAACGAGAAACCGTCTGATTAGATCTCTATGGCAATAAAATTTCGAAATTGCATATCGCGAAATGTTTTCCCGACCAATTAAAAGTTGATTTTAACCAAAATATCATCCGAAGTAGTTAACCAACTTTATTACGAATGACGTGACATCACAAACCCGATTCAAAACAAACTTAAGCAGTGAATCAAACTGACAAAACAAGGGTGAAAATGAAACAATAGCACATCATCCCGAGTTCACCCCTCAGACGCAAACCACAGAGGAATATCATAAACGTCGGCTTAAACACTCGTCTCTGCGGATATTGAGTAAATAAAAACATAATAAAATAATAAATTCGACGCAACATATGGCGCAAGACACGGCTTCGGGGGGTCGAGATCTGCGGAACAGTTGCGTGGAGGCGGCAGACCTGACAATCGAACTGAGTGTTACATTTTGACGTACGAATCACTGATAAAAGCACAGAATAGAGGATTCTCTTTTCTATTTAACCGTAACTTCATTAATCTCCCATATTCAACTGAAATATGTATTTGTTACTTGGAACTTACTTTTATAAGGGCCTAAATTTGACATCGTATAGTACTATCGCTTTAAAGAAAGCAGTAAAGCTGTTATGTTTACATGAAGTTATAAATATCACTTACAGGAATTTTCTCAAACAATACAATATTCTTATTTTTTCCAATCTTCTTCGAGCTTATTCCTCATACTTTTCCATTTTTGTTGGCCTAAGTTGAACTAAAAAAGACGCTTTTTAACCAATTTACTTTAATACTCGTAGGTAAATAAGTAACGTCGATGATAGTGAAACATCTTCTAGACAAGCTAAGTAGACTGCTAGACTATACCTCAAGCAAGTCATGGTCAAACGCGAACCTATCTTGTGTCAAAAAGAAAACTTTTCCATAAAAAGTTGCAAGTTTTCGATCGATCGTCAACAAATCGATTGCAAAGCCCCGGGAGCTGGTGTAATGCAGCACCCCCGCGATGCATCGAGTGGAGTATCGAGATCGAGAACTCGAGTAATAATCGAACCCTCGCGCGCGGTGTCCCGCACTCAATCTCAGGGATTTGTAACTAGAGACCACCATCACTACCCCACAACTCACGTTCATTCAAAAATCAACCTTAAGTCTTAGAAGCCAAAGCTTGTAGGTTTGTTTTATAGTTGATAAAATATTTGTTGGAGAATTCCCTGTATTGGGGTGACAATCCAAAGAATCGTGGACGGTTATTGAATTTCTTTGCATTTTTGATTTGTCTCTTCATTTCGTTTGTTGCTCAATCATAACGTAAGTAATTGATTGACGAAGCTTTATGTGATTACTGTATTGTGATTCTTTGTTTACTTGTTTAAATTATTTTCCAGGATAATAATTGTGTTATGAAATTGTTTAAAGAACAGAATCTATAGGATTCATAACTTTGTGAGGCTATTGGAAATATTTGTCTGTTTTATTCTTATATGACCTATATCATATCCTACGTAAAGTTATGTTGTCAGCTGTTGTCTTATTATCTATGTAGTGACAAACAGGTATCTTCTTCTCAAGTTTAAATTCCCTCAAATAAGTTAGTCATAATAAACTGTTGGATAACACATGAAGTGTTAATAATCTACAAATATTATAATTGAAGCCTAAATAATAAATTTTCAAAAATTCCAAATCTTTTTCATTCCATCTGATTCCATTTTCGAATACAATCAAAATTATTTCAAAGCTGCAACCGTCAATTTAATCAAGTCGACAAAACTAGTCATTCGAATTCACTTAACAAAAATTGCCTCGAGCCTAAAATAATGATGTGCAAATCGCGATTACAACGCATGAAGCCACTCCGGCCGGCTATGGGGCGGCCGTTCGCTCGCACATCCTATGGGGGATGTCAGATGCACTGGAGCATTATCGCTTTTTGTCTCTGCGAGTTTAGTCAAAAATATTTTATATAGAGATGTAGTTCCTTGGTTAAATATTCGTTTTTGTGTTATTATTCTAAACTCTATTTTTCTAACTTTATTTCTGTACTTACAAATCATACTAGGTCAAAATTATACTACTTAGGTACGCACCGATCGAAATTTTTGATGTGATAATGACATCTTATAAATCGATGAACGCCGGCTGGACACACGAAAATGTGTCACGTTCCACCGGAGCCGCGCATGCAATCGAGAGTGCAGAACAAGTGATAGAAAGAAAGGCATGATAGTTTCAGGTTTTGGACATCCGCTGTTGGGCGCTTTTCCTAAAGTTTTTAGTAGGAGCTGGTAAGTGGCTTACTTTCATCGTGATCCTGCAATCTTAATCAAGTCAACTGTCCACTTTATGAGTGGATCTCCTACGCCGTGCTTGTTGGTCTTAAATATTCTTATTTACAATGATAAAAATAAAGAATAATTGGCCAAGTGCAAGACTCGTGCACAAAGGGTTCCGTACCCTATGGGAACTCCCTTAGCCCGATTTCAATCGTCTACCGGTTGCAAAAAACGATAAAAAATTACGTTTGTTGTATGGGGCCCCCCTTAAATATTTATTTTATTCTGTTTTTAACTTGTTGTTATAGCGGCAATAGAAATACATCATCTGTGAAAATTTCAGCTTTCTAGCTATAACGGTTCATGAGATACAGCCTGGAGACGGACAGACAGACAGACAGACAGACGGACAGCGGAGTCTTAGTAATAGGGTGTCCCGTTTTTATCCTTTGGGTACGGAACCCTAAAAAGGCCAGTACAGTACAGAATCAAAGATTACTTCTTTACTTACCTTATACTGCTGCTTTATCCAGCTTATATGAATCTGTATCTTAATCGCACCTTACAATAAGTCTTCATTTCAATTACTACTTAGTGCAGCCGGCCGACGTTAATTCCCTCATATCACGATTTCTAGATACTAGTAGCGGATTATGCGCCGATTTGCTGCTCGGGATCGGCTTCAATCGTATCAATGCTGCCTGCGCTGGACAAACACTAGTTAGGACAGATATGATACTCGCTTGAAAACCTAGTTACAGTAGTAAGTACGAGTACCTTCGTAGCTGTAGAGCTTTTTAACCGACTTACGAGTATCTCTTGTCATGTTCTACGACTTGTAGTGCTTTCTCCTTTTCTTTTTCATTCAAACGATCATTTTTGGAAGGCTGCTAGTTTAAATACTAGTTAAATGTTTTTTTTATAATACCTACCTACATCTTCTTTGTAATGTTTCATGTGAACATTTTTTTTTTCTCTATATCTATCGACATCTTACTTAGACCCGAGTTCATCAACCTTATTAACCGTTCGTTTAGTCTTAAACAGCTTGTTAACGAAATTTTGCTGTTCATCAAGCACTAACCGTTGTTTAAATACAGTAAGCGCACGTTTCACTTAAACGACGTCGTCAACGTGTTTAACCAATGGTTACCCATTGCATCACCGGCATTTGCCGTAAAAATCGAAGACGCGATGAATTTTATCCATGGAGAAAAAATATTGAAGATTTTGAGAATATTGAGCAACTTCTACGTGCACCAATAAAATACTTACCTACTTTATTAGGTACATACCTCTGTGGTACATTCCTACTTATTCTTTTTTTCGTTGACGGCTTGGCAGGTTCCAATGATTAACATTGACAAAATAAAAAAGGATACCAAGTTACATAAAAGTGACACGAAACGCTTATTACACTAGCCTAACAAGGATTACATTTTGTAGGATAATTAAAGTACTCGACAGTTTATAAAAGTACTCGACAGTTTTTGAAAGCGTTTGGGAGAAAGCAAATTTATCCGGACAGAATGTCATTTTTTTAGTAGCATAATACCATTCATTCATTAAGGAGTCATTAGTTCAAAAACGTTTGGTTATCTAAGCCCCGGTTATCTGCAAATGATGAAGACCAAAAAAAAGGAAGCTTGTTTAACTTGTCGTTAATTTGTAACCGAGCGTTCGCGTAAACATCGGTTATGTTGCATTTGATGAACTCCAGTCTTAGTGTATAAATTAAGTACACTTACAGAGGTAATCCATATAAAGGGATAGAGATCAATAGTGACAGTATAAATGGAAAGTTTGATAAGAACATAGTGATGTTGGATAATTTCGTAACAAATTCAGTTCCGTTACCCATCGTCATAACTTATTATTTAAGTAATACTTTCTGTCGTAGGTACAATTAACACGCTATGTTCTCTCTGTAGTTTCTACCAAGTAATCTTGGACAATGTTTTGGCACAGGGTCAGTCAGAAGCGGTGTCGCGGTAATGGAGTGACGTCGCGCACGTGCCGCAGCCGCGTGCGTCGCCGCGCGTGGCCGCGCCGCCGCCGCACCGCGCCGCATGCGCCACGCGCCTCCACTCCCACCGATTACGTGTTATCGCCATGAGAAACAAAATGTTTTATCACTATTACATTTTAAGCTTCATTTTCTGCTTCTGAGATTCTTGAGGCGTTTAGGTAAATCACCTCATTGAAAGTGAAAAGAACTCGACATTGAATGTAAAACGCGTAATATTTTCATATTTCAATGGGAACTGTCAGGTTATACCAATTGAGAATGCTATTAAACACCCATTTCTGGTCTGAATCGAATTCTATATCGCGTGAAAAAGTCGCTATGAAAACGTGTCACGCCAATAAACTTGAAGAGTTCGCAGCGGCGGCGGCGGCGTCTAACCGCAAAATGCCTGTATAGCGAGCGGTTGTTGAACGGTACGAGTACGCGAGCGAAAGGTAATATTTAGGTGTCAAATGCAGGCGATAATCGCGGGGTAAAAAATAGGTGCGCGGTCTCCAGGCGCGGCGCACTATTTCCACCCTTGCCGGCGCGGCGGCGTATCTCGTCGTTTATCGGCGATAGTATCCGAGTGAGACATCGCTGGTGACGTTTGAAATATGATCGGCGCGGTCCCCGGGGCGCGGGACGCCACGTGCGCCGCATATTCAAATCAGAATCGCACGCGGAGGACCCCCGTGTTGGCTAAATACACCCGCCGGCGCGCCGCGCCCGGCCCACCCACTTACCAAGGGTCGGCCCTATGTAATCGAATTTGAAAATTATTCTAAAACACTGAATAATGTATTTCGGAGGGACCACGCGCCGGAGGCGACGCGCGCGCTCTCGCTGATTTTTAAAATAAATTAAAGTTAATCAAGTGGGTTCGCACACCTAAACGGATTAACTTGGCGCTGATTTGACTCTGTGTTTGCACAGTACAAGGGGACGTGGCTTAAAAGCTATTTGAAACTGAATCGGACTTACATCGTTTAACTATCTGATACACTGATGAGATAGTAAACTGATTACATTTGTGCTTCATAGCGTTGTGCGTTATGATGTCGATAATAACAAAATTCTAGAAATTGTATTTCTTAAATATAATAACTAAGAAACAAAATCGCATAAAGACACCCTATTTGTAACTCAGAGGAAAGCCCAAAACTTCAAAATCAATCCACCCTTCTCTTCCCGCTTTAATAAAATTTATGATTCGCAAAAATTGCTCAAATTTATATTTTGAAATTAAATATTGGATAAAACAATATTAGTTCACTCGCTACATTAAGTTTTATTACGCCATGAATACATTTCCGCGGCGCGATTCGGCATGCAGGGCTGAGGCCCCACCATTAGCGCCTCATATGAAATTAAAATTAAAATATATAAAAAACTACGAGAAGCACTCTCGACAGACCGCTAAGGGGCAGCCCTGAGGATTTAAGAACAGTGAAACATGTAGAGCCTGATCTGAGCCAGATCTGAGTTTTATTTTTCATAGCAATTAAATAAATACTTCGTAATATGGAGAAGGTACTTTCAGATATTGTAACAGTCTTTTCACACATTGTGCAACACATACGATAATATCATCTCCTATTTATTTTAAGTGATGTACTAAATATTAGAGTCCCTCTCATCGCTATGCTTAGGTGACAGTACCTAAGATATATGGTCCCTGAAAACTATACTAGCTTTTGCCTGCAACTTACCCCGCGTGATGTTTTGATTTTTATGCTATCCTATCGGGACCTTTTATTTTTCCGAGATAACACAGTCTATGTCACTTTCCTTTGAGGTTAAGTCAAATTCAAATCATTTATTGCAACATATGAAATTTACATGCAGTTCTTAATTAACATATTTTGTATAGTTATACATATGACCTTGATAAGGGTATGGCAATGTTATTATTCGCATTGTTTGTTTTGGAAGAGTTTGTTCAAAAATTCGTCTAATGTGTTATAACATTTGGTTAATAGAATAGGTTTTAGTTATTTTATATAACCGTTTTCCTTTTCGATATCTTTTAGATTATTTGGCAGTTTATTAAAGATTTTTATAGCCATAGAATGCGGGCTGGAACTATGCATTGCTAAGTTGGACTTTGATCCCACGAGTTTATGTCTGTATTGTGATCTAATTTTGAGCGATTTATCAGACGCTTTGTTAAAATAGTCAGGGTGCTTTTTGACAAATTTACATATTTCGAATATATAGATAGACCCTGGTACATCATTTCAAGTTTTATAAAGTACGGTTTATGGAAGTTCTTTTTGAGGTAAATCTATGCCCAAAATCAAGTCTAAGTATGTGTTGCTCTCTTGCTGTGTGAAACAGTGATAAACCAATAAACATGCTTTCGGCCTTGTAATAATGTAGGCTGATTTGTCTAATCTGCACAACAATAGAATCGTCACAGATTATTGTGATAATCTTCAAAGAAAAATTGTAGTGTAAAAAGCGACTGATGTACAGTGAAACCTGGATAAGAGAGAGTTGAAGGGACCGCCATCTAATTCTCTCTTATAGAGGTTTTTCACTTATCCAGGTTTCTCACTTATCCAGTTTCAGAAGTGGCTTCTCTCTCTTATAGAGGTTAAAAATACGTCTGATTTGTATGTAGGTATCTACATGCGTGAAGAATGATAAGTATGTTTATAAATAGTATTTAGGTACTAATTGTTCGGGTTGTGTTGATTATAATTGAACATAGATGATTATTTTTTCATTCTAAAAGGCACTTATTTAAAATTAGGAAAATTAAAAAAGTCGAATCTTTTTAATATTTCCATGTCCTAAGACCACAGAGACTGTATTTTCTTTTATTATTTTATAAAAGTTGGATTCTGATAAATCAAATTCATTGCGTATTTTATTTCGAGATTTTCCACTTTTGAACGCATTCAATACCAATCTTAAGCTTATCACTTAACGATTTATTTATTTATTCCTAAATATTTATTTATTAACACCGAACCTTTCTCCTCAATTGTTACTCAACTATAGTAAGTTTGACCAATAAGATAGTGTAAACGCACATGTGGCTATCCCAAAAGAATGTGACACAAAAATAATGTTAGGTAGATGAAAGAAAATCACAAAATAATTTTGAATAGAGCACTATTTCAATAAACAAGACGCACGTGTGGCCATTCCAAAAAATGCGATACAAAAACAATGTTACTATTCCCACAAAATACAAAAAAATGTTTGAATAGAACACGATCCGAAATCAACGGTAGTTATGTAGTTCCACGAAATTTAAGAATGGGTCATAAAGTGCAGATGTTTCATTACCCTCAACTCTCGCTTATAGAGGTTCAGAAAAGTAGTACTCTCAGTTATAGAGGTCCATGAGGGAAAAACAACTCTCTCTTATAGAGGTTTTGGTCTCTCACTTATAGAGGTATTTGAGGGGTAAAATGACGGGACCTGGGAATTACTCTCACTTATAGAGGTTTCTCACTTATCCAGTTCTCAGTTAGCCAGGTTTGACTGTAGTTACATAATAACACTTGTAATACTTTTTTTATAGGGCAAGATTATTTATTAACTACCACTAAATACAAGACTTACATAATCTAAAACTACATAAACTACTACTACATAACATGCAATTGGATCATCCACAGACCAAGTAATACTTAACTTACTTAATAACGGCAGTAATACTTACTGACGTTTGGGAAAATATAATCACGTAGAAATAGCAAAAACCATCTAATTATGTGGATATGTAAAAGTGAAATCGTAACTGATTCCTAATAAAACCATGTTGTCAGTCCACTTTATAGAAAGAAAGGAATATAACAGCGACTCCATGCCATTTGTTGTAAACTATCATGTAGCGGTGTACTGTAGGGGTGCTACTCGATGATTTGGTTTTTCGATTCGTTACGCAGTCAAACTACCCTCGATAGCAACCCTCGAATATGTTCCCTCGACTTGAATATTATTTATACGTTTGTTAAGTGGAGCTCTACTGTACAGTACAACCGGAGATATCAGTTCTAAAACTTGCGTAGCGTGGGATACTTGACGTGATAAATTTACTGTGGCGCAAAGAAAATCATAACTCTTAAAAGAATTTTATCTCAGAAATCAAATAAATCCCGAAAAAAATACTTTTTAGTCTGAGAACTAAGCTGTAACTGTCATTTTATCATGAGAAAATATAAAGGTACATAGGTACATATGCGTGCGTTATTGTAACATCGTCCAGATCTTACAAAGATTGTTTTGTGCTTTGGCTATAGGAAATATACTGTGATAAGACTGTACAATGCAATGTCCTCGCTCTCTGTGGCAAGATTATGGCCTGCAAGGCTTAGTAAGTACTTTTACACACATCGGTTATAGTTTCCAGAATCGATCGGGTTAAATGTGAAAGTGCGTAAATTGTGCGTGTGCGTACGTCTTAGACTTAGAGACGTAAATTTCAAGCTGTGGCGGATGCCACTAACGAAAAACTTTTGTTAAGTACCTATGTATTTTATGTGTGCCAAATTATGTATAAAAATAATACTATTATTTAGGATACCAGCGATCAAATGCCGTGATATACTTAGTATAAAGTAGCATTCAAGAAGATTGTTGAGGCAAGTTCCAACCTTTTTTAGCCTGGTGTTTGTGCAACCTCCAGTGGAAACATGTCAAGGAAAACAGGCGCGCTCCGAGCGGGTATGGTGTGGTTAGCTATGCAAAGCAAACATATTTTCTCTTGGGACTAGAACGGCGAGCAAACAGTGGCCAACGTGAGCGAAGGTTGGGTCTGTTTACCGACGACGCTGCGTCGCCTGCCTCATATATTAATCATAGCCAGGTCTACCTTAGCCCGCCTCTCACTCCGCCTACGAGCACCTAGACCGAACGTCTCTTGCAAATTTAACGTCCCATAATGTCAGAGTTGCCCCGCAATACGAGTAATGAATACGTTTTTCAGCAAATTTACATCGGCATAAAAATAAGGTCGTGGCAGTTAACACGTTTATCGGGCGCTCATTAAAGCGAGGGCGATCTTGCTTCGGAGTCGTTAAGCGCGCAATAGTTCGCGAGATCCTCGTAAAAAATATCTCGCAACCGACTTTACGAGCGCCCTTTGTGAATGCATCATTAAATTTCCATCTAAATTTAAATTACTAACGGTACGATTCGACGCGCTCTCTCCCACGTGTTTCTGTTTTCCTAGTCGGTGGAAATGTTATAATTGCAGCACAGAACGAATAGCAGAGTCGAGAATTTGAAAAAAGATGACGTCAGTCGGAATTATCTTCAGCGCAGCGCAATTGAAACGGCTTTGCGACGGGCTTAGTGAAAAAGTTGGCGTTCGTTTTAATAATTCCCGGCTCCGGCGCCTCGTCAGAATGCCGTTGTCACTTCGCGGATTAAGCTCCGACACGGTTGAGTTGGGATTTGAGAGTTATTTTAATTTGCATTTTTCCTACAATTTAGAGGAAATGTGCAGCTCTTACGGTGTTTTTCTCGCGAAAAAATCGTGACGTGCTTACACATCAAAAGTTTACGAGCTTTGGATGGTCCGTCGGGGGTCGGAGGTCGTTTGTATGCGGCGCCAGGCTTCCCCGGGAAAGGCATAAAGTCAGCAGGTGAGGAGCGAGTATCGCGCGGTCACGCTATTTAGATAAGGCCATTCTCGTGACCTCTCTCCCCTTCTACGATAAAGGCGTTCGGCACTTTAGACGGCGCTGTTTCCTCGTACATCACCATCGCCCGGCCTGCGCTAATAAATCTAAAGGTTCTGTAACGAATAGACAAAAAAACAAGAAAAATCGTAGCTACAAATAAGCTCATTCGATTAAGCGGAATGATTTGCGAATCACTTAAAAATCCAAATGGCACCGTTTTCCGTTCCCTCTCGACTTCTGGCGTTGGAATGGCGAATAAACCGAGTTTGGAATAAATTGTGCGACTGGATAAAGCAATATTTGTTCATCTACCCCCGCATTACGGCGGCGACGGCCATTAGCGGGATGCAAATAGCGTCTTGTCATTTTTACTTCTTTATTTTTTCTTGTCGGGACCGAGATACTTGCCCCTCCTCGGATGTCGCAGGCTGGAATGGGAATAACAAGTATGTAGACAGTAGAGCTATGTAATAATAATAAACTTTAAGTAAATGTTTGCGGAGCGTGTTATTTGCAGCTTTTTAAATTGTTAAACAATGGTAATACTAGCTTATGAGTTTCAGTGCTTTATCTTTATTTGGATATTTTGAATGCTTAAATCTATTCACGGCATGTCTTTACTATGCAGAATCGCTGGTTGCTTATGGAAAGTGACTGAGTAGTACATCAATTTTTACAACATTGTTGATGTAATTTTTAATGAATTCAGCTGTTTTATACATTTCATTGAAAATCACTGAAATTTTAAACAATAAATATATCCTTATTATACACCAAAATTACAGGAATACATAAAAAAACTATACAACACATGCTGTACAAGGGCAAAGGTAAGGCACATTTATGTACGACATCAAAATATTCTACGACTTCAGCATTAAGTAACCCAGTAGGTATATATGTAATTGGTAGCTTAACAAAATCCATGACAAAAATTGTGCTTTTTAACTACCCACATAAGTTTCTTAATATTCACTCACGAATTTGTTAAATTGTTGCCAATTCAAGCAAATAAGACATAAATAAATATCAACTAACATCCAGACCCAAAACATATAGGTATTCCTATCTTATCACTTACCCATATCACTTCCTAGGCGCAAACACGTGAGACATGACACGTTCCAAACCTGACACGGATTTATGTGACGTCACCGCCATTAGTGCTGCTAATGCCACCATTACCGGCGCAGGGGGCCACAGATGCCGCTTGTTTTAGATAATTTATGGCCCCAAGACAAGGCCACGCGAGGAAAGGTGAGAGAAGGCACTGGGTGACGCGGAACTGGAAGTGACATAAAGTTGTATGGAAATCGTCAATATCATCTTTGGACCGCTTAGACTTCAAAACATGCAAGAAAAGGAAATAAAGCGCTCAATGTTTCTAAAAATGAAATTTCGAAGGCATGATAACCGCAAAATAACATCAAAACAATATAGAAAATAGCATAACTTGACTTATGCATTATTTGAAGTATTATTCAAATGTAACATTGGCATCTCCTTAATATTATACTATTAGATATCTGATATCTGTGGGTAGTCTTAATTATTTTTCCATGGCAAGTTAGTAATTATCTGTGTATACCTATATCTGAAAAGGTTTTTTTTTTGTAAATTTCGATATTAATTATAGGTGCTCACTGACTGAAACCTGCAACTTTTTTTGATATCTAAGAAAAAATAAAGTCTAACGTTACACGTCCGGACTTACGAAAAGTCGAGGCTGCTCAGGCTGGGACTCGAATCCGAGTATAAAGTTCTTATTAGACATAACGTATGCCTACGCATATTGTTACTCAGTGATTTTTGGAGTCTCTTCCGTGAAGACTTTGCACTTTATATCCATGGCCACAAGGCCTCGCACTTCCGAACATTCCACCGGTGCGGGTGAAATATGGTCCAGTGCGCGATTGGGGGCCGCGTGAGCTCTGCTATGTATCTATATGTACTGACACATGTGAATAGTAGTCAGGTTTTCCTTTTAAAGTTTTCCAGACATAGATTCTTTCTTGTGCTTCTATCTATCTTCCCTATAAGTGTTGCTTTGCAAAGTGCAAAAACTTGCAGAGATTTAAACGCTTCATATTGAACAACTTTTACTAAAGAGCTAATTCCGAAATCACGAAAATAAAATCAGCTATTTCATTCAAAATGTTTGTTGACTCATAAGTATAGGTAGGTATACGAAGTGCAGATATTTTCAAAGGTATACTCGGATACTCACCATTATGTTGCGAACAACTTTTACAATGGGGCCAACCCTGAAATCGTAAAAAAAAAAACAAAACTAGATTATTTTATTGCGCGGACTTATTTGCGTTAAAAAATTGTCAAAGACCGATGATCTTTTATAATTTTGATTTTTAACCACGTAGGTATTAATTTCTAATCTCATAGAATGTAATAACGATAGCTTATTCAATTATGTCATACTATTGTTGCCAAAGTTCTCCACCAGGGCCGTACTCAGTGTTTTATTTTCAATTACAATTGTTAACGTTATAATCAGAGATATCGCACAATCGCCGTGGGCCCAGCTAATCCAGATTTATTTGTACAGGGCCGGATTAAGGTGGCGTGAATTACTCGTTTATAGGCCATAAAGACTGATCCGGTGGCGTGTTGTACCTGTCGCTTAGGTGTAGTTATGATGTGCGCTCGCTCGTCCGGGGTGTACGGGATGTTCTAAATAATATTTAACTTTCAAATTCACATTTAATTTTCTCATTTTGAAATGGTTTCCAAAATCTCTTTCGTTTCATTACTATTGCTACTACCATAACTCTACCATTTTCGTTCGAGACAATTTCATCAGATCAAATTGATAAAAAATGTATGGAAATGTACCTTGTAAATTGTAATGAAATTCAACTCAATTCAATTATTTATTGCAACATATGTAATTTTTACACGCGGTTCATAGATTATATGTTATATATAGTAATTTCAAATACAGTGTCAATACATTGGGAAGGCTCATAGCTAAATTATCATTACAAAATTAAAAATTAATTGTCATTACAAAATCAAAAACAAATCATCATCACAAAATTAAAATTAAATTATCATTACAAAATTATATCCACATTGTCATTGCAAATTTACACGGTCGGTCACATTAAAATTATAATTCATTAGGAAAAAGGAGGACGCTATTATTATTTCCAAAAAACAAAGAATATCAGCTGTGTGTTACATTGTCATTTTCATAAAAATAATCCGCGAGTGAATTATACGCTTTGTCAGCAAGAAATGCTTTTAGTTTTCTAGTAAATGCATTGTTATTACAAGTTTTAATACGTTCAGGTAGCTTATTATATATATTTGTAGACATCACCAAAGTACTAGAGGCGTGCATCTTCAGTCGGGACTTAGGTGGCACCAACCGGTTGTTATCAATACGTGTACTTTGGCTATCAGTTATGGATTCCTCAGTTGTAACCAAGTGCTCGTTATTTCTGACAAATTTACAAAGTTCCAAAATATATATAATATATATAAAAATATATGCATGGCAAAGTCAAGATTTTATATTTTATAAAGTATGGTTTGCAACTGTCCATTTGATCAATATTTGCTAGTATTCGGATAAGTTTTTCTTGTGCGATAAACAAGTCATGTACAGCGCTGCTGTTCCACTTGAGTAAGTCACTGTGACTTACTCAAGTTTCATAGGTTATATGTGCGAATTTCCAAATCTAAATTAGAACTACATGAGATATTTCATACCCATAGACGTTCCGTAAGAAAATTTCTTAAAAAAGAGTAGCAAGTGCAATCTTACTAATTACAAACCTATTTACCATACACACATACTTTGATTTTTCTACTACTGCCACCCAATTCGTATGACATGAATCGGAAACTGAACTGACAGTTACCCATTTTGCAAAATGAAATAATCGGCCAAGTACGAGTCGGACTCGCGCACGGAGGGTTCCGTACTGTATGGGAGCCCCCCTTAAATATTTATTTTATTTTAATTTTATTATTTATTATTAAAGTGAATATGAAACTACATTGTATTCTGTGAAAATTTCAAGCATCTACCTGTTACCATTATTAATATAGAGCGAAAAACGTAAAAATAATCAGGTGTGTTGTATGGGAGCCCCCCTTAAATATTTATTTTATACTGTTTTTAGTATTTGTTGTTATAGCGGCAACAGAAGTACATCATCTATGAAAATTTCATCTGCCTAGCTATCATGGTTCATGAGATGCAGCCCGGTGACAGACAGACGGACATCTTAGTAATAGGGTCCCGTTTTTCCCTTTGGGTACGGAACCCTAAAAATGGCCAATGTTCTTATACTACTTATTGTTTAATTGTTTCTTGTTACAACTAGTTCAATTCAAATACTATAAAAAATCAAATATGAAAATTCAAACAGCCTGTACACCTGAGATGGTAGTTAGATTGATAAAAATTACTATTTATATCCCATCTTCTCTAGTAGTTCCGCAAGCTACTAGTAAAGACCTTGTAACTATAACTTTTAATTAAAAGTAAGTAAGTTCGTTCAGGGCCGGCGGCTAGCCCTGGTGTCAGAGTTTTTTTAAGCCGCCCGAAGTCCGCTGACATGGCTTTACGGTTAAAACAACCGTTAAATTTAATTTAGTTAACATTTTTAATTAATTTGTAGGTACTCAATAATTATTTTTTGCTATAAATGGCACAACCGACTTCAATCGTACTTGTTTAAAATTCGAATATTTTTATAATCAAAAATATTTTTTTTTCTTTATTGTTGATTTTACAAAAACAGCTCAGCCGATTTGAGTACGAGTATAATTCAAATGGGTAGTCCCATGACCATACCTACTTCCGAGGTAGTCCTCGGAAGTAGGTATACGCTTTCGAACTATTTTTTTAAAATCAGTTCGCAATTGACAAAAGTATTGATGGAAATACACAAACAAAATACATTCAAACCAATATAGAACCTCCTCCATTTTAGAAATCAGTTAAAAATGCACTATTAGCACGTAAAAAATTATTCTCAAATACAGTACAGTTCTTATAAGGTTAAATAGTACTATTCTATTTGAATATCTGATATTTGACATACAAATAAAATAAATCTGAAACACCCTGTGCAGTGTACAGCGGAGACGGTAGTTAGGGCTGCGAATCTTGTTGTGTGCGAGCTATGAGTATGCGCCACCCACGCCTACTGGCGCTCGCTGTTACAGCTGAATGCACCTAGGTATTGAACATCCGCCAAAAACGTACACTTGACTAGTATTTCTGGATGCCAAAGATGTCTTTACTTAGTCGTTAAAAACCGGGCTTAAAAAAAAAGAAAAAAAAAATGAGATGCGGTGGACAAAATGTCAAGAGATACCTAATTCTTCCTATGGCAACTATCGCTTTCACGCTTGAAATTTTCGGGCAAAAGTCTGGTTATGTCCTGCAAACATAAAATAAAATAAAATGACACAAAAATGTCCTGCGGTACGAGTAATCCCAATTCCGCCGAGTTATACTACATTCTTTTACATCAATTAACTTGCTTAAAGTTTTACGGGTAATAATATAAATGAACAAATAAATATAGGTATGTAAAATTAAAGCAGCCTGTATAGTCAAGACGGTAGTTAGGGCTGCGCGTCTTGTTGCGTGCGAGTTATGCGCCGCCCACGCCCACCGGCGCTCGCTACAGCTGAATGCACATGCGTACTGGCCATGAGCTTTAAGCACAAAGTTTAGGTTAGGTTAGTTATTTGTAGCTTATTATAATATAATTTTGACGTGACATCGTCTTATAAATTGGTTTGCCGGGTGACACTTCAAGAAACTGCGTTACGCTCCGCTCACGTTATGCGCTCACAATGAGAGCGAGTGAGAGGCACGCGTCCCTTCCACTCGGCCACTCAAAGTCGTTGTCACGTAAAACTTTCGCCCGTATACCGACTTTACAGGCAACCAATTTTTTAGACCTTCAAGGGTCTGTGGATGATCCAATGCTTTTTATGTAGTAGTAGTGTAGGTAGTTTTTTAGCATATAAGGTAGTACCTATTGTAGTTTGTAGTAGTTAATAAAAATGTTTGTTAATAAAGGACAAATCTACATTTTGGGTCACACATACTGTGTCAGAAAAGTAGCCAGATTCTTTTACTTTTATTTTATTTTACATAGGTATCATTTGAGAGTATATTAATATTGTTAATTTGTTGTAACTGATTTTGTGATGATGTAATATTTTATGTCAATTTGTTACATGTATTATTTTCAATTGCAATCTTCATTTAAAATGTACACATTTATAGCATAAAGAAATAGTGACCTAAAAAGAGATTTGAGTGAATAATTCACCCTGGTCTTACATGCCTAATACATAAATAAATAGAAATATTAAAATAAAATGTGCATTACGTCTCCGAGTTTAAATATCAACTAGACACCCTATTCTGGTAGAGTATGAATGGTTTCCCAGGATGGCCATGAATGAAACGGCCATCATTTCCGTTAATACGCACAGTATTCTGAGTTATAGTATTCTATATTACCCGGTACACCGTTTTTAAGAAATTGAAGGTAACTAAGTACATACTTAAGAAATAATATGGATATGGTACTACTGATAGTCAACACTTGACACCATAATAGGTACAAACGTAACATTTATTACTCAATAGCATAAAAGCAGCTGAACTATTCGAATGGAATTCGGCACAGAGATAGTTTATAATCTACATAAAATATGTTAACACATACAGTTATTACTTTACGTAACGTTCCTAATCAACAAATTAAAGCAAACAAATGACACATAAAGTCTAAGATAAGTAGCAAACAAAAACTACTTAAAAATAAGAGTGGAATAAATAAAATTCTTTAATAGTTATATCAACAACAACTACGTCTCTGAACCTTGGGCAAAAATGACACAAAATTATATTTTCGTCCTTTCCCAAGCTCACTTTTTTCGCAAACCAAACACATTAATTCAAATAATACAAGAATAAATATAAATCAATAAGCATACGGATTCCGTGAGAACTATCCCCCGGCCGCGGCCCCTAAAACAAAGTTGCCCCGCTCAGTGGGGTAGTAAAAATTCCTCGTAATTGAATAAATCAATTCTATCGCCATTAAATCGAGTTACCGAGCATATTGGGAGCGAATTTATTTAGCTAATAGCCCTCTGGATTTGTTGTAAGCGCAGTTTTCACTTGCGATTTTGTTGTGATAAAATCAGAACCCAAAACTGATGAAATATTATGTTAGTTACTTTTGTCAATTGAATTTAGCAAACACTGTGACATTTTTGGAAATCTATGTTACAATTTATATAATTATGTGTAAACGTACTAATATTGTTTGTTATGACTTACGATAAAAATATAGGTTTTTACTAACCATAATCATAAGTTTATCTATTGCAAGGTTTCAGACTTTCAGAGATACTTTGAGCACATTATCTGGTGAAATGTAATTGAGATTCCTCAAACTCGTAGTGCTATTTCCGCAACTTTCATTGTGTCGCAAGTCAACGTGCAATTTGTATGTAGCAGCACATTTTTGCAATTTCGAAGTTTGTCTCATAGTTGTAAAAATAAAATTATTATACTCGTATACTTTTGATAGTCTTTGGACTTTGCATAGTAACTAACAATGGTTTTTTCCACGTGCGAAAACACAATGCATTCTCCGTTCAGTCAGAACGTCAGTATAGTTCCGTAGTCATTTGTCAATTTATAAAGTAGTAAGTACATTATGAAGGTACAAATAACTGCAAGAACAGGAGACATCGGAATAAAATAAAATAAATAGCACCTCAAACGCGAGTACTCAACATCTCCACTCTTCCGCATACCACATTCGAGACAAAGACTCGCGCCAACTACAACTTAGTTACATGGAACTCGGGTAAATATTTAATCCTGGCGAAGAAACGTCAGCGGCACGTCTCGAACTTACATCGGCCAAGTTGGCAAGTTGCGAAGCGACAACTAACGTAAATTAATACCTGACATAAATTTGCCATAACACTGGAAACTTTGGAAGCTTTGCCGGGCAAGTTTAATCGCACTCAGAGGCAGAGCTACAAGTGCAACAAATCACAAACTATAAGTGCCTGTGAAATAGATGTCTGATTGACAAGGGAATAGACTGATTACATTCAGCAAAATTTAATAATGTAGAGGTTAATTATATATAGATACATAAAATACATAATTAGAAATAGAAATAAACATTTAAAATATTGAACATCAAGTAACTTGAGCATATCCTTTTCAATCTCATAATATTTTAAATAAGAGCAACATACATGTATAGTATAGTAGATACAGTTTTATAATGTTTTACTTTTACCCAGTCTAGGTTCTGCGCGTAGAAATATGAAGAATAATCAGAATCATTTATTGCCGTATCGAGGTTTATACACATAAGTAGTAGGTACCGTCAATAATAGGTCTCATCATTCTTCAAAGAAAATGCATAATTTATGTGCACTCTAAATATTAGTTAATATGAATGCTGCTTTGAAATTTTTATACAGGAATAAACAAATAAATCACTGATACGGGATCGGTATTAAACCCGACTTTGACGAGCTTACGATTCTGAAGCAAGCTTTTCTCCAACCACAGCAATAATTTATTTTCATAATATCCGGGCTATAGCTACTTTGCCTAAAACAAATAAGAAGTTAATCTTAATATTAATTATCACAAGTCAATAATTTCTAGTCCAAATGCTGCTTAACGAACTCTTTTCTGTATTTTACAATATCAATTAACTTACACGACCAAATAAGCATACTTAAAGAATATACGTACAATCTTATAACACAGCCATTCTTGTAAACTTGTGCCTTCGCAAACCTCACTTAGTACAACAGAGCTCAGCAAGAGACAGTACAAACGAGGAACAAATCTCTAGCCGGATGCGACTGGGTCTAATGGCGACGTAAAGCAGCGGGACCCTGTGAGGGTCTCGAGATCTTATCAATTTGCAGGGCTCGATGCAAGTATCTTCAAGCATTGTTGAAGATAAAAACAAGAAATATACAGTTGTTTGTACTACGTTACAAAATGGGTATGACAATTAATGAGGACTGATTTCGAAGTCGTCGTTTCAGCTACAGGACGCCCACTGCCGGACATAGGCTTTCCCAGTAGATCTGTTGGAAGCGGCTTGCACCCAACGCGATAATGTGTTCTTGATGAGGTCATCAGTGCAACTTGAGCATAAACGTCCTACGCTGCGCTTCCGTTCATTGCGCGATGACTGATTTAAGGGTGTAATTTTCATTTTTTTTATTACTAGCTGTAGCTACTTACCGTCTATCTACCCTAATGAACTGGGTCCATGACAGTGATATGCGTCCATAAAAACGCTTGCGTTTTCATCTTCAGTCACATTGCCACTTACAGCAGCAGTTTTGATGAACCAAAATGGATATTTTAGTTCAAAAAAGATTCTTTTAAAGTATAAAATTAAATTGTTGCCCTAGTCTTACCCACCTATAGAATTTATTTATTCCGTTAGTCAGAACATTAAAATACACAACTAAATGTGTTAGGCCAGTTACGCTGCTAAGTACTTTGTGTGTTTTCCGTCCACCAAACTTTATATCTTCTAAATTCCACATTAGCGTTCTAGGGCCCTAAAAGCTCTACATACAGTAACATAATTGCATCCATAAATTAAAAATGCCAAGTCGATGATTACATCGTATCGCTCGTGATTGATTAGATTTCTATAAAAGTATAGACCGCACAGCTGCTAGCCTGGTGTCAGAGTTTTTAAGCCCCCTGAAGGCCTCCGACGTGGCTAAGCAGTAAAAACAATTTAACCGAGCCACGAAGCGCTCAGTTGAAAATACCACCTGCGGTCACCCATCCGAAAACTGAACGTTGAACTTAACTAAACCGTGCCGAACGTTGCTTAACATCGGTGATCGTTGACAAAACTACGCTATGAGCGCTACGATAAATTAGTTTACGATGAAATCACGGTAGGTACCTACATAGCCAGTTGCGTTGTACCAAATACTTTAACATATTATCATCTACAATACCCTCTATGTTCTATGTAAGCGTTCCAGAGCCATAAAAAGCTCCACATACAGTAACATAGTTGCATCGCATCCCTCGATTGATTAGTTTAGAGCGGAGTGATTGGAGCCTGGAGCTTGCCGACGTGACCCGCCTTGGAATGGCATGCAGCGGAACCCTTTTAGAGGCTCACTTCAATTTGTAGCACCTAAGAACCTTGCTAGGTTTTACGTAGAATATTAATATTTCAGCTTGAAAAGAAACGCAATGTTTTACTTTACTCTATGTCGCCGTAATAATGGCACTTACGTGAACCTTTCAATGCATATTCATGATTGAAGTGAACATGTTGTACTCGTAACGCAGATGATGATAGAGTTGAGTAAAAAATGATCATGTTTCAATAGACCAAGGCACCTACTTAATTGCGATCTTATCATCTTTCAGTGCCATTTTTTTTCTTTCAATTCCTAGAAAGCTAGTTCGGCAACAAATATACTCAAACTGTTGTGTAACTTATGCTAGCTTTTTTTTGTATTAATTAATTAATATTCATTGAAAAGTGATTAATGTCGTTCGATGAATAAAAATTCAATTTAATTTTTAATTTAATGTAAAAAAATCTGCACCTATAAAACGTTTAAGACCGTTTGTTTTATAGGAGCGAGTTATAGATAATTTATTGATCGTAATTATAATGCCATTAATTCATGTCACCATCACAATTCATGCCAATCATTCAATACACTTAAACAACCACAACATAGTTACAAAATACATTAACCAGAAAACACCGATAAAAAATTAAAATGGTGCATGAAAATATGAACACTCAAACATCTGAAAGATGACCATCCATCGAGACCGTGGAGTCAATTTATCACCCCGGAAAAATGAAAAGTCCAGGCTCCATTAAAAATAGTCGCACATAGTCGCATGACCCATAAAACGAGAGAGCTACGTGAAAAGGAAACACAACTGGGAAAACTGTGTGAAGTGCGCAACGTATAACTTTGTAAGGTTCTGTAGAAATTTTGACAAATAATTTACGTTGTCATTGAAAAATATAATTATTTGACTAGCTTTTTCCCGTGGCTTTGCTCGGGTGATTCTTTTATTTTTGTGCTATCCTTTCACTTTTAAATATCTTTAATTTTTCCGGACTAAAAATCATAAGAATAAACTATCCGATTTAAAAAACTATTTTCGTAAAAAAAATCTGGCCAATCCCTCTCTCTCTCTTTTTCTTGCTGCGTGAAAAAATAACAAACTTGTTGGTTTGTTATTTTTTTGTTACACACTTTTAGATTTATGATCTAGTAACGATTGAAAAACTAGATTATGCTGAAATCTATATGTTTTCACATCATTTATGAACATATTTCAATTGTACGTAAATGCCTAAAACTCTAGAGAACTGAGCTACAATCCAGGTTCGAGCATGCCTTCGCCAGTAGCTGGCACACTTGCATGCCAGCTCCTTACACGCGCTAGCTACTGGCATGTAAGCAAGCGTACGCGGGCTGCTAAATGAGCACATGTATCTATTTCACCCTGTAAAACCGAGTCTAGATTTTAGTCTTTAATTAAAGGATTTGTTCCACGTCCTAAACCATATTTCCATATCACCATATCAGGCAGAACGTGATCAAACGCGAGTCAAGCGAGAAAAATTGAATGAAAATATTTTTTTCGCACAGACAGAACCCAAAAAATTCTCCACCTCGTCAACCGAGCGGAGGTAGAGCAGGCCAAAAAAGAAAACCAATTTGGCCGCATGAAAAGGTTCGATCCAATCCGGCCGTATCCACTCATTTGATATTTTCGCCCGCCGATAGAAAACAAATTACAAACTGTCGTCACCGTTCCCCGGATTATTAGCTATTTATTTTTCTGTCAATCGTCTTAGGCAATCTTGGAAGACAGAAAGAAAGACGAAGCGCTCTAAGGTTGATTTGACATGACCACTGCAAAACGGCGTCGAAAACACATAAAAACTTTAATCACATAATTTTTAATGTCGCTTTGTCGTCACTTGTCAGTTATGTCGTCAATTACAAGGATATAACGTGACATTTGAACTATTAATTAAATGTCACACCACCCGATGCCTCTGCTATATAGTGAACAAACGTCAAATTTATTTTTGAACGACTAATTACTAACCAGCGGATTTGCTTGTATTTATTACTTTTTACATCCATGTAGGAAATACGGCAATAACTTGGTGTTGAAGGCTTCTAATAAGTTGTTTGAAATATTTGCGTTTCCGCTTATTTGATTGGTCGTGAAAGCTGAATAAGTAATGAAAAGTTGGAATAAAATATTTTGATGTCCAAGCTAAAAAACTAACATTTTGTTATGGTACTTATAGTTTTTGGAAATCTATACAATAGTGTACAAATTATAACAGTTACCTAACAGTTTAGTATATATGTTAACGGAAATGTATGTAATCCGTCATTGTATACAATTCCTAGGAAATGTATGTAATTCCTAAAATCGCACGGAAATGTGTGAAATAAATTGTATTAGACACATTTCCTAGGAATTCTATACATTTCCTAAATAGCAATCGGAAATGTAAAACATTTGAGATAGGGCCTGATCTACGTATAACAGACTTCGACGGTATAAAGGTCTTTACGTTTCATTTGACGCTTTTCTCTATTGCAGCTTACAGTTAGATTAGGTGTGATACAAAAAATAGGTTAGGTTATGTTAGAACATGACAAAACAACGCACGAGCCGAGCGAGCGAAGCGAGCGTGCCGCGGCAGCGGCCGGCGAAGTGCCAGAAGCGAATCGCCTTTAACAGGTATAATGTGCATTAAGATTATTAGCTGTGCATTGATGAAACAGCTTTTGCTTTTTTATTCTCATTTTAACAATGTGTTTTATTACAGAAAGCATTATTTTTATACATTTCCTAATACGATATCGGAATTACATACAATTCCTAGGAAATGTACACATTTCCCAGGATATCTATGCATTAAATAGTTTTTGAAACAAAATTTTATACATTTCCTAAATAGCTTCGGAATTGTATACATTTCCTAGGATTTGTATACAATTCCTAGATTTCATACATTTCCGTTAACATATATAAATTTTTAAAGTTTACTATAGATATAATCTACCTTTGCAGACTGCACATAACTTACTCGTTCTTTCTCGTTCGATTTCTCGCGTCAATATGAACTTAACCGATTACTTAATTGCTAGCTTGTACTTGTACCTGCCTTTTTAATAGTCCACTGGAGGACGTAGGCCTACCCACGAAGGGTGAATTAATTAATTAAATGAGCTTAATTGCTTAAATGAGCTTGTTATAACTTACGAAACGTTTAAAATAGAAGCTGGTGTTTCGCGATAACATTAGCAAATATTTTTATCGTTAATTCTCTAATTTTAAAGAACAAGAATTGCGTAGCGTAAAAATATATTTTTTTAACATGACGGTAGATTGTGAAGTTATGATTTTTTAAAGTATTTATATTTTATGTTTTAGTAAAAAGTCATAGTAGTCATAAACTTTTTTCACTATTTCATCGTAAATGTGTTCTATCTACAAAAAACACCTACAACCCGAAACAATTCTGGCTACTGGAACATAAATACCCAATGATATAAACAAGCCGTCGGTCCTATATCGTTATCGTTATATTCGTAATATCAATAACAGACAAAGCCTCCCCTCCGTCGCCATGGTGACTGTGTCATCCCCATTTCATATATGTACCAACCAGCCCTTGGCCTGTGACTAAAATTTTAAATTGTACTTCCATTTATTTTGTACTACAGCTGAATTTATTGATATTTATAGGTACAGTTATTTCAAAAATATGTATTTTTGTTTCTAATATAATATATTATTTTATTTCAAATATCTGATGCTTATTTATCTGAAAAATTACTTAAGTTAGAAGCTTTTCTCCACAGTAGGACATGTCGTGAACTGGAAATAGGAAAAATAATGCAGCCACAGTTTAGGACAGCTGAAATACCATTGACGAAGTAAAACTAATACACAGCTTATGTACACATCGCGTGATGGTTATGGACAATTTCATACTGATGTCTCTAAAATTATTTATCACACATCTCATGCTCAACTCAGCAGAACAGATACCGCAAGCTATTTTATTTTCTAATAATATAAAATATGAGTTTATAGAACATAACAATTTAAAACAAATGTAGATCTAAATTATTCCTCATGATATCTCTCGATACTCACTGGGCATAAAATGATGTTGAGAATTTATAATTATTTTTCGCAAAAAATGACAAAACCGCCTTCCATCGTGTAAAAATTCGAATATTTCGCTCTAATTGTTAACACCTTTGTTGATTTTTCAAAAACGGTTCAGCTGATTCTTTAAAATTTAAATTGGACCACCTAGAGAGTATATCTACCCTTTCGAATTGAAAAAGAATTTTTCTATTCAGTTCACAATCGGCAAAATTATCGATGAACATACACAAAAAAAAACATACAGACGAACATAGAACCTCCTTTTTGGAAGTCGGTTAAAAATTCCACATTCCATCTTTCGTGACACCACGAGCTATTTTATTGTCAGATACTAGTAGGTACGAGTATATCACATTTTTACAGCACTAATATCTCTCTAAAATAGGCATGATGATTAAAAAAATATAATCATCACTACATAGTATAAAACAAAGTCGCTTCCCTGTCTGTCTGTCCCTATGAATGCTTATATCTTTAAAACTACGCAACGGATTTTGATGCTGTTCTTTGAATAGATAGAGTAATTCAAGAGGAAGGTTTATGTGTATAATACACCTGTGCGAAGCCAGGGCGGGTCGCTAGTTAGTTATATTTTATTAAAATATTAGAAACGTATTTTTTCTTTTGTCAAGGAAACAAAAATTGATGAATATATAGTCCGTCAAATTTCCGCGTGACGTCATAAGTGCCATACAAATGTATAGACTTCTGTAAAAGAGGTGACGTCACGACCCTCATTCCCAAACTTTGACAAGGTTTATTTGTTAATCAAACAACAAATATGACAAAGCATATTTGTTGTTTGATTAACAAAAGAAAAATACGTGTCCAATATTTTTTGATAATCTAACTCACGGACTAATTACAAGTATAATAATGATTTCTTACCCAGTCATCATGCCTGTTCTAAATTATTAATCATACCTACACCTCATGATATCTCGCGAAGTCGCGACACTCACAAGGCATAAAGTGAACCGGAGTGAAGATGAGAATTCAAAATTCCACACACTCCACTCCACCTGTCGACTCCACTTAATGACACCGCGAGCTATTTTATTGGCTGATAAATCACGTCAGACAGATTGATGTTACGTCCCGTAAAAGGGAAAGTATGAAAATGGTGTCACGTCATTCGTAAAATGATGAAGATTCGGCATTTCATTCAATTGACACTCTTTGCTTCCAGTTGATGACGCCTCGAGCATATTTTATCGGCGATCCATAAATCGTATCGGGACAGCCTGTGATTTGTGAGGAGCGTGACAATGGCGTGACGTCACGCCACGTGCGTGTTTAAATTTTGGGAAGTGTTTAATTGACTCGCTGGAAAGTTACTGCGATCAGCAACGTAGGTATAGACTTCAAAAGAGCTATGTAGGCAGCTGGATTTTAGCATATCTACGCATATATACCAATTGCTTAACATAGGCTTCCCTTCAAGAGTTTTTATGAGACCGCATGGAAGCAGATTACATATTCGACAAACTTCGCCAGAATACCTATTTGTCTACCTCGAGAGTGGACTTCCCTAAGCTTATCGATAAAAATTGTGTTATAGTAAAAATATTACCAACGTTATTTCCTGTTTTTTTACTTTCTTTAACTTTAGCTGACCAACGTTATTTCAATGGCAACAACTTACATTTTACTCGTATGTTTTACTATAGTATTCTTTTACTAGGTAACAATGCTAACCGTTAAAGAGATACCTTCAAATATCATACAGTTGCGTTTGGAGCGCTTTATATAGAACATGCTAGAATGTCTAGAACATGGTGTGCGGTGTAATATGTAGATTGTAGGCATGGGGTGGGGATGATGTGTGAATATGACAGCGCTGCTGCAGTTATTGCGTCCAGGAAACTAGGCACATAATGTACCCAAGTTATTACATGTTACGTGGCTTATCTTGGTATCGAATGCTGATTTCGATTAGACACTAATATGAACTATCACAACACAAGTATAAGTCGAATCATCGAACTTAATGGCACCTGTGAACACGACACAAGTCGATGCGCAGTAACAAATGTATGTGCCAGCGGGGGTGAGGAATAAGATTTGCGCAGCTTGTGGTCACTTAGTGGTGATTTAATTTAATTTTATTTTGATTTAATAATATTTTTTGTAAGTTTCATTGCAGATAGATACTTACCTCAGCATAAGTGAGATTCTAAATAAGAAAAATCTTTCTTTAAGGCACTTATTTATATGATTACATATCAAATTATCGATTGTTATCAATAATAGATCAATAATATAATTTATGAACCTACAACATAAAATATAACATTTTAAAAAACCTGATAAAAAATGTTTTACATAAACACACCTACATAGATATCGTGTTTACTAAGATGGTAAATGCAAAATGTATACTTATACAATTCAATGTAAGAGATATGTGAACAGAAATATGACAAAATGATTTCTAGAAATTTCATTAAAATTCCGCTTCGTCAAGTCTTGGGTCTTAGTGCCATTCATCAGGGCTGGCACTCATTTTACAATGGTACTAATAAAAATAATTACAACATGTTATTATCACACTAGGTATGTAAATAGTTTTAATATCTTCTCATCCACACAAAATGTCTCAGGTGTCGGACAACAAAAAAGTCAGTAAATAAATAACTGACTTTTTTGTTGAACAAAAATATCTACAGACTATGACGACTTAATATTTGTAGCACTGAAGTCACCCATATTGGACATGCAAACTTACTCATACATCAAACTAGTATAATTTGTAATTTTGGTAGGGTTGACCTGTCATAGCCATGCGTGAAGCTTTAACATCAGACGCTCGTCTTTTCAGCCAACTAGTTATGAACAAAACAGTTGACAATAGGTATGAAATATGTTCTTATATTACCTTTTATTAAATAGCCATTTTTTAAGGTTTTTATTGATTATGCTTCTATGTAAGTTTTATGTTGTTACATGTGTCTAGTTTCAATGAAGTATTGTGCTTCTTACAAATTTTCACGACATTTTTTATTCTATCGAAATAAAGAACTCTTTGGCTATTTCTTTGTTGAAGGAAAAGGTAAAATTTTATTTTACGGTTCTTTTTAGTTATTTAACAATATCTTGTAAAATAAATATTCTTTGAGATGTTTTTTTTTATAGAATTTCAGTATATTAGCTACCAGCCCTGCACATCAAGAAGTGCCCAGAGCGTCCGCCCAAGCGGGCGGGCGGGCGCGGCGACGGATTTGTCGCGGTCCGGAAACGGCAGGGAATTCATTTCGGCGTAATAGGTTTCCTGCAGGGCCGTCCGGTCTCGGCCGACGCCCGGACGGCGCGCGTCCGGGACGCAACGGAAGTACGCCACCACGCATCTCATAAATGAACAAGTTTTTTCGAAAGATTGGGTAGAATAATTTTAATTTGGTCTATTTGTAGATATTTACTATTGATTTTATTAGTGGATACTGTTATTTAGCTACGTTAACCTTGATTTCCATACCGCTGCCTTTTTTGTGAGGAAAAATATGGAGAGATTAATGACCCACATACACTCGAACAAAACATTCGAAAGTGTATTTATCCACCATTGCGCAACTAGGCTAGTGTGTAATAATTATGGCCCCAATTGTTGTGTTCAACAGCGAACTGAAAAAACAGCAGGAAACTCATCTCGGTGTAGTCGTCCAGCCACGTCCAACCCCCGGACAATTCGCGTCCGGGACGTAACGGAAGTATGTCACCAGTGGAATCGGCCCTTATGAGCTTTCAGGCCGCACATTTCATAAATGAACAAGTTTTTGTTATGAAAGATTAGAGAAAATGGTCCTAATCCGTACTATTTACTTTAAGATTTTATGGCATTCAATTTAAAATTGGTTTAATTTCTAGCTTAGTTTGCCTCCGTTTGCGTACTACTACGGCTATTAGAACTATAGATTTTTTGGTGAAGATAACCATAGTGAAAAAATTACCTTAAATACGTTCGAGTTTATAATATTACTACTACACTAATATTAGTAGCAACTGTATGATGTGGGATAGTGTGAGATACAGCTTTATTGCCCTTCAAAAGCAGATTCATTTACAGCAATGGACATGAGTATAACATAATTTTAGGAAATTCTCAGCATTAGATTTTATTAATTTGCCGTTATAATTAATAAAAACTAAAATCAAATCAAGACCATTCAGTCATTTGGATAGAGTGATACTGTACACAGACACAACTTTCTGTTTTGCGTTGGAAGACAAAAAAATCTTAAACTGAACCAAATTTTTTGCGGATACTGAGTTTTGTTTCGAGTCTATTTATAACTTAAATTGAATACGCATTTTCTAATGAAAATGTGCAAACTCGTTGAAGGGTTTAGCTGAAAACACGTTAATAACTCGGCCCAAAATTAATTTCCGAAATACCTTAATTTCTCCAAACTTTGTAGACGAGATTTCATTTAACTTGTGTGACGTATCATTAAGCCCCAGTTAGTATTGGCATTTAAATCTCAAGTGAAAAGGCAGGCGCGTTAACTTATGACGTCGTGAATAATTTTAACTTTACCTGCTGCATAGACTTCGGATATTTTCTTATTCATATTTGTATATGCGTTTATGTATTTCAGTGAAAGTTTTGATGTTTGTATTTAATCCAAATTATGTGAAATTCAGTTTTGTCTCAACAAAAATTATTACTAACAGGATTAATTATGTACCCAAAGGACAACGTTATCATATTTTTAATCGACTTCAAAAAGGAGGTTTTTAATTCGACTGTATTTTTTGTATGTATGATTTATTTGTATGTTACGCAGCATCATCTGATTCAAGGCAATCATATCATTAACCAGTTTTGATAGATTAATCCTGATATTGCAGTCTCATCTAATATTTTCAAAACTGGCAGTCGTTTTGAAAAATCTCGCCTACTCGGATTCTGTATCGGGTAGAAGTCGATCGTGTCATTTTTGCTTAAAACGAATTATGTAAATAACTAAAGTAAGAACTCCAGATAGAAAAAATATCGTGGATTACAAATCACATACTAAAAAAATCTAAAAGTAGAAATTACGACTTAGAAGTTTCTAAAGGTAATGGTTTTGTCACTTAAAAGCAGGATGCTCCGCCACGAAAGTTTGTAAATAACGGAGCAATATAAAAAGAACTTTCACTTAAAATTTACAAATGGAATTCCAGAGATTCTAATACTGAGGTATTAGAATCTCTGGAGAAAAATAAAATTTTAAATCACAGAAAACAAATACTTTTTTTACTATAACGCACAATCTCAACTCATATTTGACCGTTTTCTCAGTCGATATTACGTAACAAATAACAAAATTATTCAACACAAACCAAAAAGGAACTTTTAATCAAACCCTTAAAAGTCAGAATTTGTTAGCACAATAAGTAACTTGGACAAGTGTTGTTCACCGCGCCCTAATACGATTTCTATCGTATAATACGTACATAATAACTACAAACAGAATCTGAAACTTTACAAAGGAGTGTCCAAGGTTATTAGAGTCGGTTTGACGGTCGGGTAGCTGACCTCCTGTCCACACGGTAACAGCTCTCAATTGGATAATTGTGGAGTGAACAGTTTGTTATTTTAGTGCCTATTGCGGAACCTATGTGGCCTTGAGATAGGTGGAGCCACCGCGGGTCATACGTTGAACCTTTCAACTTCCTCGCTATATATTTATCTGAGACTTCAGGAATACACGTGGACTAGTTAAGGTAATTGACTGAAGATACTACTATCTTCAATTATTATAATTAAGCTCAGAGTAGTCTACCGAGTTATGGAGAGGGCTATGCTCGGAGTATCTACGTGGTCGAACAAGGAATGAGGATATTCGTAGACGAATCAAAGTTACCGATAATACCGATTAGCAAGTTGCAGTGGCAATGAGCATGGCACATTGTTCGTAGATGTTCGGATGATGACAAGCGCAGCGTAGGACGTTTGCCAACAAGATGAACCGATGATCTAATCAAAACCGTAGCATTTAGCTGGATGCAAGCCGCTTCCAACTGGTCCTATTTGAATTCCATAGGGGAGATATATGTCCAGCAGTGAACGTCAACAGCTGCCAAAGTAGATTTTCTCCATACATTTTCCGTAAGACCGGTCAAAAGCGTTTCGTGTCCAATATGTTCCTTTGGCAAGTCAGAACCAGTCCATACAGTTTGTATTGAGAAATTTAGTGTTTCAAATAAAAAACGATAAGCGATAGGCTGGGAACTGTGAGAACCCATGACTTTGTTTCATGTAACAATAAAAAAATATCGACTAATGAAAATGCACGACCCGGAAACAAATTTGATTAAATTTTCTTGACAAAAACACGTCACTACGCCGTAGCTCGCGCTACGAGCTGCTACGCCGTAGGGCGTCTACGCTTAAAATATGAAATATCTTCAGATTACAAGCCGGTTGCCCTCGGGCTGGAAACCGCGCCTATTCCGTGTTATTTTATTTTTCGCTCTCTTGAACGTAAATCGTGTAACTGTGTGTTATATTTTTAAAGTTTATTAAGAGGGGATTTTAGAATTTTGCGCTCTCTTTATGCGCGTTGTTCATGGTGTTTCACAAAGGCACATAACTATCAGTCCAAATATTCGTAAATAATAAATATAGAATGAATAGGTATCTTCTAGGTCTGCGTGCTTCATATTCGACCACAACGTCGCTTACCATCAGGCGAGTTGGTGGTCAAACGTGGACTTATTTGCGTTAAAAAAAACTTTTGATAATAATCAATCTAGAATCGTTTCTACGACATGTCAAATTATAAACCATGACTCACGAAAGTGAGCCACGAAATTGAGAAATTTCAAAATCTAACTTAAATACATTTGTGATTCATCAATCTAGATATTTACTAGAACAGGTAAACAAACAAAAAACTATGCAAATAAACGCTATGAATACTAAAATTTAACTTATGAAGTCGCATGCACAATTCAATTTCTTATGTCATTGTAAGAAAAATATAAAGCTCTTAGATAGTATAAAAAATCAAAATATTACGCAGGCAAAGCAAGTTCTGTCATAAAGTTCTGATTGGAAAATTGTAACAGTTGAAATACGTATGTAATTCGTCAATCTAACACTCACAAATAAGCTACAATACATGAGGACATGTAGAGGTATATCCTCGTGGTTATATAATATGAGAAACTAGTATGACCACGAGGAAATACCGAATTTGAGCATTCAAAATCTACCTTGGCTTATGAGTCAGCCATCACAGTACAAAGCACAATTTTTTGTTTTGAGCTTCGCGATGTGTAAACGCGTTGAATTTCCCCGTTCTCGCTGCTACGTGTTTGCATTATGGTAATTATTTTCATGTTGTTGTTAACAAGTACAGTTTTCTCGTTTCATGAAGAAACATTTTTAGAACTGAGTTTGGTAAATTTTAGAGACATTCGCGAATTAAATTGTTTTTTTTTTTGTTTAGTAAAATTTTGGTTTGTGAACTATCTTGTACTATAATTACACAATATCGGACTTTTAAACTCCATTGACGAACTTAGACGTATTTACATACAGCGATGCGAGTCAAATTAAAATACTAATTTACATTAACTAAGTTTAAGTTAATTTACATTGAACATCTTTGAAGCAAGAGTTAGGTATCTTCTAGAACTTCTAGGTCTACATACTCCCTCTACGACTACGGCATCGCTTTCCATCAGGCGAGTTGCTGGACAAATGTAGCTCTATTATAAACAAAAAAAAGTCGGTAGCTGCCTACAATTTTTTAATCATTAAGCTATATAATCTTATAGCTGTAGGCTATGTACCATATGTAAAGTTTACGTGCGACGTAAAGGTTACTAGCATAACGTATATTGTAAATTAATTAATTTTATTCTTGACATGAGAAGGCCGTATTTGAAAATAGACAAAACTCCACAAAAAATCATCACATCTTGCCTGATTCCAAGCAGAGATACGATCTATAGTATAGCACGCTAACTAAGATATCGCTATTCCGTGCACCGTAATAAAAAATAACTCGTCAACCAAACCAAGTAACACCTATAAAACACACGTCCTTACAAGCAACAATAACATCCATCCAGACATCCGCGAAACGAAGTAACCAACATCACATTAAATTCATCGTCGAGTTAAAGCCAGATATTAATCTCGCAGCGCCGGCAGAGCGCTGGATTCGCCATTTTGCGCCTAAATATGATAAACTTTCCCCTGAATTTTCTTACCCGTGGGGGGTTCCTTACCCCCCAGGGGGTCGGGGGCGTCTTACGGCCCTGCTTTTAAACTAAGCTCGTTAATTAATTACAGCAAGTCGACGGGGGCTGGCTTATATAGCGCTATGTGCCGCTTTAATATTGCAGCGTCCTCTAATGTTCAACTCTGTGCGACAATAGATTTATTTCAAAATTGAAGATTGACATTGTAAGTTACAGGATCATTAGTACTCTTGATGCAGTTTCAGTTTTCCTAGTTTCTTTGAAGATTCATTTATAATTTTATACAAATTACTAGCCTTTGCCCAGGGCTTCGCCCACGCTTTCTTTATAGCCTATGACACTTGCAAATAATGTGACTTTCTATTGGTAAAATAATTTTCAAAATCAGTTCAGTAGTTATCCCCTACAACCTCACAAACTTTACCTCTTTATTATATTAGTATAGATAAATGAATATAAGGGGGGTCAAATCAACGTGGGTGTTTTCAAATCCCGAGAAAATAAGTATCTTCTAGGTAATCGTGCTACACTCTAGACCGCATATCTGCTTAACATCAGGCAGTATGTAGTCAAGAGCAAACATATACGAAATAAAAAAAAATCTCAGAACGATATGTGGACAAAATGTAGGTATTGATGCATTATTTAGTTTTCACACGTTTTCATTATAGTCTTATAGTAAGTAATTGTTAAGTAGTTCATAGAAAATATCATATGACTATTTTATTTGCACCACTACTTTAAATTTACATAGTAACCTAGTTCGTCGCTATCATTTTATCTTGTAAAATTCTATCCTCTACATAATATTTTTTTAGTAGTTGTTAAACGAATTCTAATGTTAGTCAAAAAATATTATCTTAGAAAACACCAGAGTTTAAAAAGGATAAATTAAAGAAAAACTATTAAACTGAGTCTGATAACTATTTCAGATTGTAAACTGACAATATTTACAACTGAGCGCTACCGAGGCTCGGATGAAATATTAAATTGTAGGCCCCAGTTGTATTAACCGCTTAGCCATTATGTTAGAGTACTTCAGGTGGCTTAAAAACTCTGACACCAGGGCTAGTTACCCGGCCTATACAAACTTAACTGATAAAATTCGAGCTTGAAAAAATAGAACGTTTCCTTGTCACAACCTTCTTACAAGGTTACGCACATCTTGTATTAAAACACAATAGAAACATTATATTCCTGCACCTCATTCACAGATCCCAACCCAACCCTTCAGCACTAAATCACGAAATTATTCACGATATTATTAATTACAAAATCGTGGGTCTACTAATACTAAAGACACTTCCTCGCTTCTATAATTAATTGCTACTAAATTCGCCCCAATTTGAATCCGGCTACAGAGTCCGCCAAGAAACTTATGAGGTACATAAGACTTAAGGGCAGGGCCGGCCGGAAGGAGGGTAAAATGGCGGCGAAGGGCGCGACCCTAGGGGAGGCCGGGGGGAGAGGGGGCTAGGAAGGACGTGAGATTTACTCTAAGTAATTGCAGTAATAAACACGCGAATATATCACGGCGGTGTAATGAGAGGAAGCGTCGAAATTGCCAGCGCAAATTGCGTGTGTGAGATAAGCTAATTTTTTGCTGGAGAGAGAATTTCGCGTTGTTTTTCGTTTCGTTCGCGTCAAGTGCTCCCCGTTTCGGCACGTTTTACATTTTGTTTTGTGAGACAGATTTGTGAAGGATGTGGAGTAATATACAATAATATACATACGAATTACACATATCCTATTTTCTTAACTTTTCAGTAGACTAAACTACTTTGCTAGTTATCGCTAACGTTATGATCATCGACTTGCATGCATCCTGTTTCTATAAATTTGTTTTGTTGGTGGACATCTTACATAACGCATACCCATTCATTGGCTACTTTCGACAATATTCTCAAATCCTTGCTTTTGTGCTCTTCCCGTTTCTCTACCAGGAAAACAAAATTTATTAGAACAAAAGATATCGTGAGTTTTCATCGATAACTTTGTGAATGTTAACACTCATTAAATTCCACTTTATATATATGGGTAGTGCTTGTATCCCATATAACACTATAATGATCACTAAAGATGAAGCCCTTAAAATGTAAACATACTAAAAAGTAACAACGCACTCTCGCTTCCCCTCATGCAATATTTGTTATGAAAGCATAAAGTTTGCGGAGGGTTTTATCAGTAAACTTTACTATCGCAACTATTTAACGTTTCGTACACTCACTCTCTGATACAAACTTGCTGTGCCGTTACAACTTAGTTTACTAGAATTTGACTATAGGACTTTGCTTTTGTACCTTTCATGTAGAAATGTGTCTATAATACGATACTTCTGTACGACACGTATTCGACAAAAGACTAAACCTATACGGACCTATTATAGTTGTAGTCTTTTGTAGAATATGTGTCACTACTGTACCATATTCATCAATTAAATCAAAAATTTTGGAATAAAATTGAAGCTATGGCAGCCTAGTTTAAAAACAGTCGATTTTCAATGCAAAAGCTGTAAATTCATAAGTAAACCTACTTTTATTTATAATTATTTGCACTGCTAACTAATTTTCACTTCAAATAATGTAAGAAAACAGATCAAGAAACAGATTAGTGTTTAAGAACTTTAAGATTTATTCTTAGTCTTGTAAACAATCTTAGATGGCTAAACAATTTGGATTATGAAAAATCAAACATAAGCCTTTTTGTAACGAGAAAATCATGCTTATTAATTGGACAGTTCAATATGAATACGAAGACAAGATTTTCCCAAACGGACATTAAAGATAATTCCATCTCTACAAACAAATCTTTTTCTGCGCTGCCTTACCCAAAACCTGCCACTAGCACGTTTTATAGGTACATACCCCACACAAAGAAGTCCACAAAAGTATTTGGCTCGGCATTTGGTTCAATCTAGTCCATCTTCCACCCCCTCCCAGCCCGTTACCATATTGCACCAGCCAATTTCCCACCGCCATAATTCCAACAACAAAACAAGTCGCGACATAAGAAGCTACGGCATTAATTATTCACAAGACAAGAAAGGGGCCGCCCCATTTCCAATATTTATGTGTTGTCGATGACTTTGCGAAAATATCGAATGCTTTTTAAAACGAAGAAAGGGCGAGAAAGGCCGGGAAACCGGGCTTTCTTAATGCACAAACAGGCACTCGCCTCACCTGCCCGCTTTGATTTATTGGGCTGCTTTGTTCGCCGCTCGTTACAAGCTTGTTGTTGCGTTTTTAATTTATTTCCTAGGTGAAAATTTTGCACGTTAATATTTAGTTAGATAAAGGAGAAGCGGCGGGCTACTAACGATGATCGGGAAATGTGGGTTAAGTCAGGGGGGTGTTGTGGGAGATCTTTTTCAACGCGAGCAAAATAGCGTTATACGTAATAAACAAATTTACTTCATTTATTTGCACATGGTACTAAGCCGAAAGGAAGTTATTCAGACCATTATAATAAACAACTTTTACTATGGGTCCAACCCGGAATTTGAGAAAGAAACTGTTGGTTCATATAGTTTGTCAATTCTTAGTTGCTGCTAAACAACATAGTATTGAAGATGTTCCAAAATGAAACTCTTTAGAACTTAAACTGACAACGTTTCCCGATAAATGATATACACCTTTGTACGGACACGGAATTCAGTCCCTTATAGAAACAGCAAGCTCGAACATAATTCATAAACAGTCTTGCCACGCCATCCATCAAAGCCCAGTCCGCAGATTGGCCCCAAATATATACAGTAGGAGCTGGTACACACGGTGAGGTTCGCAACGACGTCGCGACGCAGCATCTGAACGGTGCTGCTTCGTCGTCCTATACAAGGCTATTTAATACATTCATCGTTTTGAACAACTTTTACTATAAGACCAACCCCGAAATTTAGTTCAAAATTAAAATCTGATTTTCCATACAAATAGACGTTTTTGAGAGATGGTCGATTCTCAAAAAATGGTTTTGTCAGGGTTAGTCCCATGTTTATAAAAATGACAATATATATAACTATATAAAGCCCCTACACTTTTTAAAGCAAATTAAAGCCCGATATGTAAAAATGTCGATAGCATGCCAGACGGTGAAACCTGACTGAAGCGAGGCGAAATGATGAGGGCTGTTCGCTAAGCATGCATAAGAGCAGTGCCTGTTGCTGCGCCGTGTATTCTCCTATCCATCAAAATCAATGCGATACAGCGCCACACCGCACCGTGTGAACCGGTCGTAGCTAGTGAATTCGGCGCGCCGTTGAATCTGCAATGAGTCGTGGCGACAATCGTCGTCCGTTTGCGGCGACGCCAATTCACATTCATTCACGGACCATTGGCTGAGGCTGTGGCCTACGTCATTTGAATTTAGAACAAAATATTGGCTGTCGACGTTTTGTTGACAGTTGTATTTGAATTAGGGGTCACTCCTTACTATGAACAGATATCGGTATTGGGTGTAGTTATCGCACGTACTTAGAACTATAGTTTAGTTAGCAGACACTCATGATGCAAAGTTAGTTACAAAATGTGAAACAAACAGGAACGGGGCGGGATTTACATTACATACTTCCTTTTGCTGTTTTAGTTGAGGAACATCATAAATCCAAAAAAACATTTAATTGCAAAAAAAACTTACTCTAAAACTACTACTTTATCAATTCATTTTGTTCCTTGGACCTATTTTGAACCTTTCAATAAGAAACCTTAAAACATAACTAAAGACATTGTTGTAAATATCACTACACTTACCCATTAAATAATATACGTAGCTAGAAAAATCTTTAAAACAATCAATCATGTTCCTAAGCCCCCGATGAGAGTCCACGAGCGCCCCCGCCCAAGAAGTGGCTAGGGCGGGCGGAAGTTCATCTGCATATGCAGCCGGGCGGTGTTAGCATCACAATGCGCTGCCAGTCGATATTTATGCTTTAGGCATTCGAATATTAGATTGAGGCACTGATTAGCCAGTGTTTTATTGGTCTCTTTGGTTCAAAGTATTATTGAGAACAATACTGTAAACATACTTGCAAAAAAAGAGCAACTTTATACGTCAACAAAATACAATACCACTTTATTTGCTAAAACTACCTACACTACTACTACATAAAAAGCATTGGATCATCCACAGACCCTTGAAGGTCTAAAGATAAATAAAAAAAACTATTATTATTTTGTACGTTGTACAAATGATAATCGCAGTAGTTAGTACAGAATTTATCACCTTATACACATATATAATACATTTAAAAAAAATGTTATAAGTGATTTATGTAATGTTATATGTTATTAAATTATGTACTCCTAACGATGTCTACAGAATATTTTTTTTTGTACTTGGTGCTCTTTAAATGTTGACGTATTAATATTTTCATATAAATATTGTCCAAATATATGGCTTCAAACGGTAAGGTAGCAAACTGTTTTATTATTCTTATTTTATTATGTGAATTACTACTTACACAGTTACACTTATAGATTCTTTTGAGGAATTAGATTCTTTCTTTTGAATTTTGGACCGAAAAAACAATATTACTTAAAATATAATTATAATTTTGGCATCATGTAATAATACATTACTTAATTAATTAATATAATTGCATGCATTCTGTGTAAATAAGGCCACCCATTGTAAAAATATTCTAAGTTTTGATGTGTATTTTTAGTTTTCTCTTGGTGTGGCAATAAAAAAGATAACTGTCTATACAGGGTTATTTCTAATCAATTAGCATCGTTTTAGGGGCTTATTCTGTACATCACAGCTAACAAATTTTGTTCTGCAACTTTTGGCACAACTGAAAAAATAGTTGTTCCATAGAAAAATATCGTTCACCCGCGACAAAATGTATAGAACAGCTGATTTATTTTGAGTTTTGACAGAAGTAGTAGAACTAAAGTTGTTAGTTTTGGTGTACAGAATAAGCCCCTAAAAGGATGCTAATTGATTAGAAATAACCCAATATCTAAAGGTACGATATTTAAATATCACAATAGAATTCGGTATGATAAAATTTACATCAGTAATGGTCGGGTAATCTAATGGCCGCACCTGACGAGCTATCATAGCCCGTGTCCACATTAGGGGATGCGCAGAATTATATGTCACATGCAATAAAAAAACGTGATTTTAATAAAATGTCCAGATACAATTAATTTACAACTAGCAACCCGCCCCGCCTTTGTACAGGCGTATTATACTTATAAACCTCCCTCTTAAATCACTCTATCTATAAAAAAAACGCATCAAAATCCGTTGCGTAGTTTTAAAGATATAAGCATACATAAGGACAGACAGACAAGGAAAGCGACTTTGTTTTATTTACTTTAGCAACAAAGTTACGGCTTAAGTTTTTTTTACAACTACGTATACACTAATGTTTATTGCGAATTTAAAAAATCTGTGCTAAAATAAACATTAGTAGGTTAATAAAACACATCTTTGTAAAAGAAAATCAGTGCTAAGATAGAGATTAATAAATAAATAATAAAAGAAACACAAATTAGGTACTGTGATATGACTGCGAACTCTATGTTGACTATTTCTGTCTATGTTGTTTTGATGTACTTAGCTATAAAGGTATTAGAAATAATAAATAGTCTTTATACTTAATAGTACCTACCAATAATTTGGGGATCACAACTCGATAGAATTTCTGTTGTATACAGTCTGTTGCTGTAATAACACGTAGTACATATTTGCAATGCATATGTCCAAGGAAGAAATTCCATGGCGTATGTGAATCCACCAACCCGCACTGGGCCAGCGAGGTGGATATGGCCCAATTACCCTTCGTGAGTAGGCCTACGTCCTGTAGTGGGCTATTAAAAAGGCTAGTACAGTACAGTACATATTTGCAAAAATAAATGTGGGACCATGTAGGTGGTATTGTCAATCAAATTACTTAATATACTCGTAGCTTGCAATGAATGTTTGCTGATAGCGTAGTCTTTTCTTCAGTCATAAAGATATCTAGTGTTACTATAAGTACTTATTGTTATTTCGATGTGCTAACTATATTACTAAAAGTGTAACATTTCCGAACGATATTTTCAATTTAATTTAATATAATCTCAGGATATTTAAAAACAATCCCATTGACCACACTATGACTACGACACAAATATGCAAAATGATATCCAGGGCGACACGCGAAATTATATACAGAGTGACAGCGATCGTCAACCCTTCTTCATCACATCAGTCATGTCGGCGGCTAAGCGACTATTCAAATTGCCGGCCGATGACGTTGCTTTCGCGACCCCTGGCTCGTCTGCGCCCATAGGCCAAAGAATAGCCAGATATCAGATCTGTCTTTCAGTAATTGTTTACCTAATTCATTAGTTTTCTTATCAGTCTGCGACCGTACGACCTGTTATGTATAATATACACACATACTATATTCATATATTTATAACTCTTCATAATAAGTCCTGTTTTAAGGAGTCTTATAACTTCAAAAGAAGTGTATCTTATACGAATTTATCCTGTTGTGTACTGTGTCTAGTAAGACACACTTCATAGTAATGATGAGGCACTAAAGACATTAGAAACTTTATACTGACTGAATTATGATCTCAGTTTTCCTGAATTTTGAGAATTGAATAAACTTCCACATTTTACACACCTATAGTAACACTTGTATTTATTCTGTGCAAACAAAAATATTGTGTGTGAAGTTTTCTTCTTTTTTTACGAAAATCATTGTGTCCTCTCTGCGTTCGATACTCTTTCGTTTGACCTCTGTAACCATTACCCAGCGGGGACATACTTTTTACGTCATTAGACATAGGCCGGATCACTGGGTTTTGTGGTAACCCTGAATTGATTATGATCACCCCAATACGACCGATGATGGGTCGATTCTATGTACTTTATGACTTCATCTCATAAGGGCAGAGTTGATAATTTAATTGCTAATACTAATAATAAACTTGGAAAATTATACAGATTGTTTGTTTGTCACTATTCCACGGAACAACGTTGAGACAGATTGACTCGACTTTTGTAGTACGGTGTAGATTAACGATCGGGAGGTGTTTTTTGCTGTTTTTATCGGAAGCCGCGGGTAAATCTTGTAAATGTATAGCATATATTATAAACATCTACATATCTATCCGAATAGATCGACATTTTGTTAACAATATTACCTACGAGTAATTATTTGAGTTACTTATCTTTAGACTAGATAGACATAACTCTTCAAAGTTCTGCAAGAAGTCTGATTGTGGTTTGCGTAGTAATCTGGTAGTTCGACTTTATTCGATTATTGGTAACAAAATTTGATGTAGATCGAGAGCGACTCAATACTAAATCCATTCCGAATTCACTTTACTTTACTTTTTGATATTCCAATTAAATGTGTAACAGAAACTTAATAAATGTTTGACCAGAAAAAACTGACTCCATGTTTAAAATGCGAATGTCTTCCGAATGTAACTACAGTGCATAAACACTAGGAGCACTCACACCACGCCGCATCGCTGAAAACGCTCGGAAACGCGCCAATAAACATTCATTTCGAAATTAAACACATCTACCTGCGTGTTTACCATCACGAAATCACTAAAATGAATAAAACAGAGAATTGGACGCCGTAAATTCGCATTCGGCGAATATCAATTTGGCAACGGGCGACGGGGGAAGTTCGATAAATAAAAAATATATAAAATACACAGTACGCAACGTGAAAGCGGTGAATGGCACTTGTGAAAAATGGACTTGCCGCTCTTCCAGGGAAGCAATCATTCAAACTGGCTGTTGTCTGTTTGCGCCTCTGCTCTTTTTCGTCCGAATTTTTTTTTTCGCTATTTTTTTCGGCTGTGTCATCCGCAGAGTTCAGGTGTGGGGACACGTGGTGCGGGACAAAGAAAACAAATATTAATAACTGGCATTTTTTAAAGTCCACGCTCATTGTTGTCAATATTTCGTAAATGATTGGAGTATGATGCGGCGTTTTTGCCTGCTACCTTTCTGGAGCGGCTTTGTTGCCCGTGGGTGGAGCAACGTTAACGCAGCTAAATTTCGTACTTTGTTGTGTTTATTTATCGCCTAATGGACAGGTTGTACTGGTAAAATGTTTCGGAATTTAAATCCTTGTAATGCGAAAATGTTTTATCCTGTTTCGTTATACGATATAGTATAATAGGCAACTGATAAATTAAAGTGAAAGAAGTGGGCATTTAAAATTTGCACTAAACCTACCTGGAAATCGAATACTGTTATTTTTACAAGAAAAGTAAGAAATGCTAGTAGGTACGTGTAACATAAATTCAACCTAAAAATAAAATTAATGTCAACTCCAAAATCAGATTAAATTTAAGTAAGTATAAGTTCAGATCCATAATGTTTTCGTTAGGTGTGACTTAAACATCATCAGGTTTATCTATAAAAACATGTATGTCCAATTTTAAACTAAATTGAATCAGGACGTAAAACAACAAAGACACATCCAGTGTTATCAAACTTAAAATTTTAGTTTTGTAATGTTTATCTCAGATTGAAAACTTGACGATAATATTGCACCGCACTAATATTAATAACACGAACCGGCAAGACATCCACCCACAAGGTGAATGGGTGACTTCATTAAGACCGCAGGACGGCTTTGGATGCAAGCCGCTACCAACCCGTCTTACAGGAGCTCTTTAGGGGAGGCCTATATCCAGCAGTGGATGTCCTGTGGCTGATGGATGGATAACTAAAAGCATAACAAAAAATAATAACGTTTGTGTACGAACAATTCTTATAACAGTTATGTCACTGCAGTAATCATAGGCATTTATTAAGTTGCTCGACGCAGACCATCCACCATTCTGAGTATTCTGCTCTTATGTAGGTGAGACTGCGCACTGAAGCTCTTTCATGATTGCACAGTAAATAAGATTGCAATGAGTTTTTTTTTTGTGAAATTTTATTGAAAAACTACATGGAAAAGATCTAAATTATTAAGGAGGAGGATTATTAATTAATTATTAACATGGCTACTTTTACTTTAACAAATTTTCAGTGAATTAATCAAAAAAATCATAAGAGACTTTATCGTGGCTTAGAATCTTATATTACTTGCTCATATAAAAACGAATCAAGCTCACACTGTTTTATAACCATATCCTTTCTATATAAACTGTTCCATAAGTTAGATCACCATATATATACCTTACATGCGGATACTGCGACCTAACTTACAACAATTGGAACAGTTCCTGCATATTAAGCTAAAAACTGATTACTTAAACGTAAACGTGCGCAAAATACGTATATTTTAAAATAAATATGTTGATTATACATAGAGTCATCATATAGATTTATCAAATTTCCACTCTGCATGGTTAGCATAGCCACAATTATAATAGCAATATTATATCGCAATTATGTACTCAAATACACAGCAGTAAGACTGAGCATACCATTTTTCCTAATTAAAATAATGCTTCGCTGTCTTCCGCATTCATTAGCTCAATGTGATGTTGATAAATGCTGTTGCAGAGTTTCCCCACTTGCAAAATAATATGCCATTTTTTCGCCCGCTTTCCTGAATGAAAAAAGATCTTACCGCATTTTGTTTGGTTTTTGGTCTTATTATTCGTGAAGTTATATCTGGTAATTGCCTTCTAGTATAATAGTAGTAATTTCTGTACTGATGCTTTTACTAATAGATATTTAGGTCTTATATTTAAAGATTTACGAGCCGTCTCTCTACTCAATGCCCTGCTTGCTCAACACCCCGACATTGACATTTTCCTAATTAAATTGTGTGTTTTTCTTAGTGCGTGTATTAATTTTTTAAGTTGACAATTAATTTAATTTATGATTCGTTATGTGATTATTTAATTTTTAACATTACATTTATTCATGACATTTCGTATTTATAATTATTTGGTAATTTAATTAGTCTGTGATTTATTTTTGTGATTATTGTGTTATTTTTAAATATGTAAGTGCAATTTAAATTATTGTAATCTTGCTGGCTCGTCACACGCTTTGGCGTAGCTGTAAGTGTGGCGAGCATTTAACTTTAAATAAAACAAAATAAAAATTACAAAGTCTACTGTTCAGAGAACTACTAGTTAATTTATATTTAGCCGTAGGAAGAAGTTTAGTTTAGATTAACAAAGTTTAGACAGAAGTTAAGTTCGAGTTAAATTGTTACATATTGTCTAAAATATATTAATAAAAGCCAGATACATATAAAACAGGAAACTCTCAAATCTTCTTATTCTTGCAACATTCCCCCCCCCCCCCCCCCACACTTACCTTAACTGCCGCAAACTGCATAATTCTGTCCCTAATGAGGAGCGTCTAATTAACGTGTATTTGGCGGCGACCAAATAAATAGACAACTTACTCACGATTTCTGCTTCTACAATATATCAAAGAACATTACAATTCCTATTAAAAATCTTAAAATGTGCATCACTATACTTTTTTTGTTATGTTATGTGAAACATTCAAAATTGACCCAATTTCAAATAAAGGGGCTATGGCTATGGCTTGTGAACAGCACAACCAAACCTAATAACCAAAAAGTTATAAAATCCAGAAAGCTTTCAAAACTTCTTATTCTTGGCCCCACATTTGACGCGACTACCACAAACTGCATAATTCCGTCCCTAATGAGAAGCTTGTAATTAGCGCGCAGTCGACGGCGACCACTAAACAAGGACTTGCTACTGACACCATTTGCTTAGTTCTGGGCTAAAACATCGCGTGTTTATTTAAGTTTCGGCTTGTTTTCACAAAATTCATAATTTAGCTTATGGATGATTTTATGTTTCTTCATTTGAATGGCCAGTTACCAAAAAATTATAAAAAAATTATGAATCAACGTAATTTTTTCTTAATGTCGTGTAAAACATTTTAAATCTACCCAACATCAAATAAAGATGCTATATTTTGTATACGATACAACAAATATACATAAATAAAGCCCCGAAACTTTCAAATCTTCTTATTCTTGGCCCCACATTTGACCCGACTGCCGCAAACTGCATAATTCCGTCCCTAATGAGGAGCTTGTAATTAGCGCGGTCGGCGCCGACTGACTAAACAGGGACTTGCTACTGACACCATCTGCTTAGTTCTGAGCTAAAGAAACGCTTGCTTATTTAGGTTTTGGCTTGATTTTCAGAAATTTATGACTAAGGCTTGTAGTTACTCTGTTGCGTAGTGCTTGCTTTCGTTTTAGTTCTTTCAAACGAGCTTCTTGGCATTAATGGTCTAAGGCAAGTTCTAGGCCTAAGACATCTGTCTTACTATTTCCGGTAGTGTGGATATTTGGGTATATGGGATAAGTATTTGTGTGTGTTCACGTATAAGAAACAAATCAAAAACATTGCTACTACCTAATACTACCTATTACATTTTAGCACATTATAAAAACGTTGTCAAAAGGTTTACGTCAATTTTTATCAGCTTTTCAGCGCCTTCGTATTACATCTCCAACATATATTTACTAATAAGACTTGTAATTTGATAGTACTCGTAACTATAACATATGTGTCATATCGCGAGTAGTATCCTCCCTCACTTTTCTGTACTCTATTCCGTGCAATTAATTATAACCGTCGACTTGGGATTTTTTTAATGATTATTACTAACTAATCAACCAAAACATCAACTTCAGAATCTCTTTTTAAGCGACTTCCAAAAATGAGAAGGTTCTATGTTTTTCTTTGTGTTTTTTTGTGTTTGTTCATCGATAATTCGCCAATTGTGAACTGAATCGAATTTTTATTATAAAAGGTATATACACTCCCAAGGTGGTCCCATTTTAACTATTAAGATATCGGCAGTGCCATTTTTGAAAAATTAGTATTAATGTAAACAATTCAAGCGAAATATTTAAAATTTTGTACCTACACAATGGAAGGTGGTATTGCCATTTTTTGCGAAAAATAGGTAATTATAAAAAATAGCCGTTCCCATGGTAACCCTACGAGGCAAGGAGCCGCGGCGCGCGGCGTGCGCGAGGAGCCGAAGAGCGTCGCTCACCTAATGAAGTGTTTCGCTTTGACACGCGTGTTCGTTAGCAGACCACTCCACCGATCGCGACGAGCGTGTTCAGCTGTCAGCGCCTGGATTTACCACTTAAGTGCCGTGACACTTGTCCTCCAGTCTGTAGTTACTTATCCTCTGCTATACCAACTTGTGAATGTAGACATTTCATATCCATCTAAGTACAGCAGTCATTCTCAAACTGTGCTCCGCGGAGCCCTAGGGTTTCACAAAGCCTCTGTAGGAGCTCCACGAAAATACTGACATTAATGAAAAAAAATAACAAACACAGTTAGCGACTCAGAAATGATTCAAGATGCTAATAATTTTATACGACGAATTTAACATTTTCAAGCGTTTTTTTTTTTGGCTTTGCCTAACTAATGGGATAATTCAGGCTCATAAACAAACTAACAAGCGTTTTTTTTTTTAAATAGGTACCTACTATTTCTATCAATCTTAGAATCATGTTACAATCAAAACCTAAGCAAGAACTAAATCTGAAGTTTCATAAATCATATTACCTACATCTCAGTATAATATACAATATTATATATGAACTCGGTCTAATTCTTAATTGCATTTTGTGTCCACGACACAATAGCGCGCGTAATCAGGCCGCGAACTGGCAACAATATCGTTTAGGGTTGCCAACGAATACAATATTACTATTCTTAAACCTTCACGATTTGAGATTATTTTTCTTAAATTACGGGCCTAATAGTACCTATACTGAGTCTGGCCGTGACCACGACCGATGCAACTCGGTCGTGGACCGTGGTCAGTCGGGATAATTTAAGTACATAAGTATGTACATATTTATTTCGTATTTTTAGTGCGCGGTTAGTGCCGTAATATTAGGATATTGATTACAAAATCAGTAAAAAAATAAGACTATTCTTATTATTCTGTTTTGTGAAGTCACACTAGCTAGCTTGTTCTTGTAATATGTAGGAAAGTAGGATTGATGGCCAATACGGCCGTAAAGTTCTCGAATGGAGATCACGTACCGGCAAGCGCATTATAAAAAGACAAGGAACCGATAAGCGGAGCAGGCGATCTTATTAAGGCCGCAAGGACGTACTGGATGCAAAGTTGTGAAATCTTACACCTTATGGACTCTGCGGACTGATGCTAATATCTATATTTACTATACTGGATTAGATTTTAACAGTCTTCTGCTGTAAATATGGCTATCCTCGAGGAGCAATTGAGACATATCCACCGCGCTGACGCGGTTGTGGGTTAGCAGATTTACAGACGCTATCGAATGTTTTCTTCTTAATATAAAAAGATTTAAGATCAAACGTCTCTCAATTCCAAATGTCTAAAATAAATGAAGCGCTGTTAAGCACCCCTGCGCCACCCCTACGCAGGTTTCGTAATCCCACTATTCAATTTTCACGAAAAGGATTGTCCACGTCTTACGTTTTTTATCTCTTCCCACTGATCCAGTACAAGCGGTTATTGCGTCCCTGCCCCGAGAAAATGTAAGAAAACCGGCCTTATTGCCTTAATTAGATTCTGTTCTATCTATACGTATGATTTTCATCTTATAAGAAAATATCTCCTTGTAATGCCATTATTTCTGTGAGAAGAAAATTCTCTCAGAAATAATGGCATTACAGAAATGAAGGCTCAGCAGTCTGTTTTTTTTATGAAACTAATCACAGAAAATAACTCATACATTTTATATTTGTGTATTTGTTTGCTCTTAACTTAGAGTTGGGACTCTTTAAATACAATTTAGCCATTTAATAACTAACAAAACAGTAATTAAATTGTAATAATGTCTAGATATTTTGATGAATATATTATATTAATTATGTTTAACGTATTTTTATATTTTTATGTTTAAGTATCCTACGATAGTAAAAATGAAGCCGATTGTCAGACCCATAAGTCAAACCTAAGAATAAAACTGTCCTTTGAAACTGAAAGATTAAAATAATGTCTGAAACATCAGAAAGTTCACTAATTGTGCCAAGATTAACAAGCAGTGTATTACAGTACTAAAAGTTGTTATTTTTTAAGAAAATGGCAAGAAAAATAATCTGGCGGATAAATTACCAAAACTAAAGTGCGGGAAATTATTCGTTCTTACAAATCATTCTTATAGTTCCATGTTTTTGTTAAATCATTGGCACAAATCCTGATGGTACTCGTAAAGGGTGCAGTACTACAACTCTTCAAAAGCCAACAATACGACTACAACACCTTGTACAAGCTACTGATGGTCAATCCATAAAAGAAAAAAATCATTAGACTTTTATAACTACTCCAATAACCTTAACTATGTATACATTTATCTATAGTATTTAGTCTGTTCGACCCAGTGCTATGTTTAGGCCTCTTCTCTTTCTCTATTTTTCCCGCTAGCTTTATCCATTATTTCCCGACATGCTTGATGACATCAACTGACCTTCTGGCTGGTGGTCTGCCTCTATGTCTTCATCTTTCCTTGGGTACTGTTACTGCTATTACTGTGAATGCTTTGGTCCACTACAACAAACTTATAATTAACTAGCAGCGCCCCGCGGTTTTACCCGCGTTGTGCCCGTTCCCGTGGAAATTTCGGGAATTTTTATACATATAAACCTTCCTCTTGAATCACTCTATCCATTAAAAAAAACCGCATCAAAATCCGTTGCGTAGTTTTAAAGATTTAAGCATACAGACAAACAAACAAACAAACAAACGAAAATAGCGACTTTATTTTATACTATGTAAGGATTTTTAGGAATCCCCGCCACAGATTGTAAGATCAGCGTAAGATCATTTCAGATTGAAAGTGGAATTTAGAAGTGACAGAAAATAACTTTCCGTACTGCCTAAAATCTAGGTTCCATCTCTATCAGGGGTGTCTAAAAGTTAGCAGAGAAAAAAGCAATTACACTCACTGTTCTCCGAAGGTGAGGAAGCATATTAAAAAACTTGAAAGCGTTGTCAACCCTACAGTCTGGAGCAGACACTGATGGCTATTAATTAGAAGGGTTGAATGAAGATATTTCATTATTTTCTTCTCTTCTCTTTCCACCCTTTTCTATTTTTTGCGAGGTAACTTTCATGTTTATCTACTGTTGAGTTTTCCTGAATAATTTGTCTATGTAAATGTTCAAATTTTCTGTTTCTGAATGCATATTGAAGCTTCTTAGGAATTATTGAATGGTCGAAAATATTTGGAAATTGCGTGGATGGAAAACGGAAGGTATTGAATGAGTCATATTATCTATTATATGCAACCATGTATACGTACCTATACGTCATTTGGTGACATGAACACAATAATAAATAATCTTGAGTCGAAAAGAGAAAAGTGAAGTGTTACCATGATTATCGACAAACTACTTGTGATTCTCAAGAAATATGTTAGCTTGTCTGTCAACAACATCAGTCAACTAACAGTATTCAGGTGCGGATTTTCCAAATCAATTCAAATCTTTTCATTCGCTCATAAATTTAATTAGTGTCAGCGATATGAAAGCAAAATAAAACCCTTTATTGTCTAGGTAAAGTGAATAGCTCAAACCTGAAAGACAAACCAAAACAAACCCATGAAACCTACTACCAGACAGTACTAACAAAAACGCCAAAAGATGGCAGCCAAAACAATCCACACTTATCAAACGATCTTATAATCAAACTGTGCACTTTGTTAACAAGGTGCTAACTCTAGAATTTATGTAAACTGCTTCTGGGCCCGTTCCACTTATCTGAGATTAAAATCTGGTTGCAGAGGCGCTGAGGTACGCAACGCGTTGAAATCACTCCCTGTGGAGTTTATTTGCGGGATCTTATCATCATTTAACATATCTGCATATTCATTAAGAGATCAATCATAATGTTAGGCAGTTGTTTTGGAAGGATAAGTCAGGATTTTGTTAGCAGCGGAACGTGTGCGGTTCAGAATAAATTGTGCGGAATTAAAGTATTCCTTCTTGAATTTTGTAAGCTTTCCTTGTGAATATCATTATGTAAGAATTAATTAAGAAGTATAATGTAGCACAAAAAGCTTAGATGATGCTATTTGGAGACAGAATGTTACTGAAAAGGAAAGAAGTGATCGTAAGTGGCATGGACTGTTTCGGAGGCAAGTTGACATTTGAATTTGAATAAGTACGGAAAGTAATGGCTAAAACATGATCAGTCAAAAGGAACTTATTTTTCTCTTGTCTCGAGTTAATTTAATTTAGTTAATTGAACATAGCATAAAACAACTTTTATTTACGTGTATTTTAAAAGTAAGTTATTTTTTTTTGACTTTTCCAGCTACACATCTTTACATACATACATATAAATAAAATTGGAGTGTCTCTTTGTAATATTAAAATAACCGTTTTTTACCACATGTATATGAATATTTTGCAATTTTGCTTAGTTTGGGGTCAGAGGCGCTGTGTAAGATGTCCCCAAATATTTATTTATATTACGGTACATACACCAAAATAACATTTTTTATAATTTTTGTCTGTCTGTTTGTTCCGGCTAATCTCTGAAATGACTGGACCGATTTTGATGGGACTTTAATTGACAGGTAGCTGATGTAATAAAGAGTAACTTAGGCTACGTTTATTTTAGAAAAAAAAAAACCATTTAATCTCGGGCTAACGCGGGTAACACCGCGGGGCGCAGCTAGTTTAGAATAAAAAAACAAACAGACGACTCATTGTCACGTAGTACTCAATATTTCACCTGACTTCCTGCCCAGGCCCACCCATCGATGGGCATTACAAAAACGATTTTTGTTTCCCCATTCACAAAAGTCGATCATTGATTGTTTTAGAGACTCCGCGACGCCGTCGTTGGAACGAATGGGTCTACGTTTCGTTTCATTGTGAAGTATTTGACGGGGCCTATATCAATCAGGGAATGAGGACCCCCGGGGTACGTTTCCGACCAGGTGTCCTTTTGGAATTTGCGCCGAAAAACTGCGCTTTGGGGAAAAAAATGAGTCGCATTGTGCAGTTCTGCGTACCGAGAGTGGCCAGGTAGGTGGGGCGCGGCGGGATTTATGGCTTCAGTTTTTAAATACGTCCAGTAAATTTATGTTACAGGTAAGTATATATTTGGAGATACGTCAACGCAACTATGTACTTATAGAACCTATGTAATAAATACGGGTGAAGCTAAATAAAACGGTTTAAAAATAGTGCTCTTATTTAACAGTACCTAAAATAAAATTGTGTAGGTTTTAGTGAAAAGTACGTTCGGAACGCAGTATGATTTTTTTCAAACATTATTATTATATTAATATTGAATAACCATAAAATCCACTCCTGCGTGTAAGCTTTTTAGTTGATCTTCTTTAGACATTTTGACCTTTGAACTCGCCCAGAGTTTACAGTTAAAATAAACTAGAGAGAGTATAACTCTACTAACAACGACCTGATATGGATTTTAAAATGTGTATCTGATGCGAGCTGTCAGAAACACACATATTTTTCTGAAATTTTATAACCTACAGCGTTATTTCATGGAATCACATAATACCTTGCCGACAATAGTAAAAGTTAATTTCTCATAGTGAGTCCTGACTGACACAAAACTAATGAAATATGACCATCGTAAAACAGTTTAAAATACGACACAGCGGTGACAATTGAACCAATCTTGGACTTCGCTGCTGGACTTAAAAAATAAAAAATAAAAGGAAATATCAACTCTATATTTACATTTTTAGAGTTGGATTTAGATTGTCAAGTTTAGGGGTGCAATATAAATCAAGGTATCCTTTTATAGGCAGGAGTTTCGTGCAGTGTCTTTATACGTGATCTATGAATGAGTTTCTGGAATCATTCGGATACGGTTAATTTCACTTTGTGCAATGGGTGGCGACATTATTTTTGTAATTAATAACTTTAGTGACGTTAATGGTTGATTCCTAAAAGGGAATTAAATACGTTTTGTGTATATTTACGCGTGTTAATAGCCATTTTCTTTTTAAGTAGTAAGTAAGCATCGAATTACTGTTGTATTGCAAATATTTTCAGAAGGTAGCGAATAGTGTTTCTTTCTACATTCATACAGCTAACTGATACTTCAAAATAACTTCGTCAAGATTCGTTGAAAATTGTGATGTGATTGTTGAGTTAAAATGAGACTCTCACTTCGTTCGATCGGTCAATAAGTAAATAGGTAATGTGGATTTGAAGATACCAATATGTAGGTATATCTATGATTTATAGACAGAGAGAGAGAGAGAAGTCATGATATAACAGCAACCTTACCTAAAAGTCAAATAAAAATTCAGATAAATCGGCCAAGTGCGAGTCGGTCTCGCACACGAATGGTTCCGTACTGTATGGGATGTTTTACCCCTCTTTATATGTTTTATATTTTAATTATTTATTTTTCAAACATTCTGTGAATATTTCAAGCATCTACCTGATGCCGTTATTAATATCGAGCAAAAAACACGTTTCTTGTATTAGAGCCTCCCTTAAATATAACATAAATTTTTATTATTTATTTCTGAAGGGAATATTTAACTAAATATTCTGTGAAAATTTCAAGCATCTACCTGTCACCGTTATCAATATAGAGCGAAAACCTGGCAAAAAATCAAATTTGTTGTTAAATATCTATTTTATTCTATTTTTAGTCTTTGTTGTTATAGCGGCTACACAAATACATCATCTGTGAAAATTTCAGCTTTCTAGCTATCACGGTTCATGAGATACAGCCCGGTGACAGACGGACAGCGGAGTCTTAGTAATAGGGTCCCGTTTTTACCCTTTGGGTACGGAACCCTAAAATAGTTTAATCGCAAAAATGTGCAGTAGGTCAGCAAAGAATGCAACAGAATGACTGCCCATAAACCCAACTGAAATTGCCAATTCGCCAAAGCCAACAATCATTCACAAAACAGGTGCGTGGTTGTCTCCAGCGTCACCCTTCGAACAATAACGAGATACCTTAAATCAATGCGCGGCATCGTCTCAACAATGGCATCTTCTACCGCCATTGTGCCAACTATTCTTAGCCACGTGGGGCAGGTGAGGCGCACGCGCGCAGCTGCGAATAAAAAAATCCTTTTCGGCTTGCGCAAGATTTTAATCGTGTTTTTTTTTCATAAATTGATGACAGTTGTCTAGGTATTTATGATTTGGATTCGCCGTTGGCGTCCTGCAGCTACAGCTGCTTAGTTTTTCTGTTTCACACTTTTGGTTTCATTTTCAATATTTTTTTCCGTCGAATGCTCTATAGGTTTTATTTCCACCAAATTCCTTAATTTGGCGGAAATTAGCCCTATCTCTTAGGAAATCTTATTGATTAATTATTTTTTTAAACTTATGCACCATGAGTTTCAACTTAATTAAAGGAAATTTTAGCACGAAAATTCAAGAAAAAAAGATAATCTTTTTCTATCCGGTATAACAAGTTTTCATTGATATTTTACTTCAAAAATGTTGAAATTTAAAAAAAAAATTGGTTGCCTGTAAAGTCGGTATACGGGCGAAAGTTTTACGTGACAACGACTTTGAGACGAATGAGACGAATTGTGAGCGCATAACGTGAGCGGAGCGTAACGCAGTTTCTTGAAGTGTCACCCGGCAAACCAATTTATAAGACGTTGTCACGTCAAAACAAAACTTGCTATAATTAAATTTCCACTTACCAGTATAGCTTTAGGGTCAATAATAAAATGATTTATGTAAAAACAAATTATTGTTCATTTTCTCTTTTCTATTTAATTGGATGCAAAATATCTTTATTTATTTTCTCTTTTCTAATTTAATTTAATGCAAACTCAATTTCGCTGTATAATAAACTGAAATAATATTACGTGTATTGACGGCCGCGATCAAACCATTCAGCTTACAACATCTCCAAGCGTCTTTCGCATAAAAGTCGCGATTATAATAACGCAAGTACCCATTCTGATTGCTTCTTGCATGAGTGCCGTGTGCTTTAGTGTCACCATACTGTCGGATTTTTGAGACGAACCGAACTGGAGGAGGTACTCAATTCAACGCGTATAAATATATATATATATTTTGTAAAACAACGCATAATTTTTTTCATAGTAATCTGGTTTCAATAATATTTTTTTTATTTGAAAGAATATACTTCGAAATTGGCCATTTTTGTCAACAATAATTTTAAAAATGCTACATCGATCCGTGCGAAATATTCGCGAATTTAGTACACGGGTGAAGTCGGTCATGCTGTTTTTTGCTAAAAATAATTATTAAGAATAATAAACTTTGACTCTTCTAAGAAGTAAACTAATTATGTACTTTCTATTTTTAAATATTTATCAATTACATAAATATTTCTTAACTTTAATCACCGATCAACTTTAATGAGTTTCCTTAAAAATACTACTTTGTAGAGTTTTTTTTATAATTTTGTTTGCTAAGTCTGATTTTTGAGTATTATTTACCTCAATGAAAATATCTAAATAATTAAAATATTTTTTATTTGTTTGCAACGGTCATTGCCTCAAGATGTCTTGCTAAACACATTACTGAAAATGCAAAACTCAAAATGTCGAGATAACTGATTTAATTCTGTTGATCTCACTTTGTTTGAAAGGAGGCATAATAAAGACACTGTCTTAGATAAGAAGACATGTAGACACAAACAAAACACTGCACGCGCGGCGTATTACCGTTCTAGTGTTGCATCGCATAAGCCACATTATACAAAAAATACGCGTCAAAAGCCCAAAAACACCGGTTCAATAGAAAATGTATCTAAACCAAAAGGAACCTCAGGTCTAGCAGTAAACTTTGTACTATACATGCAAAATACTTTAGAAATGGGTTAATTTTCTACTGTGCGATCAAAATACTTTAGAAATGAGTTCAGTTCTGAAAAATAGAATCTAAAGAAAACCTTCCCTACAGGTAGTCCCGCTACCACATTAGGTTTGGTTACTCTAGTGTCTCTGCTATACGTTCCAGCCATCGCCCTTACGTGGTGAGAATACTCATACTCGCGGTCGCGATTGCCTTCGTAATGTCGCGTCGCGTCGTATAATATGCAACAAAACGTCACTCAGTGAATACCTATAGGCTCTAAGAATTTTACAATACAATTTAAAAGATCAACTCTATAGATGAGGGTCAACTATTTTCGTATCCCTATGTATTTTAACCGACTTCCAAAAAGGAGGAGGTTCTATGTTAGTGTGTATGTATTTTTTTTGTGTATGTTCATCGATAATTTCGCCAATTGTGAACCGAATCTAAAAATTCTTTTTTGATTCGAAAGGGCATACTCTCGAGGTGGTCCCATTTAAATTTTACAAAAGTTGGCTGAGCCGTTATTGAAAAAACCAACAATAATATAAGCAAATCGAGCGAAATATCCGAATTTTGTACACGATGAACATCGATAATTTTGCCAATTGTAAACCGAATCAAAAAATATTTTTTTTGTTTGAAAGAGTATACTCCCAAGGAGGTCCAATTTAAATTTTACAGAAATCGGCTGAGCCGTAATTTTCGATAAATCAACAATAATGTAAGCAATTCGAGCGAAATATTCGATATTTGTTCTCGATGGAAGGCGGTGTTCCCATTTTTTGCGAAAAATAATTATGTATTGTTATAACGATAAATAATTTGAATAGGCACTTCTTGTTATTACTTATGCTCTTATTCGCATCAACAAAGTTGTGAATTACGTATATTTCGTATTCTATAGTAGTGTTAGTCAATAGTTTTAGTCAAATTATTTGAATTATGACTGTATGCTAGCAGGACGGACTAATCCAGGTAAAGCCTTACACGCAAATATGATTTTGATTTTTCTTACATTTACCAAGAAAATTATAGAGACTTAAAACTCATACAGCTCTCAGCTTGATAAGTAGCTATTTTTAAATTTGATTTTTACTTACCTGTACCTATACCAGCCTATTTAATGGTCCACTGCTGCACGTAGGCCTAGCCACGAAGAGTGATTGGGCCATATCCATTATAGATATCCACCACGGTGGGCCAGTGCGGGCTGGTGGATTAGAGTACGCCATCGAATTTCTTCTACGGCGTCGTCGTGAGGAATATGTATTTCCTCACGAAATTTTCCTTCACCAAAAAACCAGTGGTGTGAAAATCTGTACATAAATTCTAAAGAGCTGTGATTATGGAAACTAGCGTGGTTTTCGCACATTTTAACTAAAGTATAACACAGGTGTTACTCACGCTTAATTTTAATCAACTTCTTTCTACTAAAATTAAGCGTGAGTAACACCTGTGTGAGCATTCATTCTCGCCATCGAAGGCTCCTTCTTGTGGCGGCGTCGTGTGTCGGGTCGTTCTTCTCCCTCAAATATGGTCGAGGAGAGCGATGGCTGGCACATACGTCACACTCGTGATCGGGTGCTGCATGCGGGTCGCCGGTTTGCTCGCGGCATTCACGCAATGCACTGAAACTACTAACTTAGACTAAGATTTATACTAACCCATCTCTATTGTACAGTCGCATTCTATAAATTGTAACTTAGTTAACAAAGGACACAGACCCTGGAGTCTGTGGATCATTAATTTAAATTTAAAAAAAACACCTGTATTAAATAAAAATGTCTAAAGAACTAATTGGTACGACCGGGACTTGGACCCACGACCTCACGTTTGTCAGGCAGGTTTCACTACCACTAGACCACCATGGCTTCCGATTTATTTTAAATAATATGCAATACTTAAACTTTAATGTATTTCCAACGTAGAGATATGTTCATAATTGCATGTACTTTTTCCCTTAATATCTAACCTACCTATACTTAAGCTAGGTGCCTAATGTGCATTACAAAGCGATCAAAACCTTTAACTCTACATGACATTCGCATACTCCTGTTCGTGAGGTGCGAATAAGTGGTTTCGTGAAAATATTTCAAATCAGATCGGGCGATGGCGGCATACAGGCAATAACGATTGACGTGACACGCGCCTCACGTGTGCCGACTGCCTAATGTCACGCTGAAAGGGCTACGAGGTGGGCCTTTCACCTTATTTATTACCTACATGTTTTCGATAGGTATTTTAGGTATCTTGGATGTTTTTAGAGTAAGAGGTGTCTTTTTAGGGTTCCGTATTCAAAGGTTAAAACGGGACCCTATTACTAAGACTCCGCTGTCCGTCTGTCTGTCCGTCTGTGTATCCGTCTGTCTGTCCGTCTGTCTGTCCTTCTGTCTTTCACCAGGCTTTATCTCATGAACCGTAATAGCTAGAGAGTTGAAATTTCCACAGATGATGTATTTTGATTGCCGCTATAACCACAAATACTAAGAACAGAATAATACAAATATTTAGGGGTCTCCCATACAACAAACGTGTTTTTTTTTTGCCGAGGAGCTCCCATACGGTACGGAACCCTTCATGCGCGAGTCCAACTCGTACTTGGCCGATTTTTTATTCGTAAGTATTCGAGGATTTGTTTTGATATTTTTAATAGAGCTACTAGTACTATATACTCATATCGGCTCGCCTATGGTTGTTTTTAACTGGCCGTGGATGAAGAATAATCAGTCATTGAGTGGATGACATCTACAAGCACAGATAATTTTACTCCTATTTACAATTGAGTGCTACCATGGGAAGTGCTATAATTATATTGACGACACATCAGGCAAACTATAGTTATATGTATGAAGTAATTAAAATAAGAGTTTTAACTCTCTGAAATTGTCTTTTGAAAGACGAAAACACACACATCTCTAGATGTCTCCGTAATGTTACAGCGTATTTTTATACTTCATTCTAGGTCAAACTTCATACTAGGTAAACTTATACCAGAGCCACACATCAATAAAATGATTGTACTTTTGTGATTAGTTGGTACGTTTATTATACCAGTGTTAATGTAATTAAAAAAAATCTGTAACCATAAATATATTTATCTACACTAATGTTGTAACATTCTACTTATGTTTCCAATACTTGACTTATAATGACTACTGTTATAGCGCAGTCAACAAAACACTCAATTTAAGCAATTTCACATGATGTTATAATATCCACATCGATATCGTAAAATCTCATTATAACATCGCGCGCTCGCTCCTGATTGGCCCTGCGCGCGCAGCTGCGCTCTCATTGGTTAGATTTTAATGGCGCCAAGTTCACTGTGACAATACACGTACGCGTGAATTTAATGTTTCGCAATATGTTTTTTTTTTTTTATTAGTGAAGATAAAGTAGTGTATGCAACTGCATATAACACGGGTATTAAAACACTCGTTACTATTATGAAACTCGCTGCGCTCGTTTCATAAACTCACACTCGTGTTTTCATACCCTTCATTATATGACAGTTGCATAAACTACTATTATGTACCTAACTAACGTAGGTACAAACGTCACAGTTTAAATTTTTCTCGACAATATTGTGTACAAAGTGAGTGTTTATGTAAAAACTATAGTTATTTAGTCTACAGAGTGTGCTAGTACCCTCTAGTGGTGTAGTATTCCCCCGGGAAACTCGCCACTCGTCGTGTCCATAGGGCGAGACATTTCACAACCCACTGCTCCGACCTTTGCCGTTCGGGGACCAAGCAAAATGCCATCATGTTTTCATTTTTTCTGCAACGTGGCCTCTCCACGACACTCGATTAATTTTTCACGGTACGCTTGTCAAAATGTGATTTAATACGCGGCCTGGGGTGCACGCGTAGATCGTGTGAGATGGGGCAGCTCGATCTAGTGACGAACTAATTTCACACGAAACTCTCTGCTTAAAAACTTTCTTCTAAGACAAAAACAATACGGAAACTTCGCGTAGCGCTAATAATTTTTTTCCCCAACCTACCCATAGCCGAACCATGATACAGTAAGATGATTAATCAATAATTTTGTTTGTGATTTAATTTGGTTTGTTGAATGAATGGTACCTTTAAAACAAGGATTTGAAGATGAACTTCCGCAAACTAACGCCTGATTCAATAAACCAGCTAATAAATAATTAAATAACTACCTACTCAGTTGTTATCTTTTATAACTTATCTTCACTAATATTATAAATATGAAAGTGTATTTGTTGTTCTATATTGGTGAGCTAGTTACTCTTTAACGCAGCAACAGCTAGAGGGATCTATTTTATTTTTGAATAGATAAAGGTCGAAGTAGTCTATAACTACTTAATATCCTGGAAAAAAAAAAAGGTTCAATGGGGTAGAATAGGTAAAGGTTCCTGTGCAGTTGTGGTATGTTCGCAATGTTGCAATAGCTATGTTCGCAGAGCACAATAAATTACTAATTCATATGCACTCACTCAAGACTGCATTATTCTATGTGCGTCTCGTAAACATGTTTTACGGTGTATGAGCATTTGCTACATATGTCTCGCGCGCTAAGTAATCATAAGACCTCCCTATAGATGTCTATGGGTGCACGCTATGACGTGTGATGCTTGTGTCCGTTTGTATGTGTTGCCGACTGAATGTGAATTCGCGGGAATCGGGTAGGTTGCAGCCGGACCTCGGTCCAGTTGGCTCGCCTTAATGATGACTTCTGATTGGTTTCGATCAGTGTTTGATTTTCGTGTCAAACAAGCGAAAAATATTTTCAGACGGCTTACTGAATTTAAAAAAGGAAGTTATAAATTTACAGCTGACGGAGCCAATATCTATTCATCCTGTCCAAAAAAGCATCAACTCATTGCTTTTTTGGACAGGATGAATAGATATTGGCTCCGTCAGCTGTAAATTTATTTACGTAGGTATACCTAATTCAGTTTCCATTGTAAAGCTAGAGAAGAGGATAAGTGAAATAGTCACGTAAAAAAACATCTCGTCATATTCAGTTTAATTAAGGCTTTTTAACAACTCATGACTACAATTCCTCTTTAAACGAATCCGATACCCAAATGCGTCAATCACTGAACCAAATGAGCTATTAATATCGCCGCTGCGCCGCCACCATTCGCATTAATTACATAATATTCGTCGCCGCATTCGCAATTAACAATTTCCATTTCCAACGATACAAGTGTTATTATTATCTATCAATAACGCCAAAAATAGAACCGCATTTCCAATTTGCCGCGTCACTCCGGATTCCAATAGGAAGCGGATAAATGGAGTCACATTCCAATATGTCACCGGGCGGCCCGACTATTCGCTTTTGGGTTTTCGGTATTCGCGTTTGCGAATTCGCGCTGGCCGCACATTCGTGGAGCGCTGCCGCGAATTCCTCTGTCGCACCACTAATGAGATTCTAAATGCCATGGTAACAGATTAATTCGTTACGATTATGCTGAAGTCTAAAGCAATTAAATGGTTTGAAATTTGTCGACAGTGGACAGCATGCCGAATTACAGAGTGACTGATGTCTGAGAGTGACGAGTGATGGTTACCTTCCTCTGTTTGAAGTTTGAGGAGTGTGTCTAAACAAAATTATTAATTTGGCATGTAAGTTTACTGAACAAAGTACTTAGTTACGTACGAGTACGTACTCGTAAGTAACTAAGCCTCTTATATGTGACACACACACGGTTTCAACTGAAAGTAATACTTGAATTAGTGAAAAGCAATTTACAAATATAATATACATATAATGATAATATTCATTAATATATGGGTATAATGTTTTATTAAACTCCTATAGAAGAATAAATAACAAATGTATCCGGGTTTTTAATTGCGTTTTGTACATATACCCATTTTTGCTGACAAAAAGACGAAGATTGTTGACATGAGAAATTAACAAACAAAAGTATCTTATTTAGCACGAGCGTAGCGAGTGTCAAAATGTTTCAATGTTTTATGCAAAGGAAATTATCGAGGTGTCAGGCCCTTAGGTTACGAGTGCGAAGCCGTGGATGGCAGCTCAGCTGCCCACGCCTAACCCCGTAAAATTACTGTCCAACTGTTGTTTATATAGAAGTACTTCAAGTAAGTAGCTATGTAGTTTCATTGTATTTTGACTGCCTCGCTGGCTCAGTGGTTAGTGACCCTGACTTCTGGGTCAAAGAGGCGTGGATTCGATCCCCACCCAGGGCAAACATTTGTGTGATGAACATAGGTGTTTGTCCTGTGTCTGGGAGTTATTTAGGTACTATCTATATAAGTATGTATTTAAAATATGTAAATATAGTATATCAGTCTCTAGCAGCTATATCACAAGCAATGCTTAGTTTGGGGTCAGAAACCGTGTGTAAGATGTCCCCTAATATTTATTTATTTATTGTATTTTATTGCATTTTATAAGGGCACCTGTTCATAATGTTTATCAAACTTGTTTCTTTGCCATTTCATTCCAACCCTTGTGGCATAACAAGCCTGAAACATATCACCGCGATTTCCCCCAATACAGAAGGATAACAATAATTAGTGCGATAACTCACAACCATCGCATCTCAACGAGATTCTATAATTAAAGGGCACTCTACCCCAGCAATAGCTACCATTAATATTTATCTATCACGGAATAATGCAATTAATTTGACGAGAACTGTTTTACCGAAAGAATCGTGAGAAGAAACAGTTGTTCGATGCGCGTGTAAAAAATAAGTGAGAAATTTTGTTCGATTTTTTGATGGATTACTTTCTTACTTTGAAATGAAAATACCATAGATATGATGAGGTAAAAAATAAATATAAGTTTTTCTGATCTATTCTTTTAAAAGGACATCCAAATATGTAATTATTTTTCGCCAAAAATGGCACCACCTACTTTAACCGTCAACTGAATTTGAATAGTTTGCACGAATCTACGTGTAATCCACGTAGTAATTTTAACATTTATTGTTGATTTTTCAAAAAAGGCTAAACCAATTTCGATAAAATTTAAATGGGACCAACTCTCAAGTATGACATACAACACAACAACATCAAAATAAGTTCATCATTGGCGGAGTAATCGCGTTACATACATGCCTAAACAACAAAAAAACATTTCAGTCGAGTTAAGTTAAGAACCTCTTTTTTTGAAGACGGTTAAATAGGAAAAGTATATAGCATATCCACAAACAAAGTACAGAGACGGATTAAGACAGGAGAAACGCACAAAATACTTTCAACCTGTGTCATTAGAAATCCATAGGAAAAGTCAATGTCCAGCAGCGAACAGCCTAAGGACTGATAATGAATATAACGATAATGTTAATAAAATTGTGGAAAAAAAATGAACTAAAAACTTCAAACAATGTTCGACAGTTTTGTTTAGAAACTGCAATAGTGGATCCCCCCATTCAGCTTCACAAATAATTTGGTTGTAGCTATAGAAGATTCGGTGGGAGTAGGAACATCCATCATCGATGTCAGATTAATATTTTGATGTATGTTGATACATTATAGTGAATAGGCGTTAAGGATGTGATCCACAATGTTTCGCACGTGCGCCACAAATACCTAATAGATAAGTAATTATTTTTGACTAAAACACACTACCAGCTTCACACTATTACTTACATGTATGTACTGAATGCTCTATCCTAGGATACACTTGTAGGTATAGTTTCTGTATATGCTTGGGTGACTAAGGGTAGGTTGCTCCAAATTACTTTAACGATAACCAAACTCTAACCAGCCGGAAAATCTCTGGATACGTCAAATATTTTTGACCTACCTAGGGATTTTAATGATATCCGAACCCTAACCAGTCATACAGTCTCTGGATACGGCAAATATTATTGACTTAACTAGACATTTTAGAACTGGTCAGGGTTTGGTTATCGTTATAGTAATTTGGTGCAACCCGCCCTAAGAGTACTGTTCATTCTAAGAACGTGCTGTCCTAATGAGTTAACTGGTCTTGAAGTCAATGCCCGCTTGTGTCACACTTTGACAAAGATAAAATAAGTAAACTGTTACCTTCACGTATACTCGTACCTAAGTATGACAAGTCATATTGTTTCGTTCATCAAGAAAATTAACTTAATAACAACCCTATAAAGTATGTTATAAGCGGTTGATGTAACCGAGGCCTTCAGGCGACCTAAAAACCCTGACACCAGGGCTAGCCACCCGGCCTATGCGAACTTACTTACTTTAATGTGCGTACTAACATTATCAGCTAGTATTAAACCACTGCTGGGTTCAAATGTCCCATATATCATTATTCCTTGTATCGGGCTAATACCTTCCACGCTTAACACACGTATGTGATCTGCCTACAGTACTACGCTAAAAACTACACAGGTCGAATCAAACATGTAGGTGGTTGTGATGTTAGCTACAAGCTGCGGATAACCCAATCCTGACTGAAGCTCGCTTAACAGCTGCGCGATGATTGGGTTATCCGCAGCTTGTAGCTAACATCACACCCGCCAAGATGTTTGATTCTACCTGTACTAAAAGTTTTATACCCATACTGAGGTCTGATGACCGATAGGCAGCGAAATTCTCAAATGAAGACCGTACACCGATTAGCGCAGCATCAGGTCATCTATAACCTTGTGGGTTCGCTAGAACCCAGCGCTAGAAGAGTGGATGCAAGCTTTGCCAAGGTGGCTACAGGGATCACAATAGGACACTAGAGTCTGACTGAGTCTGTAATAGTCTGAGTCTCAAATTTATTGGGAATGGAACAGTCTTCCTGCTTCTAAGAGATATAAAGCTTTTCAAGGTCAGAGTGAATAGGTATCTTCTAGGTCTGCGTGCTTCGTCTTAGACCACAACGTCGCTTACCATCAGGCGAGTTGGTGCTCAAGCGCGGACATATTCGTGATAAAAAAAATGAATATCCGTGATATATCTATCGTATTCTATTGAGCTGTAACACAAGCCACTTATTAACCAACTGGTCTTATTAGAAATCTGTAAGGTAACAAATCGAAAAGGAAGATATACTGAGCACAGAAAAAATGCCAAGTCGATGACTCAGCAAACGTCCTATTAGGTGGACGGATGATCTCATCAAAACTGCTTCTGGATGCAAACTGCTTTCAACCGGTCTTATTGGAGATCCATGGGAGAGGTCTATGTCCAGCAGTGGACGTCATATGGCTGTTAGATGGATGGACGTCCTACGGCTATGGCTATTGCTGATGTTGTGTTTTATGCCTCTAGCTGGGGCAAGAGGCATAAAACACAACATCATGTAATAATGGCACAAGCAGAACTTACTTAAGTATTTTTAAAATGCACTTTTATTTCACGTATCAAACCTGTTATAAATATGATCACAAACCTTTATCCATAATGAAACAACACACTTGCTCCTGGCCTAATGTATTCTGCCCCAATTTTCGCTTCGCTAAACTCAAAACAATATCCGACACTAATAGGACCAATCCTTCTGCGCAATATTGTCTACTCTAATTGGCATCAGAAAGAATTTGAGGTAGCCCTCAAACCACAAACAGTGACGATTGAAACAGTACCCAAGCTTCCCTAAAATACATCTGAAGTTATAAAAAAACAGTAAATGTACCCAATATATGTAGGGTAGGTATGGAGAATGTTTTTTTTGCAATTTATGTGTCCCTCTTACCTATTATAAAAAGATTACGAATGAAGTACCGAAGGATAGTTATATTATCGGAGGAAAATCATGTACCTACTCTTCATTATTTATTTACAACATATGAAACATTTTAATAGCGGATAGTACATAAATTCACGATCGTGCGTTTTGGTAACAAAAAATTGGCGAAGGACTCATTATATTAACATGTATTTTATTCGCTCTACTATCATTTATTTGCTAAAATGTTATGGGAAAATCCTTTCGCTATGAATTATATTTCAAAGCAGAAAGCATATATAAATTATATCTTAATGGTAGATATGATTTGGTATTATTCAAAAGAATATTAAAAATTAAAACAAAAACTCGAACAGCGCTAGCCACTAGTAGTACTCTCGCTATACAAGCATACAAGACAAACTTACAATTCGTAATTACTTAAAATTAGCAAGAGTTGGTTCACTGTTTCCTACGATATCTAAATGAAAGCTTATCGACACATCAGTGCGCTAAAACCCGATCCGACCCTTGCAGGCTAATGAACACAACACACCCCCAGGTATTAAAGTTTTGTGCTTATTTTATCTGCGTGTGTATTGTCGGTATTACGCGAATTAAGGTGCGTGAAAATAATAGCTTACTTTAGGTACCTACCTATTCGTCCTCGTTGATTTACATATAAGTATCTTATGACAACATGCGAGAATCGTAAGAATCCAGGATGGCGCAATGACGACGCTCCTCGGCTGAATAAGTAGATACTAGTTACAACTTTGATCTTCAGTGTCCTTATAATACCTATACATATTCGTATCTTAATAGAATGTTTTATCTATTAAGATAAAACCACAATGTGCGATATTGAAAATAATGTCTCAATATTGTAAATAATGTCTCGAAGAATTTAGGTGAGTAAATAAAAAATACCACCCCCGAACTCGTGACAAAAACCGCTGTCCATACAGATATTTCTTCGACCGATATTATTATGTTTATATTATAAGCAAAATGATACTCGTTACTTAGACAACCAATCGCCTCGTATGATCTGTTCAAACGATCTGAACAAAATTGTGAAATTTTTTTTTTTACTTAATCTATTTTTTCCCGAGTGAAATGATGTATACAGGGTTATTTCTAATCAATTAGCATCCTTTAGGGGCTTATTCTGTACATCAAAACTAACAACTTTTGTTCTACGACTTTTGTAAAAACTCAAAAAAAAATCAGCTGTTCCATACATTTTGTCGCGGGTGGACGATATTTTTCTACGGAACAACAATTTTCTTTTTTTAGTTTTGACAAAAGTCGCAGAATAAAAGTTTTGATGTACAGAATAAGCTCCTAAAAGGGTGCTAATTGATTAGAAATAACCCTGTATTTTGGAATCGGTCAACAGAAAATGTTCTACAGTGGGTACTTGCACTTAATAGAATTAGAAACAGTTTTATCTAGTACAATAGCGAGATGATATGTGTGGTATGTGGACAGCAGCATTAGCGGCCTCGTCATGTAATGCCGTCTAAGCGACGCTATATTCAAATAGGTGTCCGAGCTATCTGCAGATAAAACGCCCCAATTCACATGCGTGAGCCGTGATGGATGAGCGCGGCGATCAGACCCTACCCTGCCCCCCTCGGAAATTTGCCCCTACCTACCCCCGACACAGTATCTTCGCCAGTACTACAACTTCAGAAGTATTTTTCTTGAGTGTGTAATTTACCGGTATTCAATGTTTAGTTTACATCATATCAAATATACGAACTCGCACTGGGCCAGCGTGGTGGATATGGCCTAATCACCCTTCGTGGGTAGGCCTACGTCCTGCAGTGGACTATTAAAAAGGCTGGTACAGTACCTACAGTATATCAGATATTAACTGCTAAGTATAATTATTTTTCGCAAAAACTGGCATGACCCGCATAACCGACTTCATCCAAGTACTTACAGAATCCGCGAATAGTTTGCACGGAGCGATGTAGCAACTTCGTCATTTTTGTTGATTTATCAAAAATGGCTTAGCTGATTTCGATAAAATTTAAATGAGACCAACTTCGAACGATACCGTTTCAAAAAAAGAATTATTGAAATAGTACCACTCTGTAAAAAATTATGCGTGGTTATAGGTACATAAAAAATGTACGCGTCAACTTGGGTACCTCCTCTATTTTTTCGTCGGTCAAAAAGTAATTACTATTCTCTTGCAGTTTATTGAATGTAGCAAGATCAACTGCAAAACAAAAAACTATGTATTTCCACTATTTATCTCAAACAGAATCTACCAGACTTAAATCGATCCTAACACCATCTAGTTACTTCATACTCTTTATAGTAAACTTTACAGGTGTCCGAGCTATCTGCAGGTAAAATTATGTGAGCCGCGTGATGCGAATGCAGCGATAGTATTATTATATATTCTTTGGCAGCGATAGTATTATTATATCTTAATACCGAGACACTAGCACTAATTCTAGGATTTGCTTAACGTTGATTTGACGTCACAGACAAACATTCAGGTACACGGGCACACAGAAAAACTTACTGCACCTCATTTTAGTCGAGGGATAAAATTATGATTATTATAGCAAAAAGGACAATTATTTCCGGCTTGGTCAAATACGTAATTGTAAATAATAAATAAAAAAATGTTGAAAATAAGTATACGTACAAAGATATCTTTCCTACTACTTGGCTTACTACAGGAGTATTAAATAAATAATCTCATACAAAATACCTACTCTATTTTACTTCCAGTGTGAATGAAAAATGTCCTACTGCAGTGACTCCACTGCGGCAGGGTCCTGACAACGCCGGCCTAAGTCCTGTAAGGTGATCCATTACATTTTTGCGTAATCCTCGTTTATAAATATGAAATTGAAGGAAGACGATGCTTAATCGACTGGAGGTCGGGGTCAGCCGGCCCTCTGTTGTGAAATAATTTATGGCGGCGTGCCAGCCCTGGAAAAATCGTGTGTTTTGCTTTTTGGATGTTTCAGATATTTGGTGTGATCGATTGTGGGGTAAATATAGGCGGGATTTTTATTTTGGAAGCATTTTGTTTTTTACCTGATCGCCGAAGAAGGAGGAAAATATTCAATAGAAAGTGCAATTTCAATTAATTTAAATTATTGTAATCTTGCTGGCTCGTCACACGCTTTGGCGTAGCTATAAGTGTGGCGAACATTTAACCTTAAATAAATAAATAAATGTTATAGATTTGTATTATACAAAATTTTGGACTGCAAAGTTATCGCACACAATTACTCAATACCTAATTATTTACTCACCATTTGCAATTTAGTTCAGTTTAAGTATTTGAGAACAACTTTTATCACTGCTATTCCATACTTTTGTCGAAAGTTAACAAACTCTTTGTATGGAATAGTATTGATAAGTACTTACCTAGGTATTTTTCTACAATTTCGGGGTACTAGTGGGTAACTTAAGAAAAGTTTTTCATTTCCTCATAGCAAATCAACGCATTGTACCTTTTTGACCTACCTATGAGTACGCCTACACAAAGTATAAATTATGTTATTACAAAATAAAATTAAACTATTTTAATTATCATTAATTTTAAATCCGAACAATAAAAACATGGAACAAAGACAATTTACAAGGAGTTAAACTGGTTGCCTAAACCCTTTCTTACGCAAGGCGACAGCAACTAGGTTTCATTTTAGTTATGTACCTATCTACTTCGAGTGAAAAGAGCATTAGAGTAGATGCACTGGTTTTGACCATCTTAGTGTTTTTGGCCACTTATAATTTTAATAATTATGTAGATAATTTTAATGTTTGAAAGAAATTGTTACACTTTGACTTTCACACAATCAATATTTGTTTGTGTGAAAGTCAAAGTACTACATTACATTCATTTATATTAAATCTATTTCTGCAATAATTTTGAAATCAAATGCCCAAAACTGGGACAGTGGCTAAAACCGGTGCATCTGATCAAAAGACTCGAACAAACAAAAAAACAGATCTCGTTTAAAAAAACAGAGTTATAATGAGAGCTTGTCCTGTTCAGTGACTGAATAAATTGAATACCAATACTAAATTAGGAATTTGATATATTAAAAAACAAACGTCAGTCAATCTGCGTATCCGCAAGGGGTAATCACGTCACATGCAAAACACTGTAATTGCAATCCATGATTACACCCGGGGACTCAGTATTAGCGATGATTAGGAAAGGCCAGAAGGAATTCATGCAAAGACTCTATCTAGCCGTGTTTGATTGTAAGCGTAGCGCGGGTAGGGGGTTTATTGGGTTCAAGCCAGGTCATATCTATAAAATCCTTACTAATATTATAAATGCGAAAGTAACTCTGTCTGTCTGTCTGTCTGTCTGTCGCGCTTTCACGCTAAAACTACTGAACCGATTTGAATGAAATTTGGTACACAGATAGTCTAGAGCCTGAGAAAGGACATAGGCTACTTTTTGATTCGAAAAAATAGTTTTAAAGGGTTGAAAACGGGGGATGAAAACGCATTGGCTAGAATCTTAGAAGAAAAAACTTATTTTCTACCATGACAAATGGTAATTTGCATCTTGACTTTCCAAATTACATTCTCTATGCCCAATGCCCATTCAAGGCTGCTCGAGTTGCAAATGTCAAAGTCAATCAATCTTTTCCTGTAAAATTTAGAGAAGGTTACATGTATTTTTTCAGTTTAATTACGTAGTTTTCATTCTACTCGTAATAGGTATGCCTACAAAACGCAAATCGAATCTAGCGCGTAGTTCTAGCGGAGCTCGCGTAAAGAAAATTGCTAGAATCCAAGAGTCTGAAGAGCACACTTAAATGCGTTTGACATTAGATGCCGAGCGCCACGCATCTCAAAGAGCTGCTGAGACTCAAGAGCGAAACCAAGCGCGTCGAATTTTAGATGCTGAGCGTCACGCAGCTCAGAGAGCTGCTGAGACTGAAGTTGAAAGTCAAGCGCGGCGACTTTTAGATGCTGAGCATCACGCAGCGCAAAGAACTGCTGAGACTCAAGAGCAAAAAACCAAGCACGTCGAATTTTAGATGCTGAGCGTCACGCAGCTCAGAGAGCTGCTGAGACTTAAGGAGAAAGTCAAGCGCAGCGACTTTTAGATGCCGAGCATCACGCAGCGCAAAGAACTGCTGAGACTCAAGAGCAAAACCAAGCGCGTCGAATTTTAGATGCTAATCATTAGACGTTAAGCAAAAAATTGCATAGTTCCTGTAGGACAGGACAAAAACTATCGAAAGCAAAACTGTCGCCACTATCACAAAGACGCTAAGTGATTAATTCCTCTATGACACTTAACGAAACGTCACAGCGAAACGTAATTAGATGACAGGTGACATTGTCTGCAGACTTTTATAAATCACAGGTAGCATGGCAAGGGGACAAATTGTTTTTCCACCATTATATCCCCTTAAAGAGGAAATAAAGTATGGATTGAAAATGAAAACTGACATTAAAATTGGATAAAATGCTTTAGTCCCTCTGCATGCTACATGTTACTATGACGTTTAATAACATACCGTAATTTTGTCTGACATTAAAAATAGTTAACATGTTTCTTTATTCTACCTTTATGGTACAGAATCATCATACTTTAATATTATCAATCCGAAAAGTTTGTTGGTTTGTTCCTCTTTGACGCAGCAACGGAGCAAAAGATTGAATTGATTTTTGGTATGGATACCTATGGTTTAAAAGACAGAAAGTGATAACAGGATACTTTTGTATCCCGAGAAAATTCGTGATTCCCATGGGATAGGACAATAACTGTTTCTCAGCAATGGAGCAACGGATTGACTTGATTTTTGGGGTGGGCATAGTTTGGAAGACGGAAAGTGACATAGGATACTTTCGTTTCCGAAAAAATTGCGGTTCCCGTAGGATAAGACAATAACTTTTTCTCAGCAACGGAGCAACGGATTGCCTTGACTTATTGCATGAATATAGTTTGAAAGACGAAAAGTGACAAAGGCCACTTTTTATCCCAAAAACTTTAACAGTTCCCGTAGGATAGGATGAAAAGTAAGCGAGCGGGCCGCGGTAGCAGCCGTCTAAGCGCCAGAAATAACCTGTCATTTCAAGTTTAGGACGTTCCTACATTTTTCGCACTCCTTCGCGGCACTCAACAGCGCTAGCCCAGACTCGGGCTCCATAACGGAGCTTGCGCTCCCGCCATAATGACGGTGTGTTTCGGAGCACAAGACACATCGTCATCCACCACTCGGGAGTAACCAGCACTGAGCGTCGGACAGCATTCCAACGTCCTGATCCCAGTGCAACGGGTTAGTCATAGTAGCCCAGCGCCTGCGTCTTCAACTGCAGAGGGCAGTGAGAACGGCCATCGCGATACCGACACTTCTCTTCCCCTGCAGCCCCACTGCGTCTTCCAACAGGTTGACGGCCTAGCGGAAGGTAGGGTAGGTGGCGGCACCCACACAACCAGTTCCATCCCACCGCAGCCCCTAATCCTCGGTTGCAGCGTCGCAAGAGCGGTACTACAGCCCGCCTCAGAAGCAACACTCCTCATAAGGCAGGCAATCTACCGGCCATCCTCTCAGCTGCTTTAGTTAAAAGCGGCTGCACTACGAGTGCCGGCCTCTAAGCTGCCTTGGGGGAAAGACCCAAAGAAGAGGGAGACTTCTAGCGCCGCTTTTTCAGCTGCCTTAGGAGACCTCCCCTGCCACGACAAGGCGGGAATACACAGGGGGGTTGTATATACACTCCAACCGTAACTTAACCAACAAAAGCATTCCTCTAAGGTATTTTGATGTTTGTCGCTTAGGTTAGGTTTCGCAGCCGACATAAACATTAGCCAAAATCAAAATATAACGCGGGCGAAGCCGCGGGTAAAATCTAGTATGTTTATATATCTTTGGGTATGCCGTACCTATGACCATTTATTTGGTTAAACCTCACGGGCTAGGCGCAGTCTTTTCGAGGGCATCAGTGTAGCGAGCCAACACTGCGAGGTCTTAGGACAATAATATTGTGTGGCTATGTGATAGGGGTGATGGTAAAGTATTGTAAATTTGTGACTAAGTAGTTGGGCAGGGGGAGGCGCCTGGAGGAGGAGGAGGATGATTAGGGCATTATTTGCGCTTTTTTGGGTATTTATCAGACTTGAGTGTCCACCCAAATATCAATGCACATTGCACTTTAAAGATATGTACTCGTATCCCGTAAAAAAACATGTTATAATTTGTTAGCATATCCATTTGTTCTAGTCTTATCTGTTATTATAGCCAGAGCGAGCTATAATATTATAGCTTAGGTACGGTGTATTATAGATAATTATACTTATTTGGGCAGGGGGAGGGAAGCGTGATTTGGGTATTATTTGCGCTTTTTTGGGTATTTATCAGACTTGAGTGTCCACCCAAATATTAATGCACATTGCACTTTAAAGATAAGTATCCCGTAAAATAAAAACACGTTATTATTTGTAAACATGTCCATTTGTTCCAGTCTAATCTGGTATTATAGTCAGGGCGAGCTATAATATTATAGCCTGGGTACGGTGTATTATAGATAATTAAATACTTAGTTGGACAGGGGGAGGGGAGTGTGATGAGCGATTGGGGTATTATTTGCACTTTATTTAAATATTTGTCAGACTTGAGTATCCACCAAAATATTCATGGTTCTTGGTTCTAAAATGTAGCAGTGAAATAAAGACACGTAATAATTTGTAAACCTGTCCATCTGTTCTAGTCTAATCTGTGATTATAGCCAGGGCGAGCTATATTATAGCCCGGGTACGGTGTATTATAGATAATTATAGTTGGGCAGGGGGAGGGGAGCGTGATGAGCGATTTGGGTATTATTTGCGCTTTATTTGGGTATTTATTGCGCTCGAGTGACGACGCAGATATTGTCGGCTCTAATATGATGCGGCGTCCCTAGGGTTCTTTGCCCGCGGCGGTTGCGGCTACTGAAGGTTTTGATGTATATGTTCTTGCCAACGGTCCTAGAAAGAGGGGGTAATGTTTGTTGGGTAGGTATATGTGCTAAACATTTTTAGAGAGAAATGATTTCTTTTTAGGGATCCGCGGTACAACAATAAAAAGAGTTCGTGTAGGACTCGGGTGTCTTGGCTGTCTGTTTAATAGTATAAAACCTAGAAACTTATCTTACTTACAGAACTGTTCTCTAAAAGTGACCAAATAAATAAAGAAAAGATGTCTTTAGGTATTATATTAACTACACCGAATTGACATAAATACATTGGGTACAGCAACTGCACAACAAATGTTGTACAAAGGCGGCTTTATCGTCTTTGGCAATATGAATCTACCATCTAGGTAGGTACAAGAACTAAGCCTCTCCCCACTTTGTCAGTTCATTTAAAACGCATCAGTGGCGCCCCTTTCAACTCTAGATAATTCAGTCAAATAGTAGAGCACAAAAAAGATCATACGTCAGGCCGAAACTCTTCAACGTCATCCAAGTGATCCAATGACCTCTACTGTGGCTTAACTCGCTCTAACAGTACTCCTCAAGCTAAAGGTGCTGTCCCACTGAAGCGCCCGCTGCCACCTGCCGCGCCGTCCAGCACGATCACGTAGCGTATCTTAGCTTTGTGGCGCGTGGATTCGTTTATTTGACAATGCAACGTGGGGTTGTTTCCAGTAAACTACCTACACTACGGAGTGTTCCTAGATACTGATCTCTAGACGAATGACATAAAATGTTATGTTAAGTTCGTCATCATAATGTTCATCATTTATTATGGGACCAACCCTAAAATCTCGAAAAAATCTATGAATTTTTTAATGAGACAGCTGATTACTTATAAATTATTACATTTATTACTTATAGATTACTTTATATCTCTATCTCGATAAGATACGAAGTTGATTACCGCCATCTGTACGTTTAGGTATATCTACGCAACTACAAAACGGACTTAATACGGTTTTATTCAATAGACAGAGTAATTCAAGAAGAAGGATTATTCGTTTTAAATCTACTTATTAGAGAAAAAGGGAAAAATTAACGAGATAACCGTTATTTTTTCCCTTTTAGCGAAGCGAGGGTGGGTCTCTAGCTATATACTTACTTATATTTTATTCCAACGCGAAGCTAGACACGCGAGCGTTGCGTAGCCTCAGTGGGACAGCGCCTTAAAACGTGTCTAATACGCGTTTAGTTTTTTCCCACCCATTGTGTGATCGAGTTGGTAACGGATACTCTACAATTTGCTCTAGTGGAGTATCGTGACAGGCTATTAACATGCTAATAGGCATGGAACTAATATGCAAAAATGTTAGTTTGTCAAATGAGACATGTAAAGTACAGAGTACCTGTAGAGTATACTTGTACAGTACAGAATTATCGGTACCTACTGGTCCCTACCTACCTACTGTATTTTTTTGACAATTCATTTATTCTGTAACCATATGCTCTAGCAAGAAGCAGTAAGTATGTACGAATGTTAAAAAAATTCAATGCCGGTTTTAGGTAGAGCAAACTAATTAAAATTAATATGTTTGTTTTAGGGATGCTGCTAACGACAATTTATTAATTAAGTAACCAACTATCCAGACATATTGTACTTTAATGATAATGTTCTTGCGAACCTTTTTCTTTGTAGGTATAAGTGAATGTCTACATAAAAAAATGTAGAGTTTGGTGTTATGTATACTAATTACTGTAGGTACCTAAGTTATTTTTTTTCTGCAATAAATTTTAACCGTTATTTTTTAAGGGAAAACATAGATACGTACAATACCTACTTATCAGTAGTTAGTAGTAGGTCAAAAATTTCACTTTCCTCTATCCCAACTGATAAATAATTATCTATTTTATTTAACATTATGGCATTTTAACGGCTACAAGTAATGTAGAGCACGAATCGTGCGTTCTATAAATTGTATAAAAGGAACACTACCAAAGCTCAGTGGAACGGGACAGTCGTCCAGGCCGAAGTGGCATCGGTAACAGGCAGCCGAGATGAGCATCCAGAGCCGGCAACCCAAACAAATCGTCTCGGCTGGCGCCCGCCCTTGAACTGAGCTCGGCGCCGCGGAGGCTGCGCCGAGGCGTGGCCCCAGCGGCCAATCAGCGCCCCTTCACATTTTTCTACCCCGCCCGCATCGCCGGACGCTGCCCAAAAACAAAAGGATCAAAGTCTGCGAAACCTATCTCTTTCTTTGTACGCTCGCCGGTCGAGCATCGATGAGAGGATAGATACAGTGTCGCGCGGCGCGGGCGCGAATCGATAAGGCACCCCCTCTCTAGCCGTCTCTCCCCTCCCCTCCACACCCCCGCCCGCCGGCCATTTGCACGGATGTTTACTATTATTATTTTATTGAACGGACGCTCCTAAGTGGTGATATAAGAATATTTACAAATCGTAAGCCTCCGATTTGAGGCAATTAGGGGGCTCTTGCGGCCGCAAGAGGTCGCGGAGAGGTATCTCAGTTAAATCGCTTTATATCGATGGGCGACGAGTACCTGCTGGATGTTCCTGCTTTATTTACGAGCTTTATGTGTTTTGAGGGTAGGCTGATGTTTTATTGTGAAAGGTATACTTATGTACCTACCTACCTACTTACTGTAATTATGTTGGTACTTATCCACTCATACTTTTATAGTACCTACCTAGTACAATACCTACATAGTACCTACCAATAAGAATTTAAGTATTCTTCAACGCACACTTACTCAGAAATAACCCATGTAGGCATCGTAGGTAGAGTAGGCAGTCTAAAAGAAAGATATTTTTTTTTGTTTCTTTTTTTTATATTCTCAGAAACTAACAGTTTATAACGCGAAATAGTCTACGCTTGACCACTATCTCGCCTGATGGTACTTAATTGGTGAATAAATGACGCTGTGGCCAAAAATGAATCACGCCGACTTAAAACATACCTACCTAGATACGCACTCTGACTTTGAAAATATCGATTCGGTAGAGTCTACATGACAGAGAGATCTTCGTGTTCTTCTTGGGCAGTGTGTGTGATGGACCATGACCCTAACTTTCTCATATTTAAAAGAGATTCATATGAGAGATCAGCTTATAGCATCTTTGACACAAATAATAAAAACCAATACAACTACATGTTTAACTTCTCGACGAATGACTACCATAAAGCCTTGGATGACCCAAGGTCTTCTACGTTGTATCAGAAACCGGGACAAAATGCATGCTAACGTAAAAGAGGAGCCTAATAATATGATACTTAGAACTACTTATGTGAGATATAGAAATTTCTGTTGCTCTTTAATCAAAAAAGTAAGATGTGATTTTGAGAAAGCAGAGCTTGCTAAAGCTAAATCAAATATAAAGAAAACTTGGCAAGTTATTCACAAAGTCACAAACTACAAACCTACTAAAACATCTAGTGAAACCTTGCTTTCTGCTAGCAACAAATCCCCAAAAGAAACAGTAGACGATATCAATAACTTTTTTATCGATATAGGCAAAAATCTTGCTGAAAGAATAACTCCGGAACCAATTAACGACACATCATATAACTCTGACGAAAATACTCCTTCCCTAAATTCATTTGCGTTGATAGAAACGGATGCCTTAGAAGTATATCACATACTTACCAAACTAAAAACAGATAGCTCCCCTGGCTGGGATGGTATACCCTCCTCTATTATTAAACAAAATGCTGCAATTCTTGCGCCTATCATTTCCCATATTTGTAATTTGAGTTTCAATTCTGGAATTTTCCCTAACGCACTTAAAAAGGCTTTGGTTCATCCAATATTTAAAGGTGGTGAGAAGTCTTCATACAATAATTATAGGCCTATCTCTGTCTTGCCTGCTCTCTCTAAGGTACTGGAGCGGCTTATAAATAAACAACTTACCACATTCTTGGAAAAATTTAATCTGTTTAGTCCGAATCAGTATGGTTTTCGCCGTGGAAAGTCCACAGGAAATGCTGTACGTAACTTAACTGATTTTATTGTGGAGGGTTTGGATAAAGGAGACAAATGTCTGGCCATCTTTTTGGACATAAAAAAAGCATTCGACACGGTCCCTATTCCAATGCTACTAAAAAAACTTGAACGTCTAGGAATACGTGGTCTTCCACTTCAACTTCTAAAAGATTACCTTTCAAATAGAGTTCAATGTGTAAAAATAGGAGATCATGTGAGTCGTTTCTTGCCTGTAGTCCACGGTGTGCCCCAAGGAAGCATTTTAGGTCCTACCCTCTTTCTTTGCTTCATTAATGAATTATGTAATCTTAACCTTAACTTAACCAATTCTAAAATTATAACCTTCGCAGACGATACAGTTCTTTTATTTAGAGAGAAATCCTGGCTGCGAACTTATCTAGCTGCTCAGTCTGGATTTGATATAGTAAACGGTTGGTTATACAATAATGCGCTTTGTCTAAATGCTGATAAAACAATGTATATCACCTTTACTATAGCTAATTCCTCCCAGCCAAAAGAATCTGAATACCTGAAAATTAGAGTTCATGAGTCAAATTGTCCTAAAATGTATTGTTCTTGTCCGATTTTATTAAGAACTGATTCAATCAAATATTTAGGAATTACGTTAGATAATACTTTTTCTTTTCAACAGCATATTGTAAATTTGAAAGGTAGAATAAGGAAACTAATACCTATATTTAAAGCTCTTCGACATATAGCAGACCCAGATCTGTTAAGGAATATATATTATTCTCTCTGTCAGTCATTGCTGACTTACTGTATTCTAAGCTGGGGGGGAATTTGTAAAACGACCATCAAACCTATAGAATGTGCACAAAGAGCTATACTAAAAGTAGCTCATCTAAAACCGCGCCTTTATCCCACTACTGATCTATACAAAGAATGTAATGTACTTACCGTTCGTCAACTTTATATACTACAACTATTTTTACACCAACACTCTATAACACCGATACTATTAGATAATAATCTGCCCAAAAAACGTAATAATAGAAACAAATCAAATATTTACAGCGTACCGCTAACCAAAACAGTATTTGCGATGCACTTTGGCTATTATTTAGGTCCAGCATTATACAATAAACTTAGTAAAGATTCAACATTACGGACCCTAAACTCAAACAAACTTAAAAAATTCATGATATATTTCTTAAAGGGCATGGACTATCAGAACACTGAACGTTTTATCTCTGGTAGGTGACATGCTTTTCCTTTTCGGCTTATTTATTCTTAATTATTTCTGATTTAATTTAGCATTTCAATCTCCTAACTATGTTTATCATAGTTTCAGATGATAGTGTCTCCGATGATTTTTAGAAATGTATGTATGTATGTATAAATATCTTGCAAAAATAAATAAAGTATAAAGTAAAGTATAAATGTACCATTTTAATTTAATTTAAAATTACCTATGCAAGATTGTATATGATTTTAATAATTATTTTTGTATAAATTAACAATAATCTATATAATCACCTGTTTGATCTAATTTATGTATAAATTTTGGGAGAAGCCACCGGTTTCCGAAACACAGTTTCTAACTAGTTCGGAATTGGTGGATTCAATCAATTTGCATGTAAATCTTGTGCACGAATAAACATTTTTGATTTTTGATTTTGATTTGATTTGATATTATACGAGTACATATAACAAATATAGGTAGATAGATAATATAAAACAGTCCAGCTTTCGACTCACCAAACTTCAAAAATAGAGTATTTATGTACCTACGTCAGTTTTAACGTCGTCGCCGACCCCAGGAATCAGCATTTACCTATTTCGCAAATGATTTAGAAAAAATGTTTTTGCAATTTGATCCACAAAAAATACCAAAGTACAAGTATAAAATTGTTCGGAAAATTGCGTAACGTCTTCTCGTCCGTTATACCTCAGTGCCTCAAGTCGAAAGTGTTCGACCAGTGTGTGTTACCAGTAATTACTTAGTCACTGAAAAGTGGACTCTTACTATGGGACTTATTAATAAGCTCCAAGTAGCCCAACGAGCTATGGAGAGGGCTGTACTCGGAGTCTCTCTGCGAGATCGCATCAAAAATGAGGAGATCCGTATAAAAGAACCAAAGTAACCGACATAGCCCAACGGATTGGCAAGTTGAAATGACAGTGGGCAGGACACATAGCGCGGAGGACTGATGACCGAAGGGGTCAAAAAGTTCTCGAGTGGAGACCACGTACCGGCAAGCGCAGCGTAGGACGTCCACCCACAAGGTGGACGGATGACCTCATTAAGGCCGCAGGATCGCGCTGGATGCAAGCCGATTCCAACACCGATCGGTGGTTATTTGAGATCCACAGGGAGGGCTATGTCCGGCAGTGGACATGATATGGCTGATGGATGGATGACATAGGTAATCGTACAATACAAACTTACCTTATTATTTTTCTATAAACTTGAGCTAATATACCTAAGCTTCGAGCAAATATCTAATATAAGTACCTAGTTAGGTAAGTATGTAGGTAAGTATAATCCTACCGCTTAACTCAGTCCTCGCCTGCGCGGTACAGGGGCGCGGGGTACATGACATATGGCGGGCCGCGGAGACCCGCCGCCCGCATCTGTCTCAGTCCCCCTTTGTCGTCCAGCCCCGCGCCCCTGTACCGCGCAGGCGAGGACTGAGTTAAGCGGTAGGATTATAAATATTAATATTTATTCTCCGTCGACCTATGTTGCGCTTGCCGGTACTTACCTAAGCCGTACATGGGTAATGGTGATCGGTCATTATTCGACCCCATTGGTCATCAGTTCGCTGTAGGTACCTACTATGTGCCCTGCCCATTACTATTAGAACTTGCTAATAGATAGGTAGGTAAGTAGATACTTGGTGAGCTGACTACCTTATTATAAGACAGCACGATCGCGCTGGATGCGAACCGGTTCAGCCGGTCTTAACTCTTAGTGGAGATTTAAAGTAGAAGCCTAAGTCCAGCAGTGGGTACTTAGTAGATGCTCTATATAATTATGATGAAATTATAATAATAATTAGAGCATCTACCTAACTAGGTACAGAGAGACAGACGGATGAAAATGAATAATTTTTCAATTATTCATAGGCATTTTATTACTTAATTGTCCATAACATACCTACTACCTAGGGTAGACCGGGGGCAATAGTACCAGTATTATTAATAACATAGCCAATATTTCGGTTACCAAGCAACGCTTACCTAGATGTGTGAGTGCAAGAAACTAAAACCATCGCATCGTGTATGCCCAATACACGATGCGATGATTTGATCAAATTTTAGCTTCATTCCAACTGGGAGCTCATTCAGTTAATGAAAAGGTAGGAATTGGTGGTTCACGATTTGAACCACTACCTGAAGCTGGGCTCACACGAAAACATCAGTTATTAAAGAAATAAAATGGCACCACTATCTTATTAGAAAAATATATAGCCTAGAAAAAAATGAATCAAACATGTAAAAAATCAAATTTCAAACAACTTTGGTTCCCATAATATCTCTTGAAAAATTGAAATAACACCAGTTATTTAAGAAGCAAAATATCACCACTATTTTATTCGAAAAATATCTATCCTACAAAAAGTTGTTGGGAATCAAAGTTCTAGGAAATCGAATTTCAGACAACTTTGGTCCCGATAATTTCTCATGAAAAATTGAAATAACACAAGTTATTGAAGAAACAATATGGTACAACTATCTAATTCAAAAAATATCGATCCTACGAAAAGTTGATGAAATACAAAGTTGTTTGAAATTTTATTTTCTACAACTTTGATGCCCATCAACTTTTTGTAGGATCGATGTTTTTTTTTTAAATAGATAGTTGTACCATTTTGTTTCTTCAATAACTTGTGTTACATCAATTTTTCATCAAAAAATATCGGAACAAAATTTGTTTAAGATTTGATTTCCTACAACTTTGATTCCCATCAACTTTTTGTAGGATTGACATTTATTGAATTAGATAGTTGTAGGTACCACATTTTGTTTCTTCAATAACTTGTATTATATCAATTTTTCATCAGAAGTTATCGGAACAAAAGTTGTTTGAAATTTGATTTTCTACAACTTTGATCCTCATAAACTTTTAGTAGAATCGATATTTTTTTAATTAGTTAGGTGTACCATTTTGTTTCCTAAATAACTACTAACCGGCTATAGTTAACTATATTTGGCCTCCACTGGACTGATTTGATGAACTGATGCAATCATCGCGTTCTGTGTAACCAGTTTCAGTTAGTACTCGTAGTACAAATCGTGAACCACCAATTCCTACCTTGGCAATAACTGAATGAGCTCCCAGTTGGAATGAAGCGAAAATTTGATCAAATCATCGCATCGTGTATGCCCACCTTAAGGACCCGTGGGTGTGCCAGCTAATTCGCCAATACAGCGCGGACGCAGCTCGCAGCGGACGTCGGTTACGAACCATCAATGATTTATAAAAATACTATTACCATTCGATAGTGCGCAAACTAAACGACGAACTGACGTTTGAGTTTGTTAGTTTTGTTGATAAATTCACAAATATTTTTGTATGTATTTGAAAATGGCTTCTACGCATTGAACTAGAATACACTAGAATACAAAATTCTTGTCTAAGACGGCGTCAGCCAACCGCCGGCCGGGGCCGGCGACGCGCGCCGACCGGCCGCAGTTGCGAGTAAACAAAATGGTGGAGCATATGAGGGGTCAAAATATTATTTAAAAATATAAAAATGTGGAAATGTGTGGTAAAAACGTGCAAATCCCGTTCCCAATTTCACCATAAAGATTCCGGAATTTCTTTCCACAGGTAAATACGTTTTACACTATTCGAATTACTTGAAACTATCACTTATAATATCATGATTTTAAAAATGAATAATTTTACAGTTGGTGCTGTCAGGTAAAACATGATTTTGTTTCCCCATAATTATGGGAGATTTCGACTGATCAATAATTACTTTTTTGATATTATAGGATACCCGCAGACGAAATACGCCGCGATAAATGGGTAAAAGCCATTCGAATATTGAGAAAAGAATCTGACTGGATACCTACCAAGTATACCACCATATGCACGAAACATTTTCATAAAGAAGATGTAGAAACTAATCGTGGCATTAACTATTTATCTCAGAAAGCGGATCCAGTGCTTGAGGTTTTTTTATTTTATTTCTGATAATGATAACGATGAACATAACACTATTCTAATAAAATGATAATATATAAAAAGGTGTACCTTTGTATTCCAACTGAAAAAGAAATGTTTCTTTTTCAGTTTGCTTCAAAAACCTCCGTACCAAGTATGTAAGTAGGTATGTCTTTCTCAGTTCGGGGCTAGAAAGCAGTTTTTTTTAATTTGCCTATTTTTTTTAAATTATATTTTTATCTCAACTTCGGGAAGCTGATAGATTCAAAACTCGGCGAGGTTAAGTTGCTTTATCACAGAGGTCCTGTGGCCACCTTCCAGGTTCATCATTAGACCTTGGATATCATCTAGATCTAAATATTCAACATGGAGTCAATAGGGCCCAAACTCGATGGGTTTATTTAGTTCAGTTTAAAAGTTCTTAAGGTCATGTTCCGTCTCCATCATCAGATCAGCTTCGTGGCACCATACCATTGTATTGTCAGCGAAGATACATAAGTATCATAAACTATTTGGAAGTGGGTCATTTACAACTAAAAATGCTAAATAAAAGGTTGTAAAAAATAAATTTACAATTGTTAACAATATAACTTTATTGAATACCAAAAATACAAGAAAACAAAAATAACAAATCCGGTACCTAGATTAATGGGCGGCATTAACGTCTATGTACAGCGATTTTAAACAGGTAATAATAATAATAATAAACCTCAAGAGGCTCTCGCTAGACGGTTGGGTCAAGGGCCATATTCATAAGGCAGTGATCATGGACACGGCGCACATTGTCAGGCAGTTCCTCAGCCTGTAGCCCCAACCACCGGTAGCTTGGGCCTCGCCCCGCTGCCGGCGGCAACCTAGTAAGTTTTTACAATGTTTTTATATTGTTTTTATAAAATATTGTAAAAATCTAATCTAAGATGATAAATTGATAATAAAAAAGATGATAAAGATGATAATAAAAAAAAACCTGAGATAATAATAATAAAAATATTTAAAAAAATAATTTTTTTTTAATAGGAATGCGTTCCTGACATGTCATCATGAAAAAATGTTTTTGGCCGATATCTCGGAAACGCATTCTTTGAACGGCCGAACTATAGTAGCCTGTTACATTTGTAATTATTTACTCCAACTGTTCCAGAATAATTAAACAAACAGACAGACAGACAAAAATTGTAAAAAATGTTATTTTGGTGTATTTACCGGATATATTATAGTCATATACATGTAGTAAAAAACGGTAATTTCAATATTACAAAGACACTCCAATTTTATTTATAATATGTGTATATTTTACATCATATTTTATTTATTATGACTCAAATTCATTCGGTATTACTAAAATGTTGATTATTATAAATATCGGTTTGCATCACTGACATTGAGAAGGAATCGTAACATTTTGGGGAAATTTTCAATCTAATGAGCTGCCACCCTAAGTAGGTATTATCAGACGAAATTGTAAAATGTTGCTATTTCTGTCTTATTCAACGTCTAGCCGCACCTTAGCAACTAGTGTAACAGGGATAGAGATATGATTCTTTGATTACCTACCAAAGATATTCGGACGGTTATACAGACATGCATGTGTCGCCATGCCTAGCAACGCAGTTATTTGAGTCAGCAGATCTTTTTATAAAACATCATTGCTTCTACGGCACAATTGTATCACAACACGCGGGGTTAGTCGTAACGGTACAATTAACCCAGTGTTACAAATTACCCCACATTATTTTTTTTTAAATTAAAGTTTTTTTTCGAAACCACTTGATTTCCATCTCCTGGTCACCTAGGCCATGTAAGTAAGTCACTGACACTGTGTCCTAGAGTGGTACATACCACGACTCCCCAAGTGAGGTTGGTGCCGACTGAATGTATAAGTACCTAATTCTCTTGGAAACCTTCTTTATTATTTCTTTGTTTTTCCTTACAGATACCACAAAATCACACGAAAACACGAATGTACACAACAGGAGGGTTTCACATAGGTATAATAAGTACTTGTCACAATTGTGAATCTGACTAGTTAAAGTGTACTCGATTATATTACAGGACGAATTACTTTAATTGTTTTATTTATATTTTGAAATTTTTTTCAAAGAGTAGCCTTCTTTATTTGATGTCGGTTAAGTTAAATATTTGGGGATAACTGTAACACGGGTCAAAAGTAACACTCCTATTATGTTTGGAAATTTTAAATTATTGAAAACATTATGTGTATTGCAATTATAATGATAATCTTTGTATGTGTTGCAGTAAAAAGTAAACAGATGTTTTATTCAAAAAGAATTGCAACTATTTAGTTTTTAACGAGAAGATGTTGTTTTGTTTTTGTTGGCCATTATGTCCAAGTTTTAAATATAAATTATAAAGTGTTTTGTGAGAGACTTAAACTGAAGACTATGATTAGTGGATAGTAAATAAAAGAGACTGATTGTATAATCACTTTTGTTTTTATTTAATTTTGAAAATGTGTTACAACTAACCCTATGCACTTAAGTGTTAATAGTAACACTGGTTAGTGTTCACTTTAAGAATTAATTACATTAAGTCCTATTTAATTTAGAAACAATGTGTCTCTAAGTTATAAAGCTTTGAATGTTTCTTTTTCGTAATGTATATAATTGGTTCCCGAATTATGAACTATCTTGTCACAATCACAGAAAAAGTAAAATTTGTTACTTTTGCCCCCGGTCTACCCTACTTGCGTACCTATTATAGGTTATACAACAGAATATCAGCGCTGGTTGCTCGTAAGTGCAACCAGCATTACTTACGCTGAGTTGGGAGCAGTTTTGTGACAGGAATACTAGGTAAAATACTGTTGTTTTTTTTTGTGTTTTATCATTTGTTTTGTCGTTGTTTATGTATTGTACCTCTTATTTTTTGTTGCAAATAAAAAAACTGCATTTCTGTATTAGCAGCTCCACCGGTGTGGCAAAATTTTGCAGTCGGTTTCGCTCTAAGTAACCAAATCAGTATAAAAAAATAATTTATTTATTTAACTAATAGGATCAACAGCATCAACAACAAAATACATAAACGTAACGAAGACAGAGCGCTAATTATACTTAGATCCTCACGTTTAGAACTATTTTAGTGACAATGTGGGAACATAAACTTAATAAGTAATTATTTTTCGCAAAAAATGGCAGCCGCCTTCCATCGTGTACAAAACTCGACTAAGTATTTTGCTAGAACTGATTACATTATTGTTGATTTTTCAAAAACGGCACAGTCGATATCTGTAAAATTTAAATGAAACCATCTCGGTAGTGTACCTTTTCCAACTAAAAAATATTTTTTCGATTCGGTTCACAATTGGTGTAATTATCGATGAACATACTTACACAAAAAAAATACATACAGACGAACATAGAACCTCCTCCTTTTTAAGAGTCGGTTAAAAAACACAGATCGTAACATAAAAATGAAAAAACTTAAGTAACAATAAACTTACGGAACATGTACAAACTCACAAAGTATAAAATACCTAAACTTGCAAAACCTAAAATCAACTTACGAAACATAAATATACGAGTAGGTACTTACAATACTTGCAAAGTAATACCTATGCTATATACTTACCTAATTGTGAAAATAAGAAGTTAACGTAACACTCGCCTTACAATAGTGAGGTCATGGGCTCAAATCCCGGTCCCTTTCCAATGAGTTCTTTGGAATTTATGTACATATGTACTTACCTAAAAAATCATATCCCACTGACTTTTTGAAGATGGAAAACATCGTAAGGCAACCAATACATATTTACGCAGAAAAAATCGAAGGCGTAAACACTGATGCTAAACACTACCATAACCTAACCATACCTACTCCACTAAGCAACTCAGTATTACCTACTCAAAATAAAATTTTAAAAAAATAGAACCTACATACAAAGGAGATATTGCAAATATGCATAGAAATTGGGCCACTAAAGGGTACAGTATTTCATAATTTGCTTTGTTTCTTTCGGAAAATGATTTTTCCGTTATTTTTTACAATAACAGTCTCCATTAAAAGTAACTTCGTGTATTCGGGTATTAAGGTTACATGTGACCAAAATGACAGTAATTCAATGACTGAACAAAAATCAAAATGGAAAATGTGAAATTACTCATAAATTAAGCATTTGATGCGGTTGTTTCACTCTGCGCATTTATTTATCATAGTTTAACGGATTTTTTGAGCTACTGTACCTAGTCTGAGCCCATTTTGCATTATCTCCTTTTCGTGGAAGAAATTAAAAATAGAGAATGTAAATAAGTAGGTACCTACTACGTGACAATCATGGCCTACTCAATTGTTGTGGCCAGCTCGATTATCGAATAAAATCTCTTTACAATATGTTTATAACAAATATACCTACCTACTCGTAGGTAGGTCTTTGTATTTTGTATTACCTTTGTAAAGAAGTATCCACACTAATTATGACGTTCCATACCTATTTAAATGACTACCTCGGTGGCTCAGTGTTTAGTGACCCCTGACTCCTGGATCAAAGAGGTGTGGATTCGATTCCCACTCAGCCCAAGCATTTACGTTATGAATATGTGTTTGCTCTGCGTCTGGGTGTTATTAATTGTCATCTATATAAGTATGTGTTTAAAAGTAGGTACTTATGTATAGGTCGTAGTCGTAGGTATGTATTAGGTAAATCAGTCTCTGGCAGCTATATCACACACAAGCTACGAGTACATGCTCAGTTTGGGGTCAGAGAACGTGTGTAAGATGTGGATGTAAGTAATATTTATTATTTATTTATTAAATCACAATAGTCCCTAGGGAGTTTCATACAACATTACCTATGGCCCTGCCATAGCCACCGAGATACGTTGAGATTGTATGACATTTCATTGTCATTTTCGAGCAAGTGAGCTGGTATGAAAAAATATTTCATTAATATTTAATATATAATATTTCATTAAAAATATTTTATTTTAAATATGGAATAAAAATATTTTTTGGCTTAGTCATTCCTACAAGAAAAATGGCTATTATTTGCGGCGGGCAGGCCGTCAATAAAATGTCTCAGAATCAAGATTTTAGTAAGAAAAAAATACTTTTTTGTTATTATGTTTGAACAAATGTCAGCGAATCTCTTCATTGGATCTTTTTCTTCGAGGGTCTGAACACCATCTCTACTTTCCAAAGAGCACGTTAGTCTTCTAATGAGAGTGTAGGAGGCAAGTAGGAGGCCAGGCAGAGGCCCATGCATAAAATATAAATGTGTAAAATAATAATACTAAACTTTATTTAACAAGATGTGAAACTATTATTTCGATAGAAGATAATTATTATTTTGTGCATCATTTGATTGTATTCATTGTGCAGATTATGCAGAAACTACCTAGAAAAAAAAACTGTGAAAACATTAATTTTATTTTAAAAAAGCTCCATCTATAATTTATGTCATGTACCACAACACTACTGAAATAGTTAAGGCCATGTTGTGTATCAGATTTGTACTACGCTGAATAAACGTCAACCCGTCTATTGCAGTTCTCAACAATTTGGGTAGATAGCGCTGAATAAAAGCTTGTTGTTTTAATATGGGCGTAGGTGGCGCTGTTTTCGATATCAGGAAAGATTATGACATCTTTACAAGGATCAAATGCAGCTCCTGAAATTATTTTTGTAGTGCACGATTAAATGATAATTAAAATAATACAAGGTCCTTTTATTTTTACAGACACACTGCATTTTACATTACGGCGTAGTATTCATAAACTGCTTTACCGACCGAGCTCGTTTCCGGTTGGCGCTTTACGACATCACGCAACGCGATTTCGCGTTTGCTGCTCACTTCACTTTATAAATGTTCGATCTCTTTCAACTACGTCGAGGCTTGTGATTTTGGGATAACACTTTTCGGTAATTATTGTTTTACTCGTTGCTTACTGTGTGAATTTCAAAAATACGATAATTATTCTAATCGAAGGTGAGTGGCAAGTGTCCTTAAAGTGACGTGATCGTAAAACCGTAACAATTTGGCGCGCTGTATTAGTTTCTGTCAACATAGCACAACCAGTGTTCTCACGCAGTACCTAATCTCAATGCACGTGTAATTGGAATACAAGCGTGATTTTCCGTTCGCAGACATGGCTTTGAGCGTTGCACTACCTCTTGCGGGATTGGAGACCGAGGGTTTCAACTCGTTCAGCTCATTCGGGCACATCATAGACATAGCGGGCCTGACGAAGTCGCAGTCGAGCCCGAGCCCGTCTGTCTCCAGTGAATCTAGCGGTATCGGCTCGCTGGGATCGCTCAAGTCGGAATCGGTCAACAGTGATTCCCTGCCGTCTAGTCCTCAGACAACAGAGAAGGTGAGTTCAACATTTCGCACTATTTTGTTTGCGTACGTCCTGGCCTTGACCTCTCTATTTTCATAATATTCCGTAATGGCGAATATCCAATATTACGCTACCTATCAATATTGTGTACATTATCGACGCGATAATGGAAAGATTTCATGCCATAGGTTATTTCAATGATACTAGCCACAGAGTTTCTTGGTGAGCGCGTACGAGTTATTTTATTGTGATCGAAATGTCCTCTATTAATAGCCGTGCTGAGATTTATTTCCTATTGTAACTCATCGTAATAAGGTTGCTAATTAGAATGTTTCAATAACCAGAGTAATGAACATTTTCAGAAACTATTTGAGGTTGTGCAGCCTCAGCCACGTCCAAAAGAAGTGAAGCCGGAGAATGTGAAGGTGGCGTATGGAGGGCGCGACGTGCTGAACCTGATGGGCAACCTGACCGACCAGCGGTGGAACTACCGAGCCACGCTGCTGCCGCCCAACAACCCTGCCCTGTTCTTTGCCAACCGCTCCCAGTACCACCGGCTGGGACCCTATGGAACTCGCACACAGTATGTAAAGGACTCTTGTCGCCACTGCGGCTTCACGTGGGTCGTCGCCGCCACTGACTGATGTGTCTCTGGCCCATCCTAAACTCTGAACAAACGAACATCAAGCGGGTACGACTGGGATGCAACAGGCACACCAACTTTTCTAATCTTGTCACATGATGGTGCCTATAGTTTTGTACCATTCAGTGCTAATCTACTGATGACTTTAGTTTGATGTGTAAATTCTTTTGACAATAGTATTAATTTGAGCTGGTTTGTTTTGTTTTTATTGAACTTTAATGTTGAATTTGTTTCTTTTGTTATTTGTAATTTTGCTAATTTTATCAATCAAATCAAGTCAAAAGTGATCAATCTGTGATGTTTATTTGAACTAGAGTCATTGGTTGCGATGTGACATCTTCCTATATTGTAATAATTGTAATTGTTTGTGTGGTGACCTGCTGTGTCCCTGTCTCGATGACTGTGGAATATGTATGTAAGCACCTATCGTCTCGCGCATTCGTAGAGTTGCATAATAAATGTGACTTAATACTGTGATCTTAATTTAAAGCGAGACAATTATTGACAAATTCTGTGAATGGATGGCGTGACGGTACATGACTTTCGTTTTTGTTTTTTAACTTATTCGTGTGATAATATTAGGCTTAATTTAATTCTATAACATGCAATACCATAGGATTTTGCAGAATTATTCCAAAAACACGCATTTCTCTAGGTCTCCTACTTAATGATCAAAAAGACAACATTGGATCTTGACTCAACACTCCAATTTCATCTCAAATAAAAATTATTAATATATTGCTACTTAGTTCCTCTTAGAAATATGAATGATTTGTTATCCAAAGAATATTATATTACTATAAATTGTTGGACTTCACAATTTATATTGATTAGTATAAATGCAAGAGGTTGAAACTCTGCCAATGGATTTCGTGTCCAATAATTCTTAAAGCAATATTTAAATTATAGACATTTGCATCTTCGTGGTGCACTAATATTTCCCACCATTACAATATAACAGTTATTATTTAAATATTGTTTTATAATGTTCAATTAGTCTATAGAGATAATTATTTAGAAATATTCCACAGTCATTTTACCAATAGGATTGTCATTGTTTAAACCAAAAGGCTGCTTCTCGGATGTTATTTAAATTTACGATTTTGACGAGATAGGCACGAATTTAAAGCCAAGCTGTAGGTTAATTTTAAGGTGTAATTATGATTGTTGGATTTACCGTCCGAGCATTACATAATAATAGTGATGACGTTTCTACGACGATACGATCTTGATACGTTTCCCAAAAATCAATGTCCTATCGATGAAATGAAAACCTTCTAAACTCATTTAATTATAAAAGTATGACGAGCCTGTAAACATAGTCAAATGGGTTATCAGTGCATATCATCACAAATAATGCAGTGATTAGATATTCTTAAGGTATTGTATTAGTAGTTGTTACATACCGTTTTAAAACGTTTGAGTCATTGATATGCCCAGATACTGGGCCTAGTGAAATTATAGTAAGTGTCGCTAACAGACTGGCAATATCTCTATGTATGTGCATATTTAACGTGTAATCATATTTGTGGTCTCTATAATTTAGTCAAGATATTTAATAGTGTGAGTCTCTTCAATTACAATGTAAGTAATTATAACATAAATTAATGGATAATAGTACTGTCCTCCTGTGCAACTTTAGTTCTGGTATGTTGTGAACAGCTTTAAATTGGAACTGGAGTATTTGTACACAATAATGTTGACATATTTCATATTTCCCACAAAGTTATTTTTATAAAAATGTTGATATGAGACAATACAGTATGTAGTTTTCAAAATTTTGCTTCGTAATGGTATGAAGTTTACATAAAGGTTTGGCAAATTTTTTTGGAGGGACCAACATCCGCGCAAGTTTCTTATTTGATATTATCTTTTATGCTGAAGTGAATTTCATTTCCGACGCTTATTACTCATACTCCAAATTTACATTGCATTTTATCAAACGCTTTTTGTCGAATCATGGCGTAGTTATACATAGTTAATATATAAATTATTGTAGCTGTTTTGTCTTCAGTCAACCGGGCTATGAACACGAAAATAGACGTAGGTAAAGTAACAAAATATTTATATATTTGATCGGTGGGTAATGACTGACCATATAGCATGGATCTCAGAATGCAGCTAACAATGACAAGACAATCATTGCCCTGGCCGGAAGGCGCTTCCAAATTCCAAAACGAAATAAAATTGTTTGAATACGCCTTCCGTCACTTAATGTGCTATATCCTCAGTCACACGCACATACACAAAGTGGTTGTTATTGGTTAATTGTAAAATCAAATGTTGCATTCAGAATTATTTTTAGTTTTTATTGTATTATGAAAAGCTGCAATCGAATGTAGGAAGTAAAGTATTTGGAGTGATACGCACAGTGGTTACTCTTGTTGTGAACTTGTCCTAGCTGTAGGTGCCCCAGGCCCTTGCCACACCTCGAGACAACAGAGGCGGAGGTGCGATGCAATATCTGCATTCCAGTTTTTGTTTAAGTTAGCAGCCGAGGGTAGTAGTTGTTAATCTTTATTTAATCCACATTGCCAAATATGTTGGTTGTTGTGCTATTTATTTAAAACTAAAAAAATCTATATCAATTTAGTACCTTCCATTACTAAGTGTCTTCGAGTGATTTTACAATGTTTAAATCATTTCAATTTTATGCATTTTATTTTGTTTAGTCAAATCATATTATGTACACGATATTATACATGGTTATTATATGTTGTATTATATCTAACGTTCATTCATATGATAGCTATTTTTTCTCATGAACTGTAGTCAAATGACAGTATTTTTGTAACGAAAATTGTATAAGGTCGAAGGGTTTCCGGGGCCGGCGCGCCCCGCTCCCCCCGGGGGCGGAGGCGCACGCCTCGCGTATAACTGATAAGCATTATGTAGGTTTAGCAAAATAGAATTAACTCGGAGATGTCTCCAAGTACCAAATCTTATTGGTTCAATGTTGTTCTCGTATTATGGTGATATAGTGCGCCCGCGCGGCGCAGAGCTCAATATTTTTAGTAACCCTTAAGAAAATTAATACCTCTTTTGAAAAGAATATAATATTGATTGTATAGTATATCCAATCGATAATCACATATGTATTTCCCTGTTTATTTTGATGTGATATCATAAATGACTGATCTGAATTTAGTTTTTAAGTTGGTTATTGATACGCAGTGCTATTTCGAGAGTGTAATTAAGAATAATATTGAAGTGCCAATGCTCGTAATATAATGTTTGACTGTTCCTCGCGGCTGCGACGCGCCCGCGCCGCTCCTTCAGTATAAGCAATCTATCGTAAATTAAGTTCACCGTTACTTTAAACAAATCACGTAATGTGCACAATCTCAGTAATGCTTGCAATAATATGTATAACATGTCTTATTCCTCATTTAATTTTAATCCAGCGTAATGTTAAGAGTACAATATGAGATGATGTTATAATATCATTCTAGTATCAAAATTAGCCGAAGATGTTAATATAATTATTAGTTAGGTAATATTTTAACATAGCTTCGTATAATTGGGATGTGTTAGTATTTAGTAGTGTAATGAGGGCGTAGTGGCAAGCAGACGTGTGGCGTTGTATGTGGCAATAATACTCGTAAGTCCTGCCAGCGCGAGCAGTACAGGGTCGCGAGCGCGAGCGCGCAGACACACCCAACTTTTTGTTGTAACTATAATAATAGATGTAGGTATTTTATCGTACTTAAATAGTTATTCTTGCGATGCCTTAATTCTGGTTGTCAATTAGACATGTCTCTGCCTAGTGTTATCATTGTTTTCTATTTATTTTAGTTTTTGCTGTTCCGGCTTCCTCCGTGAACTTCCAGTCCAGGCTGTTCTTTTGAAATGATTTTGAGGTCGATTTATTTTTACCTAAGTGTTCTTATTAAATGTTACCAAAATGTTTTTAATAAAATATTTTTATATGTATGATGGTGTTTCATTTCTGGAACTAGGTAGGATTTAAGAATACTTAGTAATTGGTGCCTAAAGCGCAAAATATCCATCAAAAACAATGGGTAGCATAACTAGCACGGTAGAATGTCTAAAGGTCCTGCCGGGCTAGGATGCGCACCACCAAATATTTCTTTCGAGACAGTTATGGCTAAGTATATATCTGTCACTTTTTCACGCGTCGAAAAGAGTTCTTTTCGTGGTCGCATGCTAAGCTAGGCGTTCAACTGGAAACTTCCATTTGGCTCATGGATTTATATTCAAACTCCTACAGCCGAGGGCTACCACAAACACAAAATACAATTTTTAATTGATATCTATACAATATGATAGGTACCTATAGAAAACAAATACCTATCTCAGTAATTAAGGTCTTAGTAGACCTGCTGCAGCTTTCGTAGAGCTAGCCCAATATGAAACTACGGCACAAAGATTACATATCCAGTTTGTAAACGCTAGCTATGATGCTGAGTGGACTATATCAATATTTTCATCCGTCCCACCTACATACATCACAAATAACTCTGATGAATGTAGAAAACCAGAAATAGCACAGTTATTTTTCGCTGCTTGTGTGAGATACAATTATGTCGGCGGTTCTATTCAACCAACTTGTCGGTCACGTTGCTTGGCGAATTTTATTTTGGGAACTATGCCAAAACAAAGGAGATTTGGTATTGGCAAGCGTTTATGGTCTGTCAGCAGGTATTTGTATGTACTGAATTTAATTGTTTTTGCAAGCAGTTATCACCATTTATTCGAGTGTAAAAGATATTTATATTGCGACATCACGAGCAGAGAATGCTGCCCTCATTGAAAAGAGCAGTAACTTAGCTACGTACAATAACATATTTTAGTACCTACGTACCTATAAGGCTTGTGTAAATATAAATAGGTAGGTAGTCGTAGTGATCCACAGGGGCTTAGTGGGAGAACGGTTGCCTTAGAATCTTAAGATTGTGGGTTCAAATCCCGCGGCTGTACCTATTAGCTCAGTTTTAGTTATGTGAGTATGGAATTTTACATCACTAACTTTTCGGTGAAGGAAAACATTGTCCGGCAACTTGCAGTTGTTTTGGCGAAGAAAGATTGCGTATGTCAAGTCAACCCACAAACGTGCCTTTTAAATTGGACTACGAGTATAATTATCCAACTCGTAGTCTAATTTAAAAGACATTTCACATACTTACAAATTAGGGTAGAGTAGATAGAGCTTTCGGCTAGAGTGGTCAATCCAAACTAAGTAAGTTCGGGTGGCCGGGTGGCTAGCCCTGGTGTTAGAGAAGGTAATCCAAACTGAGTCGCTGAGTCATATAACTAGCGTAACATTTCAGTTTGGGATGACAGCTCTTGCAGTTGCTACAGTGCATGCTGTGCGCTCTAGGTGCCTAGCGGCACGTAAGTGTAGCGCTGAGGGTAGGTACCTACTGTAGAGGGGATGACGCCATACGAAGCTCATGCGCAGCCATCCCTTATTCAGCATACCAGAAACCAACTCAGAAATCTGACAAGCTTTCTCAAACTCTGAGCAAAGTGTGAAGGGGATGGCTGCGCATGGGCTTAGTAGGAATGGCGGTCGTCATGCGCAGCCATCCTCTCCACACTTTGCTCAGCGCTACACTTATATGCCGCGACTTGTACCATATCTCGTCCGGGCGGCAAGGAGGGTAGATACACTCACACTACACAAAATGTATGGAAAGTTTCAATCAGTGCCCCGTCCGGGCCTCGTACAGGGTTCGTTACTGCTAATATAAATAAATTATCCCGTCTGTTTCCCACAAGAAAGATAATGTTTTCCTGTTCTGTGCTGTTTGCCGTAAAGTGCCTATGTAGATACTAAGTAGGCGTTTTAAAATCTAGGTATGACTATAGTAAGTACCCAAGTAATATCTACCTAAGCATATTATACCATCTTATCCGCATGTCTGCTTAACACAGACAATGTAGTTAAACCAGAGCCTATCCATTTAAAAACACGGTTGTTGAACTTAGCCAAGTTAGAAATAGGTATCTAAAAAATAACAACAGGAAATCTACTATGAAAATGCTGTCGATTTGGTTTTTTTCTTAGATCAACGAACTCGCGTCTCTTAGGTAGGTAGGTATAGGTATATTTTCATAATACAATAATTATAATATGAATTCTCTATGATAGTAGGTATCTACCTAGTGAGTTTTCACCAACACTTTTGGGCAGTCGTGTAAAAGGGAATCTATTTCTATCTTTGGCAAGTTTTAATTTACTTTTAAAAGACAAAACACGGACAATTTCAATGTAACTATGTTTATTAATAAGCCCAATAGAGAACCTATAGAATCTAGACATAGATACATAAGATATAAGATACCTACTTAGAAAGTAGAGAGTAAGTTAGAGGCACAGAATAGACCCTAAAGGTCGCTGGTTAGAGGTTACCTGGGAGAAGTCGCTTCCAGAGATTCCAGAGATACTTAGATAGTAAGGCCGCCGTTTGCTCTAAGTTTCAATCAATACAATTTTTAGTAAAAAATGTTTTTTATTTAATATCTTGACGTGATACGTAAAGCTTTTCAAGGTCAGAGTGAATGGGTATCTTCTAGGTCTGCGTGCTTCATCTTCGACCTCAACGTCTCTTACCATCAGGCGAGTTGGTGGTCAACCGAACCGCATGTAAATTTCATATGTTGCAAGAAATGATTTGACTTTGAAGCGCGGACTTATTCGCGATAAAAAGAAAAAAAAAAGAGTTATTCTGTTAAAACTATACCTATATTCTATACGGTAACTGTCCCCACCTAGATAGATAGAGGCATATAAGTATCATAAGTATCATAGAGGCATAGCAGAGCTATCAACCAACCATATTTCTAGATATCAAAACCGCAAAATGAACAGTCATCGTGATAACGACCTGTGGGTATTCATGATATCATTATCAGTAAAACAGATAGCAAAACGATATCTCTCTATTTCTTGCTACCGAAATAAATACTGAGTCACATCGGACATTGTTTGTTTTTTTTTCTAAGACATTAACTTAACCGTCTTACCACAAAAGTTTTACGCACACTTTAGACAATGTTTAACAGTACAAATTGCACAGTTAAACAGTGTTTAAAGCGTGTTTTAATATATTGTGGGAAGGCGTGGCGGTAAGTTTCGTACAATGCATCAATGTTTCGTCTACGGAAAGTCTACTTACATGGAAGTAATTTTGTAATAATAATTAATTTAAGATTTGGATAAGATTTTTAATAACAAAGATAGTCGGTGAATAAAGGTATAAAACAATAAAATAATTAATCATAATATTTATGACTCACAATCGGCTAGCTATATTATAGAAGGTAGCTATATACCTACTCGTAACAGGTATCATCTCAGCAGATAGTTTATATTTGTTTCACTACATAGTATAAAACAAAGTCGCTTCAAACTGTCTGTCCCCATGTACCTACATAAAATATGCTTATATCTTTAGAACTACGCAACGGATTTTAATGCGGTTTAGAGTTTTAAAATTCAAAAGGAAGATTTATATGTATAATACACCTGTGCGAAGCCGGGGCGGGTCGCTAGTATGACTAATAAACTGTACGTAGTGGGGTTTACAATCTTTTTGTAAAAACAACAATATTAAATTGTCGAATATGCCGATATTTCCTTAATAGGTTGAATAATAATAGGTAATCAAATCGTGTTGTTAATTATGTGGTAAATAAATTATTTTAATCGGCAATTTAATTAGTTAAATAGGTATCGAAAACCACGGAGAGTATGTATTCCTCAGCCTTTCAATGGGCCATTTATCTGCCTCACTCCATAGATTTTTTTACTGTTCCAAGGGCTCATTCCCACATTATGTAAGTTTAAGTAGGTACCTAGGTAAATATAGACATTTGAATTTCTAAAAACCTTATTTTTTACTAATAACTTGCTGACCCGGTGAACTTTATCTCACCATCTGTCAGCTGTCAATGACAACTTTTACAAGCAGGAACATTTTATCAGTGGCGTAGCGTGGGTGGGGCGGAGGGGGCGGCCCGCCCCGGGCGGCAGCCTGCCCCGGGCGGCAGCCTGCCCCGGGCGGCAGCCTGCCCCGGGCGGCAGCCTGCCCCGGGCGGCAGCCTGCCCCGGGCGGCAGCCCGCGGGGGCGGGTCGCCAGTGAAGCGGGTTGAGATCTGATCTATGATTCATTCATTACATGTGTCAGAAACACTATAATGTTCCATTTTTATCTAAAATTTTGCGCACCAACTATTTTTTAATATTTATTTAAAAGAAAAACTGCGAAATCACTGACAGAGCTCTTTATAACGTATGTTTGTTTACATACGAACGGCAACATCGCATCACCTCCTAGCTAAATACGACCCTCTTCTAATGGAACCCCTGACAAAGATAAAGCTGGGAGCAAGAGTCTCAGTTTCGTATCTATCTCCAGAAACCCAGAATAAATTTATAAACTTACTGTGACAGCAAGTTCGATCCACCATCATCCGTCGTATTCAAGAAGCTAAATATTATTGCGTAATCTTCGACAGTACACCAGACATCTCCCACAATGACCAAATGAGCCAAGTTCTGCGATACGTACATATCGGAGGAGAAAAACTCGCCGTGGTAGAATCTTTCATTGACTTCTTCGAACCAAAAGGAAAAAATGCAGAAGATCTCAGCAACGATAATATAATCGCGAAGATAACATCAGACGGACTGGACATACAGAATCTGAGAAGACAGGCTTATGACAATGCTGCCACAATGTCAGGGATCCACAATGGAGTTCAAGCCCGGATTAAAGCACTGAATCCGAAAGCTATATTCGTTGCATGCACAAACCACTCACTAAACTTGGCTGGGGACGGCTGGGGTACGCGCTGCTTCTGAATCAGTGGATTCCGTGACGTTTTTTGGAACTCTGGAGAAGCTGTTTGCCTTCTTTTCCGCATCAGCTGTTCGATGGAACGCTTTGGTTGCCGTCACAGGTCAAGCAGTAAAACGAGTCACTCAAACGCGCTGGAGCGTGCTAGACATGTAGCTGCAGATGCTTAAAAATAAGTTTGAGGTAGTTCTTCAGGTACTGGAACAATTAACAGATTCATCTCAAATTTCCGAAACAAGATCGGGAGCCAGTCTTCTCCTGACAGCCATGCAGTCATTTAACTTCCTAACTTTTCTTGGCTTTTGATCACAGATTTACCTGCAGCAACGAGGACTAAGTGTGGATAAGTGTGCTCAGAAACTCTGCGCTTTGAAAACCCTCTTAGTGGAAAGTAGAGACCGTTTCGTGCAAGAAGCAATTGACTTTGCTAAGACTCTCTGCGAAAAACTCGGAATTGAACTCAAAACGAGAAGAATTCGCAGGAAAAAATGCATGCATGGCGATGAATCTTCTGAAGATGCAGCTTTGTCTCACGAACAGGCAATCCGTCGAGAGGTGATCGCATCATTCGACAAGATCATTCAAGAAATGACGACTCGATTCCAGCCAATTCAAGAAATATCGGACAAGTTCGGATTTTGATGCCAGCGAAACTTTTGGACAGCAAGTTCGAGTGTGATCTTTCCCATGTATTAGAAGACATCGACAAGGAAGAGTTTCAGATGGAGCGGAAGCGTCTTCAGCAGTTTGTTGTTGTTGCCTGTTCTGAATCAGAGGAAGATATAAGTGGTAAAGGACCACTGGAGCTCCTCCAGTTCATTCCGAAACTGAATCTCGGAATTTCGGTTCCAAATATAGTCTTCTTGATTCGTATATATTTGACTTTGGCGATTAGTGTTGCAAGTTGTGTGAGAAGTTTTTCGAAGTTGAAGCTAATAAAAAAATACCTCAGATCTGCTATAAGCTCCGCTAGACTATCAAACTTGGCTATATTGTCGATTGAACAAGAATTGGCTGCTAATATTGATTTTGACAAAGTTATTTCTGACTTCGCTGCTCATAAGGCCCGTAGAGTCCGCTTGTAAAACCGCTCATCCTATTTTAACTTCTATAAAAGGTACCTCATTGCATGTGAAATTTAATTTTAATTAAGCACCTATAGAATGGGGGCGGCAAAATGGGTCTTCCGCCCCAGGCGCCGCGATGGCACGCTACGCCACTGCATTTTATTTGGGAAAATAAATTCTTGTTTTTACTATTTTACTCCCTACATTCATAAATTTTCTCACCGTTGAAACCTTCCCGCGAATCGCAAAATTATTTTTTAGTTCGAAAGGGTATACTTTTTCTGTAAAATTTAATGGGATCACCTCGGGAGTAGGAAAATCCTACAGACGAACATAGAACCTCCTCCTTTTTCGAAGTCTTTTTGGAATTAAAAAATATTACAAAATGCAACTCTACATTTCGTGCAGTTTCGTGGTATAGGTACAATGGAAATGCATTTTTTGTTCATATTTTATTTGTGAAATTAGCTTATCGAGAAGGAACTTGTCATAAAAATACCATAGATGCACAAAGAGGTGAAAACACCTCTCCTTATTCAGAGGAAAACACTGGAAAAAGATGATGAGCCATGGTGTTGCTCCATTGACAAAAGCCAGGCTTTTAAATGAATGAATGATTTTTTAGGAGTTACATAGGCATGCGTTATTATAAATAACCCAAGTTACTAAAAACGGTTTGTTTGTTCTATTTATTATACATATTTTTCCGGCTCTGCGGTAGAGCCCAGCCTGTATGTTACGGTGGGTAGATAACAAAGTAAGTAACTATTTATTTGTATGTTAGGTGATATTGCTACATTACACTTAAGTAGGTACTTACCTACAAAAAGCGCCTAACTTTTCAATTATAAACAAACGAAGCAAAGTTTTTAAGCTGACGTGAGTAATACTTATTTCTTTAAATTTGGGATGGCCCCATTGTAAAAGTTTTTCATGATGGTTTTAATCATCCCCTTTGGCCAAGCAGATCACCTTATACCAGACTATACAGGGTTATACAGAACTGGTGTACTAAGCCAAAAGTAGGTGATTCAGACCATAATTATGAACTTTTACTATGGGGCTAACCCGTAATTCGAGAAAAAACTGCTGTTTCATGCTTTTTGTCGATTCGGAGCTGCAATTTTGTATGGAACAGTTGATTTTTTGCTCAAATTCCGGGTTGGTTAGTAAAAGTTTTTCAATAATAATGGTCTTAATTTGGAGTATGAGGTATTTTTTTGGATAAAATACATCATCCGCCCTCCCAAGAATTTCTTATTCCTAAATAAGGTTTTTCAGGAAACGAAATACAAATCTTGAGTGGAAACACTGCTATTGATGTCATAATTATTTTTCTGTGAAAAACTGTCTCTTGATCTCAGTTATAGCTGAACATAAATTATTGAAGTGAAACTTCTAATACGACTTCCAACAAGGTTGCGTTAAACGTTTAACGCTACCATGGAGGGGGTAGGTATGAAAGCACTGTTGCGTCGAAGTTTTACTTCTTCCGCGCGGAGGGACTCCACTTGCTTTTTTTAGGTATTTTTTCTCTTCCAATCAGTCTTGTTAGAAATCGAAGGAGGTCTTTTTAGGAAATTATTATGGACCATTTTTTCCTGCTATGGGGCTAATCTGGTAGTCGAGAAAAAAATCAACTGTTTCATACATTTTGTCGATTTCGAGTTGCAATTGCCTTGTATACTCGGAATTTTAATTCGATTCCAGATTTGACATTAGCTACTGTCATTTTTGACAGTATGTACTGTCAAAAACTGTCAAAAATGACAGTAGCTAATGTCAAATCTGGAATCGAATTAAAATTCCGAGTATAGTAAAAGTTGTTCAGAATGATGATCTAAATCACGGCCTACAATTTGGCTTAGTAGGTAGGACCCGCGACTGAAGTGATGATAGTGATGATGAAAATGAGGACTATCTATAGGTACCTAGGTAGCTCATGACACCACATGAGTGGTACCTACTACATATTATATTTCGCTTGTTGACGTATTAATTTACCGATAAGCATGAATTCTTGTCATGAATTTGTAAATTGCAATTTTATTGTACACGTATCTAAATAATGTTTACATCGTAACATGCATACTCAATTATTTACTAAGTAAGTAAATATGTAGGTATTTCAAAAGAGTGCAATCACCTTTTAATACCTACTTGTCCAATGCGTTACATATTTAAAGTTAATAATAATAATGTGTCTTGGGTTAACTAAAAAAAAAACTAAACTAAGTTTTGCACCGCTTCGCCCGCGTGGTACCTACTGATTTTGGTTTTTGTAATACCCATTTCATAGAAACCTTTTATATTTCCGGGACAAAAAGTCTTTGCCATTTTCCGACCTTTATGCTAGATCTATCCTATCATGCAATAAGTCGACTTATCTAGTCGACCCCTCTTTGTTTATGCGTGAAAAAGAGTCACAAACAAACCAACAAACAAATTTTTGCTAAATCCGTGTTTGACCACTGTCTCACACAATAATGCAACGATCTGGTCGAAGATGAAGCACGTAGACTTACTTATAAGGTTATATTCACTCAGACCTTGAAAAGGCCAAGTTTATTTATTTACAAGTAGATAGGTATAGGTAAAATAGGTTCGTTTCTGCATGACTTACCAACATTACTTGGTAAAAGCAGAATAAAGGGTTCTTTTTAGAAAAAATACTGTGTTCAAAACGGCATAAATCTCATTATTCAAAACAGCTTGATTGGGTAGGTAGCTAAAATAATAAATATATAGGTCGTTTACGTTTTCGTATTACGTCTTACTCGCAAACTTTTCAGACTAGAAAACAGTACAAAAATATCTATTCTATTTCACTGCCAGAATCTTGAAATCAACAATAGGTATTTAAAACAAGTGAATTGAAATTCCAATTCATTTAATATTAAAAGGGCTTAAAGAAAAAATGGACGCCTCTATCAACACCTACGCTGGCAGAATTCATTGAGTATGTACTCAATGTACCTATAGGTATTATTTATGTAGTACCGTTAGGTACCTACATGCTATACATTTATTATGTTAAAACTGTAGTACGGAATGAAGTTGCAAACAAACAATCCAAACCAAGCCAAATCAAAACAGTATTATACCGACATGTTAAAGGAAAACTTTGTACCGCGCCATCTGTGTTGATTTTCTCGAACTGGTGAGATAGAGAAAAGCTTCGTTACGAATTTCTGTCGCTACGGGCGGGAAAACTGCCTGTGGTGGAAAAGTGAGACGTGAAAAGTAGATGGCAGCACTTTCCATTTAACATTGATGATTCACAAGCAGGCTAGATGGCAGCACGCATAAAGTTAAATAATGAAAATGGAAATTCAAATTATTTTTTATTAACAGTAATAATACCTTGCAGTAACAGTAATTGTAATTGCAAAACGATTTTATTCATTATAACATGAAAATAGTCCTAATTTTATTAATATTGTTAGCACACAGTAGATAGGAGTAGTGAATTTTTGAATAATAATTTCTTACATTTTTTTCGCAGAGAATCTCACTCTATGCCTACCCACTTAGGTACACAAGCACAGATATTCAATGATAGTTCCCGCTCCTCACCATCTACGCATCATACGTCGTCGTCAGCCGTTCTAATGATTCAGTTAAAGAGTCTTTGGTAATATGCGCACAATTAGACAACTTTAAAGACGACGAAAGTACATCTAGATTCTAGATAAACAACTTTTACTATGGGATCAGTCGTGAAAAAAACTTACATGTTTTCTTGTTCTTTTAAACCAAAAAAATGGAGATTTAAGCCTTCAGTTGGCTTGGCGTGAATCACAACAAAGAGATAGCTAGAACAAAACCTAAGACAATGCTAAGTTATATCAAAATTTTAATACAATAATGACAAAAGATCCACCCACGGGTAGCGCGTCCTCAATAGCGAGCTTTATTCGCTACGAAATACATTTTGCCACTACATTGTTCGAATTTATAATGGAATATAGTCCCGAATTGTTTTTTACTCCGCGTAATAACTGCGGTAATGTTGTTTTTGTTTGGAACATCTACTTTTGTGTGGGAATAATGGGTGTATTCATTCAGATGGGAGGAACTGAAAAGTGTCTCTTTTATCGGACGACAATGGAAAGGAATCAAAGAAATTACGAATTCCGCGGACCGATGTTCTTCGGTGTAAAATAAAGACGGGATTGTGGGGGCTATTGTTGGATATAATTTTATACTTTCATTGTTGGAGTAGAAGGAGATATAAGGAAGAGAAGAAAGGACGCAGAAATGAGAAATGGCTCCCAATACTTTGTATGGTGCGCATAGCGGCACTGAAGCTCTCTCATGGAACATTCTAACCTCCGAACACGGAAAAAACTAGTACCTAATATTGTACTTTCGCGGTCAAAACGTGAAACCACAAAAACTACAGAATAGAGTAGTTTGTAGATGCTCTTTTTTACTCATTCGGTTTTTTTCAGTAAATTTACTGAAAAAGTACTCGGCTCTACTCCCAAGCGAATCTGACTCGTACTTGTCCGGATTTTTTGTTCGTCACGATCTACAACTCTTAATCCCGATCCGTTAGACCTTCTGTCCCGATTTTAAGCAATTCAGACCTGGCAACACTATAGTGAGGAAATTTCACAAAACACCATCACATGGAGTGTTTTGTGAATTTTCCCTCCAGCGTCTACCTGAGCCAGTCCATAATATGGCTCCTTAATATGGACGTCAAGCTTCTTAAAGCGTGGCTCTGGGCCGCTGGCACAACTGTTCCGGTGACTCGGATGGTCACAGTTCATATTTTTCAACCAATCGACGTCATCATTCTTGGGCTGTGTACCAACACAGTCCAATGATGATGACGTCGATTGTATCACGGCAAAAAACTCTATTCTACGTACTATAAGTTACGATTACAATATAAAAAACTAGCAGCGCCCCGCGGTTTTACCCGCGTTGTGCCCGTTCCCGTGGGAATTTCGGGAATTTTTATACATATAAACCTTCCTTTTGAATCACTCTATCCATTAAAAAAACCGCATCAAAATCCGTTGCGTAGTTTTAAAGATTTAAGCATACAGACAAACAAACAAACAAACGAAAATAGCGACTTTATTTTATACTATGTAAGGATACTACTCCGAGCGTCGCTAGCGAAGCTCGGTGCATAAATAAAAAACAAGTGTGCAATATATAAACAAAATTTGCGTTATGTAGAAAAACCTACTGCCTACACAAATAAGAAAAACTCTGTCCAAATACCAAATTTTATCAAAATCGAAACCCATTGCAATATTTTCAAATCTATGTACAATAATCGCTCTATTAAAGATATAAGATTGATAAAATTAATATAATTAGTGCTACACACTAAAAATAAGACTATTTTCGTAGGCCCATCTACGAACAAATTATAACGCGTAAGTAGATAGAGACCGCTCTGATAAAGTTATCTATAGAATCAAATTTAAACGAGGTATACGGTACTCACTCAAATGACGACCGCACAATATGGTAATTTGTGAAATAAATATTAATTTCAGTCAATTCAAATTCGTATCTGATACTGAAAACACGCGACACGTGTGAATAGGGTGCCAATTGGAACCAGCGGGGGCAGCTCGTCTTCTATTGACAGTCGGTGACGTCACATCCGCTGGGGGTTGTACTGGTACTAAAATATACCTAGCTAAATAAAATATACGTAAATACATATACCGCCTGAATACGCTATGCGTACCTACATAAACAGGGTCATAGGTAGGTATTAAACCCAAAATCTTTATAGGGCGGGTCTAGTACATCTAGACAAACAACTTCTGTTCTAGGACTTTTGGAAAATCACGAAGAAATAATCTGCCAAGTACGAGTCGGACTCGCGCACGGAGGGTTCCGTACTGTATGGGAGACCCCCTTAAATACTTATTTTATTTTATTTTATTATTTGTTATTGAAGTGAATATACAACTAATTATTCTGTGAAAATTTCAAGCATCTACCTGTTACCATTATTAATATAGAGCGAAAAACGGCTAAAAAAATCAGGTTTGTTTTATGGGAGCCCCCCCTTAATTATTAACTTTATTCTGTTTTTAGTATTTGTTGTTATAGCGGCATCAAAAATACATCATCCGTGCAAATTTCAGTTTTCTAGCTATAGCGGTTCATGAGATACAGCTTGGAGACAGACAGACGGACAGACGGACAGCGGAGTCTTAGTAATAGGGTCCCGTTTTTACCCTTTGGGTACGGAACCCTAAAAATCAGCTTTTTCATACAAAAAGTTCGTCAACGCGGCAAAATGTATGAAGAAGCAATTTTTTTTGCGAATTTTCAAAAGTCGTACGTAGTACAAAATTTGTTTGTCTAGATGTACTAGACCCGCCCTTAAAAGATTTTGCGTTGAATACCTATGACCCTGTATACCATCCACCCATCAACCATAGGACATCCACTTCTCGTAGCCTCCTAATAGATCGTCAATTGTGACGGGTTGGAAGCGGCTTGCATCCAGCACGACCATTACACACACAGCAGATTAGCATGTTGCAGTGACAGTGGTCAGGGCAAATAGCACGTAGAACTGGTAGTCAACGGAGTTCGTCAACGTTCCGACAAGGGTACGTACGAGTAACGTAGGATGCGTCTAGATAATGTTGAACTGTGTTGAACAATGAGTCTGCTGGACACAATCTGCCTTTAGCCAGTCTTAAAAGGGGCCCAAGTCCCACATTATTATGGCGTGATTGATGGGCTGTCCCGTATATCTCTTGTGAATTTAATTTTATAGGCAATTTTGTCAAAGTGAAGATAGAGATTTTGTGCGTAGAAGGGCCTACGAAAATAGTTTGATTTTGAGTGTGTAGCCAGTGGCATAACTATATCTACCACCTGAGGCTCTGTAGACAAAAATTAATATCCGAACAGACGAAAGCAAAATCGCCATGTAGAAGCACAGACAAAACTTCGCTTCGGTCAATAAATTTTAAGGGACATCTTAAACATGGTCTTCGACCCCAAACTATGCAAAGCTTGTGTTATGGCTGCCAGAGACACACATATTTATGTACCTACTACATAAACGTATTTATTAAATATAGGTATATACTTATACAGGTAATAACATCTAGATACAGAGCAAACACCTATGTTGATTCCATAAATGCTTGCCCTGGGTGGGAATCGAACCCACACCTATTTAGGCTAGGAGTCAGGGTCACTTACCACTGGGCCACTGAGGCAGTCAAATTGTATTAATTAGGTATACTCTTTTGGATGCTGTGTTTAATCTTTACTACGTACAACTAATCTAGCACTTTGTGTTACATAAATCCTGCAACTCCCAGCAAACACCAAATTATTCCTCGACATTTAATAGTTTTATACTAGACAAATTACTCATAAACTAAAAAGTATATGATTCCGAAGCAAATCTGCGCAACTACGACGACGATGACCACAGCCGCTTTAACACAGGACTTTAGATCCAGGCCTTTTGGCTCCACTTGTGGGAGTGGGAACAGTGGCTTTGGCTCCTTCTTCAAAGTGATTGGGCAGGCCATTATAACTGTGGAGTTTGCCATCCTCCAATCACAAGTACTTAACTTTTTACTAAGTGCAAATTTTTTTTGGCTGCACGATGTAAAATATGTTCCTCATAGTGAGCTAAAAGCAAAACTTTTAAATCATTGTTCATGAATTCAACTTATGGTTATTTTGGCTCTTAGTTGTTTTGACAGCGGAAAGTTATGACGTTTAATGAAATTGGTATGTAATTTTGCACAGATTGTAAATATTATAGTAGTGACTACGCTAAAAGGTTTTACTTATTCAGTGCAATCTACTTCTATCACATAACAGCAGTGACTTCTGTAATATAGAATTAGCTTTTGAATAGAATTGCTTCCAGATTTTTTCCTAATCACTGCTAAGAACATTCTAAGTACATACACAACCGATGCAAGAACCAGCGGACCACAGATCGAGTCACACAGAGAGGCTATGGTCGAACGGCTCAACTTGAGTTTGGAGGCGGTATCTGACTGGGGTGATGCTATCCTGGTCAAGTTGAATGCCACGAACACTCCAGCCTGTCTTTTTTCGGCCAAAAAGAGACACTTCCAATTGTCTCCCGCTTTCCGCGGTGTCTCCGTTCCAGTAACTGACAGTTTGGAACTATTCCAAACTGTCAGTTACTGGAACGGAGACACCTGACGTTTCACTCTCATCGACTCTTAACTTTAGCTCTTACATAGAGTCAAAAGCCCAATTAGCCTCCAAAAAACTTGGTGTTCTCTCTAAGGTGAGACAGTATTTCACACCTGAGCAACATCGTAGTCTTTATAAAGCACAAGTCAGGTCTTGCATGGAATACTGCTCTCACCTTTGGGATAACCCTGCCAAATATCAACTGGAGGCTCTGGAGTCGATTGAGAGGCGAGCCAGGAGGCTGATCGACAACGACACCTTGACTATGTCGTAGCTGCAAAGTCTCGAGCATCGACGTAAGGTAGCGTGTTTATCAGCCTTTTACCGGATTCACAACGGAGAGTGCGCCCAGGAGTTGCACAATCTGGTCCCACCTGCCCCTTTCTTCTATCGTACGGCTAGATAGACGCGACCAAACGTCCGCGCATTAGAACCAAGCGCTTCAAATCATCATTCCTCATACGAACAGCCAGAATGTGGAACGCTTTGCCTGGGTCTGTCTTCCCGCTAAAGTACAACGTGGGCGTCTTCAAATCCCGAGTGAATAGGTATCTTCTAGGTAAGCGTGCTACAACCTAGACCACATATCTGCCCAACATCAGGCAGTATGTGGTCAAACGAAAACCAATTCAGAATAATAAAAAAAACTTAGGCAAAGAAAATCGTTGAAGTAAATATCGCTAATACTACCTTTTGAGTAGAATGGCTTTTCACGATTTTCTAATACCAAAATAGACATAACCACTTCTAACTTAAGCTATAGATACCTACTTGTTTTACCCGTACAATAGCATAGCGACATTATATTTTTGAGACACCTTTGTTCGTTACTCCTTTCAAGTAAGCATAAGACTTCGCATTGAAAGCGAAACAAAACCAAGTTTTTCAAATGAAGATGTTAAAAAACTTTCTTATTCGTTTGAAAGAATGTCGGCAGGTCGTAGGTACCTACTGTTTGTACAAAGCGTCTGGTATATTGAATAGGAATCAGAAAATGCCGCTCAATGAGCAATGTTAAACAGTGTTCTATTCAGCCGAAGCCTTTAGAAAATCACCCCAAGCCCGCGTCGCTTTTTACCGCCTCCATTTATGTTTTCCACATTTTCCATATAGAATTTCGTGCTTGTGTCGACTGAATGACTGAATGTTTATTGAAATCCGTGCTGGTTGCCAAGTCGGTGGTAAATTAACACCATTCAACGGGATATGGCTCGGGCTCGTTCGTCCGATGACACTATTAACGGGTTAAATAAGTAAGTAGGTGTGAAGATACTGCGTCGGATATACCTACGTTCCAGCCTTATTAATAGTCCACTGCAGGACGTAGGCCTATCCACCAAGACCCAGAAGAAGACTACTGATCCATTGCGATTTGATGGATTCACATACGCCATCGAATTTCTTCTACGGACGTATGCAGGTTGCCTCACGATGTTTTCCTTTACCGAAAAGCCAGTGGTGTGAAATTCCGTACATAAATTCCAATGAATCCATTAGTACGAGGTTGGGATTTGAACCAACCACCTCACTATTATAAGGCGGGTGTCATTACTATTGTTACGAGCAACTGGTTCGCACAACACTTCACACTGGCACTGATATTCACACAACTAGTCACTTCACAATCACTGGTACTGCACTTGAGCACGAGATGCTTTCGTTTCGGTATAAAACGCGATAACTGCCACGAACGAAAACCATCGCCCTATTTATATCGGAGTAAGGGTTCTCTAGAAATTTGTAGAATATTCGGTGCCATTGTGATTGACAAAGTAAACAAGTGTAAAGTTCGAGAATCCCTATTGTTACAAAGTTATCAAAACAAATACAAAAAAATCACACAATAGGCGTACACAAAGACTGATACCGCCTGAGTCATAAATCCATAAATCTCGCGATCAGGTGTAAAGAACTCGCCGCCCGTAATTACCGCGCGCGGCGCGGCCTACTGCGTAACACTATTAGACCACCACAGCTTCACAGACCTACAAGGTATATTGGTTTTATTAGTTTATTACCCATGATTTTATAGATATGGCGAAATCGAACGTACCTACTCAGATTTAGCCGGAGCGTAGTTCGAGTTATAGTAAGGAATTGGTATTGTCTTGTGGCTCCTTCAATGACCCTCCTGGCTAAGATCTTGTTGGTACCTATTTAGCAAGACGGAGACTTCATCTGAGAAAAAGGTATGAAGAACAAATGTAGTACTCGTAGTAGACGTTTTTAGGGTCCCGTACCCAAAGGGTAGAAACGGGACCCTATTACTAAGACTGCGCTGTCGTCTGTGTGTCTGTCTGCCACCAGGGTGAACAGTGACAGCTAGAACGTTAAAATTTTCACAGATGACGTATTTCTGTTGCCGCTATAACAACAAATACTAAAAACAATATTAAATTGTTTATACGCTTCACAAATAAATAATTAAATTATAATAAAATAAAACATATTAAGGGGGCTTCCATACGGTACGGAACCCTTCGTACGCGAAGCTGACTTGCACTGGGCCGATTTGTGTTAGAGTGGCAAACAAAAACACGTTGATAGAAAACACGATGACGATGACAGTCAAGTCATATAAGTTTCCTATATTTACTAAGTATTTTTTGCAGATAGCGTCGACTAACAATACCATTAACAATTATTTTTTGCAAAAAAAATAGCATGACCGACTTCACCCGTGTAAAGAATTCACGAATATTTCGCAAGGATCGATGTAGCATTTTTCACATTATTGGTAATTTATCAAAAATGGCTTGGCTTATTTCAATAAAAGTTAAATTGGACCAATTTCGAAGTATACTCTTTCCAAGAAAAAAGAATGATTGAAATCGGACAACTCAGACATGCCACATTGGCGACATCGGTCGCCGCGACGCCGCGGCGACGTCGATAATCCATAGAAACTGCTATGTAATTTAGACACAAATGACACTTGAACTGCTATGTCAAATTTCATCGTCGCGGCGACCGATGTCGCCAATGTGGCATGTCTCTATGAAAAAAGTTATGCGTGGTAATACATAAAAAAAATAAACGCGTCAAATTGAGTACCTCCTTCGGTTCGGTTCGCCGGTCAACAAGACAATTATATAAGATAGAGCTTTGGCAGTTGAAACTTCGGGGTTAAAAATATTGATTTCCCAAGTATTTTTACCTACAACTTATGTTTATAGTTAAAAGCACTATACCATCATCTGTTGCACAGACCACAGACTTCCAAATACAGGAGATCTGTTGTCTCTCATCTTTGTTGTGAGATATTCAGCCTAACAAGAGTACCTATAGGTATATAATAATAAGACTTCTTATAAGAGCCGTTACGTAGTTACAACTTAACAAATAACTCATATACCAACTCACAAACTTTTTTGTTATTTTTCTAAGCATGCTATTTTTGTTTCTCTACATTCCTACTTTATTAAAGTGAGTTAGAAATTGTAAAATCCTATGTTCGTAAATCTTACCCATATAAGAAACATAAGATAGATTTACACCATCTTCAATAAAAGCTAACTACGCCTTTCATTGCAAAACTAAAAGCAAAGTTTTGAAAGCGCTTACGCTTTTCTACAAAATCTTGACGCCAAAGAAACCATCCAACATTCAGGCATCGGGATTCTTTAGAAAATCGCCTCCGGTGTGTGTCTGTTCATACCGAAGCATTCATATTTCCCGCGTTTTCCATACACAATATCGCGAGTTTGCTGGAAGTGTTGTCAGTTACAGAGGTTTTCCCGATGAAATGGGTGTCCGAAATTAACGGAGATGTACTTTTTACTTACTCTACCTTGTACGTAAATAAGAGATTTTTTGAACGTCCACTGCTGGACATAGGCCTCTTACATTGCTTTCTAATAATAATAATTATGAACTGTAGAAAAAATAGGTTCAAATCTTTCCTGATGATCTCTTTTCAGGTCGTTAAACAAAAGACGTTTTTAGCAGTGCTTAGAAGATCCCTGTCAACCTTTACCTATGTATTATACTTACCTCTCAGTGGTAGTTTCATTTCACATCTTTAAACTCTTGCGTAAACAAAAGCGTTATCAATCCTAGACCATGTCATGACACAATATTAGATAAGTACCTAGGTACTGAGTCAAAACCTCCACGAAGCCGCACTAGTTCAGCGTGGTTAATTTAGGGCAATTAACTTTCACGGATAAGCCATGTTCAATACTAAAAACTGAATAAAGTAAACATTTAAGAAGGGCATACAACAAACGTGATTTTCGGAGTTTTTTTTGCTCGCTATTAATTTTTTGTTTTATGTTTCGTATATTACGTGAAATTGGTGAAAATATTTGTCAGCCTCGCCACTGGTAACCCAGAAAGGCGGCGGGCGCTCCTCAAGACTCCAAATGGTCCATTGACGAGCGCCGAGCAAACTCGCTATAGCGAATTAACACTATTCACGAGAACTTTTGAAAGAGGACTACTCTCATACAATTTGGTCGCATTCATAAAGATTCACTCCTTAGCTAGAGATGAATAGATTTATGAAGCGCTCTGTATTCTAAGGGGAGGGGGTGGAGCTGTTTAAATGGCAATGGTTTGGGTTTGTTTCAAAGCTTTTGTAAGCGTATGACATCATACCTAATTAATATTCCTTGCGTAATGTTTGTAAAGGGCAAGTGTATTTTAATAATTTGCTACGTCATGAAATTTTGCAGTATTAGGTAGGAAAGTACACATCAATCATCATCTTAAGCACACAATGCAATCGCTATTGATAAGTAAGCCTTCCCACCCTAAGTAGTATCTGTTTACATTATCTTTGGCTTCCAATAAGATCGATTGGTACAGTGACTAGGGTTAGGAGCTTTACGACTACATCTCTATTTGACAAGGCAGCAGATATGACTAGATCGCTTCGCGGTTACATTGCTTTTGGACTACATCGCCAAAGGACAAGAAAGCGTAATGATTTAATCTTCGTTTGTTTTCTAAAGTACAACTAAGACGAAAATCAAAACATTCAAGTTTTTACCTTTATTAAAAACAAAATGTTACTCTTACTTATATTTAAGTTTTAAAGCATTGAATTTTTTTTAAAAACACCATAAGTGTAATTTCCTGTATCTGAAGTTTGCCTAATTTGGTTTTATATATTCGGTAAAATATTTTGGTGTTCATTTTTAGGTTACCTTCAAATAAGAGTGATTGTCAGCGACTCCGATACTACTGACCATGCTACTGTTATTACTGGCATAGATAACAATTTACTGAAGAAATCCAACCCTAAAATAGTCACAAAAGTTAACTATGACGAGGTAATAACTTCTCTTTGTGGCATAAACTGGGAAGATTTTTATAATATATCAGACGTCAATATAGCAGCTCAAAATTTAGTCGATACATTAGGAACCATCATTAAAAAAAACACCTCCCGTAGCAAAATCCGTAGTGCAGAAGCCATGACCCAACCATGGATGACCAAAAGCTTGCTAAAATGTGCAAGAAGGAAAGATGTTCTTCACCAAGAAGCCCGTAAGTTTCCTGAAAACTTGACTGTTCAAATCAAATACAAGAATTATCGCAACCTTTACCACCGATTACTTTTGAGCCAAAAAAATAAGTATGAGGCCGACAAACTCATGACTCATAAAGACAATACTAAAAAGCTATGGAGCACTGTCAAAGATATTTGTAACTTCAAATCTCTAGACAACAGTAACGAAGAACTCCTTAAAGTTAAAAGCACCGAATTAGAATCTCTTAATCACGCCAACACCTTCTTTTCATCCGTTGGGGACGACCTTGCAAAAAATATTTTGACTAAACTGAATAAAACTGAAGAACAAATAACCAATTCTATTTCTCTTGAATCTTCACCTCTAAATTCTTTTTTTATGACGCCAACTGACACACTCGAAATTGCCAAAATTATATCGAGTCTAAAGTCATCATCGGCACCTGGATACGATCAAATTAATAACAATGTGCTAAAACGAGCAAGTCATGTTCTAGCATCACCCATCGCTCATGTATGCAACCTGAGTCTGCTCCAAGGCTCTGTACCAAAATGCTTTAAAATTGCAGATATCTGCCCTATCCATAAATCTGGCTCTAAATCAGTAGTCTCGAACTACCGCCCCATTTCACTTTTACCTTCTCTTTCGAAGATTCTGGAAAAGGTGGTTAACCGACGACTTCTAAGCTTCTTCGAGAGACACGGGATCCTGTCTTCTAATCAATTTGGATTTAGGAACAAAAAATCCACAGAAGATGCAGTAGTAGCCCTTGTAAATCAGGTCACAGCCACTCTTGATTCTAAAAAAAAGTGCATAGGAGTGTTCCTTGATATGGCCAAGGCATTTGACACTGTGTCTTGGCCAATGCTGTTGAGGAAACTCGAGTTCCTTGGAGTTCGAGGAGCTGCATTAGAGTGGTTCAAATCGTACCTAAGTGACAGATGGCAACGGGTTCGTGTCTCCAACCTATACAGCGACTTCACTCCTGTTAATTGCGGCGTCCCTCAAGGCAGTGTGCTCGGCCCAACGCTTTTCCTAGCCTACATTAATGACCTTTGCCAGCTTCAACTGCCTAATGCAAATATTTTCACATTCGCAGACGACACCGCCCTGATCTTTCATCGTAACAACTGGGATGAAGTCATTGATGTGGCACAGAGGGGGTTAGCGCAAGTAGCAAGTTGGTTACAGAACAATTTACTGACGTTAAACGCCAGCAAAACCAAATACATGGCGTTTCGGATCTCAAATAGAACTCAACCCAAACCCTTTACACTAAAACTTCATTACTGTAGCTCTCATTGCGACCTGAATTGCGATTGCCCTGTACTGGAGTGCGTAGATAACATCAAATACCTTGGTGTACTAATTGATCACAAGCTCACTTTTGATAATCACATCTCCGCTTTACGTAGTAGACTTCGCAAAATGATACACGTATTCAAAAGATTAGGTACCGTTGCTGATCCTAAAACTCTAAGAGTAGTGTACCTGTCTTTGTGTCAATCGTTAATCAATTACTGCATCGTCTGCTGGGGATCAACCGCCGAAGTGCGCATGATTAAAATCGAAAGAGCACAGAGAGCTCTTCTGAAGGTTTCTTATAAAAAACCTTTTAGGTACTCATCTGAAAAGCTATACGAAGACACTAACTATCTACCCGTGCGCCAACTGTACATCTTAGCCGTAGCTCTACGTTTCCACAAATCAGCGATTGACACGATGTCACATAGCAGAAGCAAGTCTGACCGTCGCAATTCATGGCCAATACCTCGCACTAGAACTTCCCATGCTCAAAATGCATACCACTTCAAAGGTCCCTTTCTCTATCAGTTTCTCGAAAACAAACTGCATATTTTAGAAATGTCACGTTTTGTTTGCAAGAAAAAGTTAACAGCATGGTTATCTACTCTGACTTATGGAGAAACCCTAAACTTACTAAAAGTGAAAAAATAACCTTTAGGGGCCTGTTTTTCCGGTACTGTTGGACTAGACATTCACAATCTTTTATTCATACTTCACTTGTGCATCTCAACAGTCACATAATATGTGGATTCCTGAACAATATTGATTGCTAATTAATATTGAATTAATATTGATCACTATTATTGATCATTTATTGATTAATATTACGTGATTTGTGATAAAATCAGGGCAGTGATTGTCTCCTTCACTTATTGTCCGGATACCAGGCCCCTCCTCTGTCAAATATCACACCAACATTAGGTACTAATTTCACTAACCTGACTTCATACAATGGCCCTTTTTACCATAGCAACCAGAGTTTTATATTATACTTATTATATACTTATATTATTCATATGCCTATTTATTGTCTTCACCTTTTACCACTAAATATATTTCGTATTTAAAATAATTCATTTACGTTTATAAACAAATACTAGCACAATATTTTATTTTTATATCCTTTTAACTATTATTTAGAAACAATACCTCTGCACCTTTTCTATTCTGTTCCATCTTCGCCGCGCCGCGCCGAGTGTAATGAAATGACGTTATTCATACTTTGTAACCATAACACCAAACCTGCTTTATCGCACTAACGCGCAGCCTTCTCACACATGCACCTCAGTTACATTGATGAATAAACACGCACACCTCGAGCTAGGCTAATTTTACATAAACATTTGAATCGTTGTAGTGGTGATCTACCTTATCGCACTCACACGCACGCGTTTTTTTATTACCTACCCAACGCATTCGCAGTTGCATCTGTGATGGTAGGCATCGCCGCATAAGTCATTAATGTCCTTGACTAGCTTATTATTAAGTTACGTTTGTAGTAAGTAATGTTAAATTAATATAGTTATTTTAGGATTAACTCAGATAGCATAGTTTAATAGATTAAAGGTAGACTTTTCTTTTACAGTGTATTTCAAATAGTTTTTTCAATTAGTTTCTAAAATTATCTTGCATATTGTTATTAATAAAAATTACTATTAGTGGAAGAGCCTGGAGCCCACGACACAGGCTACCCTAGTGTGGGCCCCAGTGTACACCGATTGTTTATTTAATATGTAGATTCAGTAAACTGTATTCTGTCAGGTGTAAGTTATTTAGTAATAAGGTTACTTGAATAAATATTTTATTATTATTATTATTATTAAAGCATTTTGACTTCTTTTAGTTTAGATCTGTGCATCTTTTCTCAAATTGAACAAAATTAGCAGCAATGCACTTTTCTAAGCTATTATTTGTCCTATGCTTTTCATATGCACAAGAAACAAGATTAGTATTTTTCAGACACTGCTTACGAAAGTAACTTGTAAATGCCTCCATTTCTGCAAATTTTGTAAAACTCTGGACAATAGCCGTGTCCACCCGTCTTGTATATACGAAGAAGGCAAGAGAGCCAAATTAGCAGTCATCCTAGTGATGTCTTGTCCTTCTTAACATTTCGTCAAACCGATATCTTTTGCCTTTTTCCACACTGCTTTACTATAATTACTGTAACTATTGGGTTCGGATACACGCTTCGAAAGGCATTCATAAGTCTCAATTCATAATCGCATTAAATTATTTTGATGTAAACTCCAAGCACGTCACGTATTATAGTAAATAGAGCCATTTAAGTTGTTTCCCTTTTATTTGGTTAAAAGGGAATACAACACGGGAAATATATTTGTCGTCTCTTCTGTACCATCAACATCCACATGGATAGAGAAAAATTAATAGTATGGCTTAGGGACACATTTAAATGTTCCGTCACCAAAAAAAACTTATCTTGATCTGCATAAGTTTTCATGTTTCTTTTGAAAAATTGCGATCAGAATGCCATAATATAATGAATATTTTATCATATTTTGAAAGTTCGAAATCTGCAATCAGAAATTCTTTCTTGACGAACTCTGGCACCATCACTTCGCTAGATTTAGAAAATTCGGTTTTCTTCACTTGAAGGATTTTTTTGCGGTATCTGTATATCTTTTACTGAATTATAAAATCTGGCACTGCTGGAAGTAGATGGCAGTTCTTGCAGTGTTTGTTCATAAACCATTTTTACTGACGACATATCCTCGCACACATATTTAAACACAACTGTACGTCATATCGATATTACGTCGAACTGATAATAGGACGTAAGCATATATGGTCGGACAGCTATTTAACCCCAACGCGATATAGTTATATCGCGATGTAGTCTTAAAGCGATTTAGTCATATCTGCTACCTAGTCAAATAGAGATGTAGTCGTAAAGCTCCTAACCCAGTGACTACACAACCGAGATGAAAGTAGCTGCAACTGCAATCTATATGCGCGTTTGAGTTTGTACTGCGCTAGCCTTACCTACCGGTATACCGGTCCCACTGTGCTGTAACTAAAACTTTTTGGACAGTTTTTTTTTATACTTAACTAGTTTTCATCCTTTCGTTTGTTTTTTGTCTGGCTACAGATCTCCTTGATTCCGCCCCGTTGATTACGCATTTCGTATTTTTATGATTTTATCCACATGCTGCCTGGAAATACAAATGTAGATTAGTTTAGCATTAATCCATTCAATGCCCACACCACTGCGTTAGGTGCGTAATGTTTACACCACTGTCCATATCAATTACACGTTTCCTATAAATAGCTTTTGTTCCTTTTATCTACCTATCGTTTCTAAGCCCGAAGTTTTTTAAGAAGAAGAGAGAGTACTTTTTCGAGTTTTTCGCGCGTATCTTGTTTGTTTGTAAACTTTTTATTCCCACGTATTTTCCAAAAGGCTGGATTCCGACAATTGTTATTAATTTTTTTTTATCGTCAGGTTTTTTTTTAAACCCATGTGTTATTGGTTTCGTATTAAAAATAAAATGGCGGGTTTTTGGTGCCAATTTGTAAGTAGTGATTTTTCTTAACCAAACTTATCGGGTAGAATATCAAAATAAAGGGAATTAAAATCCTACTAATATTATAAACGTGAAAGTTTGTAAGGATGGATAGATGTATGGATGTTTGTTACTCTTTCACGCAAAAACTACTGAACGAATAGAGTTGAAACTTTGCAATTATATAGCTTATACATAAGAATAACACATATAGGCTATAAATTACAATGATATTGCGTAAATTCTCCATAATATAACAATATAAGTGTTAAGTAAGTAGGAAAAATTCTGCCATCTGCGAGCTATTCTAGCGTGCGAATTCTATCGAACAAATGTCGAATCGAATTTTTTGTTTTTTTGTTTTCCACCTCCTTTATTAAGGGTGGTAAGGTAGGGCCTCGAAATATCGTGCGGGCGTAGCCGCGGGCAAAATCTAGTTAGATTATAAAATTTTAATTTTAATTTTAATTAAGGATAATTACAACCATAATAAAGCGTTAAAAGGTCAAGTGCGTTGATTAGCAGTTGATTTTTGCAGTCAAGATTTTTTTCAGGTGCCAATAAAATGTGGTTATTTTGTATTGTTTACCCCACGCTGATCTACAACATGCATTGCACCTCCTCCGAGACAGACATTTTAAAATGCTTCATAAACTAGCTACAAGTATATTTTTTCCTGAATGCATTATGCAGCCCAAGTACCTTGCAAAATTGCAGTCCCATTAGTAAAGTTAGGCCCTCGACTAGATGAGGTAAGGAACAATTAAGCGACAAAACAGGCCGTACCTACTCGTATTGTTCGAAAAACGTTTGAGAAAGAGTTGTTGCAAAGAACGCGGAAAAATGGCTGACACGGATTGTACTACTGTGGACTTTTCCGGGAAAATTAATGAGAAAAACTAAAATTTCTCATAAGAGTCTTAGCTGAGAGAACCTATTTTGAATTTGGTAAATGGTTTCTGGCAAGTTTCTGACGTAAAATTCTAAGCCACTTTAAAAATATGGTTCCTCTTTGAAGAGAATTTTGGGTTTCCCACGGTTAATTTGGAAAGAAAAACCAAGAACGAGTCTTAGGTAAGAGAACCTATTATGAATTTGATAAATGGTTCCTGCCCAATTCTCTGGCGTAAAATTCTGGAGCCACTTTAAAATTTTTGGTCAACTTTGAAACCAATCAATGTTTTTTTCTCACGATTAACTGTTAAAAATTAGGTATTATCATCGAAAAAATATTTGTTTTCGAGCTATTGTAAAGAGTAAAAAACTTAAATTTCTCAACCGAGTCTTAGGTAAGAGAACCTATTTTGAAGTTGGTAAATGTTTTTTTTTTTACAGAAAAATATGGCAAAATCTCTGGGGGAGGCCTGTGCCAAAAGGCAATCTGATACGAATGTCACTGATGTCTCAATTTGAATTGTATAAAATATATTATTATCATTATTTATCAAATTATCAATATTAGTAATAATTTATTAAATATTATGTAATGCATGCAATGGAATTATAAATAATGAATATTTGAAGTATGAAAATGTATATAATAATTAATTAAGTATCAGAAATAAAGGCTTTTGTATTTGTAAATGGTTTATGCCCAAGTTCCTGCGTAAAATCTTGATTCTGGAGCCACTTTATTTTTTTATTGTACTTTGAAAGGAATGTTCTGTTTCCTAACTAACTAAACATTAACTGTTAAAAAATATTATATGTTATATTAGCATTATTGGAAAAATATTTGTTACGAAGTTGTAGGATGTTACGGAATAATGCGGTATTTTATTAAGTAAGTAAGTTCGTATAGGCCGGGTGGCTAGCCCTGGTGTCAGAGTTTTTAGGCCGCCTGAAGGCCTCTGACATGGCTAAACGGTTAAAACAATTATTTATTGAGTACTATAGACGTATTCCTGCATAATGCTGCTGAATGAGACAAATTAAAATAACCGTAGCAAAAAGGAAATTAATAACACAATACCAATTATCGCTACTTTTGGTACGAGTACATATATCTGGTCAAGACTAAAAGTCAAAAGAAACAGTGATGAACTCGGCTAAAATTCTAAAATTCTTTAGTAGGTACAGAATGAATCTATTGATTAATGTTATTCACGAAATCTGTACCTACCTAACGCTTATGGCATGTATTTGGTTCAAAAATAAAGTAACCAGAATCCTCACTCTGAAGAGCAGACAACCTAACTGCTAAACTAATCTGGTATTGCATTTGACTGTAGGTAGCGGTGACCTTTTGCTATCAAGAGACCCGACAACTTGTTCACTACATACTTTATTATTTTATTTTTTATCTATTATCAAGTTAAAAATGTTTTTATAAAATTAATTGTATGATAAAAGAAATGTAGAGGTTTATAAGAAAATTATTTAGGTAAGAATATCTCAATTTTCTTTACAAAATGTTTCTAAAGCAATCTGCGATACTTATCTGCGGACACGTTCAAAGGAAGTCCAATCTTGCCAGAAACCTAAACTAGGTCCCGCACAATAGCTTTAACACACAAGACTCATTATGTAAACACAATATTACGGACAACCCTGTGTTTTTCAGGCGCCAGCGTCGAAAGCGAAAAGGAAAAACGGAGCGTGGCCGAACAAAGAGTTTCATACAATGGGTGGCGAACAATACCGACTAGAGCCTGTACCATTCGGAGATAAAGACGGATATCGATGAGTGCCAACCCTAAGAAAGTGCTGGTGACGATGATTGTTTGAATGACAGCCCTTGAGAAGACTAAAGGCTCGCAAGCATCAGGTGTGGGACCTTCAATTCAAAGGAGTCTATGAATCTATCTATGTGTAGATTTAGGTACATATTGCATATTTACGTGCTGTTTTGTACAGAATTTGTTATTATGGCTTTAAATAACGTAGCTATCAAAACTATCAGCGTACAGTAGCGTACAGCGCGTAATAAAATTTATCATTGCTATTCATTTGATAGTCCTTGTATTCTGGTGTTTAAACAAAACGAAATTGAAATTCATATTATGTACTTTTATACCAATATTATAAAGAGGAAATATTTGATTGTTTGTTTGCATCAAATAGGCTCCGAAACTACTAAATCGATTTAAAAAATTGTCTCACTGTTGGAAAGCTGCACTATACCCGGTGAACATAGGCTATATTTTATTTTAAAAAAACTTGGGGAACCTTATTATTTGTCTTCCTTAGCCAATCGTAACCGGGCGAAGCCGGGACGGGGCAGCTAGTACAAAAAGAACACAATACAAAAAAAACTCCTCTGTAAATCCATACTTAGGTATATTTTGCAAACTTGTCGTCAAAATTAAATTAAACTCAGTTCAAATCCTAATTGTACATTTGACAGTGCCTAAAGCGATGTTATGTCTGTAATCCTAATATCAAATCATTAGGTATCATGTTCTCTCGCACTTACTTACAACAAATTCTAATAGCAAAGTACCACCATTGGAGCAATGATCCGTAGACATATCAAATGATGTATGTATTTGATTTGTGTACGTGTGATCCGTAGACATATCAAATGATGTATGTATTTGATTTGTGTACGTGTGATCCGTAGACGTATCAAATGCATACAGCATTTGATACGTCTACGGATCACACGTACACGTACAAGAAACTAAACGGCGCGCTGATGTCTGTTGTCAAAGGTCCCCGTATAAAACCGTGCGTCACTTAGAGCAGCACATCCGCCAGCTCAGCACTAACGACTCCGTCCACAACAATGTGCCCTCTAAAGAGCTCCGAACAATCGAATGAAGACAATAAGCAGCGATACTCCGAGACAAAAAGAGGCGAAATAAAGGCTCACTTGTTTCCTGGCCGCATTGTGAGGAACGGGAGAGGGCAGAGACAAAAGCGTAATGTGCCACGGGCCCAAACAATGGCGCTCGGCTATTATTGTTACTGTAGCGAGCTTTGGAATATGTAGCGCGGTGGCTGCGAACTTGACATGGTGCGGTGGCCTTGCTGCGCGCCCTTTGTGCGAATCTCTGGGCCTGGACTGATCCGAATCAGAGATCAGACTTGGAAGAGGCGAAATGCTGGTAATTACATTTGCTACTCTTGCTCAAATGACTATCGTAAATGAGTATCACAGATCAGGGAACCTTGTTTCCTGATCTGTGATGAGTATACATACCTATTTTTCTATCAAGAGTAAAAATATTGAATGCGCCGCGAAATTGATGGCATACTCGTACTTCGCACCAGTAATATGCAAGGTATTGCGTGGACTTTCAGAGGTATATAATATATTATTATGCTCATCAATACGAACCACTTTTACCAAATTATCAATCCCGCGTCTCCGAAATAATCGGCTAAGTACGAGTCGGACTCGCGCACGGAGGGTTCCGTACTGTATGGGAGCCCCACTTAAATATTTATTTTATTTTAATTTTAATATTTATTATTGAAGTGAATATACAAATTAATATTCTGTGAAAATTTCAAGCATCTACCTGTTACCATTATTAAAATAGAGCGAAAAACGGCTAAAAAATCAGGTTTGTTGTATGGGAGCCTCATTAATTTTATTCTATTTTTAGTATTTGTTGTTATAGCGGCAACGGAAATACCTACATCGTCTGTGAAAATTTCAGCTTTCTAGCTGTAACGGTTCATGAGATACAGCCTGGAGACAGACAAACAGACAGATAGACGGACAGACGGACAGCGGAGTCTTAGTAATAGGGTCCCGTTTTTACCCTTTGGGAACGGAACCCTAAAAACAGAAGTTCCAAAAAAAAGAAGAAAACAAAAAGTTGTTTGTAATGACGAATACTTCACCTGTGGAAGAACCCTGCAATTTGGAATGCAACAGCATGTAGGTACTGGTTTGTACTTCACGGTTAAATTTAGCTATTTATAATACAAACTGCTACAAAGCGTACTTTTTCTGACTTTTAGGTGTAATGGAGTGACATCTATCAAAGACATGGAATAAACGCAATAATACCTAATTAATGGAATTGTACTCACTCAGCGCCAGTGTTTGCGGACTTTGACCTGAAAGCATAAAATTAACTATTATTTGCGGACTTCTTGCGAGACTGTATAAAAATACCCTCACTTTAGATGTAGGTATACTCTTTAAATCAGAGAAGTGAGAAAGTCCTGAGCGTTGCTTTAAATACACAACGGACACAGCGATATTATAAGAGTTCCTTGTTTTACAACGGAGCCATAATAAGTGTTCTTAATAGACACAAGCTCTTGCACAGAGTACTTGACTAAGAAGCCGTGAGTCAATTTGCCTACACTAATAAGGATTTCATATGTCAGTATGAGAAGAATATTCGTTATCGGGTCAAAAAGGCCGCACGTTTGATCTCTCGCCTTCTTGATTTCAGTAGAGCCGTACGGTGACGTCCGCACAGTGGGTTGTTTCATTAATACGAGAGGAAAATATTTATTGACTAGTTTTTACCCGCGGCTTCGGTTTTTGGTTTTTATGCTGTCCCTTTTGATTTGAACCTTTGATGTTTCTGAGATGCCGATGCCGATACTAGCTCCGGCCTATAAACTAAATAACCTATATTCATGCAAAAATCAACTTAAGATAACACGCTTCTTTTCTGCACAGAAGAGAAACAAACAAGCCAACATACACAGTTTTGGATCGAAAATATTACTAAGGATCGTTCCAGTCTAAAATAGAACAACAAGTGATGAAAAGTGGACTTTATTATTTGAATTAGCCCTAGACCTTCAGTGGTCTGTAGATAATATAATGTAATAAGTAGTTTATTAGCAAGTAGTAGCATCTTAAGCATTTATATTGTTTCTAGTTGTCATTTGCCTATAAAAAGTAAAAAAAAAATGGATATTGCATCGTGATTCGTATCAAGGTGCGGTCGTAAAAATGCCCCTGGTTTTGGGTTGGTCCTGGTTTACCCCCAAGATGTCCTACAGATACATGCTATAACGGTCAACTACTATTTCCAAATGTACAAACATTGGTCAAAATATTTTGGGAGTTAAAACTCGGTTAAATAGAACCATTGTAAGGAGAACCAAAATAAAGATAATATTAAGAGCCAATGTAAGAACAAAAAAGTAACTCTTGCAATAGAGATAATACATAAAATGTATGATCAAAACACGCATATTCCAGCTCACCGTGCAACACGGTCCGTCGAAGTTGAATAGGCGGCCGCAAAAGCGGATCTCGAGTCATATAATACGAAACGTATCAAAATTCAATCTTTCAGCAGTACGCCGCGGCCGCATTCACGAGCAATATTAAAATTGAATTCCATCGGTCGAAGACTGCTTTTGAATATTTACATTTTTTTATTTAAAGTTTCCATTCTATGGACACTAGACTATGTTTGACTTTTGTTGGTAATAAAACAACACTAAATTCTGCAATGAATATTTTGTAAACATGCATTATCCGGTGTATTTTTGACATATTTTGAATTTACCAAAATAAAGCTATTAACTCAGTAATGTACAATTTTCTAAAACATCATTTTGGAGCAACTTGTATCTAAAAAATCATGAATCTGTATACTTCGGAACTTTTGTTATAGTAGAGATTCGTGCTAAAAATCGATTCAAGTTGTTTTGACATTAGTCAAAACTGTCAAAAGAGCTCGAAACCCTCGAAACTGCCTCGAAACTCGAAACGCTATTTTGATTAGTCTAACGTCAAAATGGCATGAATGAGTTTCATAAAAAGTTGTTCCTTTATCTATTATTTAATTTGTTTGAAAACTTTGTTTTTTCAATTTAAGGTTTTTTATTGCTACTGGTCATTCATAATATCAGCATCAGCTTTCTACCCTGTACAAGTATCTGGCGCGCTAAGTGAACAGAAGGCGTTGCTCTATGGCTGTATTGGCTGCACTCTCATTAATCAAATTAAAATTTCACCGACGGCATTACTATAAACAGCTATCCTAGGTAATTGAACCAAAAGTCCGTAATAAACCCTAAGGTCAATGTTGCCGAGTCACTATCTCCGCACAATAGGAGAATAGTGGTTCGAAACTCAGGTTCGGTTCCATTGTAATGAATTAATTAATAAAATCAGGGCGGGGGTGGCCATTGTCCAGCCAGGATGGATCTGATCTCATTAACCAGTCATTGTGATGCGTAACAATAGCCTAGCTGGTCAGCGGGCTAACTTGACCACGTCATCGTTGTCAAACTTAATTGAATAACACAGCGTTGATGATTTTAATGAGCGATGACGCGAGTGAACATACTTAGCTCGTCAAATTATTGCAACGCTATTTTCCATGCAAAGCCATACCTAAAATTTTCAGGTTCTCCAGGGTTCAAGCTTACTAATTCAATCGTCGCCATTATCAGCACACTTATAATAAGATAATATAAGCGAAGTAAGGTGAGAACTTAATTTTGGGCTAAAATTGAAAATGACTATAGGTATTTTACCTACTACGATCACAAAGCAAAAACCTTTGGGGACGGTGCGGGTATTCCATTGTAGATTTTGCGATAATGTGAGTCAAAATAACTTGTTCAAAAACTTTTAGTTGGATACCGCATTGATATATCGCAAAAAAAATTAAAGTGTCTGTACTAAGATCATTCTATCAATACAAGTATGGAGTTTAATGCGCATTTATCGTATAAATACGCATTTGTGGCAATGGGTCTATCTACGCATCAACAATACGCTTCATTGCACTCACACTAGGTACTATAGATGCTTACTCATAATACTTCGTTGATAATGGACGTGGTGCCTAATGAGTATATTATTATTGTCATAACACATCACTAATAATCGGCCAAGTGCGAGTCGGACTCACGCACGAAGGGTTCCGTACTGCATAGGAATGAAAAACGGCTAAAAATCAGGTTTATTGTATGGGAGACCCTTAAATATTTATTTTATTTTATTTTTAGTATTTGTTGTTATAGGCGGCAACAAAAATACATTATCTGTTAAAATATCTACGTTCTAGATTTAACGGTTCCTGAGATACAGCCTGGTGACAGACAGACAGACAACGGAGACTTAGTAATAGGGTCCCGTCTTTACCCTTTGGGTACGGAACTGTAAAAGTGTACTTTTTTAGATCAAAGGTAAGTTTGTACTTATAGACAGGGTGACTAGCCCTGGTGTCAAAAGTTTTTAAGTCGCCTAAAAATTCCTCACATGGCTAAACTGTTAAAACAACCGGAGTCTACAATTTAACGACTGAGCGTTACCCGAGCCACGGTATCGCTCAGTTAACGCCAACGTTGCTTAACTTCGGTGATCGCTGACAAACACCTATTCAAAATTTCAAACAACGCTACGAGGGCTTATTCAGGTATCTAATAGGTACTTATTACTAGGTTATGCCGATATTAATAAACTTTTTGTATCGTAGAATTTAAACTTTTTTACGTCATAGAATAGTTCATTGATTTCAATTTAAAAGTTAGTCCCATAGTGAAAATTCGTTCATAATGTTGAGTAGAATTTAGTACACAATTGTGTACTAAATTCTAATGACGCAACGCAAACGCGGCAACGCGGCGTTAACGCAAATCCGTTTTGTGAGTAACTGCTTTGTAGAGCGGCGTAGGCAATGCTACGGAGTGCTACGAAATTGCCAAACTAAGGCATTTACACAGGGTTATTCCTAATCAATTAGCATCATTTTAGGGGATGTACATCAAAACTAACGACTTCTGTCAAAGCTCAAAAAAAAATTGTTGTTCTAAAGAAAAATATCGTTCACCCGCGACATGTGTGTTGTATGTAACAGCTGTTTTTTTTTTTAGTTTTGATAAAAGTCACAGAACAAAAGTTGTTAGTTTTGATGTACAGCATAAACCCCTAAAATGATGCTGATTGATTAGGAATAACCCTGTATATATATATAACAACATGTACAAATTGTACATCATCAATAATTCTTAAATCATCAATTCTTGCATGCAGTCGTAAGATATACTTTGCTGCACTTATATGCATCATCTACATATATAGAAGCAGCCTGCACGAAGTAGCGTCTTCTTGCAGTCCTTCTAGCTTAGCATACGACCACGAAAAGAGTTTTGTCGTCGTGTGAAAAAATGACAGAGTATACTTCACCATAACTCTGTCTCGTTCTGATACGTTGAAAGAATTATTTCGTGGTGTGTATACTAGTCCGGCTTGTCAGATTGACTATACACTGGAGGAGAACGGTACCTACTTACTAAGTTACTAACCTATCATGAGTAAAATCTAGGTACTTAGTAGTACTTAAGTTAGGTATGTGTTACCCGTGTGTAGTGGTGGTAGATTATGGGCGTTTGTTATTTGTTAGCAGTGACACTTTAGTTCTGTTAAAATTATTGATAAATACCTCAGTCTCTACCTAAGCTCTCTACTATAACAGTTACAGACAAAAATAAAAAATAATTCGTGAAGAATGTATAAAGGTAGATCGTGGATCTATAAATTCTCAGAACAATAATTGAAGCCATGTGAATGCATTTCTTTCTGACACAAACTGAAGTAGGTAGTCTCTTGTTATTTTAGTACGGCTTCTAAAGCTTTAGTTATTGTTTTGTAATTAATGATAATTATAATATATTAATGAGATAACATTAATAATTACTATTAACAACCTATCAAGTTGATTGGTTTTATCTCAGAACATAGCTAAAGCTATAGAATCCGTACTAAAATAGCAAGACATTACACCAGTTTGTCCTTTATCAACGTTGTATCCCATCTTTGAATTTAAACATCACAAAAGTATTTCTCAGTTGGACAATAGATGGCGTCGATCTAGATAGCGATGCGTGAACTTCGTCACAATGGCGACGTAATGGAGCGATTGTGCTGCTTACAATGCCGACACCTTTGACAAAGGACACATTTACTGATTCACGAATAAACTTAATGTAAATAAAGTTTTTTTTGTAAACTGTCCTTTAAAAGCCGAATCAAACTTCTTGACAGCTGTGATGTTGGTAACAAGCTGCGGATAACACAATCCTAACTGAAACTCACTTATTGGTGACGCCACACTCTCCACGAGGCGACACGAGCACCGCTGTAGCTAACTTCACATAGCCGACTTGTATAGTAACACGATGTGAAGTTAGTTACAGCTGCGGTGCTCGTGTCGCCTGGTGGAGAGTGTGGCGGCACCATAACAAATGCGCGAGGAAATGCCGAATTTTTGATTCGGCAATCTACGAATCTTTTGATTGTCAAATACTGAACATACCAACGAACTTACTAAAAAAGTGTGGTAGAGGCATTTTCACCTCATTTTATTGACAATTGTTGTCACTAAAATATGCTAAATATACTTACCTAACTAATATTATAAATCCAAAAGTTTATTTGTTGGGTTTGTTTGTTACTCATTCATGCAGTGAAAGCGGAGGCTACTTTTTGCATGGTTATAATTAGAGACCGGATTATAAGCTTGTTACAATCATGCAAATATGCATGAAAAATACTTAAAATAGGTATTCACGAAAATTGGCAGAATATGCAACCCAAAAAAAGAAGAAAAGTTAGATATTTTTTTATTTTATTTCAAAATCAGTGTATAACATTAACATGGCATTTGTTCTGTACAATTAGTAATTTATCCTTTGATAGGCGATAATAAGTACATTACAGTAACATTACGTGACATTAAATTTTTTAAAAATTATTTCATATTTTTACGTAAACAATTAAGTATTATTCCGAATCTTCAGTGGTCAAATTGTGTCTTTAATCATTAAAAATGTTTTTATTACATTTATTGTACACAAAAATATAACACGAACAATAGTACTCGTACAAAGACACTATTACGTTAGTGTGCCAAAAGGCGGCCTTATCATCGGAAACGATATCTTCCAGGCAACCCACGTAATTAGAACAAGGATCAAATATTGCATAGGGCGTCCGCCTACAGGATAGATAGACCCTGAACAATCTCATGGGCTGATATCATCTTTAGACTGTTTTTTTTAATTAGAAAAGTCTATGTCACGCGCAACCTCCAACCTGTCTTATTACAAATCCATTGGGAAGGCCTATGTCATAACTAAGCGAGCAATAGACTGCAGTTGGCAAGGAACACAGGTGAAAGGCATAAACAAAGAGAGGTCTATGCCCGGCAGTGGGTTATCACAGGGTGATGATGATGATGATGTGATGATGCCTATAACTCTGGATTTTACCTAGAGTCTGGCCAACGAAAGCTGTCCAAGAAAAAAGGCGGGAATTTTAAAAAATCAAGAGCTGTTAGCTTGTTTTCTAATGCTTGTTCTCCATCTAATCTAATAGTTCTAATGCTTGCTTGCGTAGTTTATAGAACTACGTGCATGCTAAATTTCATGGAGATCAGCTGAGCGGTACTAGAAAACCGCTAACAGCTCTTGATTTTTTAAAATTCCCGCCTTTTTTCTTGGACAGCTTTCGTTGGCCAGACTCTACGTTCGGCATAAAGGTAATTGTTTCAGTAAGGAAATCAAACACGAAAACTTCAGTTCAAATAGGTACTTACTTACCTTTTTGCCTATCAAAATCATGATGCCGTGCTCATGAGTATTATCATAACTACCTTTCGACTGCTCACCACATAATTATTACTTACCTTACTTCAATATTATGGCCAATGAGATTTATTAAATCAACCAATAAACACGTATGAGATAAACCGAGTACCCACATTAAAATCTGGCGTATATCAAAAAATCGGCCAATTGCGAGTCGGACTCGCTCACGAAGGGCTCCGTACCGTATGGGAGCCCCATTCCTCTTGCCGTTATTAATAGCGAGCAAAAAAAACTCCTTTAGTCACGTTTGTTGTATGGAAGCCCCCCTTAAATATTTATTTTATTCTGTTTTTAGTATTTGTTGTTATAGCGGCAACAGAAATACATCATCTGTGAAAATTTCAGCTGCCTAGCTATCATGGTTCATGAGATACAGCCCGATGACAGGCAGACAGACAGACGGACAGACAGACATCGAAGTCTTAGTAATAGGGTCCCGTTTTTACCATTTGGGTACGGAACCCTAAAAACCATAAAAAAATCACCCTCTGCATCTCATCCATAAATGAGTCATCCATTTGTTAGGAGTTGAATAATAAGCGATTGATAAAATCGTCCGGCTGCCTGTGACAATTCGCACTCGAATCCGAAGCAACAATGGTTCCACACCACCAGCCACACGAGACCCCCCTCCCCCCTCCTGGATACAAAATGTTCCTGAAACAAGAAGGGTGCAAAAGGGTGTTTTAGCAGGTCCCGTTATACTGGCCGCGAGACATAAGCCACCCACTAACTATTCAGTATGATGTTATTCAGTCCGTGATGGATCACAATTTCAGACAACATTGTATGAAAACAAATGAAGTAGTCAAATAATGGCATCGCAATGATTTGTGTGCATTTTCTATTCCATTGTTCGATCCAGATATCACAAAAGGCAATGTAAATTCATAGCAGTAAGATAACAAGTGTAAAAAAAAAATCGGACAAGTACGAGTTGGACTCGCGCATGAAGGGTTCCGTACCGTATGGGAGCCCCTCGGCAAAAAAAAAATCACGTCTGTTGTATGGGAGCCCACCTTAAATATTTATATTATTCTGCTTTGAGTATTTGTTGTTATATCGGCAAACGAAATACATCATCTGTGAAAATTTCAACTCTCTAGCTATTACGGTTCATGAGATACAGCCTGGTGACAGACAGACGGACATACAGACAGACAGACGGACAGACAGACGAACAGACGGACAGCGGTATCTTAGTAGGGTCCCGTTTTTACCCTTTGGGTACGGAACCCTAAAAATGTTGAAAATCCCGGCCCCGAGATACTGTTGAAATATACATAGCTGAGACCCATTTCGAAACTCGTACATACATCAACTTTCAAACAAAGGTTCCTTATCAAAATCTGTCTATTCCTTTGAAAGCTTGCCAAAGACACGGTTAAATTTGTATCACCTATTAGAGTGTTTTCTAAGCTGTCCTAATCGAACAGGTTGTAGGTCTCCCCCACTTCCTTCCATGTGTCGCGTTCCGTAGCCACTTCCTGCCAATCTTTCCGGAAAGCGTCAAAATCGTCACGCCAGTGTTTTTAGGCCTACCCTGGCTTCATCTCTCATCAGGCACCAATCTGATCTAGGCCAGGGTTTCCCAAACTATGGGTCGTGACCCACTGGTAGGTTGCGAGCGAATATTGAGTGGGCCACCCCATTCAAACAAAATACCTAAATAAATTTAGACTCATCAAACTAACTGCAATTAAAAGTAACTAGAGTTGATGTCAAAACAGTAATGGTAAAAATTGGAAACAATTTCATACTTCCCACAAAAATAACTTTTTGATGTAGTTAGTTGAACTGTACTAGCTTTTTTAATTGTCCACTGCAGGACGTAGGCCTTCCCACGAAGGGTGATTGGGCCATATCCACCACGCTGGCCCAGTGCGGGTTGGTGGATTCACATACGCCATCGAATTTCTTCTACGGACGTATACAGGTTGCCTCACGATGTTTTCCTTCACCGAAAAGCCATTGGTGTGAAATCCGTACATAAATTCCAAGGAATTCATTGGTACGGGACCGGGATTTAAACCCACAACCTCACGATTGTAAGGCGAGTCTAATTACCACTAGACCACCACGGCTTCCACTAGACCACCACGGCACGGTAGTTAGTTGAAACGCCTTTAATGGCTCAGATAACTTTGGGAACCACTGATCTAGGCCCAGCGCACTGAAGATCCTCTTCGTCGGTATCCCGGTATCCATCGATGCGCAGCACTTCATCAGATTTAACAGATTTTGCGGAAAACCTTAAGGAAACCTTATATAAACAAAAGAAGCACAATAATAGTTCATTGTTCACCGAGAGGAGAAAGTGACCGATTACCGTCGAGGGTGTCGTTTTGTCGTTTGTTTTTGTCGTTAAAACACCCGAGATCGGGAATCGCACTTTCTCTCGAGTGATACATAGTGCTTTATACTACACCTACGAGGAAAATAAAAAACTAAATCTTTACTAATTGAAATTTATATTGAAATTGTTGCAGTTAGTGAAGCTTAATGTAACACTTGAAAATGGCGCCAATGGCGTCTGCAATTTTCACATGTTCTTTTTTCAAATTGTTTGACACCATCCAACACACAGCTAGTGGCCAGTGTCATTTTGCAAACTTGGAGATAAAAACTCACTGTAAAAACTTTTTGGCTTTTGAGATTTAGGTTACCAGCGCATAGTCTTACCCAAAATTAAAAAAGAAAAACCACGTAAGAAATGGATTTTCATACACTTTTCTGTCCCGCTCAGATGCGTTTTCTCCCCGCATATTTGTTCGATATGCAATGACGTACTTTCTACCGTAAATTTGATAAAGTATCAAGGTACTTTCTGTACAGGTGTAGTATAAACTAAATTTCTTCAATCTAAGAACGGGTCAATAAAGGTCAATGTCAATACTTCTCTCCTCAGTAAAATTGTTTAACCCACAGGTACTAAAATCAATTTTTTGCTTCTTTTCATGTTCATGTAGGCTAATATTATTTTATAACATCTAATTAGAATATGGTCTAAAACGTGATAAGAGTTGAACTTCAGTAAAGTAACTTATCGAAAGCATTTATAAAATCAGTCCAATTCCTTTTCGCCTTTTATAAGAAAAAGGAAAAAGAAATGCGGCGAGAATTTCTTTGTAGCAAAAATGTCAAAAACTGTAAGTATTCATGTAACCACAGAGATCTCAGACTCCCAGAGGGATATCCAATGTAGTCGATCAAGATAATCTGAAAGAGATGCTTTAATTTAAGGCACGAGTTAGAAAGAGACATGAAAGATATCTCGATTCGGAGGCTGTTGTCAGAGTCTTCATTGAGGAACGTCAAATTTCAATACATATTTGATAATTTTGACAACTCTAGAGCAGATTTTCCATACATTTTTGTGTGAGAATGTTCATGTGTCAACAGCGTTAGAATTCTAGTAGTTTTATTCTGTGCACGCACATACATAACAGATTAATAATGCTGCTGTCACTTGAGGCAATTCTCAACCACAAAAATGCATAGAAAATCATCCAAGCTGCTTTCAAAACTGTCAATTTAACATTGGGATTTGACGTTCCTTGTCTAAAAATCCGGCAACAGCCACCGAATCGAGATATTTTTCATGTTTCTTTCTAACTCGTGACATTTTAAATCGATGCAGTTTGAGATGCAATCGATTTCAGGTTTTCTCGATCGATCACATTATCCCTCTGGTATTTCGGTGTGTGCATGTAAAAGATCTGAACCATTCCTGACAATGTTTGACGTTTCATATCACAAAATTTTGAAATGCCGTAATAAACCAATGCTATCTCTTTTATCGACATTTTTCTGTTTTATATTGATGATCTCCTTTGTGCAAGTTATCCAGAACTGGTACACCAGTTCTAAGCCGATATGAAGTAATTCAGATCGTCATTAAGAACAAATTTAACAAATTTTACTATGGGTCCAACCCAGTTTCCGAGAGAGAAAACCAGCATTCGAAATTGAAAAAATATATGAAACATAATACATTTTGTCAATTTCGAATTGCAGTATTGTATGGAACTGACGATTTTTTTTCGGATTCCGGGTTGGCCCTGTAGTAAAATATGTTCATAATTATGGTCTTCATAACCCCATTATCATTGTAGGTCCCGGTTGTTTTAACCGCTTAGACGTCTCAAATACCTTCAGGCGGCCTAAAAACTCTGAAATACGAACTTACTTTATCACCCTCTTTCGGTTAGTACAAGGTAAGCAGATATTCCTGTATATCTCGTTCTACTGTGTTCTACATCTGATTGCTCTGTGTGTAAGTCATTGTTAGACAGTTAACAGCCAATAAACCGATACGTGGCCGTGTCTAACGTAGCAATACAATTGATAACCCGTATCTCGACCATCGATACGCCGGTCACTTCACCCTTTATCATAGCCTGTATTTGTTTCCGGTGGGCATTAATCACAACATCCGGTTTGATGGGACGTGCTGATTTAGTACTCGTGCTATGTTAATTTTGACTTGATTGGCTTTTAGTAATTTAGTAAGTAATGAGTTTCTCTGCGCGATCGAATCAGAAATGAGGAGAGCCGTAGAAGAACCAAGGTTACCGACATAGCCCAGCGGATTGGCAGGTTGAAGTGGCAATGGGCAGGGCACATTGCGCGGAGGACTGATGACCGATGGGGTCGAAAAGTCCTCGAGTGGAGACCACGTACCGGCAAGCGCAGCGTAGGACGTCCACCTACAAGGTGGACGGACGACCTCATTAAGACAGGACAGGATGCAAGCCGCTACCAACCGGTATTATTGGAGATCTTTAGGGGAGGCCTATGTCCAGCAGTGAACGTCTTATGGCTGAAAGGAAGGAATTTAGTAAGTATTTTAAGCGATACTGATAGATGGAAGACTTAAAAATTAAGTTAAAACATATTCAAGAATCATGAACATGAAGATATTTCTAAGGATTTCAAAACCTATGTGATTACAACTACGAGTAACACTCAACAGATATTAAAAATATGAATGAAATAATGTTTATTTTTCGCAAAAAAAGGCAAAACCGACTTCCATCGTGTACAAAATTCGAATAGTTCGCTCGAATTTACGTAAACAATTTTTACATCATTGTTGATTTTTCAAAAACGGCTCAGTTTATTTTGATAAAATTCAATTGGGGTCCCATTCATTTACCTCGGAAGTGTACCTTTCCGAACTAAAAAAGAGTTTTTGATTCAGTTCATAATTAGCGAAAATATTGATGAACAAACACAAAAATACATACAGACGAACATGGAATCTCCTCCTTTTTGGAAGTGTGTTAAAAATAATAAAAATATACCAAAAATATCTAACATCACTCCGGGCGAAACATACTTTTCAAGATTTTCGGTTGCTTTAGTTAGAGTGCTGCTTCCATGCTTTTTTGAGAGCTTACTTTTTTCAGGACGACACACTTGAGCTTTCAGTAGCTTCTTCGCGGAACCATTTAAAACCTCACGGATATAACAACGTGGCTACCAAACGTTTCAGGCCTCATAATTTATCATTTTTGTTTGCATAAAAGACCTTTTTAGGGTTCCGTACCGTCCCAAAGGGAAAAACGGGACTACGACACTAAGACTTCGATGTCCGTCTGTCCGTCTGTCACCGGGCTGTATCTCATGAACCATGATAGCCAGGCAGCTGAAATTTTCACAGATGATGTATTTCGGTTGCCGCTATAACAACAAATACTAAAAATAAATATTAAAGGGGGGCTCCCATACAACAAACCTGAATTTTTAGACGTTTTTCGCTCTATATTAATAATGGTACTCGTACCATGTACCTAGATGATTTAAATTTTCACAGAATATTTAGTTTTATATTACCATAAATAATAAAATTAAAATAAAATTAATATTTAAGGGGGGCTCCCATACAGTACGGAACCTTCCGTGCGCGAGTCCGACTCGTACTTGGCCGATTATTTGTAAAATGACGTAGTGACGTAAATCGTAATTTGCCATTAAATGAGTTATGAGTATCGTTTGTGTAGATAGTTGAAGCCTTCGAGCAAATATCTAAAGAGTCACAATCATGCAAAATAAGTGTCCGAGCCAAAACCCTGTCCAAGCTACGTAGTGGGCAGGCTTTTTAGTTACTCGTAAGACGATTGCAAACCGACTACAACGCCGCGCGATGCTAAAGTGCTCGGTTACAAGCACTAATTAGGTGACATAACGTCGAGATTTGAGAAAACGGGTCATTGTGAATTATTTAATGTAAATAACTAAGTCGATATGTTTGACGGCGGTCGGACATTTTTTACTACTTTCACATGGGGACTGTAGCTCTGTAGATATTTGCTCGAAGGTTGAAGCCTAAATTATTTAGATGGCTAGAAAGCTACAAACAACCGTGGACATTGAGAACAGATTTTGAAAAGTATTGTAACGTTGGAAACGATTTGCATCCAGCAAGCTGCTAGCCTGCCTGGGTCTTCATCGCATCATCTGCCTACCTCATGACCGAAAATCCTAGAGCCTAAAAATCTCCATAGACTCGCTATTAATTCATCTTTATAATCATTACCTATCTATTCTTCTACTAAATAGTTGAGATCTAATTAGCAGTGAGCGACAGCGCTCCATTGTGCCGCGGACAATGACAGCTAATTCCTGATCCATGTAACTTCCAGCTTTGTCCCGTGTTGACAGATTTTCCTATTATCAACGGGAACAATATGCGAACGCTGTGTGGGAATTAATAAAACATAATACTTACGTCACTACTTCGTATTATAGTCTTATATTTTGGGTAACATAATATTGCTACATGACGTAACACAATATCATAGCGTAATAATTTGGTTGGTAGATTAGAAGCTATTATAATTTCAAGATTTCAAAGAAAACATCTTTTTCATAATGGATTTTAACTAGCAAAATTATTTTGGTCCTTCAATCTTGAATCTTCAATGTACCTACCTATATCGAAGTTTCAAGGTTATGTTATGTATGTTTCTTAAAATAACCACTAAATACAAGATTTACATAATCTAAAACTACATAAACTACTGCTACATAACAAGCAATTGGATCATCCATAGACCCTTTTTTGCAATTGGATCATCCATAGGTCTAAAGATAATCCAAATGCTCAAGCCCACTGCCAGTTGGCAGTGCCACGCTGAATGGCAATGCTGTCATTAAATAATTGTTTTTATCTACACTAATGTTGTAACATTCTACTTATGTTTCCAATACTTGACTTATAATGACTACTGTTATAGCGCAGACAACAAAACACTCAATTTAAGCAATTTCAAGTTTTAAGCAAGTGTGTTGAAAAGATAATTATGATACGACCATAAGGTACATTTTAAGTTCTTATTATTCAACACAGATCAGGGAACAAATAATTTCCCAATTGGAAGAAATATGAAAACCAATACGCTTGTCGTCCCCACAAAAATGCGAGTGACGCTATTGAGTGTTTGCCATGCACTTCATATTGAAAGCTTCCTGCCCCTCGTGATATGCAATTCCTCGGCTACCGTCACTGACAACATTGACAAAAGAATTTCACTACCCCTCAGATATTTTATCCAGGAACTTAGGCAGTTTTGTTATATTTAGATACCTCTGGCATAGGCACGAATCGTTCACATCATATTGATAACTAAGACACCGAACTATACCAATTGTGTTTTAAGTAGGTTTGCATTAAGATAGTTCGTCAAGAGATGAAAAGAAAGAAAAGAAAACATGTATTGCCAGTAGAGTATAATAGTATGGATGCCATTCTCAATGCTCATTTGAAAAAAAAATTTTTTTTTCAATACTTATTCCTGGGATTCTGAAAGACTCAAAGTGTATGAAAAGCAAGACAATAATAGAGGAACTCTGAATTGAGACTATGTATTTAGTCCTTTAATTAAATAATAATAAGAAATGACTGTACATTTTTGGGCCCATGCTCTAGAATACGCTGGCCACATCTGCCGTTAACTGCAACATTGATAGCAAAATCTATTCAGCGCCTGAGCCCAGGCAGCTAGTGCTCTAATTATTACATCCACATTGTGCTACGATATCATATTTGTCGACAATAGCGTCCTTTATGTAGCAAACAATCGGGTTGTTGATGAATTTCGGTCTATGTCTGCGTGGTGTCTTTGTGCTCAGCGGCCTCCCTCAGCGGACTACAATGGGACAAAAGTTGTTCAATGGCGCAAGCACCTAATACCGAGGCCCTCCCTCCATTGTTTCGGATAATGTTCGACTTTTATGGATATTTTCAATGGATCGGCTATAATCTGGCGAATGGAGTTGGAAACTTCGGCCTGTTGTACCGCAGATTGGGAGGCTTTCGCACACTACCACATCACTATATCTAACATGAGTTAGTTACAGATACATAACGCCTGTGAGCGCTCCAAAAACTGTGCGTTACTACTTATTAAACGATATACAACGGGACTCACTCACGTGTACGTATAGTCATAACACGACTATGGTTTCGGTCGCGTTCGGCGACCTTTCTCAAGTTGGCGAGTGCTAGCACGCAGAGCCGTCTCTCAATGCACTCTTACTTACTACTTTGCGTTACTACTTCTAAATATTCATCTATTCGAACTTTTTGCGGTCCGTTTCGCAATAAAACTTTGTAACCTCGAATGTTTGCGTCATGTAAACAGGATAAAAATATGAATAAACTGTTTGCAATGTGTAACTTTTCTTGCATAAGACGACAAATCCGACGTAACCTCCCACAGTTTATTAAAATTAGACATTTTATTTGCATCTTCAAAGGCAGCAGTAATTTACAAACAAATTTAATATTTGGTAGTCGTAGACATATGTAAAAAACTTTTATTTATATTCAAGTGAAACTTTTAATGCGACGTCCAACAAGGTTGCGTTAAACGTTTAACGCTACCATGGAGGGGGTATGAAAGCACTGTGGCGTCGAAGTTTCACTTCTTCCGCGCGAATCGAGGGACTCCACTTGCACATTTTTTAAGCAGGTGACAAAAAAGTCATAATCGAATCATCAATTTAATCGATCCATAGCCGATTCACGAATCGATTCCACTAAGCGGTTTGCAGCACAAGTTGCGTTTCAGTCACAGTCAAGCCAGTCGAGTCGAGCTCGAGCTAGATTATAGAGTTGCGGCGCACAATAGCTCAGATAGCTCATAATGCAGTTTGCTGTTGAAAGCAGCCGCCACACTTCCCCGATCGGATTTGCCACGATAATCGTGACAAAAGAACTTTGCGGACGCCACTAACTATATTCTATTGGGAGCGCGACGCATACAGTGCTCTATTCATGTTGACAGTTCCTCGGGTATATTCTGTGCCGGGATAAACTAGATATACCCACCTACGTGTAAAGTTTATGTGTCTATTTTGTTCGGTTGTGAAAGGCATTGAAATCGATTCAAGAATGTATGTAGATATCCAAAGAAGATAAGCTTAGAAACTGCGCGTTGGCGCCCAACGTGGTGCAGAAAAGATCCGGCTTTGTAAATGGAATCGAGGTCGAGAATAAGAAGCATAATTAATTGGGGGATTTATCATGAATTAATTTAAAGTGACCGTAAATTTTTTTTTATTTTACTTATGTGTATAAAGATTCTTCCAAATTAGGTCTCAAATAATCTTTCTAAGTACCTACTACATATAAAGTGAAGATGACAACAGACAGTTCCAGTAACGTAAATTACGTTCCTATAACCACCGCATATACTTTAATCATTAGTTTAATCAATTATTACGCAGTTTGTAAGGCTTTGACAAGTGAAGATCTACTTAGTCAGATTAGAATAATTGCATTCTTATGAGTTTAGTTTATTTCGATACATTCAAAAGTAAAATGAAAATTCTTCTTGAAAGTAAAATTCATCAGCATTGTCCTCAAGTTGCCCTCAGTTATAAAAAGCTCGTACATCGTCTTATATTAAAATGACCGCAGTTAAATGCAATAAGAAACCAAATCAATCTAGAGCAAGTTAAGGTGTATGATTCTTCGACATAATACATATATTCAAAAATAGAATGAAAATTCTCACTCGAAAGTGAAAGTTATCAGCATTGTCCTTAAGTTGCACTCAGAGATAAAGGGCCCGCACATCGCCGTAATTAAAGTGACCGCGGTTAAATGCAATAAGAATCCAAATCAATCTAGAGCAAGTTTAAGTTTATAATTCTTCGACATACATATATTCAAAAATAGAATGGAAATTCTCGCTCAAAAGTGAAAATTGTAAGCATTGTTCTCACGTTTGCCTCAAAAATTATACGCCAGCACATCGCCGTAGTTAAAGTGACCGCAGCTAAATGCAATAATATTCCCAATCAATCTGAAGTAAACTAGAATAAATTATACTGTTATTTAAATTTTGTCCAGAGCAAGTTTAAGTTTATGATTCTTCAGCGTATTCAAAAATAGAATGAAAATTCTCGCTCAAAAGTGAACATTGTCAGCAATGTTCTCAAGTTTGCCTCAAAAATTATGCGCCAGCACATCGCCGTAGTTAAAATGACCGCAGCTAGATGCAATAATATTCCCAATCAATCTAAAGTAAACTAGAATAAATTAAACTGTTATTTAAGTTTTGTCCAGAGCAAGTTTAAGTTTATGATTCTTCGGCGTATTCAAAAATAGAATGAAAATTCTCGCTCGAAAGTGAAAATTATCAGCATTGTCCTCAAGTTGCCCTCAGACATAAAGGGCCCGCACATCGCCGTAGTTAAAGTGACCGCGGCTGAATGCGATCGCTGAAGCGGCACGATTGCAGCCCCATTGTTGCTGAAACACGTGTCGGGGATGCGGTTTTAACGTTTGTTTTATACATATCGAGTACATGACTGAAAAGAAAATCAAGATGTTTTTTAATCGATTAAGGAGGTTGTTAGCTTTAAAGCTATAGATTTTTTTTTCTTTTCATATTCAAATTTAAAAAGAAAACTTTGGTCCTCATGTTACATGAATGAAATGATCTTCACGAAAGCACTCCCGTTTCATGAAGCTTTTAAGATTTCTTTCAGCTCATCTTCATTCTTCTAAAGTGCTGAGGACGGTCCTCTTAATACAACTTACGAGTAGATGAGGTATGTCATAGTCTTAATCAGCTACATGTGGAATTTTGAACAAATACATACTCAGAAATCTCCTAGAACATAAAAAAAACTTACAGACAGGCGTTACCTATTCTACGCGGGTTTCTATCACCATTTGTAGATACCGGTTTCTCTTTTATAAATAAACTCTTCTTAACAACTATATAGGTAGGTACAGCAAAATATAGGAACCTCTTCGAACAAATATCAGTGGAGTCACAATCGTGCAAAAAAGTGTCTGAGCCAAAACCCTGCCCAAGGCTTAGTGCTCAGTTACAAGTATTAATTAGGTGACATAACGTCGAGATTCGAGAAAACGGATCATTGTTAAATATTTAATGTAAATATCTAAGTCGGTGTGTATGATTTTTTTTCTACTTTCACTTAGGGACTGTGGCTCTGTAGATATATGCTCGAAGAGGTACCTACTTAACTTTTATTGCTAATCACATGTGGATCAACGAAATTGCATGAGCTTTTCTACGAGATATATTTTTTTCTGTTTCCGTATTTGTGAACACTTAGAATCGGCCCGCTACTGTTGTTTACTCTATTTGCGGGGAAAATAGAAATAACATAGGTTGAAGGATTATCTTACCGAGCGGCTATGAATTGATGACGTGGTGTATGATTACGGAAGTTGGCACATGGCTTATTGAATAAACATAAAAACTATAGACAAACTGGAAATCTGTATCTTTTATTATGTGCTTATATTAGGAACTCGTGATAGTCTTAGAATGTTGAAATTCAATTTGGAAAGGATCAATTCAAAGGACTGGCAACTAGCATCTTACCGCATCACTATGACTACATAGTATAAAACAAAGTCGCTTCCGCTGTCCCCATGTATGCTTATATCTTTAAAACTACGCAACGGATTTTTATGCAGTTTTTTTTTAAATAGATAGAGTAATTCAAGAGAAAGGTTTATATGTATAATACACCTGTGCGAAGCCAGGGCGGGTCACTAGTATCTTTATAAACAAATAGCTGACGCGGTGAACTTGTAGGAACATTTTGTATGGAAAAATTAAAGTGATGTTCTTATTATTTTCCACGCAATTTTCTTGACTTTTTCTTTAATTTAATTTATTTATTCAATTAGTACCGCATACACGAATTACACTAATGAGAAATTGAAAATGATTAATTAATTATGAATTATATAAAATTAATGTCAAAAACAAATAAATATGTCAAAAATAATGTTATCAAAATTAAGAAAATAATAATCACAAAAATAATAGAAATATTTACAAATGTCAATGATAAAGAAATAATAATGATAATTATACAATACCTAATTGCTACGCCACAGCCTACCTAAATATACTAGATTGTTTCTGTGACGCGACAGACTCACAGTAATGTAAACAATCTCTCATTATAACGTTCCACTCGCCCGCTAGCACATCACAATCGGGTTGAGCGTCGAGTAGAGCATTAAGTGCAGCAAGGGATCGCGGTATCGGGGAGGCCGCATGAGCCACTGTTCTACAGCGCGGTACAGCAAACAATTTATGTTTCCTGGCCCGAAGATAGTTGTCGGGAGTATAGAGGCGACATAACTGCTCGCTGAGCTCCGGTGCATCGACTTTACCGCGCAGGATTTTACACATTGTTCTCAGTTGGTCATACGCTCTCCTTACTTCCAACGAATTGTATCCCAGACAGCCATGTAAGAATTCGGTGGGATACATGAACGGGTAGTACCCATACCTACGCTTATAGAGGTATCTCAAAAAAGCTTTCTGAACTTTTTCCAGCAATAAGGTATAGCAGTTCTCGTGCGGATGCCATACACAAGCACTGGCTTCTAGTTTGCTTCGTACCAGAGTACTGAATACGAGCTTAATAACACCAAAATCATGAAAATCTCGGGAATTCCGTAGCACGAATCCAAGCCGTTGGTAAGCCTCTTTAGCGACCGTGGCGATATGGTTATTAAATGTTAATTGACGATCAAATGTGACACCTAGATCTTTTACTAATTCAGTACGCGAAATGACGTCTTCACCCAATTTATATTGAAATTGGAAAGGATAGTGCATTCTGCCAAACGTCATCTGAGAGCATTTAGAGAGATTAAACTCCATTTCATTTCTAATACTCCATTGATAGATCATATCAACGTCTCTTTGCAATTTCAAACAATCATCAAATGAGCTAATTTCCATGTATAATTTCAGATCATCCGCATACAGGAGACATTTTGCGTACTTTAGAACCTTGGGAAGGTCATTTATCATTATCGCAAAGAAAAAAGGCCCAAACGTCGAACCCTGACTAACTCCGGATTCTTTCATAAGATAAGAACCTTTTCCTGCTAATAACAAACACAAAAAAAAAGAATTAGCCAAATCGTTCCAGCCTTTGACGCGTGATGCCATGAAACAATATGTCATCTTGCTGAGTTGACATCTTACAATTTATCGTCATAATTAGCAGGTTATCTCAGCTAATTGCAGAGCATGAGCCCTACAGCGGCTACAGCTCCCTTTCACCCTCCGTATTATGACAATTTTCCTTGCGTCTACATCAGACGCTTCACTTTTGGCTTTACGCTTGTCGATTAATAATTTATATTCAAATGTCTTTTAGCTCCAGTGATTAAACAAAAATTGTGAGTACATACATGAAATAATCGGCCAAGTACGAGTCGGACTCGCGCACGGAGGGTTCCATACTGTATGGGAGCCCCCCTTAAATATTTATTTTATTTTATTATTTATTATTAAAGTGAATATAAAACTAAAGATTCTGTGAAAATTTCAAGCACCTACCTGTTACCATTATTAATATAGAGCGAAAAACGTCTAAAATTCAGGTTTGTTGTATGGGAGCCCCTTAAATATTTATTTTATTTTGTTTTTAGTATTTGTTGTTATAGCGGCAACCGAAATACATCATCTGTAAAAATTTTAGCTGCCTAGCTATCATGGTTCATGAGATACAGCCCGGTGACAGACAGACAGACGGACAGTCGGACATCGAAGTCTTAGTAATAGGGTCCCGTTTTTCCCTTTGGGTACGGAACCCTAAAAAGAATCGTCAATATCGGTTCATAATTGGCGGTGTAATCGCGTATCACATACATACCAAAAAAACATACAGAAGAATCGAGAATCTCCTTTTAGAAGCCAGTTATAAATATTTTTTCTAAAATAAAACAAGCAAAGGTCGTGTCAAAAATTATAATAGAAAGATGCACTTGATTAATGCAAAAGTTAGCGTCTTCCATCATGATCAGTTGGAAAAGGGCCAAAGTGGCTTTTTATCGATTCTGCTAAACAATAGCGCGATGTGACACAATAGTTTTGAATGGCGACCGATGGTAGATTAAGCAGGCCACCCCTACATGTCGCCAAGCTTTGCTTCAAATTATCTGACGTTTCAGTTAGCTTTTGTGAAAAGAAATGAGATAAGATGAAAAGTTTACGCTGTGACCTTCGTATCTTGGGTAGAGATCGTAACTTAAAGCAATCTGTGGTAGTGGTAGTGTTGTTTCATCATAATTATTATAGCTAAATTTGGTAGAATATCTAATTATATTACAACGTGGTCAAATATATGTAGTAAACATACCTACTGAAATGGAATGACAACTCTCTCTCTTGGTGAAGTAGCTAGAACACATCGTTGGACGCTTAGCGCCAGATCTTTAACTTGGCGTAGTAAGTTAGCTAACCAATGAAAACTTGTTATTGGTATCGAGTTACAGTTCTTCTTTTTTTTCAAATGAATTTAAAACTGTTTCACTCACTCACACACCGAAACCAGCACTATAAGGGGTGCTACGCCGTAGCATTAGTTCGTTTAATTTTCAATTTATTTATAAATCACAACATTATTATATACCTACTATTATTTGAAGTAATGATGTGACGTGTACTAAAATGTATCAATAAATAAGTATGAGTAGGTACCTACAGAGAATCAAAATAAAGACCAAAAGTACCTACACTTTTAACAGATTATATATAAACTATAGTAAACTAGATTCAACATCGGATATGGATATCCTAAAGCTGACTTGATAATGAGTAGTGGTGATTATAATTATTTTTCGCAGAAAATGGCAAAACAACCTTCCATCATGTACCTACAAATTTAGAATATTTCGCTCGAATCGTTTACATTATTGTTGATTTTTTAAAAACGGCTCAGCCGATTTCTGTAAAAATTTAAATGAAACTACCACAGGAGCATATCCTTTCTAACTAAAAAAGAGTTTTTCGATTCGTTTCACAATTGGCGAAATTATCGATGAACATACAAAAAAAACATACAGACGAACATAGAACCACCTCCTTTTTGGAAGTCGGTTAAAAACAGAGTAAGAAACCAGCAGTAGCCGCAGATTACTTTTTTATATCTACTGCCCTAAAAAAGCAATAAAGTCAGACGAGGGTGTACCACCCCTAAATTGTAGTGAATAGCAATACGGAGCGACATTAGCTTAATACACTATGAATAATAGGAACTCTTTATTAAGATTGTTGTCCCCAAAAATAGGGGCAATTTTGTTTTTTATTAGGAGTTTTCTAGCTGTCTATTGTTCTATCAATCATTAATTTCTGACCTTACCGTCTATTTTGGAATCTTTTTTTACCGACTTCAAAAAGGCGGAGGTACTATGTTCGTCTGTATATTTTTTTTTGTGTATGATTGTCTATTTTTCTGCCAATTGAGAACCGATTTAAAAAAATTTTTTTAGTTAAAGAATATACTTTCGAGATGGTTCCTTTTGAATTTTATCGAAAATGGATGAGCCGTTTTTGATAAATCAACAAAACTGTACATGGATATCACATCGATTCGAGCAAATTATTCGAATTCCGTACACGGTGGAAGTCGGTGTTACGACGTTTTGTGAAAAATAATTATTGTATTAGTTATTTTCTTCATCTATCTCGTTGTTAGGCTCTACAGCAGAAAGGAGATAATGCAAAATGGGCTTAGACTAGGTACAGTAGCTCAAAAAATCCGTTAAACTATGATAAATAAATGCGCAGAGCAAAAAAACCGCATCTAATGCTTAATTTATGAGTAATTTCACACTTTCCAACTTGATTTTTGTTCAGTCATTGAATTACTGTCATTTTGGTCACATGTAACCTTAATACCCGATTACACGAAATTACTTTTAATGGACACTGATATTGTAAAAAATAACGGGAAAATCATTTTCCGAAAGAAACAAAGCAAATTATGAAATACTGTACCCTTTAGTGGCCCAATTTCTATGCATATTTGCAATAACTCCTTTGCTTATTCTTGGTGACTACTAAGCAACTTAGCTTATCAAAAGAACCAACATCTCTAATTTTCTAGATAAAGCCTTAATAATGCGTGCTTTAATTATATTATAATAAAAATTTTTTTTTTTCACAAAAAAATCGCAACCCCGACTTCCACCGTGTACAGAATTAGAATAATTTGCACGAATAGATGTAGTATCCATGGACATTTTTGTTGACTTATTAAAAACGGCTCGGCCGATTTCAATAAAATTTAAACGAGACCACCTCGGAAGTGTAGCCGAATGTACCTCTTTCGAATTAAAAAAAGATTTTTTTAAATCGTTTCACAAATGGCGAAAACATCGATGAACATACAAAAAAATACACGCAGACGAACATAGTACCTCCTCCTTTTTGGAAGTCCGTAATAAAAGGGTTTGTATATTCTTCTAGAAAAATCTAATAAAAGGAAAAAATACTTAAATTCATAGATACGAGTATAGGCTATTTTTGTATGCAATTAACTTTAAATACAGAATGCTTGCAGTCTCACTCATATCAATAAGAAATTAGTAAGGGAGTTGTTTCAAGACTGTCTGCATTTCAAGTAGTCCAATAAGCCCTTTTGACCGATGGGGTCGAAAAGTCCTCGAGTGGAGACCACGTACCGGCAAGCGCAGCGTAGGACGTCGACCCACAAGGTGGACGGACGAGGATCGCGCAGGATGCAACTTATCTGATTGGAGATCTTTAGGGGAGGCCTATGTCCAGCAGTGGACGTCCTATGGCTGAAAGGAAAGAAGGAATAAGCCTTTACTCGTATATACACTCGTAAGACAAGACGCGCCTACCTATACTTATCTAAGACTCTTTATACGTCCAGATCAAAGACACAGTAAGGACACGAGAGACAAAGCTCTTAGTTACTTCTAACCCACTTTCCTTCTCTGCGTGTCGTCCTCATTCGTGGCACTTTGTCGCCGCATGCCTCAGACCAAATAAAAAAATCAAGACAGAATGTTGTGAACAAACAATTGAGGGCGGCAAAACTACGCCTCGCCGTGTACAGACACAATTACACAAACATCCACATACCTACGCCTACAACGAAACTACGCCTTGGCTAATAGTCAGTCAAACGATGGCGGCGCAACACCGTCGCACTCACCACATGTATAGGTATAAAATCCGGCCTCACTTGTCTGTTCACGACGTTCTGTCTAGATTTTTTTATTTGGTCTGTGCCGCATGCGAGGTTCCGCCGCGTAGCTTTTGTGTTTGAGGAACTTTGAGTTACGTTTAGGAATCGTCTTAGACCACCAGCTTTATCTTTGGAAAAGATAAACCGTTCTATCTATATTATTATCTTTAAACCAATTGATAAAGTAGATCTTAAAAAGGTGTAATTGGAATATTTAGCTTTATACGTGCATAACTACAACGGGTGTATTGTAGGGCATTCGTACCAAAGTTCAGAAGAATTTTAAGTTGCAATATTTTTTATGAGTCGTGCTCTGAATGCAATAAAAATAAATAGGCTGTCCGTATGTGTATACGACGTTTAAGATACAATTCCGTAGCTAACTGCACCCAACAGCGGCAGACCACAGTGTCACCGCGACTACTGGTTTCTATGTATTTGTATGAAATACATTCCGTAGCCAGCGACGCGTAGTCTGCCCCTGCGCCTGTCTACGTGTCCGGATACGATCCCGTAGTCGACTATACACACTACAGACAGCAGACTACACGCTACTGCCGGGGTCACCAAATGGCGGACCGCGGAGCTATTTTATGCGGACCTTTTGCTATCAATACAAAATATTTTACATTATGTACCTACTTAATTTGAATAGGTACCTACGTAATTTGATAATAATATGACGGACGAGGATAAAGACTATCATTGAGGATCTTAAACTGATATAAATACACGAAGAAAATTTAGAATATTGTCGACATCATCAGTAACATTTGGGTACTCTCTGAATCCTGGTAATGAATAGAGTAATGAAGCTGTGAATATTTTTGGGAGTAATAGAGCTGCTCTCTAGATTGAAATGATCGATTCCCAAGAAAATGCAGTTTTAAAACACCAAAAACAGAAAGTTTCTTGTCAAGAGTTTGGATATAATTTGTTTTGTAATAAATACCCAGCATCGAAAAACTAGCCTTAAAACAATAACACCACAAACCTTCACAAACTTTACTCCAAACTTCGGACGGATAGTCCAAGGCAAAAACTGCCATTTTTTCTCATGAATATTTTTTAAAACCCTTAGTAGGTACTTATTTTTATTTAAAAAATAAATAAATATTAATAAATTAATCTTGTAGTTTACAAATTATACATACAATTTTAATTATTTATTTATAACATTTGTTTATTGTGAACCTATTCGTTTTATTAGACCATTGATATTATACATACATAGTCATGTGTTAATTAAATAGTACAGTATATTTTATTACCTCCCGGACCGCGATGGTCAGGTTTTTTTGGACAACGGACCCCTAATGAAATTAATTGGTGACCCCTGCGCTACTGCGTGCAGTCGGCTACAGGATTGTACTTTAACTTACAAAATTCGATTTAAAATAAGATACGATGTATTTATATACTCGTTCAATAGGTACTTATTTGTCCAACTATCTATCGCATGAACTGTTTCATCATTATCAAAATTCATAACTTATAACACTAAACCAATCCATTAATATCGCAAGCACAAATTGCGACTAGGCATCCTACAAAAAACTAAACTCATTTCTGTTTATAGGTACTTTTTGTTCTCATCATAATAAAGCGCGTTGACCTCCATCAACAATACGATTCAATTACCATTATGACACGTTCAATACCACTGATTGTACTAAAATAATGAACCAGATGATAACAGAGTGCACACAAAGAGATCTGTTCAATGTCGATAGAAGATACCACCTACCAGCCGCCCGCGATGATGTCTTTCAGTACACACTTTTGTAAACGTCCATTGTTAGTCTGCAAAGGGCTACGAAATAAGATATTTGAAGAGAAGACGCTTTCGATTGTCTGCTGACTATAACTATAGTTGGATAGTATAGATAGATACAAGTACTTACGTGTTTGCTACTTCCATTTTAGCCTTTGTCTTTTTTCTTCTTCTCAATATTATTATTATGTATTATATATGTATGTATTGTATGTGTATTTATATTTTTGTAGTATATATGTATTATTTACATTTATATTATTATCAGTTATGTTTAGTACCTCCCATTTATACTCTTGTTTGTGATCTTTTCCGTTCAGTGGTTGCCTGGTAGAGATCGCTGTCAGCGATAAGGCCGCCATTTGTGGCACTAATTTTAAGACTTACTAATTTATCTACTTTGTCCTTCAGTTGTAGTTAAAAGTTGCACACAATAAAGAGTTATATCTATCTATATATCTATCTATCTACTTAGAACTTTATCTACCAACAGATATGAGATTCACATCTTAAGTACATTAGGTTTGTAAGTTCGTATAGGCCGGGTGGCTAGCCCTGGTGTCAGAGTTTTAAGCCACCTGAAGACCTCTGACATGGCTTAACGGTTATAACAACCGGGACCTACAATTTAACGTGTCATCCGAGCCACGGTAGCGCTCAGTTGGAAAATGATACCCGCTGTCACCCATCCAAATACTGACCGTTCGGATCGTTGCTTAACTTCGGTGATCGCTGACAATCACCTTTTCAAACTACGCTACGAGCGCTACACATCTTTCACATCTTAAAATGTGATTACTGTACTGTACCAGCCTTTTAATAGTCCACTGTAGGACGTAGGCCTACCCACAAAGGTAATCTGAAATGGTAATGTGATTAAGTCTCATTTAACTGTTTATGTTACATTTGATAAAAAAAAATGACCACTTTTTTTTGTTTTGTGCATTTCTTCAACAAACGTCCGCCAGGATATCATTTTACCCATAAAATTAATTATAACCAACTTTTACTATGAAACCAAACATGAATATATTTTTTTAATTAAATCATTAAGAAAATGTATAACTACATTTTCTTTTACTACATTTACATATAAGCAGTATTTTAATAGCTTCATACAATGATGTAGACCGTTTCCAACTGGTCCAATCCGAGACCTGTGCTTAGGAAAAACCGGTGACCAACAGCCAGTAATGGACATTTTATCTCTGAAATGGCAATGAATTAAAGGAGATAAGATTGCGCTTATTACAACTTTTCTAAGCAACTCGCATATCACCTACGTCAAACAAACGTTGGTATATTATATACTGCCTAGTCACAAGGCTATCTCCTCTCCACTCCGACGGAGTAGAGGCAACATTTTCGACCAGCGCTAGTGTGATAGGACTCTTTGTGACGCTACTTTCAACACAATAGGGACAAAAGTTATTCACCGACAATGCGCGCCAAATACCGATCAACCCCCTCGCAGTACCTAACCATTGTTTACTTTGATACGAGAGTTTTGTGAAGGTATTATGGAGGAAACAGCCTGTAAATGCGGGATATTTCAGTACCTGTCAGTATATGATAGCTTTGCCATAGAAAACTCGTCCAATAAAATATTATGCTTCCATGACATTGAAGATCATTCATCAGAAGGTAATTGAAGATGAACATAGTTTCTTTCTTAGTTTTATATTATCTGTAATTCTTTCAATTTTGGATCGGGAATAATTTTGCCAACTAATTGCTAATTTTCGCCATTAAACATATTTTCTAAACTTTACACCTCTTAATTCCTTTAATGTTGCAATTCTAGTATTTTTGTCTAACTTATATTTTTTGAACATTTTAATTTCATTTGCTAACAAAACGGTGTACAAAATAAGTTCATCAAAGTTTCAGCATCAAACACGTGTTTGTAATTCCGTAACACGATTGTAACCTGAAATTGCGAAGTGACCGTAGCAAGCACGTGGTGACCACGCAACGTTTTCCTTTTCAAATAACATAAACTACAACTATACAATAATTACTTTTGGGGACTTCAAAACTGGGCTAGCTCTGGAATGATTGACCGAGCGGACCAAGTGAGAGAGGTCTCCGTTTTAAGTCGGCGTTCGCTCTCGTCTGTCCGGATGTTGATTTTCTTTACAAGTCGCACTATTCAACAATTCTGCGGAAAAAAATATATCTGCGTATTCAGTAACAAATGACGGAATGTAATGTACTAAAACGTAGTGGTTATATTCTCTTGGTAATGTACATGTAAAATTGAAATTCGAGTTTGGAATCATGGCGATTCCAAACTTGAATTTCAAAACTTTTGTTAAGCTAACGAATGTTTATTTAAGATAGCCTGTTGTTGAATTTTCAACAGATTTCCTAAAATAAGGAGGTTCTACTCTATATTCTGCATATATTTGTTTATCTGACATTACTAAACCTAAGAAAAAAAATAGGTATCCAAAACTGTTGTTCACAACCATGGAAGTATTGTTTACAACAAAATCTTCGATCAACTCGTCAAAACACCGGCGCCGCCGACAAATCCTGCAATAATCGCGTTTTATGCCGTCGCTACACCATCGAGATGACATCAAGCTTAACAATATTTCGACAGTTACTTTTCACATCGCCTCCATTGTTACAAAAAGCCCGAGCTACAAAAGCTGCAAAGAATGAATGGGAGTGGGCGAGAGGGGAGCCGATTCAATAGGAGAAAAAGGGATGTGTTATGTAAGTATGTTTTGTAACTCGTGCTAGGAAAAGCGAAGGAACCGCATTTCTTACCGAATGCCTACACGTATTCGACTGTTACTTCAATAGAAGTCAGTTCGAACCTCGAGGTGGTTTTGTGGTGTAAATTCCAACAAGTGAAAAAGGTTTGGAAAACATCCTTATGTAAATAGAATTTAGGCATAGGTAAATTAACATTATCTGCTGTGAATGCTCTCCGATATATTTGCATGCGTCATAACTATGTAAGTAATAAGATGTAAGACACTCTTGGAAGTGCTCACCGTCTCACGCCCAGAAGACTTCCAATAGCATACCTTTTAGATCTAATAAGAGTCAAATTGAACTTGAAGTATCTTGAGTCCATATTGTCCTGTGTCATAAGGGGGCAGGATAGGGGTGTGCTACACAATGATTAAGTTGTACCTTTATTTGAGAATATAGACTATTTTCATACCTAGGTACTCTATTCCTAAAGCGGTATCTCTATACTCGTAATATAGAAGGAACTTTTTAAGTATGAAGATATGTCAAAATCACAATCACCAAAAGAAACAATAGATCTTACTTATTATATCGGGCTTTAAAATTCACAATGAACAGCTAACATAGTAGAACTCGAACGGGAAGAATTTCCAAATATTTTTCGCATTTCAATAGAATTAAATAGAACGGTAACATAGGTTCACATATTTCACAGGTTTCACATAAATCATTCTCCTACCTTCCAAATCCTGAACTAAACATTCTTAGCGAGTCCCTTTGACGAACAAACCACAACAGAACTTGCCCAACACCACCGCATATTCTCAAATAAGCATGACTAATGATTCCTTAACAAGCAAAGAGCAGGTTCTTTTAGTAGCCCCTCCGCATCCTAAACAAAAGTCGCAGCCTCTGCGGCGGTTTCACGAACAACTTTAGTGTGACCCCACAAAGAGAACGTCATTTAAATGCACACGTTTCATTGGCTCTGAATGCTTCAGGGAAGTAGAAAAAGAACGGGCCAATTACGACGCTTTTGTGAAGCGACCTCTTTTGGGTCTCAAGTGTAACTTTATGTGGGGATCAAGCTTTTTATTCGGTTTCGACGGTTTTGCGTCTTCTCTTCTTGTTCAAATATGAAAGGAAAGTTTTTAATTGATGTTACGAGTATGTGAAGAAAATTTGATAAGGCCTAACTCTTAGCGTGAAATTCTTCCATATTCCATTTTCCAAAGTATTTTAGATAAGAAACCAACTCTGTGTTAAACAGCTGAAAGTCTCTCACCTCGATCACGTATATTACCACCTAGATTACTACCTACCTTCAAGACCAGCAATTTTTCGTTTCTGCAGACTATCGCGATGTGTACCAAACAAGTGCATGAGTGAATGGAAGGGGTAAAATGTCCTCATAGTTCGATAATGTATGTCACTTTTACAAATTTTAGGGAAGGTTAAATATTTAGTATCTTTACCTAATATTGTAAGTGTTTAATGGCAAAATCTACAAGAAATGAAAAACTATCAAACGTGATTAAAATTTAACTTTCATAAAAGCTTGATTTTGTATGGAACAGCTGTTTTCTCCACATTGTCGGGATTGGCCCCAAAATAAAAGTTGGGCATAATTATGACCAACGAGCTATCCTAGACTAGAACATTTCAATTCATCATCACCCACAGCCTTATTTACCCCCCTGCTGGGTATAGGCCTATCTCTTACTGTGCCATCTGCCAGTATTTCCATTATCTAGGGAAAAATGTGGCAGTTATGTATTTGTAGACCTGTAAATTTAGAATAGTGGGTACCTATAAAAGCTCTCTTTTAAAAGGAGACGTCAGGACCGACCACAGCCAAAGGTTACCACTGCCACCGCAGAAACTTTCCGTCCGAGCTTTTTCGTTCAACATTAAGAATGTTGGCTTCTTCAAAGTTTCTTCAGAATTTTTTCCAGCACGTAAGTCAAGCAACTTCAAACCTGTAAATAACAGTCTAAAAATACCTATACTACTTATACGTACATCATTTCATATTGAAATATTTTTCCGGATCAGTTTATAAGAATTGATCTGTAATCTAAAAATAGATCATTTAAATATTTGTCCATGCAGCCGGGAATTGAAGGAAGACGCTCTACTAACAAAACCTATCGCCACAGAAATGAGGATTAGTCGCCTGATTGCTCAAGTAGAGAGAGAGAAATAGAGGCTACGCATTACCAGAGAAATGCCAAAAAATTACATATTTTAAATTATGTAGTTGCTACCTATATTTTGATTCTGTAAACTGACTTGCCTTGTATGACTGACATGTTATAAATAGCCAATAAGCGATCTGAATCTGCTAGATCGTCTATATTGGACTCAAGACTACGCATTCATATCAGAAATAGCATGTGCTAAACGATTTTTTCTTTGCTTACGGCTTATCTAAAGATCTCATATGTAGCAGCCATATCTCAAACCTCTCTTTTTTTCTCCACAAACAGTGATATGACAGTCCTTCAATGCCGATGCTCTTGGTATAATACATGGAAACGCCATAAAACCTGCGACCGCGTCCTGCGTCCATTCCAATTCCCAAACACGAAATCTTCACCAGCATTCGAGCATTGCACTGAGTGATTTGATTTGCTGCGCACTGACGGCCATATCTCGCCGATCAAAATGCATTTATGGCGTTTGGCCGTTCGTTAGCGGCCGTCAATACGGCTCTCGGTCCAGCGGCTATAAATTTAGTATTGAGCGGACACGACAACAAAGCGCGTTTTGTCTTGCAAATGAAAACGCGCACATTTCGCGGCATTGTGCGCCGCTGTTTCGGTGCCCGCCATTATTAACGGCGAACATGAAAGACAAAAGGTTCGTCTGCAGCACTGAGGCTGGCCTAGATAGCGGATTATTGTAGTAACACAATAGGAGCGTTAATTCCGCGACTACTATTATTTTGTTTGCTACTTTATTGTTATTATCGATGGGCGGAGCGCGCGATTGGGTTCTGTTTACGCCTGTTGTGTTAAACTGACAGCTTGGCGGGTATTGTTCCTCTTTTGGTTGGAGCTACTTTGAGGCAGGGTCTAGTTGGATAGTTTTGTTCTGATTGGAAAAGAGGTTCGATATCGATAGTTGTAATTACTGGCTGAAAAGAATCCAATGCGAAAATAAAATCAACACGATCAGCTGATATAACACAGGCTGATAAGTTACCTGCAGATACTTACATACTTATGAGTAAATATCTCGTAAATAGGTATACATGATTATTTGTTGATTCTCTTCGAATTGTTATGTTTTCCTATGATCTACATGCTTATTGTTTTTAATTCAACAGAAAACGCTACTGGCTAGTGCTTTGATAAATGATACGCAAATGAATCAAATGTGAGCTTTTTACACATCATGGACATATTTCATAGGTTTTAGTTCCCAGTTTATTAGTTTTAAAGAACAAAATAAATTAACTCTACGATTTCAGCACAATGTTCATCAAGTAATTTAGGATTAACAATCTAAGCTCTACAAAAAAATCTACGACTATAAACCGTCAAATAAAATAACACAACGTGAGAATAAATTTAACTACATTGTTCTCCTCAATATAGCGTGTTAATATCGCAAATTCTAAGTGGAAAATAAAAAAAGACAACAACAACATAAACTTACCCTTGACAGGCCAGATGTAAACATCATTCCAAATTTAAACTCGGCAAAACCAAAACACAGCACAACACCAAACCACAGCAAATCCACATCACAACACTGGCACAAAATCACAATTACGAAAAAAAAAATCCAGTAGATCCTGTTGGCGGGAAAATTTTAGTCGTCGAAAAAGTTCGTGGCTTTAGCCGTTCGGCGCATGCAGCCAGGCGGTCTCGTCCATTCGTCGTCGCGCGTGGACTGCCGGCCGGCTAGCGAGCTCCGTTTTCCCGCGCATGGTTCTTGCGCACTGACATCGCGGCCGCAGCACCCTTTCGCATACCCTTGCATAATGCACTTCCCTCTTCAACAATACATTGTATTTAAATGTTTGTACAATAGCCTTTTGTTACTGTACTTTTGGAGAGCTTAATCGATAATGACTCTATAGCGTACTACAACGCTGTTGAACAATTTTTTAACCAGCCTGTTTATACAAAACTTGTAAAATGTATACATTAAGTAGTTATTAAAAAATAAAACATTTACAAATATCCGTTATTAAAATACTGCAAAATATAACGATTGAAATCTGATATTCGGATATTCGGTGACATCCCCATCATAGCATGAAGTGCTTCTATTGGGATGTATCTGAGCGGAATCGTATTGGAGTGCCTCTTGTCTCAGTCCTTTATGTCCCTTCTCTGATATTTTCTACAGTGGTACAAAATAATGGAAAGGACCTTCCAGCTGTTTTATCAGATTCAGATTCAGATTCAGATTCTTTATTGACCATATAACAAAGTTGCGTTATATTAGGCAAGTCAGTTACAATTATTCATGATGCTTAAAGAAATATGCAATCAACTTAATATTCTAAATCCATTTAAATCACAATAATTATAATGTTAAAAAAATTAATTCGTTAATTTAATGTCACAAATAATACATTGGGTAAAAGAATAATTTCTGTAAAATATAAATTCGAAACATGTCAAAATAAAAAATAAAAAACAAAGTTCATAAAAAAAAATACTAAAATTCAAACAAAGATTCAGTTAGTCTAATTTTCATGAAGTCATTTAGCTTGTAAAATGCATTATTAATAAAAAATGCTTTAATTTTCATTATAAAGTCAAGATAAGATAAATTTCTGATGGCAACTGGCAACTTATTATACATAAATAATTTGTTATTATACGCCTTGCTTTTTAACTTTGCCGAGTCTTACTCTGGGCAGAACTAGTCTATCGTTATTTCTTAAATTTCTGTTAAGGGTATCCATTAGTCTGGGATATTTTTTCCCTCTTTCATTATGAATCTCCAGTAAACTTTTATAAATATATAGAGATATGACTGTCAATATCTTATTTTCTAAAAAAATATTTTTTTGCAGACATTATTTTTTTAAGTCCGTTTATAATTCTTATAGAACGTTACTGACATTTTAGTACATTCTTGATGTCTACGCCATTGCCCCACGTAGTAATGGCATAACTCAATAATAAATGTACATACGCATAGTAAACTGATACCTGAGATTTTTTATCTAAAAGTGGCTTTAATTTAAAAAGGGCATATTTCGCGCTATTTTTTACAGATATTATTTATATGCTCTCTCAGTGTAAGGTAATCCGTGGAAGCCTCATGCATTGCTTTAGCAGCTTAAGCAGTTTTTCTTGTTTGATTTTGGAAGTACTGGAATTTTCTGAAACTGCTTCAAAACTAATAAACCAAAGATTTTTTTTTGAGAATATTATGCGGCATTTTTCTATGGCCTGCAAAAACGTTTTTGGCTGATATCTCGGAAACTGTGTACCTTAGAGCAAAATTCATGGAGACTATTATTTTAGAAAATAAAATTAGAGAATAACTTTTGTTAAGGGTTATTTCTAATCAATTAGCATCCTCTTAGGGGCTTATTCTGTACATCAAAACTAACAACTTTTGTTCTACGACTTTTATTAAAACTCAAAAAAAAACAGCTGTTCCATACATTTTGTCGAGGGTGAACAACATTTTTCTATGGAACAACAACTTTTTTTTTGAGAATTAATAAAAGTCGTAAAACAAAAGTTGTTAGTTTTGATGTACAGAATAAGCCCTTGAAAGGATGCTAATTGATTAGAAATAACCCTGTATATGTAATTCTAGCATGTATGCAGTGCATGCCTATTATAATGCAGTATATACATATTATCTTAAGCACCAGCAATTCTCAAAGTGTGATTCGCGGAACCCTAGAGTTCCGCAAAGTCTCTGTAGGGACTCCACAAGAATACCTACTGATAGTAATGAGAAACAAAAACAAAAATGATCTTCCAGCTGCTCAGAAATGTTTTGAAGCGACTATTATACTTTGGGAATTTAGCCATATCTTACTTAATGCACACTTCTTTTGAGATTTTTTTCCGAAGAAAGGAGTACTTAAGTACTAAACTAAATAAAAAAATATGATGAAAAAATATGGGCTCTGTCAAATAATTCACTTTCCAAAAGGGCTCCGTCACCAAAAAAGTTTGGGAAGCGCTGCCTTACAATTCTTGTATAACTATTTATTTGTTTGTCTTTGTTCGAATTCAGGCCTATAGGAAACGGCTCTAATCTTTGTAGTTAGATAGATCTATTTCTTATTAGGTTCTATTTAGATACAAACGTTATTTCCAAAACTTTTTTTTATTTTTGGTTGTTCTCTAGTTGATTTTTTGTTTATGTGTAGCGGGGATAGCTACTTAATAGATGATAGAGACCGCAGAACAACCTTTCTCTCTTTTGTGATGGACATAATTTTAAATTCACGTTCATATAAACCATTTAAAGTACATAATTGAAACGAAATAAGTACAAAATTAGTATTTTCTGTTTAAGTCAGTACCTACTTCTTAATTAACTTATCCTGAATTACAATTCACGTTTACTTATAACGCCGACTTTATTAGATTACAATTTATGTTTACTTAGATGTTTAGACTTTTTAAGCTAGTTTAAAAAATTATGAATTGAATTTTTTAATTTGTTGTTTTCTAAAATTAGTCATATTTTTTGAATGAAACTAGCAATGTTGTTATTTTTCAGCGTTCGCAGTTCAGTACCATTGCGTACGACAAATAAGATACACGTCTCATCAAAGGAAGAAGCCAGAGACGGCGGCGCAGATACAATGTGGTAACGTTGGGTAATATGTCCGCCGACAATAGCGAACGCGCGACACAAAGCCGCGGGGCCATTGTGTGGGCCCACACAATACACCTTGCATACACATACCGAGCAACCAAACGCACCAACCGCGAAAACGAAACGCAACGCAATACAACCTCTATAACCCCGACCTTAAACCACACCCGCCAAAACTTAACCCATCCCTACCCGCAAATACATAAATACAACGACGCCGATACACCAGCGTATATTGCGTGTCAAAATAACTGTTATTAATGGAAATTGTAGTTTTCTGTATGAATTGATCTTTCATTATGTGTCCTTGTTGATTGTTAAAAATCTATTCAAATGATGCTTTACAATGCTGTACAATACAGCGTGTACAGATACTATACACTGAAATCTATTGTTAAAGTAAAAACGTATTTACTGTCTTATTGTGTGGTGTAAGTTCCTGAAAACAGGTTGTAGTTGTACAATGTGATGTGATCATCTCGTCGGGTGATTTTCTTAGTAAGCTACAGTCGAATTTTAAGCAAAGCTGATAACTTTCATTTCAAATCTTTATCAAGTTACCTTCACTAGTTATACCGCCCTTATAACTTATACAAATATATTACAATTTAACTTTTTTTATAGCATTTACAGTTACAAAAACAAAAGACTTTAACGGGATTGCGCGTAGGCATCGTAGCGTATTGGTGCGTAGCGCTCGTAGCGACTCGTAGACCGCTGTATATTTGCACAGCGCAGCGTATCGAAGAGCTTTGCCGTGCGTTCGGAATGCTACAATATCATAAGTTACTGTTATCTTTGCTACATACTATCAAAACACTTTGAGGAAATATTACTACGTATAGAGAAGCTACCCTGACCAAATGTCATGCTCAATTTTGTTAAGAATATAATCTAAAGTGCGCTTCAGCACTGTAACAATAATTAGTCGTCTAATCAGCCAGTATAAACACGCAGCGCTAGAACACTTTTAAGGTATAGTTTTCTCGTGGCAAAAAGGTCGAAAGCGCCGCGATTCTTCGAAGCGCTTACGCGTTTCGTTCAACGTTCTGCATTAACTTGTCGTTTCTATAGACTAAGATGCTGACTGACTACAGAAGTGACAAAGTTTATATTACCTACACACGCTTCAATTGAATTCGTACTTTGTTTTTTCTTCTTCATAATATAATATTAGTTGAATTATTGATCAGTAGAAAATATTATATTCATCATCATCATCATCATCATTAGCCCGTAGAAGTCCACTGCCGGATATAGGCCTCCCTCAAAGATTTCCACATAATCACAGAGTTCCTATCTGTGAACATAATACTTATAATTTGTTTTGATTAGGTACTACAGCAATTTTTCTGTTTAGTTTTTGGTAACAGTTGGTTCTTGTTTTTTTTTTTTATAAGTATAATACCTACCAACTTAAATTCGGTTTAAATACAAATCTGTCATGTTTTGTTTGTTTTTGTTATTATAATTTTATGGTAGTAACAGGAGTATTTTTTTTTACTGTTCTAACAACTTTCAACCGTAGTAGTAAGAAGAGTAATTCGTTTCCCGTTCTTACTACTGGTAGTAAGAATGGTAGTAACACTGGGAACAAACCCTAATTTTACCTACACTTGTTACACACACAAGGTCACATCTTCATTTTTAGTCTATGAAAAGTATCGCAACATGGCGTCCACGCGCCATCCGATAATATTTTGTTTGCATTTAATTGTAAAATGATTATCTAATTACTCACCGATGGAAAGTTATTCCTTTGCACTTCGCCGTATTCTTTGTATTATTCGTGCAATATCTTAACACACACGAGACCATATTCAATAATTTTGAACTTTTTTCGTTTTAAAACAAACAAGACTGATGTACTCAAGAGCTAGCAAGCAACTAATTGATGTGCAGCCATATGGCTGCATTTGGGCGGAACATGGTAGGGATGTGCGTCGTCCTCTCTATACGTAGTAATATAGCTCGATGTCAAAACAAAGCATAGTTAGGGCAGTATAGTTGCTAAAACAGTATAGTTGTTTAGAACAAAGGCTCCAAAGTGTTCGCAAGAGATTTGTCTATTGGACAAAGCCAATTGACAAAGCTGAAGAGAGAAGATGGAAGTTTAGCGTCGACCAAGGCAGAGGTATTAGAGGAGATCGAAAGGTTCTATGGACAGCTATACGCTTCGGTCGCTAAGCCTGTTAGCAGCGCGGCCAAAGATCCAAGAGCCAAGCTGACCCGACACTTCACCGAAGACATCCCAGACATCAGCCTGTACGAGATTAGAATGGCCCTGAATCAGCTTAAGAACAACAAGGCGCCGGGTGATGACGGTATCACATCAGAGCTCCTGAGAGCGGGTGGAACACCGGTACTAAAAGTCCTCCAGAAGCTTTTTAACACCGTCGTCCTCGAGGGCATCACGCCAGAAGCATGGAACAGAAGCGTGGTGGTGTTGTTTTTCAAGAAAGGTGACAACACCTTATTGAAGAACTACAGACCCATCTCGCTTCTGAGCCATGTTTATAAGCTGTTTTCAAGGGTCATTACGAATCGTCTCGAGCGCAGGCTTGATGACTTCCAGCCTTCCGAACAAGCCGGTTTCCGAAAGGGCTTTAGTACCATGGACCACATTCATACGCTACGGCAGGTTATACAGAAGACCGAAGAGTATAACTTGCCACTTTGTTTAGCGTTTGTGGACTATGAGAAAGCCTTTGATTCGGTCGAGACTTGGGCTGTGCTCGAGTCTCTCCAACGATGCCGTATTGACTATCGGTACATCGAAGTGTTGAAGTGCTTGTATAATAACGCTACTATGTCGGTCCGAGTACAGGAAGAGAGCTCCAAGGCGATCCCTTTAAAAAGGGGCGTAAGACAGGGAGACGTAATTTCTCCGAAACTGTTTACGGCTACTTTGGAGAACGCCTTCAAGCTCCTGGAATGGAAAGGATTCGGCATCAATGTCAATGGCGAATACCTCACTCACCTTCGGTTTGCCGACGATATAGTAGTCATGGCAAAATCGATGGAAGAGCTCAGCACGATGCTCGAAGGCCTCAATCGGGTTTCTCAACAGGTGGGTCTTAAGATGAACATGGACAAGACGAAAGTTATGTGTAATTCCCATGTTGTACCCACCCCGATCTCTGTTGGGAACTCGGTTCTTGAAGTCGTTGACTCGTACGTCTACCTAGGACAAGTAGTCCAGTTAGGTAGGTCCGACTTCAAGAAAGAGGCCAATCGCCGAATCCAACTCGGCTGGGCAGCGTTCGGAAAATTGCGTAGCGTCTTCTCGTCCGACATACCTCAGTGCCTCAAGTCGAAAGTTTTCGACCAGTGTGTGTTGCCAGTGATGACTTATGGCACAGAAACGTGGTCTCTCACTATGGGCCTTATTGGTAAGCTCCAAGTAGCCCAACGAGCTATGGAGAGGGCTATGCTCGGAGTCTCTCTGCGAGATCGAATCAGAAATGAGGAGATCCGTAGAAGAACCAAAGTTACCGACATAGCCCAACGGATTGGCAAGTTGAAATGGCAATGGGCAGGGCACATAGCGCGGAGGACTGATGACCGATGGGGTCGAAAAGTTCTCGAGTGGAGACCACGTACCGGCAAGCGCAGCGTAGGACGTCCACCCACAAGGTGGACGGATGACCTCATTAAGACCGCAGGATCGCGCTGGATGCAAGCCGCTTCCAACCGGTCTTATTGGAGATCCATAGGGGAGGCCTGTGTCCAGCAGTGGACTTCTTATGGCTGATGGATGGATGGAGTTGCTAAATAACTTCTAATATTTTTTTGTATTTTCGGTTTTTCCTGTATTTTGTTTTCTTTCAATAAATTTAATATATGCCTATAATATTTTTAAATACAAACGATAAAGTTTACTATATTTTTATTAAGAGAACAACTCCAAAATCTCGAATAAAAATCAGCTAGTCCAAATCCATACCTATTGTCGAGAATCGACCAACTTATTGTATGGGAGAATAGCAGATTTTTACGATTTCGGGTTTCTCATAGTGAAAGTTGATTACGAACATAACTCCTATTTCCTACTAGTACATCCTACTTCCTAAATATCAATCTAGCACTGAGGGTAGTGTGGAGGGGATGGCTGCACATGGTGACCGCCATACTAAACCCAACACTTTGCTTAGCGCTATACTTATATGCTGCGACCTGTACAATCCAGCGCGTTCCAGCAATCTTAATTATTTCGTCAGTCAGTCCACCTAGTAGGTGAGTTCTCCATTCAAAGAACCTTACAGCATAAAGGCTATCCATTCTTCAAATGTATCTGCCCCGCCCACTGCCATTTCAACTTGCTGATCCGATGGGCTATGTCGGTAGCCTTGGTTTGTCTGTGGATCTCCTCATATCTAACCTTTCTACAAGTATAGAAAAATTAAACCGTGTGTAATATTCTCATTTCATTATTTTTCCTATGGTAATCAATCGATACAATAAGACCCATCCACTTACTTTACCGATTCTTTAACTACCTACTTAGGCAAATTCTAGTAAAAATGAATGCCTAAGTGTAGCAGAATAAAATAAGTTAGGTGGCATTGTGCAGAGGGCCGCCAGGCCAAACAGTGCTCCATTGTGTCGACCATTACCTAGCCCTCTTTCCTTTGTATCCACACTTCTATTGAGGCAAAGACCTCCCAATGTTGGCTTTGAAGTATGCCAGATAATAAAATGGCTGTTATATAGATATGTACGTAAAAATTGGCTAGCGCGAGACCTATTTCTCTTAAGGTTCCGTATGTATTTTAAAATATAAATAATTATATGATTCCCTTGCACTTTTTACGGAAAATTCAACTTGAAGGATTAAAATGTATTTTATTTATTTATTTATAGTCGTTTATTGCACATGCACTGTTACAACAAAAGTAATTGTAAGTAAGTAATAAACTTTTTATTCACTTTTAAAGTGAAGCGCTATAGGCAGGCTGTGAATAACATTTTTTTTTGGGTTTTTTCAATTTAATGATGGACTACTCACCTTACCGCACCTCACCAAGAAAAAAAGGAGGAGAAAACAGTAGATAAATTGAAATAGAGACAGATTTCTTACTTTTCCCTTATAATTAAAACAATTTTATCTACTTTCATTTGTTACTAGGACTCACGAACACTGTAAAATTAACTATATTATGTATAACTAAGGATTACAACCTAATAAAAAACAAAGTTCAAAGTATAATTATTTTCTAGTTTCATCTTCAATTGCCTCATCTTTAGCATTTTCAGACTTTCCTTACATGTACATATTCACTGTGTTATCAGGTGCGCTGAACGCTAAACGAAAAACAGTAAAATTTAGGAGTGTACAGCGAAGTGTGGAGGGGATGGCTGCGCATGAGTTTAGTATGGCGGTCAACAAGCGCAGCCATCCCCTCCACAGTACCCTCAGCGCTAGACTTACGTGCCGCTGTGATGAATCTGTTTTTAGTTACAAGTAATGTAACAAAAAACTGATTTATCAATGTGAAAACAGCGAATTTGCTATTAAAACAACACTGGTTCTTGCCTTAGTCGTGTAACTCAGAGCGACACGCGTCCTCGACTCCTCACTTCTCAAATTCTGTCGCAGGCTCAGAATAATGAAAAACAGTAGAAGTGAAATAAAGTAAAAAAGTTGTGATGCATGATCTCAGAAACATGGCGTCGAAAACGTATAGAAACTGCTATGTAATCTTGACACGAATGACACTTGAACTAGTGATCAAATGTCAAATTCGATTTCACGATAATGGTGGTCAAACTTCAAACGTCTCTTAGCCGGAGTTTTATTTTGAATTGAACCCTAAGATCATAGTAATAATGCCGTAAACAGCGCCCTTATGGTCGCGGGACTCGCGGGACACGAAGTCGCGCAAGGTCGACGCTCTCGGAGCATCAACACGCGACATACTCGTATCCCGCGACATTTATGTCGCCTGCGATGTCGGGCGAAATGTCCGGCGACATCGCCCGACACGTAACAACCTGTCAAGCAACAAAGTCGCGGGACATTATTATGTCCCCTGAGTACAGGTTTGTTGTTTGGGAGCCCCCCTAAATTATTATTTTTATTCTGTTTTTAGTATTTGTTGTTATAGCGGCAACAGAAAAACATAGTCTAGCTATAACGGTTCATGAGATGCAGCCTGGTGACAGGCAGTCAGACAGACGGACAGCAGAGTCTTAGTAATGAGGTCCCGTTTTTATTCTTTGGGTACAGAACCCTAAAAACGAGAAACGAATGAAAACAAAATCGAAGGATACTATTTGGTGTTGCAGGTTGCATCTATTATATCCACTTTTCATAACTATACTTAATACACAAAAATAACAATAAATGGTTGGTACCACAGAACAGCAATCCTCTTCTGTGGTTGGTACTATATGGTACCTTCCTCTCTTCTGATTCAGTAAGGCCTCAGGTCTGAACATACCAAGATTTTTTTTTATCGCGAATAAGTCCGCGCTTGACCACCAATTCGCCTGATGGTAAGCGACGTTGTGGTCGAAGATGAAGCACACATACCTAGAAGATACCTATTCATTTTGACCTTGAAAAGCTTTAGATTACATATCACTTAGGAAACAGGAAAGCAGGAAGACTGTTCCATTCCCTGGCGGCACGAATCAGGAATGTTGAGTCAAACCGCTTCGTACGTATCGAAGGAGAATCAACAGTGTAGGGGTGGTAATATGGCGTCTTCCTGCTTGTCCTGTAGTAAAAAGGGGATGGTAGGATAAGGTTGTGCAGCTCAGATGCACACTCTCCGAATTGAATCCTATAGAAAATGAACAGACTCGCAACCCTACGGCGATGCTCCAGGCTATGAAGCTTTTTTGCAACTAACTGTCTACTAACTAACTCACCTATAAGCCGAACAGCTCATCAGTCCACCGATTTCAAGGCCTCGAGCCGATACTTAGCCTAGCCATCCCAAAGATGGCAGCAGTATTCCAGACACGAACGGATCTGTGCTTGATATACAGAGATGATACAGAGTAAGCAACTGTCCCGGTGTGAAATACCGCCTAACCTTGTTCAGGATACCCAGCTTCATACCAGCCAATTTGGCCCTAGATTCAAGTTAGCCCCAGCAGTTCAAGGCGGTCTGTAACTGTTATAAGAGTACCTACTCGAAGGTTTCGCCACAGAATACTTCACAATGATGAGATGTTAGCCGCAGATGACACTTCACCGTGATTCGCTAATTATTACGCTGTGCGCATGTGTGCACAATGCCTATTCGTGTGCCTACCCAAGTGTGGCGAAGTCAAGGAATTTGTAAACTATACTCGGAATTTTAATTCGATTCCAGATTTGACATTAAATTTCATTCATTTGACCTTAGAGGATCTATTAGCTAAGCATTTGACATTTTTCTCTATTGATTCAATTGTCAAATCTGGAATCGAATTAAAATCCGAGTAGGTATAGTATATAAATTCCTTGGGCGAAGGAGCGCGCGGGAGGCATGAGGTTAGCGGGCGTCTGTGCCCCGGCGTCTTATCTCTCTGGCTCCCGCGCATACCCATATTTTGCCTTTTGCGCAGCGTTCTGCGCATAACATCCCATCCGCCGATTTGTTTGGCGCGGATTGTATAGTTTTTATTCTGTGACTTGAGGCAACTTCGCAATAAGTTTTATGGTGCCGCCACACAGTCCACGAGGCGACACGAGCAAGTGCAGCTGTAGCTAACTTCACATCGTAAACAAGTAAACAAGTCGGCGATGTGAAGTTAGCTACAGAAGTTTCTTGAGAAGCTTCAAATAAATAATAAATAAATAAAACGTTTGTTGTTCATAAAAGTTCACAAAACAAGTTGTACACTAGATCCCACACTAGGGTGACCTGTGTCGTGAAATCGAAAAATCAAAACTTTACCATTATTAGGTAATATACAAACTTAATTTAATGTTCATAGTCTCTTATAGCACCGGACCCCACACAAGGATGACTTGTGTCGTAGGATCCAGGCTCTTTCCCAAACGGGGGAGGTAATACTCACTTAAATACTTGTAGTGCTACATTTTAAACAAGGAAACTAACTAACTTAGCATGATTATTTTATACGAAAAATACAAGTACCTACCTACATAAATATTTCAAATTGTGACTCAAATTAAAAATATCAAAAACTACGCCCATAAGCTATTTTGAAATTGTGTGCTACATGTCATGGATACCACTGTACATGTTATTCAAAATTGTTTATTTTAAATAATGTGCATAGTGGGTAGAAGTACCTGGGCCCTATTTTATAAAGCTACAAGTACAAGCTTACAATTGTACGAGTTACAAGTACCAGTAATTACAAGATACCGGTTCCAAGTGTTTTATAAACATGCCGTATAAACTACAAGGGTAGTTACAAGTTACAAGTATCGATTATAAGTCTAAATTACAAGTATGCTTCTCATCTCTAGGAACGTCACTCACTGCCATGAGGAGTTTTGGCGGGAACGCGAGATAATCATGTCACCGCATTGTATTGTTTTCTAAAACTTGTGTTTTATCAGTATTAATAGTGTAAAAGTTGTGGTGTTTCATTTATTAATAGCTGAAATACATGCATGAGTGTGGGCAAGTAGTATAATGTGGTAAAACATGTCTTTTCGTGTTGTCTTGAAAACTCCATCGAAGCTTCAAGTAAAGTCTCCACAGCTTTACTAAGAAGAAGGGTAAGAAGATTACATACGAGTACATATATTATGACGAGGCGGTATGGCCTTAAAGGCTTTAGCCTGTCCTAAATGGGAGAATTATTGAAAAAAAACACTGGCAAAAAAAAAAACTGATCGTTATCGAAAATAAAGTTTTATTTTCTTTTATAATTATTATGAAATTGATACCTTTACGATTGTTATAGGCCGCGCCACACAAGTTGGCGGATGTGAAGTTAGCTACAATCAACGCGCAGCTTTATGTGAGCTTCAGTCAGGTTTGGATATTTCGCAGCTTGTAGCTAACTTTACATCCGCCAACTTGTGTGGCGCGGCCTATACTTGATATTAAAAAAAAAACCTGATTGTATATAAGTTAATATATACTCGTACAGGGTTACTGGTAATCAATTAGCATCCTTTTAGGGGCTTATTCTGCACATCAAAACTAACTTCTTTTGTTTTGCGAATTTTGTCACATCCTTCTGATTCGTCGGGACAAATTATTTTATTCTTTCTTTAAAAGCCCTTGGTCGTGGTCGTTGCAGCCTCGGCGCAAGCAAATTATCGTTGTGAGAATCCCTATTCATTGTAATTAGGTATGTTGTTTTTGTAGCTTGTTTTAATGATCGCTTTTAGCGATAAGGCCGCCTCTTGTTACACGCTATACTTATAATGTTTTTGTTATCTGTGTTACTTGTGCTCTTTGTGTTAACAATAAAGAATATCTATCTATCTATCTATTTCGTCTTCACTTGTAAATATTTTACCTAGCGTCAGAGTTAGGTAAAAATAAATACAAGTTGTAGTGATAAACTCTTGTAATGCCTAAGATTTTTATAAAACACTTGTTCGATTTTACATTTAAAAAGTAAAATACTCTATGGTTTGTCTCTGATCTACGTACAAGTGCTTGTACTTGTAGCTTGTACATTGGTTGTCTTGTAGCTTTTTAAAACACCGTACTTCATTATTTTTTGCGGTGTTACCAGTTTTTACTACAAGTACAAGACTTGTAGCTTTATAAAATAGGGCCCTGGTACCAGTACAAGGCTGGGCGGGTTATGCTCGTGCGGGGGGTCATTCTTCGCTGTGATGCTCCTGAGTGTGTGTCACCAAAGAATATATAATAAGTGTCACAGACTACTATAGATACTACGTGTGAGTAGATGCAGTTTTGTGCATTAATGTGTTTACCTGTAATTACGATCATGTGGGCTAAAGACCGTATTTTGCCGCAGGTGCGCGATTGTAGTGGAATGTGTGGTGTAGTGTAAGTGTAAGCAGAAGGTCAAGTAAATATTATAGTATGGCTTGTATTTCTACGTATGTTCCGAGAAAAAAACATGAACATTAAATAAAATATTATAATTATGCGTAGGTATATTATAACTATATTATATGGGTACATTTATTTAAATGTGTTTATAGTTTGTGTTAAACATTATATGTGTAGAAATAATAGATATTGCCAGGAGAGTCATATGAATATGAATAATAATGATTGTATAGCTACATAAATAAACAATTGATACCTATACCCAATATAATTTTTGCTCAGAACTAATTTATCTTGAGTAGTTTTACTGTTTCACCAAAATCCAAGGTCTTAAACCACTCCTTGCTTACGATGTGAAGTTAGCTACAGCTGCGGTGCTCGTGTCGCCTCGTAGAGTGTGTGGCGGCACCATTAGCATGTGAAAGCATGAAATACCTGGTAACACGGATTGACAGCAGTGTGACCGCTTGCAGTAGATTGCTTACTGAAACAGTAGATTTTCTATGTAAGAGGATACGTAGTATCTATAGTAGTCTGTGAAGAGGACCCCTCCCTCTAGGATGGCGATTTTGAAGATCGGCGCGGCGAGGAACTTTTCGTGAATCCCCGCAGCCCATCGCATCGGGTCCCCTAAGAATAGCGTTGGTTGGATGTCCGTAGGTGGCATTTTCCAACTGAGCGCTACCGTGGCTCGGATAACACGTTAAATTGTAGGTCCCGGATGTTTTAACCGCTTAGCCATGTCAAAGGCCTTCAGGCGGCTTAAAAACAGTCACACCAGCCGGGCTAGGATGTGCCCCACGAATTATTACTTTCGACGTGTCAGAACGAGATAGAGTTATGGTGAAGTTTATGTGTCTGTCACTTTTTCACACATCTAAAAGAGTTCTTTTCGTGGCTTTTCGTGGTCGAGTGCTTCGCCTACAGGGCTGGCCACCCGGCCTATACGAAATTACAAACTTACTTTTTTAGAATAGCGATTTTAGAGGACGGCGAGGTGACTACGAACGAGGCTCCCCGCCCTGGCAATAGAATTGATATTTCGGTGGACGCTGGACGGTGAGGTAGATTAAATAGGTTACGTTAGTAGAAAAGTTGGTAACGTGTGGTAGTTTACGTGGTTTTGCAAACGGTCACACTAATGGACCACACAGACGCCATTTTTATTTGGTGCTGAGTGCCGGTGTGGTGTGGATATTTCATGTGAAATTATTACATGAGCCATCTTTCGTGATAATTTTTAGTTATTAGTTTTTCAGTCACTATTTAAAGTGGTAAGCTTTTTAACTCATTATGCTGTGATTTATTAATTACCTACCAAGTTACAAAAAACCGATGTTGCTTAAATCAAAATGGCGGCGATACGATAATAATTTTTACTCTCACTTTTCTTAGATTTGGATGCGGCGGCCTAGATAAACAAGTATTTAATTTTTGCAGGTTACAAAAATGGAAACAAAACTGGACGCGTCCTTAGTGGCGCAGTCCATAAACTACCATGGTCAACAGATGCAAAAAATTTGGGACTCCGAAAGAGGGGAAGATGACCTCGCTAAAATCGGCGTGGGAGGTCTAGATTACGCGATTTACCAATCGAGACACAAACATTTAACTTTCCAAGACCGTGGCAAGCGAGTGAAATTACATCAGTTCATCGTCAAGGAAGCTAACGCGCTATTTGACTCTGCTATCACGGATGAAGCCCCTTCGTCGTCGAGCTTAGGGACGGAATCTGCTGCACCGGAAGACAGTAAGTACCTACCTACAAACCTTACTATAGCAGATCTTTGAGAAAGTAAAGACAGGTCGATAATATTGCTTGAACATCACAGTTGCCATAGTGACGTAGCCCGTACAAGATCTAATTCTTATCTCCAAAATGTTGTTTCAGATCTGTATGCATTAATGCCACCATTTGAGACATTTTTGGCTGTGGACAAATCGGCTCGGCTGAGGCACTTCTTTGATGTAAGCTTGTTCTATTGATTTTTCTTTGTATTGATTCAACAGATTATCATATTATATTGTATGTGTATCTATCATGTAGAATATGGCAAATCCCAGTAAAAATGTGTTATCTATTTCCCCCTAACTTTCAATGTTTTTTTTGGGAGAACAGTAGATAAGACCAACTTTCATAGGTATATTCTGTACCTACAAAAATGGCCATTATTGTGTATGACATACCTACCTACTTATTTAACCATGACCTGAAATGTGTTGTGGTTTGTGGTTCTCATAAATAACTGACAAGAAACTAAATAATAGTGTGAACTTAAAGCAAAGTTACAGCTTTGAAGGTTTTTAACACTTTGGTCATCTATAACTCTGTATAAGCTGAATCATAAAAGTTGGTGGCTATGATGTTGGCTAGAAGCTGCAGACATCCCAACCCTCACGCAGCTATTAAGTGAGCTTCTGTCATGTCAAGATTGGGCTATCTGCAGCTTCTAGCTAACATCACAGCTACCAAGTTGTATGATTCAACCTATAAAAGCAATAAGTATAATATTTGATATTAGGTTTTAATGCTGGTACTGAAGAGAGTAAAATTTGATGCCCAAGTGATGGGCTAATACCCATCACTTGGCACATAATTCTCTGACTAGAGATCTGGATACATTTCTGGCAATGACATCATCTTTGTGACAGTTCATTTTATGATCTTTCTGTAAGTGTGGGATGTGTGAGTGGGTTGTAAATTTGTAAATTGACAGCATCATACTGACTAACTTAAACTACACAGTTTCTGCCCCTTACTGTTCAAATATTTGGAATAGGTTGAAACACACTTAATGATGTCTATAAAGTTAGCTACAGCTGTGCAGATTCCCACCACTCACCTCTTGCTGTCCTATAAATGTATTACTGCCATGAGTTGCCTTGTGTTCACAGCTGCCATTAAGTTCAAAAAATGTCATAAGCCACTAATTTTTACATTGAATAGTAGAACTAGCGACCCGCCCTGGCTTCGCTCAGGTGTATTATACGCAAAAACCTTCCTCTTGAATCATTCTATCTATTATAAAAACTGCATCAAAATCCGTTGTGTAGTTTTGAAGATATAAGCATACATGGGGACAGACAGAGGGAAGCAACTTTGTTTTATACTGTGTAGTGATGTAAAAACATTTGCATGACAGCAATTGCAGATTGTTTCAGGTGTCTTGGTTGACTGAAAATTTAAATATGATGGTGTTGTGTAAACAAAGATTGGGTATTTTTCAATCAGTATAATTTTATTTACTACTTGTATTGTAGAATGTGAAGACTGGAGAACTGATAATTGGAGCGGTGATCAACAGGACTGCATCTGGCATGATGCTGAAGGTTTTATGTACGGCTGGACCCACCTCGAGATATGTTGCTGACATCAACGTGAAGGTAATACATTTTTATAGTATACATTGATAGTTATAATTAAAGTAGGCAGCTACCTTAAATCCTTAAGACTTCCACATTACCAAAAATTTTAATACTGAAAATTACAATTTCATCCTCAAAAAGCAACCATATTGCTTTATTTTAAGGCACATTTTTCAAATGAATAATCATCATAAATGATATCATGTTTTGCAGTTGTGTAGATAATTTTATTAGCTTTTTGTTGCTTGACTGCTCAACAGTATTACCCTTATAGGTATATTTGTTTCACAATGTTTTGTAATCTACTAGCGACCCGCCACGGCTTCGCACAGCTGTATTATACATATAAACCTTCCTCTTGAATCACTCTATCTATAAAAAAAACTGCATCAAAATCCGTTGTGTAGTTTTAAAGAAATAAGCATACATGGGGACAGGCAGCGGGAAGTGACTTTCTTTTAAAATACTGTGTAGTGATAGTGATATTAATAAAAAGCTTCGACGTGAGTGACTGACTGACAGATGGTCTACAGCCCAAAGCGTTTAACCTATATACTTGAAACTTGGAACATAGATGTATTGTACAATGAAATGGCATTCTAAGCATGGATTTTTGAAAATTTGGCCTTTATAAGGGTGTAATGGGCCCTTTTCGATTGTATGAAACTTTTTATTCCCAGGCACGACTGATTTGAAACTTGGCTTAAATATTCTTTTAACAAATTAAAAAATGCTATTTTTTTCAATATTTGTGATTTTCTGATACTGGAGGCCCCAAAAAATTCCTAAATTAGTAAAACAAAACATCAATTACCTCCAACTGGCTGATATCGATAAGGGTAATATTTGGTATTGGAGAAGCTTATAATATTTACCAGTACTAGAGTCCTGGGTAGGGCTTGGAACTGGGACTTATTTTCAGCTCCGGAGTTGAGTTTCGATGCTTAGCATTTCAATTCCGGAGTTGAAGTGCTAAAAAATTAAAAATTATGAATTTATTGAAAAAAGCAGTGCTGTGGTATAAGATGTTGAATTTGATTTGAATATTAAAATCGAAATTAGTGTCTTAGTTAGTAATGTAGGCAATAAAAGTAACTAAATAGAAATAAAAATAAATTTATTATTTTTGGTAACAGGACCTTAGAAATGTTAATGCATCGAGGCTTTCGTCAGATAGCGAGCTTCTCACGCGATTACATATATATAAGTATCGGCTGAAAACGCTTGCTCTGCTTCAACACTTGTCGGTGTAATGGTCATCAAATATATTGGAAGCATTTTGTTAAGTTTTGACCTCTGTCACCTCCATTTTCAAAAACGGCCATTTCAACCCTTACTATGCTCTCTATGTCCATATTGGCACCACTTTTTGGCTTGCTTTTAATAAGCCTTCTTTTTATGGCGTCTTGTAATTGTTGTTTAACACTTTTATCTGCAACATGGCACATTACATTGCGCGGCGCGGAATTTTAGTTCCGATAACTCCGGTTTTACAAACGATGCTGAAATCTTTCGAAGCTCCGGAGTTACACCAAAACCGGAGTTCCGGTGTCCAAGCCCTAGTCCTAGTCCTGGGTATCCTAAAAATTCTTATTGTCTTATTACTTCGGGATAACCAAAATCACCAAAAGAAAGTTTTGATGACACAAATAGACATATTCAAATGCGATTCGGTATAGGAGTAGACCATGATACATATCAGCACATGGGCTACTGTAATCCCGAAAATGTAAGTGATTCCTTAGGTAATTGAAAAATGAAATAAATTACAAAAGTATAGAATCTAATCAGATGGAATTTGGTTTAAAAATAGCCTACATATTAATTAGCAGATGAGCTACTGACGTTCTGGAAAACCTTAGCAATTGCCTGAGGAAAAATATGTTCATGGCTTTTCATAATTTGTTATAGAAGTAGCATACAATAAGCCCGATTACAGAGGCGCCAGCGTAAATTTAATAGCAACGTAAAAAGCGTTCTCTCTATCGAATGCCTAAAGTGAAAAAGAAACAGAACTATGCTATTTAGCTAATATAATTACGATGGCGCCTCTGTAATCGGGCTTAATGTGCATCAATATATCAACTAGTATTTTCTTGAAAATGCCTAAACCCAATTAAAAATTGGAATCCCTAGGGATTACCAAAATTCATCAAAGTAATAATGTTTAGACAATACATGTAAATAAATCCTGATGAAATTTGGTATGGAAGAAGACAATAACATAAATTAGCACATGGGGTACTAGTAACCCAGAAAATGACACGAACGAAGTGTCGACATACCGGGAATGACTTGCTTAAAGCCCGCGCTTTACTATAAATATTTTAAAGAAATGTACCTACCTAAAACAACGCGGATCAAGCTGCGGGTCATTGTCATTTTAAGTAAATACTAAGACAATGCGGGTCAAACCGCGGGCTATTATCATTTTTAGAGCTCCGTACCCAAAGGGACAAACGGGACCCTATTACTAAGACTTCGATGTCCGTCTGTCACCGGGCTGTATCTCATGAACCATGATAGCTAGGTAGCTGAAATTTTCACAGACGATGTATTTCTGTTGCCGCTATAACAACAAATACTAAAAACAAAACGAAATAAATATTTAAGGGGGGCTCCCATACAACAAACCTGAATTATTAGACGTTTTTCGCTTTATATTAATAATGGTAATAGGTAGATGCTTGAAATTTTCACAGAATATTTAGTTTTATATTCACTTCAATAGTAAATAATATAATTAAAATAAATATTTGAGGGGGGCTCCCATACAGTACGGAACCCTTCGTGCGCGAGTCCTACTCGTACTTGGCCGATTATTATTGAATAAGTACTAAGACAACGCGAGTCAAACTGCGGAATTTAATAATTTAAAGGAAGTACAAAACAACTCTGAGCAAACCGCGGGCTTCACCTAATTATTTAAAAAGTAGAAAACAATGCAGGACAAATCGCGAGGTATTCTCACTTTAAGTACTAAGATAACGCGAGCCAAAATGCTGGTCATAATTATTTTATGTTAGTACAAGACAATACGAGCCATACCGTGGGCGAATATTTTAAAGAAAATACAAAGCAGCGCAGGCCAAACCGCGAGCTAATATAATTTTAAAAGTACTTAAACGACGCGGGACAAACCGCGGGCTATGATTATCTTAAGTAAGTTCTAACACAACACGAGCAACACCACGGGCTTTAATATTTCGCAAAAAGTATAGAACAACGCAGACCAAACCATAACTTATAATTATTTAAAGAAGTAGGTACAAAATAACGCCGGTCAAACTGCGGAACATAAGCATTTGAAAGTATAAAACAGCGCGGGCCAAACCGCAGGCTAATATCATTTGTAACTACATACTTAGACAACGCGAGACAAACAGCGGGCTGTTATAATATTAAGCAAGTACTAAGACAACGCGTGCGAAGCCGCAGGCATTTAGCTAGTAATATGTATTGAACATACCATTGGCAACTTAAATACTTGTAATACATTATTATTTCAGCCATAATGAGCATATTAAAATTCACAAGGTCATTAGTGTAGCTGTAATTTAAAATTGTAATTACTATTGATACCAAACACTTGAAGTCGAAACATGAGAATAAGAATTTTCAACAATATGCATTTTGTTTTAGGCATTTTTACCAGTTACAAATATCATACCAGCAGTGGACAAGAAAAATGTGTCAAGAAACTACCTGATGAATGACACTGTATGCTGTGAAGTCATTGAAGTCATACCCGACACTGACAAAATGGTGTGCGGCATGAAAGGGGTCACTCGGGGGCCCGACGACCCGCCCCCTAAGCCACCCCTAGGCCTCCTCAGCACTGATGACTTCCCTCTCATCTACAAGTATGTACCGACATCAACACAAGGTGTACCAGTAATCACTTTACCCTCACAGTATTTTACAGGTTTGTCTGATGCTTCTAAACACTTGCATAGTATTGTTTCTTTATGTATCTATTTATTTATCATTGTAGTCAAGAGTTGAGGCTTTCAAATCAGTGGTATTTGTTTTTATCCACCAAAGAAACAACAAAATATGGACCATGGTGACAAAGTTGGAATGCATCTGACTGATTGAAAACAGCAATGAAGAGATTTTATGAAGTTATAGGAGAAAGAATTGATTATACACAAGGAATAAATGAACAACAAGTAACAATTTGAAGAAGGAATCTAATTTATGGATTGTGGAATACAGCATGTCGACAAATATTTTGAAATACTCTGCTTTTAAAACACTTACTAGGTGTTCAAGTCACAGCTGTGTTGAAAGTGTTATTGTTCACTAAACGGTAGGTATATCCATGTGGATATCTGGTGCAGTGTTGGATAAATGTTTTCACTGGTTTTAGATCACATTTCAGTATTATTACACTGATCACCAATTGTGAATTTGCATGACGTTTTAATGGTCGGATGAGAATGATTCACAAGGATTTGCTGAACAAATATTTCATGTCTGGAAGAGCCTACGACACAAAACATATTGCGAGGACTGTTCGAAATCATGAAATCATTAACACATATTCTTTTTTTATGTAAAGAAAAAAGGTCAGTACAAATTAGGGTCAATTCAATCTGTAAAAAAAAATTCTTCTGTATTAAAGTTGATGTTTAACATTCCAGCGATATGAGACCAATGATTGGAATTAGTAATGAGCATTTATTGGATGTTGGAGTGATTTAATTTGTGATAAAGGACTCGGTACCGGCAGTTATCGATTTAGATGATGTGAGGTCTCGTGAAAGCAATACTCATCTTGTCGCACCACGATGTCTTTCGGCGTAACGCGGCGATCGACACAGACCATGCAGCTCCATCTATTATTTTAGGGTGTTCTTTTCTAGGTATAGCAACAACCCCAAAGACCCGTCCGTCACACCCACCACAATATGTTGTGACTGTAGCTGAGACATTTTGGTAATATTGTCACATTGTTGAGGCAGCATCACATAATGATGTCATATTTACTGTGTGAAAACAAGTAACATAACTTTTTTGAACAGCTCAATGGGAACAGGTGAGGAAAATAACTGTGTGCCCTAAAACATAGGGTTTTGTTTGCAACAGTAATTAATTTGTTTACTTCTGACAATCTCGATGTCGAATTATTGTGAAATTCCTTCAACAATATAACGAAAATTTAATGTTTGTCGCACTTCACATTCCTGATGGCGTTGTTTTTCTATAGGAAAACTGTGGATATGAAAGGAGAGAGCTATGAAGCTATTTTGGAGAAGAGCCCTGGCTTCAATAACCCCAACTGCGTGCAATATCTTTCTGAAATGCTTGGGATCTCCAATATGCACTGCACCAACTTTACATCACTAAGGTAATTTTAAAGTATTTGTTGCCAAAAGCTCTAAAAATGTTAAACTTGTATGTATTGTTATTAATTCAAATAAATTAACTCTAATATATTTAATTAGGGGAGGATTTCCACCATCGGAATACGCAGATGAGCTTCGTCAAGCTCAAGCGAGCAAGTGGGCGTTTCGTTCGGTCGCCGAAGGGATAGAGCACTTTAAAGCCGGAAGACATTCAGAAGCTTTCCAATGTCTCAACAAGGCACTGAGCATCGATCCGAGGAACGTGGAAGGTCTCGTCGCCAGGGGAGCTCTATACGCCAACAGCGGAACGTTCAAGAAGGCCATAGAAGACTTCGAAACATCTCTGAAACTCAACCCGAATCACGCCAACGCGAGGAAATATCTCGGTGAAACTTTAGTGGCGTTAGGACGCAGTTACGAGGACGAGAACAAAATCACGGAAGCTCAGAAGGCTTACGAAGACTGTTTGGCGATCATGCCGTTCCACGAAGAGGCCAAGAACTCCCTGGACTTCTTGAAGAGTAAAACTTCGGCCACCAAGCCTCTGATAGAGCCGGCCGAATTACTCCTGCCGGGACTTACCGGCGACAAATCCTACCAAGTGAAAGAAACTATCAAGCAGCTTCTGAACTTGACGGAAAAGAAAGAGAAGAAAAAGAAGAAGAAACGCGGCAAGGGTAAGAAGAAGAGGTCGAGCAGTTCGTCTTCTTCGTCGAGCGATTCGTCGAGTTCCAGCTCTTCCACGGAATCATCGTCGTCATCCTCGGACACGAGCGGTGAGTGTGTAAAGTACTGAATCGTGTATCCGCGCACAAGTGCTAGTCACCGCCAAGGGTGCCTAGTACAAATTGTTTGCACTAAACATCCACACAATGCGTGATAAAGGTGGTCACGCCGCAAATGCTCGTGAAAAGCCCATGTGTTTCATGCTGTTTGTGCTGGAGTTTGTCAAAATAGAATTTTCTAAATATAAAATGTACATAACGTTAGTGTGGTGTGGTTCTCGTATGCATGGTCGTAGCTCACAGAAAACTTGAAAGTCATTATATTTTACTAAATAGGCAAAAGTAGTCCGAGGCCTAACAAAACGTAACGTATTAAGTTTATATTTCCGCAAATTTCGTTTGGAGTAACGTTTTTTAAATGTCTATAAAATTACGTTAAAACGAATTACAAACCAAAATGATTTGTATGTTTTGAAATTTAAATAATTCCACACGAATTTCTTAAAAAAAAAAACTTATTGCATGTTATGCGCACGATTTCATACAGAATCTCCCTGCAGCTGAGAAAATGTCTAGCTATCTCAATGCTCGTATGACTAGCACTTGCGCGCGGCCCAAACTCCTATCAACGCCTAATGGTTAAAAAGTTACTATGCCAATAGATTCTGAAGGTCCGAACCGCAAGAAGAAGCGCCGGTCGCAGTCGGCGAAGAACCGGCAGCGCTCGCTGTCGCCGCTCAGCAAGCGGATGGCGATGCTGGCGGGGGACACGGACTCGGCGTCTCGGACGCACAACTCTCAGTTCAACCACCCGTACGGCTACCAGCCGCCGCCGCCGCCGCAGCAGGAGGAGCCCGCGCCGCCGCCGCGCTCGCAGGCCGATATTGACTATGAACTCAAGGTATTTACGACTAATCTTAATCTTCTTAATTATGCGTCACGTTGTTTGTCCGCGATGGACTTCTAAACTACTTATTTTTTACCAAATTTTGCACACTGACAACTTGAGAGATAGGTAAGTTAATATCTCAATTTATAGTTTCATTCGTTTATTATACTTTCAAATCTGTCCGTACCGGGGCGAAGCCGGGATGGGCGACTTAGTAATAATATAAATTATTGCCACCATCGCCATACGCTCAGCAAGCCATGGCTGGATACGGTGATGGCCGAATCAAACAACTTAGCTGTGATGTTAGCTACAAGCTGCGGATAATCCAATCATTGTTTAGCTAATAAGTAAGCTTCAGTCAGTATTGGGTTATCCACAGCTTGTAGGTAACATCACCACCCTCGCTGCTAAGATATTTCATTCGATCTTTAACAGCCTCTATATACAAGGATATCCAGAACTGGTGTATTAAGTCGAAAGGAGGTGATTCAGACCAACTTTATGAACAACTTTTACCATGGGGCAACCCAAAACTCAATTAAAATTAAGCAACATTCCACACGGTCAGTATTTGGATGGGTGACCGCGGGTGGCATTTGCCAACTGAGCGCTACCGTGGCTCGGATGACACGTTAAATTGTAGGTCCCTGTTGTTTTAACCGCTTAGCCATGTGAGAGGCCTTCAGGCGGCCTAAAACCTCTGACACCAGGGCTAGCCACCTGGCCTATACGAACTTACTTAACCCAAAATTCGACAAAAAATCAACTGTTTCATACATTTTGTCTATTCCAAGTTGAAATTTTGTATTGAACAGCTGTTTTTTTGTTCTTTTATTTTTATAGGTCTTATAAACCTAATGGTGTCGATGAACACGAAGCGAGTACTTGCACAGTTGCAATTTAATCATATATAATATGTCAGCGCTCAAGGAGTGAAGATTTGCGCTACTTGTAGCTAATTACAGACGCTATTGAGTTTGATTCGACCTATAACATGGTATCTACTCATGTTATTACACTGTCTTATATCATACATTGTGGCTCCTGGATGAATGAGCATTCAAAATATTATTGATCGAAATGTACACATGCTTACGGCACTGTTTTAAAATCAAGTAATGAATAACGCTACCAGTTGATGCTTACCTAAAGGCGTGTCCCAAAGCCAACTCACACAGGTGCATTTTTTTTATTTCTGTCAGAAGTTAATATTTCCCACCAATCAAAAAACAATAATAAATAGGATACAGTATTGACTATTTCAGCAACATACAAACTGCTTGAAATATGTGTAAAAATGTATCAGATATTTACTTCATTATGTTGCCAAGAGCTGTAGGACCCCGATATGTATCCCTGAGTTAAATGCAGCTTACATCTAAGATTCTTATAATCTTTTGCCTGCCTTGTTAGTGGGTGCTATTTGTGCCATGCTTGTCAGTTCTTACCTACCTGCCTGAGACCCAGGGTTTTTAAGAAACTTTTATTGTAAAAACAAAAAAAAACAGTACATGTCTATTTTTCTTACTTAGATGAAATATAATATCATCAAGTAACTGATTTGACCCTTAGTTCAAAGCAAAAATATTTTATACTATGTACTAGACGACCCGCCCCGGCTTCGCACAGGTGTATTATACATATAAACCTTCCTCTTGAATCACTCTATCCATTAAAAAAAACCGCATCAAAATCCGTTGCGTAGTTTTAAAGATTTAAGCATACAGACAAAAATAGCGACTTTATTTTATACTATGTAAGGAAGCGGCGCAATATCAACAATGACACCGGGGGTCTCAAGAGGCTACATTCAACTTCTTTATTTCTAACATAATACAAATTGTTATTCCGTGACAGGTTCGCAAATTCCTTGAAATGACCAAAGAAGACTCTGACTATGAAGACAAAGTGCGCAACTTCCTCGAGGAGACCGCTCAATACAAACGCAACCGCAAAATGCAAGAACTAGGCCAGCAGCCCCAACCTGGCGCCGACCACGATAAGAAGAAGAAGAAAAAGAAGGATAAGTGAGTCTTCTAAGCTCTTTTTTACTGTTGTAAGAAGGGTGTCCCCAAATCAACTGTATGTTTCTTTTTAACCCCCGACGCAAAAGAGGGGTGTTATAAGTTTGACGTGTCTGTTTGTGTGTTTGTCTGTCTGTGGCATCATAGCGCCCGAACTACTGAACCGATTTCAGTTTAGTTTTTTTTTTGATGAAAGGAGACTTAATCGAGAGTGTTCTTAGCTATGTTTTATAAAAATCGATTGAGCCGTTTAAGAGTTGTGGTGGGTTAAAGTGGGGATGGAAGAACCAAAATTCTACAAATGTGCCCAAAATGGTTGTCAATGTGTCGGGGGTTTTTTAAATTTTTAATTTATATTAGTTATTATATGTATGTTGCGCGATCATTTCACCAGTTTATGTTACATCCTAGACCGCATATCTGCTTAACATCAGGCAGTGTGTAGTCAAACGCAAACCTATATGAAATAAAATACGAGTTACGAATCAATTTTCTTTTTCTGTTTGGTAGATTATTATTAGAAAGAAGTTTGAGAGGTAGTCCCATTTAAATTTTATCGGAATCGGCTGAGCGGTTTCGGCAACGTGGCATTCTAATATTATTTATTGGTCTAAATATATTATGGTACCATGAATATCTGGATAATTTATATTTTTTCATGTTTAAAGTTATGATATTTTTACAGAAAAAAGAAGAAGGAATCAAAGCGAAAGCGCAAGGAACAAGAGAGAGAAGAAAAGAGGAAAGCCAAGTTGGCTCGACAATCCACTAACAATTCAGATTACAACCTGCGAGAATTGGAAAATATAGGGGACAAGAAATTAAGGGATGCTATCAGGTAATTATTGTTTACACTTTTGTATCGTTTCATTTTCGGCTAGGGCTAGAACAAATATTGACAGAAGCGAAGCGAGGTATGTGCTTCAACTTGACGATTTAGCTTTCCTCTGTCCGGATGTTGATTTTTGTCTACAGGTCGCATTGTACACGAATCGACGAAACTTGATACATACGTTTTATATGTATATTAATGGCTTTTTTGTCATCGGCGATTTTTGATTATTTCCCTCAAATAGGAGGGAAATTTGCTGTCGTGGCATTTTCATCAGCAGATTTCGTTAAAATTTAGCAAGATTGTTTAGTATCTAAATCTTTTGCCTTATGAAGATTCAGTTAAAGAGATGTGTTGAGCGAGATCTATTTTTTGGTTAACTACTAGGAATAATTATTTACCTATTGTTACAGGAAAGAATTGAAAGGAAAATCTAAGAGAGATCTAAGTGAAGACGGCGAATATGACAGGAAACACAACGAAAAGAGGTATTACAGAATCTAAAATGAATCACCAGGGACCAGCAATATTAAATCGGATAAGTTTTATATAAAAGGCGACAAATAATCTTCAATCCACATGGACCTCAAGTCTAGTATTATCAAAGAAGTCCAAAAAATATTCAATCTAATTAATTGATTAACATTACATATGAATCATTTTTTTAGTAAAAAATATTTAAATCTAAACCTTCCTCTGGTGCAATCCCTATTTATATTAGCCTATTTATTTTTATACAAACAGGCTTATCATAGAGACCAGCCTGCAATATGTTATGTAATAAAAATAGCTCTCGATTTTAAACCCAGTACCAAAAATGTTGCGCGAGGGTTTGAGGACGGTATTTACGTCGCAAATGAGCAATATTCTGCGTTAAAGTGTTTTGTTCTAAAATAATCTTTCCGATCGATAGCCGTCTTATAGCGAGACCATTGATAAAATCGATTGGGATTATTTCCGATTACAATTTAGATTCAGATGGAAACATTCCTATATTTCGTGACCTGTTGAGTTTCTTTAATATTTTATATCGTGGTATTCTACGCTCAAACATTCACGTAGGTACCCACCTGGGTACATTCTCTGGGCCCTAGAGACTGTACCGACTAAGCGCTACAATTTATAAGACTACAACGAAACCCCCTAGGTGGGTACTACCTACGTGAATGTTTGTATTCAGTGTGTAATTGATTGTACAATATTGATTTGTAGCAGGATACTGGACGAGATGCACGGGCTGGAGGACATCGAGTCGAAGCTGAGCGCGTACCACATGATGGTGGACAAGGAGATGAAGGCGCGCCGCGGCAGCCTCAGCCCGCCCGACCAGGCGCCGCTGCCGCCGCTCGAGAAGCCCAAGTGGAAGATGTCCATGAGCGCCGTCAAAGACCCGTTAGTCACTCTTTACTCTTGTAAAACCCAAACACTTCATATACCTACACATATAACGCCAATGGTCTGTTATACTAAGCGCCACACAAATGGGAAGGATCCGACGGATGGGAAGTTAGCTGCAGATGACACTTCGCCGTGATTCGCTAATCATTGCGCATGTGTGCACAATACCGACACAAGGGGCGAAGTGTGTAGGGAGCGCGCGGGAGGCATGAGGTTGGCGGGCGGGTGTGCCCCGGCGTCTCGTTTCTCTGGCTCCCGCGCATACCTATATTTCGGCTTTTGCGCAGCTCTCTGCACATAACTTCCCATCCGCCGGTTTGCGTGGCGCTTTGTATACATTGTGCGCCCCCAACAAATTTGGTTTTGCGAGGGGTCGCCATTGACAGAGGCGTTAAGGAGAACGATATAAATGTACTTTTGTAGTGGTAGGAATATCTGCCACACTTATGCCATCACATAGCCTGAGGTGAGCTATGATACCTTTCTATCCAGCGGGGACTTGAAACTCTGCTTAAAATCATACATTACACAAGTGGAAGATGTCCATGAACGCCGTCAAAGACTCGTTAGCCACTGTTCACTTGTGTAGTGGTAGGAATATATCTACGGCAGCCTCAGCCCGCCTGACCAGGCGCCGTCGCCGCCGCTCGAAAAACCCAAGTGGCAGATGTCTATGAGCGCTGTTAAAGACCCGTTAGTCGCTCTTCTGTAGTGATTATACCACACTTGCCAGGAAACAATCTGAGAGATAGGTCATAACACTTCTGGATCTAGCAAGAACCTTAAGTTCCCCAGGAAACCCCACTTAAAAGCACACATTACTCAAGTGGATGGATGTCCATGAGCGCTTTCAAAGATCCGTTAAGTCACTCTTTACTTCAGTGGTAGGACTACCTACCATACTGTTGCCAGAAAATATTCGAGATGGGATATTCGAATACACTTCGCGATCTAGCGGGTACTTAAATTCCCTAGGAAACCCCACTTAAAATCACACATTACCCAACTGAAAGATGTCAATGATTGCTGTTAATTATTTACTTCTTTTTTCATTAGTCACTCTTTTGTGTAGGTAGGACAAAAAATATCTTAGAAAGACCTTTCATTGGCAGTTGGATCTAAAATGTCATTATAAATAATACAGATTTGCACCCGTTATATTATTTTGTACATTTAATGTCATTTCCAATTTCTTGCAGTAGAGTTAAAAAGAAGGAGTCGTCAGCGCCAAAAGGATACAAGGAGCGTTATGCGTTTGAAGACAGTTCTGACGATTCACAAGATAACACTAAGGTTAGTGTAAAACCAAACACTACGTGTATCAAACAAATCTAAAGAAGTATGTATTATGTCTAATTACAATTTAACCTATTCAGCCCGCATAAATGTAACATATAAATTTAAAACAGTTCTTCTATCATACAATCGTGAGATCATGGGTTTAAATCCCGGTCCCGTACCAATGAGTTCTTCAGAATTTATGTAGGGAATTTTACACCACTGGCTCTTAGTGGTTAGGCCTACATCTTGCAGTGGACTATTAAAAAAAAGGCTAATACAGTACAACCACCCGGCTTATTCGAACTTATTTATTCGAGATAATCATTTCTATGAATGTATATATTAGCACATGAACTGAGACTGAACGCCCATCAGACTGCGCTTAGGAGCGCTACGGAAACATCAAATACGATTCCTGCGTCGTGAATAAGGGTGTGTGCGTATGGTTTCACTAAAGATTGAAGATTGCGGCGCGGATTTCTTCCTATTCAGCTTCATGCTGCTTATCGACCTCTCTGTCAGCCGCTGCCGCTGTTAGTAGCTCAAACGTTGTTCAACTAGGGTGTGAGAAAATGTTCCGCATGAGCAGACCGGTATCGACATGCGAGCTAAGCATACTCATAGTACGCGCGCTCTCCAAATCGGTACGCGATTTTAGGAATACCATCTGCCTGGTATTGTCAGTTGAATAATAATATGTGTATTGTGTTGTGCAGCCGTCGCCCGGCACGGACAAGAGCGTGTCAGTTCGTCGTGCGATGGCCATGAAGGAGCCGCCGCCGCTGCCGACCGCGCCGCCGCCCGGCAGCAAGGCGCGCGAGCCCGACCCGCCCGGCACCGACCACCCGCAGCCGCCGGTAACTATATCTCCACACTACACAAGAGCGTGTCGCTCCCGAGCGCGATAAGTTTTCGTTACTCCAGCCGTAGGACGTCCACTGCTGGATAGGCCTCCCTATAAATTTCCAATAAGTCCGGTTGAAAGCGGCCTGCATGGAGCACGTTCCTGTGGTCTTAATTATATTGTCGGTCCACCTAAACGGTGGACGTCGTACGCTGCGCTTGCCGGTGCGTGGTCTCCATTCGAGAACTTTACTGCCCTATCGGCCATCAGTTGTCATTTCAGTTTACTAATCCGTTGGGCTATGTCGGTAACTTTGATTCGTCTGCGAACCCCGCTTCGTTACCCCGCTAGTTAATGTAAATTACGATAATATGAAAAAATGTTGTGTTGTGTACAGGTGCGGAAAGGCAACATAGTGTTGGACAAGTTCGGCTCGTTCCGGCTGGCGCAGGAGGGCGAGACGCCGGTGAGCGTGGGCGACGGCCGGCCCGAGCAGTTCGTGACGCGCATCAAGCCGCCGTCGCCGGGCGGCCGCCGCCCGCGCTCGCCGCCCTCGCCGCGCCGCCGCTCCTCCAACTCCAGCGACGACGACCGCCGCTCGCCGCGCAACTCCCGCAGCAGGTAACCACCGCTCTCTGTCCGCTTCACTCACCGCACACGACCAACAAACGCCGACACCACCCACTGTACTCTACTGTAGCAACCTTTTTAATAGTCCACTGCAGGACGTAGGACTACCCACGAAGAGTGATTGGGCCATATCCACCACGCTGGCCCAGTGCGGGTTGGTGGATTCACTTACGCCATCTAATTTCTTCTACGCACGTATGCAGGTTGCCTCACGATGTTTTTCTTCACCGAAAAGCCAGTGGTGTGATATTCCGTACATAAATTATGAAAAACTTATTGGTACAGGACCGGGATTTGAACCCACGACATCACGATTGTAAGGCCGATGTCATTACCACTAGACCACCACGGCTTACACAGCATCCACTAATACTTACTAATTTCAGTGGTGGCATTTTGGCCGTTGAGAACGCTCGTAAGTGGTCATCCTCAATCCTTACTAATCTAACCTAAAAACACTCTATCACCACTGTGAAACGGCACAGCGCTGCCTCAGATAAACGTGAAATGATCTGAACTAAGTGCTTCAAAATACACACCTCTGTCCTCTTCAAGTTGTTAATATTTGTTTCCGTTGTGCAGGTCGCGGCCTCGCAAGTACCGGTCCCGGTCGGGGTCGCGCTCGCGGTCGGCGTCGAGCGGCAGCGCGTCGGCCGCGTCGCGGCGGCGGCGGTCGGGCTCGCCGCGCTCGCGCTCGCGCTCCGACGCCAGCCGCTCCTACTACTCGCGCAGCCGCTCGCGCTCGCGCTCCGGCTCCCGCGAGAGGTGACTATATACTCCTATATAACCTATGTTCAAGTACCGATCTCGGTCGGGACTCCCTCGAGAGGTGACCCATTTCATACTTCTATACTTGTAACACTTTTGTGCCAGCCGTGTAGCAGTACATTATAGTACAAATACGGAGCGCCGGCGCTACTCTTGCTCTCGTGTCCAAATTAGGGCGTTATGCAAGATCTGTAAAGGAAAGAGACTGTAAAACTGTCCCTTCCTATTTGGTTATTTATGCTATCTCTGATTTCAAATGTAACTCAACAGAAATTTTACTATATCATATCGCCAAACGCCAAATTACTACAATATGAATATGAATAAGCCCTGCATGATATACCTAATGTGTAGTATAGGCCGAATCAAACTTTCTGGCTGCTATGAAATTAGCTACAAGCTGCGCGTAAACCAATCCTCGCGCAGCTGTTTTGTGAACTTCAGTCAGAACAGCCTCCATGATGATTCGCCCCATAAGGAAATAAAAAAGTAAATCATGAAAAATGCACCCATCTGCCATGACATTCGCACAAGCACCGTTTGACCGTGGCTCACGGCGCAGTGTCCCCAGGTACCGGCGGAACTTCGTGCGGCGCGGCAACTGGCGCGGCCGCGGCGGCTTCGAGCGCGGCACCTACTACCGCCCGCGCTTCCACAACTACAACGGCGGCGGGCGCGGCCGCGGCCGCGGTGGCGACTTCCGCCGGGACGACAACCGCCGGTTCCAGGGAGAGTGGCGCGACAACCGCGCGCGCGGAGGACGACCGTTCAGGCCGAGGAGGGGCGGCGGCGGACGCGGCAGGCCGTTCCGGTATGAACTGACACTTGATTGCTCTCATTGTTCCTTAAATAACGTCCACATAGAAGTCTTCAGATGCATACTCCCAAGTGTTCGGATGAACTATCGTATGAATTCCACTTTTATTCGCACACCAAATTTTTTTAAATATTTTGATGGGCACGCCACATATTATTTTTTATGTGGCCCTGTTTTTGTCGACTATAGACATCGTTGGCGCCCAGAAATGTTGGTCAAGAATAGGTGAATTTAGCAGTCAAAAGTAACAATAAATACTATGAAAAAATACTTATTTGTGACTGTACTGCACTGCATCAAACAATTTTGATATTCCTGAAATCAATCACGATCGACATGATTAGTGTACGTTAGCCGATGGCAAGATCCGTTGTCGTCAATTTGCTTAGATTTCCTCACAAGCCCAACGCAAACATGTCGTTTCAATCTGTGGCAGTGACTGGCTTATTTAGTTTCAAAGGTGTTTTCCTTGAGTGTTTTTATACTAATATTTATAACAAACGGTATGACAAAATAAACGTATTGTTTTAACTGGTTTGTTACGGTTTTACAGAGGAGGAGGTTACCGAGATTTCCGCGACCGGCGCGGCGGTGGGCGGTACTCGCGCTCGCGCAGCCCGGAGCGCCCGCGCCGCTCGCGCTCCTACAGCCCTGAACGACGGGACAAGGACAGGGACAGGTCAGTATTTTACTACAATAGTAATAAACAAAGTGCACCCACCCCGCAATACAGGGTTATTTCTAATCAATTAGCTTCTTTTTAGGGGCTTATTCTGTACATCAAAACTAACAACTTTTGTTCTACGACTTTTATTAATTCTCAAAAAAAAGTTATTGTTCCATAGAAAAATATCGTTCACCCTCGACAAAATGTATGGAATTTTTTATTTGAGTTTTGACAAAAGTTGTTAGTTTTGATGTACAGAATAAGCCCCTAAAAGGATGCTAATTGATTAGAAATAACCCTGTATAGTATTGAAAGAAGGACCAGAGGGAGACCAAAAATGTCTGAAAGATGATTTTCGAGAGAAAGTCTGATGTTAATGATGACGTGGTGAAAGGACACGTAGTGATTATGACAAAGTAATGCAAGTTTTTCATATTTGACTTGCTGTATACAATACTTCCTAAACGGTCAAACGTTACAACAAAGCTTTTATACCTTAGTGTTTAGAGTTGCATCACATGTTTCAGGCTTTGCAGAAGTTCATCCATCAGCCGTAGGATGTCCACTGCTGGACATAGACCTAATCTATGGATTTCCAATAAGGCCGGTTGGAAGCGGCCTGCATCCAGCGCGTTCCTGCGATCTTAATAATATCGTCAGTCTATCTAGTTGTTGGATGTCCTTCGCTACGCTTGCTGATCCGTGGTCTCCATTCGAGAACTTTACGGCACCAGATATAAGTTAACGGCACTCAGCGAAATTTCTCAAGGTCGAAGTACGAATCGAATAAAAAGTCAACACACTATATTCATCTCTGTCTTTATAAGAACCTATCTGTACAAGTTAAAGTGGGATAGCACGATTCTCAGAGCTCAAATTAATTCAGAAACATAGCACGAGGCCCGCAGTTGTCGAACGGCCAGAAGCTGCATAGAGGTGCCGTTTTGGGACAAATCCAAATTATGCAGCTCCTGGCCGAGTGCCGCTTGAGCGGATAAAAATCTGTTTCTTAAAACACAAAATAATTGAGTCATTATTTCCACAGCTACTCCCGCTATTCGGAACGCGGCAGCCACAGAAGCGAAGGCGAGTATGAGGAAGAGAGATACGTCGACAGGAAGGAATACGATGGCAAATGGGCAGACGGCAACGAACCGGAGCGAAACGCACACGTCGAGGATAAACCCGCCGAACCCGCACCCAAGGAATAAACGTGCATTACAATATAGGGGCTAAATAAGACTAGTTATTACGCTAATTTCGTCTTTAGATGCTCGACGCTACGATTCAGTTACTGATACTGAAGATTTCTGTATTTAAAAAATTTGTTACGCCATAGCTTTCTTTATTGAATTTGCAATTTTCAGTGTCAGTGCTTGAAGTTGAGCTATAAACACTGATGAATTCATTTTGTAAATATAAATAGTATCCGATGATTCGATGTTAATTGTACAAAGGTGTGTTCAATACTTATCTTGGTAAAAGTGCAGATATAAATATTTGCAATTATCAAAATATCTAAGCTAAAACTAAAATTGTGTAGGTGTAGTGTCATTCCAATTTTATCTTATATTACAATAATTTAGTTACGTTATTGGTGTTCCTTTTGCTTATAAGTGGAATGTATCACTGAAATAAATGTATTGAAAACTTGCAAATTGAGTTTATTATTGCATTGTTTACGTATATTATTTATTACCTGTAGGTTATTTACCTGTTGGGCCAATAAGTAGTAAGTATTACAAATTATGGAAACTACGACTACTCCTACGACTTACAATAGTGGTGTACAATACTGTATAGATAAGTTTGGCACATACAGTAGATCGGGCATTCTACCCTTCATTTATTTCGTTTATTTGATAGTACCTAACGCCTATTAAGGTGCGCTTACACGGGCAACTAAAATTGCTCAATTCCAGTCAATACTCGTCAACTATGACGTCACGACTACATCAAGCAATTTACGGCAACGGCAACAAGCATCAATGCTGCGCAATACAATATTGAGCGATATGGCGCAACTTCATCAACTAGGCAATACTGTCCTACACGAGCATTTCAGTATTCGCTCGCTATGGACGACATTGTTCTTGCTGCGGCGGCTTGTAGCGCTTTTTTTTATTATTAATTAAAAACAAAAAAGAAAGAAAAGGAATAGGCGTATCTGGGTGCGATCGTTTTTGGCAAAGAGGCCAACCTCTCGCTCTCCCCGCGGAAGCAAGACGGCAAGCCGCAAAACAAACAAGTGCGAATGAGATATATACAAAAATTGCTAAGAATTTCCAAGCCCATTGGATATTCGTCAATTCGTTTCTGCGACATTGAGCGATATAAAATATCTGGAGCAATTAGAAGCAATAACGCCGAAATAATTGCCGCAATTTATTGAAATTGCTCCATTAATTGCTCCAGATCGGTCCATTCGTGTCGCCGAGCAATTATTGCCCTCGTGTAAGCGCACCTTTACTGATTATGCATACCCGGGAGAGGAGTTCCTCGTGGACCAACTGCTTTCGCATAACTAGTTTGACATACAAAATACGTATTCCTAATGGCACAACTATGCACAGTTTAAATTTTTAGCTATTGTGACAACTACAATCAAAACAGATACTATTCTTTTTAAAACCTCTTTTTTTGTTGGTAATTATCTTCTATGGTAATTATACTAGGATACGAAGCCCGATTACAGAGGCGCCAGAGTAAATAATAGCAACGTATTCTCTCTATCGAATATGATCAAATGCCTAAAGTGAAAAAGAAACGGAATGCTATTATTATAATTACGCTGGCGCCTCTGTAATCGGGCTTACTAGCCACTTTCATGTCTTTGCATAAATATAATCACTATATAGTATAAAACAAAGTCGTTTCCCACTGTCTGTCCCCATGTATGCTAACATATTTAAAAAAAACTACGCAACGGATTTTGATGCGGTTTTCTTTATTGGATAGAGTGATTCAAGAGGAAGGTTTATATGTATAATACTCCTGTGCAAAGCCGGGGCGGGTCGCTAGTTATACATTAACATCATGTCATTTGTTTTCCACTCTTTTTTTTGTCTTAACGTCCGTGGAGCCCGATGGGAGTAAGCCCCGAAAATATATGGCACAAGTTCAGTGGCCGGGAGGCGTCGCACCGCACTGTCTTCCGCAAAGGTCATTGGTCCGAAGATTAGCATGAGTAGTATTTTAAATTGGGTGGTTGAAACAAGACAAACTGAGCTGACCCTTCCCTGCGCTCATTTTTCAATTTAGGTTAGTATATACCTACTTTCTGATTAGCGTGTAAATAGAAAGGTTATGGAAATAAAATTGGGATAGAGGATTGAAACCAAACCAGTACAAAAAATGATATATACTGCATTTGTTCTATTAACAAAAATACAACAGTTCATTTCTTATTACATAAAAGTTTAATTCTTCTTCTTTTTCTTATTTTTGTTCTTGGTAGTCTTGTCCACATTCCAGTACCAGAATAATTGGAAGACAATGGCTCCATTGGCCACGGTGGACACACAGTATGTGACGATGATGATGAGGTCTCCCGTCTCCTGGATGGATGTGAATATCCTGGCTATGCTGCCTCCAAACAATAGCAGAAGAGTTATTGCTGACAGCTGACCAGTGCTGCCATTCTTGTAATTTGTGACCACTTGAATTGACTGCAAATAAAAAATTCAATTAAGTAGGTGTTCATCAGTTACCTAATCCTGATTAAGATTGTCGTTTTCATTAGTAAGAATCAGCAAAGTAACACTCATGGTAGGTATTTAACTGTCAGTAATTTGATCATAAATATTTTAGTATTTACCTCATCAGTTAATTAGGTACATATTTATTATAAGAGACTGAATAAATAACTTTAGTAATGGATTATGGTAATTTTTGGACTCTACAACACAGTGAAGTAGGCATTGAATTAAAAACTTCCATGGTCACTGTATCTCAATTTTCAGGCTTCACATTATCATACAATACATCTTTTTATCAGACTAAATATAATTATGTGAAAGTTTTTATGGAAATAAATATAATAAATAAATATTATTGCAGTGCAGTACTGAATAAATGCAGTACATTTTCTATGCGTAACCAATGTCAACAATTGAATTAAAACCTAAAGCATTGCAAGATTCATTTCCATAACTTGCAACATGCATAAGAACACCCAGAGTGTTAGCAAGCGAAACCATATTATGCTACTAAGTTTTTTTACAAAATAGTTAACAATACAATAATAAATTTAAGTAATAAAGAGAATAAGATACCTTAGCTATGAGAATAATAGGAACATTGATTGCTTGCATCATCCACAGCACATCCACCGGGGTATAGCCGCTGACAAGAATGGATATTATGCCGGCATAAACAGACAAAAATACAAAGGCCTTGGTTGGTGATCCGCTATAATGTAAGACTAGTGCAGCTATTGCTGCGGTTTGAATCGCCAGAAATGTTCCTTCGCCCCATGCACTGAAAAATAATAATAAGGTATAAAGCTGATGTATTAGAGAATCAATTGTAGCTTGTTGTAAAGGGAAACATCAGCAACTGACCAACCAATCGTTTATTAGTGAGGCAGTACTTAATAGGTTTCTGGACAACAGTATTATAAAATTGTTAGGTACCTAAAGGGGAAGTTCATAACATAACTGTATGCGAAGTTTGCGGTGATAGCAAACAGCTCCAAATATACGCCATAGATATTGATGCCTTCTGCACTTTTACTGCCAAATATCTTCAATATTTGTGGAACTTTCACAAGAATCGATCCGGCAATGATGCCAATCCCTAGTCCTTTGCTCAGCGTAGATTTAAAACATGGAACTGTAAAAGATAAATGATACAGATTTTTATGGAAAGTTAAGGATAGTTTCATTCAACAACAGCAAGATAAACATTGAATAGACAACTTACCATCTAAAAAGTTATAATCGACGAAATATTCATCGTAACACTTTTCTGATAACACCGATAACAGTAAACCCTTTAAAAAATCAACCATTTTTGCTATATTAATATCAAACTATGTTAATTTATTTTTGTTTGGATTTGAATTGAAAATATCTTTGGTTTTGTACCGACCGCGACCGAGGAAAATCAATTTGCTGATTACCGATTGATTACCGATTTCTCGTCAAATTGATGACATTATTTGACAGACGGACACGCACGCAACCAAGTAGTTTTAGACACATTTAGTGTGACCAGAATGAATTTAAAAATTTAGCTAGCTATTTGAAAAATTCTGCTCAATCTACTAAAATTCAATAGGTATCTTCTAGGTAAGCGTGCTACAACCTAGACCGCATATCTGCTTAACAACAGGCAGTATGTGGTCAAACGCAAACCTATTCAGAATAAAAAAAAAAAAAAAAAAAAAAAAACGTATATAATTATATATACGTACCGCATACGTACCTATACGTATACGTACCGCCTCTGTTTGCGGACCGCCGCTTATTATTAAGCCGAATCAACTTTCTCGGCAGTGCGGTGGTGAAGTTAGCTACAAGCTGCACGAAATCCAGTCCTAACGCAGCAGTTAAGGCTGATGGTCTCGGTAAGTGCGTAAAATTTATTTTTCTGCATATTTTGTCATTTACAAATAAACTACCTCGTTCTAAGATTACGTTTTAACACATTAAGCGGTCGTGATTAGGTAGTGTTAAGGTACATTATATTATCCCCTCGGGTGGCACGCGCCCAGAGATAGAGCAGGGCTCGCCGGCTGTACGCACAAAAAAATAACTCACTCAAAAGTGTCAAGTTCCGCCTGAGCCGAGCGTGCAAGTGAGAGCGCGGAACAAGCGATATAGAGCACGATCAGCCTAAGCGTTCAGCTTGTTCCAGTTGTTGATTTAACAATGTTTTCTAATGACGTCCTCACGTAAAATTACGTTAAAATTCCTTTTGCTGACATATCTGAAAATAATCAGGCGATTCTACGAAAGTTTGAGTGAAGTTTTACCACAGCCCGGACACTCCGCGATTTTTCATACAAAATCTGCTGTCTTACGCACACCTACACAGTACTTACTCACAGACAACACACTTACTCACGGTCGCTACACGCGCATTTGTGTGCGGAACGTCTAAGGCTGTCAGCGATCACCACAACGTGACGACATGCCGCGTGAGTGAGACAGTTGCGTACTTAATTTGCAAAAATGAATATTAATCTAGTGCTTAAAAAAGTATAACAATTACTTAATTTGGAAGCATTTTAACAAAAAGTAACCGATCTACTTCTTTTGTAAGATAATATCAAGAGGAAGTTACCAAGTAATGTAAAATAAGTTCCTATTATTTATCCTTAGGGAAACATTAAAATTTCTTGTTTTGTTACGTATCATTGATATTCAACCATACACAGTACAAGTGTTCCCTATTGTCACAGTCTAGGTAGTTTTTATTAGAAAATCCACCGGCCAGTGCAGCCCGCGCGCAGAGTACACGATGCGGTACGTAGCGCGGGGTGGAAGTGAGGAAGACTCAAACGGGTGGGGGGTAACGAGTGGCCGTTCTATACGTAGTATTATTATATATTCTTTGGTTTTACTAAGTGAAATCACTGTCATTGCAGTAATATTTTTACACGTACGCATTAAGCACTAATTGTACCACAGTTTCAATCACAAAACAGTCGCATTTATCTTTACAACTTCGGGGTGGCTCTGCTGGAGAGTATGCTCCGCAACAGACCCAACAGAGCCACAATTGATGTTTATTTTATCAGTACCTAATGGACGTACAGCAATTATATTATACGTACATCATTTTAAGGTACATAATATTGATTTTATTTCTAACTGGTGGCGCTGCCGCAGAGGATGACACAAAAGTTATCATTAGATTAAATCTGGTAAGCCTTTAATGGGTGATGAAATTCTGCTAAAATCGCAGTATTCGCTTTTTTAGGTTAGGGTCACACTGACCATTTTTTTCAGTAATTTCATCGCCACCTCGGAAACTAAGCTCTTATGTATAGTCAGCAGGAAAATCTTATCTTGGGTTTTTACCACAGAACAGATTTTTTTCTCTCTTCTGTGGTTTTTACCATTTGCAACTACACTCAAGTACTGATGAGTTTAAAAAATTAGTTTTGCGACCATGAATTGGTACAGACCGAATCATACAAGTCGGCGGATGTGAAGTTAGCTCCAAGCTGCGCAATATCCAACCCTGCCTGAAGCTCAATAAATACCTACAGCGCGTTAATTGGGATTCACGTAACTTGTACTAATTTCATATCCGCCAACTTGTATGATTCGGACTAATGATAATTTAGTACATACAAAAAAGTGGTCAGCCAGTGTAGGTACATTAGTGTCTCCGTTTATACAGTACTCTTTGCATTAGTGCATCAACAGATTTTCACTTTTAGTTTTTGTGGGATGTAAGTATATATAGTTCCTACTAAATGAAATTCCACTATTACCACAGAGTGACTATTACTTTCATACCACACTCATCCATCACCATAAAGATTTTTTAAATCTTTATGTCCATCACCGATCGAAAAAATAAGTTTATCAAAATACTGCTTTGCAATGTGCAGGGATTCAAGAGCATATTTACAGGGTTATTCCTAATCAATTAGCATCTTTTTAGGGGCTTGTTATTTACATCAAAAAAAGTTGTTAGTTTTGATGTACAGGATAATCCCCTAAAATGATGCTAATTGATTAGGAATAGAATAAATAACCCTGTATTTATACTGCGTGCCACCAAAGATGAGACTTGAGAAACCACGTTGGTTTGTAATAAATATACAAATTCTGGATAATAGATAAACAAACGTTTAATAGATATACAAACCCTGGATAGATAGTTTGTACTTACACGATTGTACCTGCGTAAGATTCCCCACCATTGGGGCTCGTCAAGTCTCATCTTTGGTGGCACGTACTATACATACTTGCCAGACCCATTTATCACAACTTTTACTATGGGGTCAACCTCAAAAATTATCTATAAGGCATATAATAATATAACTACCCTTCTTCTTTTTCGTTTTGGCGTCGCATTGTTGTGCATTTGCCAGTGTCAAGTAAATAGTATTAATATTTTTGTGCATTTGCCAGTGTCAAAAAAAAAGTTTTAATACTTTTTTATAATATTTGGTCAAAATAGTCAGTCGTAGTCACGTCATAGTCCAAAAAATTCGCGGTCAAGTCCAAACACAGTCCAAGTCATACCTCGGTAAAGCAGTGGAGACTTTACTGGAGGCGTCTATGGAGTTTTGGTAACAACATGGACGTGACATGATACGTCACATTATATCACTTGCCTACACTCATGCACGTAAATCAGCTCATAATCAACGAAATACTACAATTTTTCACTAATTATCACTGATAAAAACACAAGTTTAAAAAATAATACAATGCGGCGACATGATTTTTCCGCGTTCCCGCCAAAACTCCTACCTACCCTTCATGATAACATTTTTTACTATGGGGTCAAAACCTCAAAAAATAATCAGCAGTTCCACTATTTTTTTTAATAGGTACCTACTTAATAAAAGTCCATCATAATAATGAGTAGGTACAATAATATCCTAGACCAAGAATATGTGCCTATAACCAAAGGGAGAAGGGTGAACAACGATGCATTGAATAAAACAAAATAGTATGCATCAATGTATTTTATTAAAAAATGGAAAATGGGAGAAGAAAAATTTCACAGAAGATAAAGATGATCTCAACAAATCGACAGAAACCCACCTCAGACAATAATCGCTGTATCAGCAATTTTCGTAATTTGCTTTAACAATGTTTAATTTCACAGTAAGTTTTCATGAAAACAATACAGCTTATTTGAGCATGACACAAACTTTTCCTAGCGCGGAGGGTCGCACCGCAAAAAAAGTTTTTAGTTATGCTCTTTTCCAAAATGTAAGTATATTTAAGTACCTACATTTTTATAGAGCATACATTGTTATCTTTGTCCTTCAATGTAATTTCAAAACCAGCAAATCCATCTCAAGATTTACCTACCATGTAACTTGTCTAGAAAATAAAAGCGTACTCTTATATATACCTAAATTACATAATTATGTCATATTTACATGCAAAAACTATTTCTACAACTCATTAATGATTTTTAATATATAATTTTATAATTTAAAGGTGCTAATAGAATTGAGTGAACGCTTATACTTATACCGAGTCATTCTAATGCATGTAAAGCTCACAAAAATAAACGCGAGCAAACGGGACCACCAAGTTTGACATTTTCGTGAAGAATACATATTTACTGTGTTTGGCCCATAAAAGAGAGATATAGAGAGGAAGCTCCCTTGGATTTAAAGAACTACCCAACCTTTTTTTTTTACCTGGGAAAATCTTTTAAAGATACCACCTTTCTTATGTGGGAGCCCCCGCCCATTGCTGGACGGTATACCCACCAAAACCCCCAGGGAAAGAACTACCCAACCTAGAAATTTCTTTGCCTACCCCAGAAAACGTATAAATCAAATACATCCTACTTTTTAGGGTTCCGTACCCAAAGGGAAAAACGGGACCCTATTACTAAGACTTCGATGTCCGTCTGCCTGTCTGTCACCGGGCTGTATCTCATGAACCATGATAGCTAGGCAGCTGAAATTTTCACAGATGATGTATTTCGGTTGCCGCTATAACAACGAATATTCGCTAATATTAATAATGGTACTAGGTAGATGCTTGAAATTTTCACAGAATATTTAGTTTTATATTCCCTTCAATAATAATAAATAATAAAATTAAATAAATATTTAAGGGGGGCTCCCATACAGTACGGAACCATCCGTGCGCGAGTCTGACTCGTACTTGGCCGATTATTTTTTAAACTTTCGCGATTTGAACACATTATTACTATGCACTACGGGACTAATCGCGCACTCAAATTACGAGATAAATAAATACCACATCATCCCGACGTTTCAACCGAGTTGCAGTCACCCCGTTGCAGTAACCACGATCGATGCAACTCGGTATATAATAATAAAGAGATTGGAAAGTGTGCAAAAAAGGTTCTTGTGGCATTTAACTTACTCGTGTTGTCTCCGAAAGGATCTAGAGAGCTATGTGGCAAGACTCAAACACTTCAAAATGCAAACGCTCACACATCGTAGACATACGATTGACCTTTTATTCTTTTTTAAACTCGCTAATGGTATCTTAAATACACCAGATTTACTTTTCGAGCTATCCCTGACTAATCCGCGAACTTTGCCCAGAATATCACGTTTTAATATCTTTTCTTGTTCTGGTTCCCGTTCCAACCTGGGACTTAATTCTCCCATCGCTAGGATGACGGGTCAGTACAACACTATATCAAAGAAAACAGATATTGACATTTTTGATGACAGCATCAACAAGTTTAAAACTACTCTAAGGTCTCTGACAATCTGAGCATTAGCGTAATAATTTAACAATTAATAGGTTTTTTTTTTCAAGTTTTGTTTGTTTTGCTGTTGATGTTAAGTATTATTTTTGTATTTCGAATTTGTAATTATGTTTTTTTTTTTCTAATTGATGTTTTTCGTTCAGTTATTTTTGCAAGTTGTCTTCGCCTGTAAGTACTGTGACATTTGACTCTGTTTACTATGTTAAGTTTTATTTTCTGTGAATTTGTTGATGTACATAGTGTAGGCGGACTAAATAAATAAAATAAAATAAATAAAATAATAACATCCTACTTTTCTGGGGTGTGAGAAAGTAAGCAGCTCCTAAACTAGAGAAAATGTCTAGCTATACCATTGATCTTCTCTTATTTATCCAATTCAACAATTTAAATACAGCGAAATCCTGATGAGAATCGTGATTACGATTACAAGTGAATACTCAAATCTATCATCACCGAAAAGACTAAACTATTAATTATTGAGTTTATTTCAAATTATTGAGTTATTGTATAGTACGTGCCACCAAAGATGAGACTTAACGAGCGTCAGTGGTGGGGGATCTTGAGCAGGTACAGTCGTGTACAAACTAACTATACAGAATTTGTATATTTATTAATGTGGTTTCTCAAGTCTCATCTTTGGTGGCACTTACTGTAACATTTGTAATGAATGACTTCATCAACAACTGTTCTAATTATAGTAGTTATCAATTTATCAATTACATAGCACTAATTAAGGCAGTAAGTTTACGAGTATGTTCATTAATTTCCATTTCATTAATATGGTCATTCATTAAAGTAAACCAGTCTGCCAGGACTATAGAACTGCGTTTGTTACAGTGCAGTAATTTTAATTTAACTAAAAAAGCAATACAACAGAACCGTTATGAACTTATTAATGCTGACAAAACGTGTCGGTTAGCACCAAATTCATATTTCGTTACATATTTTGCTAATGGCTTAAACATAATTGCATTCATTGCAGGTATCTTCTAAGTCTACATACTCCATCCTCGGCTACAACTTCGCTTTCCATCAGGCGAGTTGGTGGCCAAATGTAGCCCTATGCATAATAGTACATTATGATATAAGTGCGGTAAGTTGAAAATTACAGCCGAGGCGATATTGTTAGCACGAGCCGTAGGCGAGGGCTGTAAGGAAGCAGAGGCTGTAATTTTCAAAGCGCACGTATGTCATACGACGTTTTATAACATATTTGCGAGGATATTAATAAAACTCTGACTTGTGAAAGTAGCATCGTGCGTTTTACATGACAATAACGCACAAGTGCGTAATGTCTCTCACTCTCTTGAGTGAAAGTAGGAGAACCGAGACCACAGAGTTCTGCAGTCGGTGGCGGCGTGCGTTTTACATTACAATAACGCACAAGTGCGTAATGAAATACATCACGATATTGAAATTGGTGTAATTACAGCCACTTTACGAGCAAATATGTTATAAAAAACATTACTCGTCGTGGAATAAAGAGAAGTTTAAGAAAATTTAATTTTGGCGCACTGAACCACACGTTTCATCTTAAAAAATAGTATTGCTTCGCAAACTGCAGGGGCTACAAAAAGTTCATGGACTCTGGACAAAATGTATGGAATAGATTTTAATTTACGATTTCGCAGTTAGTCGCATAGTAAAAGTTGTCTAATAAGTTACTTTGCAAAGCAACACCTTGTAAAAACCGAATCATATAGGACGGTGGATGTGAAGTTAGCTACAAGCTGCGCAATATCCAATCAAGACTGAAGCTCATATAAAGCTGCGCGTTGATTGGGTTTCGCTCTGGTGGTAGCTAACTTCACATCCGCCAATGTATAGTTCGGCCTTTAGATTTCAAATACATTTGTGACCACGATATATTTTTTATCAACGTGTGAAAAAGTGACAGATATATCCATCATCTTCCCGTCTCGTTTTGACATGTCGATGTCATTATGTCGTGGCGCGTATGCTAGCCCGGCAAGACATCGTGATTATATTTGAAATAAAATACATGTTATTGCACTAAATGGATTAATTACATCATCTATTGTAAGTTATTTAGTATAAGGCTTCATAGTTAAAATTGGCATCTGTTCATTTAGATACGTTATTCTACCTTATCTAACATGACTCCACAACCAGGTGCTTGATTCTGTCATAAAATAGAAACGTAACGCGACCACGTTATATTTTTTATTTGTGCGGACTTAGACTTCACTTTGAAAAACCATCGTAAAAAAGCGACTTAAATAAATTATACATCGAGTTTATTACGACATTGAAAACAGGAATTCCATTCCCGCGAAATTTGCAAAAAATAAACGTAACGAGGACACGTTACATACGCGCGTATTTTGTAATCTAATAATGTATTTAAAATATCATGCAGTAAAAATGTTTTTGTTAGTTCCCAGATCCAGCGAGGTTCGCCATCCAGCGAGGTAATGCGGCCAGCATTTTGGGCTCTTTTGCGCCGGGTATGGTCGGAGATGGGTTGAGTGTTTAGTTTTTAAGGTTGACCATGTTCAAATATGAAATGATTTTAGTGCTTGAAATTATTAAATTATACTAGAAAAAAGTAATTAGACATCACCTAAATTAAAAGAAACTCATTCAAGATATTTTGACATTAGACTAATCTAAATAGTTAGGTTCCCAGATTATTATAAACCTATAACTATTATATTCAGATGATTTGACACAATACATTATGTAATTTTTAAAACAATTTTCACCATACATAGGTACAATTTCTACCTCCTTATCAACTTGAGATAACTTTTCCTGATAATAGTAAGGTAGTAGGTAATAAAGGGTATGAACTAAATCATACTGTCGCGTAACGTATTGATGATAAAATATTATCCTGATAATAAAATATAATTGATAATACAAATCACTACATAGTATAAAACAAAGTCGCTTGCGCTGTCCCCATGTATGCTTATATCTTTAAAACTACACAACGGATTTTGATGCGTTTTTTTTTAAATAGATAGAGTGACTCAAGACTTCCGGTGCGGAGCCGGGGCGGGTCGCTAGTATAGATATATAACAAGGAAAGAAAGTAAATTAATAACTTTGATTAACAAAAAGAATTTTATAAGACTCCGAAAAGTATATCGGGGGAACATTGGCATAATATTAATAAAAAAAACGTACTGATGAAAATTACAGCATTTTTAGGTCTATTTTTTAAGTGCTATGCGAAATGAGTCCAGTGCCAGTATTCCATATTTAAAGAGATTTAAATGCTGTCTTAGTTTTGATGTCTACCGTAATAAAACCACGCATGGGTATATGTCAAATCCTTACATAGTATAAAATAAATTCGCTATTTTCGTTTGTTTGTTTGTCTGTATGCTTAAATCTTTAAAACTACGCAACGGATTTTGATGCGGTTTTTTTTAATGGATAGAGTGATTCAAGAGGAAGGTTTATATGTATAAAAATTCCCGAAATTCCCACGGGAACGGGCACAACGCGGGTAAAACCGCGGGGCGCTGCTAGTCAAATATATTGGCGGTTGTGATGTCAGCTGCAAACTGCGGATAACCCAATCTTGACTGCGCTCTCTTAACAGCTAACACCACAACCCCCAAGAAAATTGATTGGACCTATACAAGTGTTATATTATAATTAAAAAGACTTACATTGGCAGGAAGTATTTTTGTACAAATAACTTTTCTGGTCTTTTGTTCCTTACAATTCTCTTTTCCCTTATCCCATAAATAAATCCATAATTCTGCTTATAATGCATTACAAAATCAATGCTACATAATTAATTACATTAGAATTACATATCGATAGATAATACACATGCATTTTGTCAATTTACAAGGCGTCACAGCAAATACCTAGTTATTTCAAATTTCTGTTACTTTTTTTACTGTATCAGCTAAAAAGGAACAGGAATATTTCAAGTCACTATTAAAACGATGGCGCTCTGAAAATTGACATTAATGTGTAACAAATATGACTATTTACATGAAGAAATATAGTAGAAAATGAAATTAACAATAACATAGCTTAATATACAACTTGTAATGAAACATACGAGTAGTTCTAACTTAACTAATACGTTTTCATTTAATACTGTGGTGTGATAATTGCCTATTTATTTCTTAAACGTAAGGCATCTTGTAGGGTTGGGACATCTAGTTGCATTTTCACATTTTAAAAAATTATATCTTTGTTTTTTTGTTCCAAATTTGATACTGAACTAATGTATCGGCTGTCTCAAACCAAAGATATAATAATACTACGTATAGAACGGCCAAACTATGTTCAAGCTCAATATAATAGCGTTTATGAAGTTAGCTGACATAATATGAATAAATTTTTACTGCGCAACGATAGAATGTAATGTAATGTAGTGATTGGGCCATATCCACCATGCTGGCCCAATGCGGGTTGGTAGATTCACATACGCCATCGAATTTCTTCTACGGACGTATGCAGGTTGCCTCACGATGTTTTCCTTCACCGAAAATCCAGTGGTGTGAAATTCCGTACATAAATTCCAAAGAACTCATTGGTACGGGACCGGGATTTGAACCCACGACCTCACGATAGTAAGGAGGGTGTCACTACCTCTAGACCACCACGGCTTCACACAACTGACAATGGTGAACTTTAATTCAAAATGTAGACATAATCGGAAACCTCAATAAAAACCAGGCATGTACTCTAGGACAAATAGATATTAACATAACCAACCCTTTATCAAAACCACTAGTAAACTCTATCGCCTAAAACCTAAACTACAACATTTTACATTTTTCAGTAACTACTACATTATAAAGGCTTCAGTGAAAAAGACAATTTTGGCCTGGAGTTGTTTTTGCCGAGAATTTTCTTTTGTTCTTCTTTTATCCTTTTTTCTTGTTCTTTTTTCATCCTCTGCCTCTCTTCGTCCATTTTTCTTTGTTCTTCGATCATCGCCAAACGCTCCTCAGCCTGGAAAATATTATAATTTACAATGTTATTATCAAGCTTTATTATTTATCTGTAGTAAGTAAAGTTTGTAGGCCGGACCTTACACATGGCTAAATGGTTAAATCAACCAGGATCTACAATTTAACGTGTCATCTCAGCCACTCGCTGAAATGCCACCCACAGTCACCCATCCAACAACTGACCGTGTCAAACATTACTTAACATCGGTGATTGCTAAGAAACACTAAGGAAATGAATGATCTGTAATTAATGCCTTCCGGAGATCCATACTGCAGGTTTAATTTTTTAATTATTTGTTAACTAGATTTTGCTCGCGGCTTCGCCCGCATGAGCCATTTCGAGGCCCTACCTTACCACCCTTATTAAAGGAGGTGGAAAAAAAAAACAAAACAATTTGACATTTGTTCGATTCGACAGTTCTTTTTTGACATTTCTTGGAGCGCACGCTAGAATAGCTCGCAGATGGCAGAATTTTTCCTACTTACTTAATACTTGTTGTTTTAATATGGAAAATTTACGCAATCCTTACATAGTATAAAATAAAGTCGCTATTTTCGTTTGTTTGTTTGTCTGTATGCTTAAATCTTTAAAACTACGCAACGGATTTTGATGCGGTTTTTTTTAATGGATAGAGTGATTCAAGAGGAAGGTTTATATGTACGAGTATAATACACCTGTGCGAAGCCGGGGCGGGTCGTCTAGTATCATTATAATTTATAGCCTATGTGTTATTCTGATATATAAGCTATATAATTGCAAAGTTTCATCTCAATCCGTTCGGTAGTTTTTGCGTGAAAGAGTAACAAACATCCATCCATCCATTCTTACAAACTTTCACGTTTATAATATTAGTAGGATTAATTAATGGAAATAATAGTCAAAAAAATTAGTCTGTATAGTCGGTTTACGGACGATAATTCTACGTAATAACGAACGTCATAAGAAAACATTATTGAATCAACTGAAACAAGCCGAACGCTTAGGCCGATCGTGCCTCTCTATCGCTTGTTCCGCGCTCTCGCTTGCACACTCAGCTCAGGCGGAACGTGACATTTTTTCGAGCGTGCATCTGACGTTAATCGATTTAGACGTTATCACTTCAAAAGATTCTCCATCGCTCTTGAGGATATAATACGTACTACTAGGTACACTAAGTATACTTGTGCTAATATTTATTAGTATTTACGTAATAATCACTATTAGCCGCAGAGAACATATTAAACAAAAAGACTTTATTGTAGTTGTTGTAAAAAGATTTTATTGTAGTTGTTGTAAACTACTTACCAGCTTCTGCTGGGCCTCTTCAATCTTTTTATTATTTTCAGCCATGATTTCCTCCAGCTCTTTCCTTTTACGTGATTCTGCTTCCTGTATAATGAAAACCACATATTAATACAGCCCTTATCACGATTTGTGGATACATGTAAAGAAAAAAAAAAACAAAAAAACTCAAATATTTTCTTCTAAAAATATTATTGTCCATTATTTTTCATCCGATTATTATATTGCCAGTAGATTGATTCGTTGGCAGTCATTTGTCATTGAAATAAAAATAATTGTATAGAGGTACACAATTAAGTAAATACCTATTCAATCACAAATATAGGCAAATAGCTTCCTACTGATTACATTAATAGATATCACACCATTACATTCATGGCATTAAACAATCTGGTAACATGAAAATGTTCCTTGTTTTGTAAATTTATTGATTCTTATTTATTAGACATGTAGTAAATAACTTGGAATAGTTTTACCTTATTCTAAGAGAATAAGATGACAGAAATTAACTATTCCCAAGCTGCTACAATAATTGTATGTGGTTATGATCACTTTGATACATTTTGCACTGTCTTCTTCACACAACAATATTTTTATAAAAAACACAAAGATGGTGGATAAAGAGTATTATTATAGCTTCTTTTGTTTATAAGCAAAAATAATATCTAGGTAATCATTTAATGTCATTAATACACAACATAAAATAAGCTATTTTAGCTATGCAGAATACGATATAGCTGCATTGGTCTAAGGTTACATTGTATCATGTATATGTACATATTGTAAACTGTGTACAGACAGAATGACTCCCATATAATTGAGGAATATTCAATGAGTCATCTCATTTTTTAATCTCTAAGTATAAATAATTAAATCATTTTCTTCTTTTTTTTAATTTTTCGGCAATTTTCAACAAGTAGTTCCAATAATTTACAAATGTATATCCATATATACATCAACATAGATATTGGTAATGATGTATAGTAGCCAAGTGAAATAATTGTGATGTGAAACATATTACTTTATGATCTAATACATGAACAAAATGTTAGATCATTACGAAAATTATAAAATATTGATTACATCATAAAAAATTAAACAATGTGCTCAGTAATTCAATTACACAAAAAATTTTGATTGTGTGAGTCAGAGTGCGCAATGCGTCAAAGGAGCCTTTATTTTACAAAAAAATAGATTTAAAAAATACCTTCAACTCTCACATCGGGATCCTCTGGCAGCGTCTCCGTTTAATTCTTACAGCATCTTGGGCTTGTTCAGTCTTCTGACCTGACTTATAGACTACGTGACTGCCGAGGACAGTCAAGCGAACAGTTTTAAAATGCTAGCCAGTGGCCGTCACGGCAATCTTACGTTACAGGCAGCGGCAACTCTGCCTCGGATGCAAATGACACGTTACAGAATAGAGGTGGAATTATACAGGGCCTCAATTTGGACAACAGGGCTTGTAGCCCCCTTGACAGATAAATGGTTAATTGTAGTTATCAGTTTTATTACATTCATTGACACTAAAATAATGTTCAACCAAATTCGTTTTAGTTTTTGGATATTCAGAAGACATGAATGAGATGATTTACTCTTATCAAAGTGTCGAAACTCAGATTAACCAGTTAATTCTGTTGAACAAAAGCAGCTGTTTCAAACACTGCATTCTTTTATAGCTTAAATGTATCCATTCAGGGTATAATGATCTTAACCAGTTCCCAATCTCTGAGTTTATTAACAATATCAAGTAACATCTCATAAGCTCGAACTACACCTGACTGGACCTTTAACAGATATTATCGAATACTTTTATTAGTTTTTGTTTATAATGTTGGTACAAGACATTCAATTTTACAGTGTGATTTCATTGCTTTCGACAACAATGCAGATTGTTATCGTGTTGGTTTTGTCATGTGCGAGTGCAATTTCTCATTGCATTGGCACATGACTGGCGAAAGAACGAATCTGTTACCTGTCTAGCCTGTTCCTCTCTTCTCTGCTGTTCTCTCTGCCTCTCCAACTCTTCCATCATCTCTTTTTCCATCTTGCGTTTCGCTTCTTCTACTCTTTTTGCAACTTCTTGTTCAATTTCATCCTTCCTCTTTTCTAGTTCTTCTTCGACTCTTTTCTTGACAAGCAGTTCAATTCTTTTTGCTGCTTCTTCTTCAACAACCTTGTGAAAAATGTATACTATTAGTTAGGTATGTCAATTCACAGCAAAGTTGCTCGTATAATGCAAGTAAAATAACGACAGAAGCTCATTAACGTTGCTAGAACGTAAAAATAGTAAACTGTTTTGACATTTTCCATATCATTTATTTTTCACATTTAAAAAAAAATTGAGGGATAAAAAAATGTAAATTAAATATTTTTGAAAAGCCCATATTACAAGCTTTCAAATGATGTATTGTATATATATATATCATCTTGGTTAGATTTTTCTCTGAATAATATAGCACTTGTGGACGACCTTTGCACCATGCTAACAACGCCATAACATCGAACTTTCGCGATTTATGTTATTTATATTTTTGTGGTAGATACCATTTGTTCGATTATGGCATTATACCGAACCTCTACGCCGTGCGCCGCACCGATCGACAATGTATATAAAATAAAATAGGTGTATAAAATGTTATTGCGATTCAAACTAAAAATAAATACATACTTTTTTTACAGCAAGTCTTTTCTTGCCCTTGTTAGCTTCTTCAACTGCCCCTATTATTAAAACTAAGGTGGCAACACTGTTTGCCCTGCCGGTCAGGGTAGCCGGGCAGCGATGCGGGCTGGCCCTGCCCGCACGGGCCTTCCCGCTGACTGATTTTCCTGCCCAGACCGCTGACCAATTGCCCTGATCGACACCGCTGTTCACACCTAGTGCAGGCTGCGTTCTGTTTGCCCGGACCGGCGACCGCAGAACGCATCCTGTCTGCCAAGTCCTTAAACTGTTGGCCCCAGTTGTTTTAACCGTTTAGCCATGTCAAGGGCCTACAGGCGGCTTAAAAACTCCGACACCAGGGCTAGCCATCCACCCTAAACGAACTTAATTAATTACAGCAAAGTAGACCAATACAAGGTATAAAATTTAGACAAATTAATAATTTTACCTTTTGTTCTGCCTCCCTAACACGCCTTTGCCTTTCCATTTCTGCCAATCTATCTACTTCATCCATCTTGCTGCGTCCTTTCGACTTCTTACGATGACTCCTACTACCTTCGTATGAAGCATCACTACTGCTGACTGATGATATGGAATGGGACCTTTTTCTATAAAACAACGGCATATTGTTAACAAGTGGTATAATGTTTAACTGATAATAGTAAATAAGTAATATTACATATTTGATTACCTAGACTTGGAACTTCTTTCCCTAGTTTTTTCTGCATGTTTAGAGCTTCTACTACGAGATGAAGACCGATCCTTAGACCGACTCTTCTTCCTTGAATGTTTACTGCTTTTGTGATGCCGCCGAGGAGACTTACTACGCGATCTTGAACGACCCATTATAGAGAAACAGTAGTAGTGCAGAAACTAGTACAAAATGTAAGAATTTTAGGCAATTTTATCACACATTCGCACAACGCACATTCATCGCATTGCTAATCTGACCTTTTGATTTGACAGATTTGTTGCGACGCCATTTTTTTTATTTCGCGTTGCTTGCTTGCAACTCCACAGATAAAAAATAATTACCGAAGCAAACAAAGGCAGCACTACACTATCAAATCTATTTTTCTCAAATGCGGCCTGCGGCCTTCTCCCATGAATATTAGACCATATTTTCCAGCCATTATCACTTTAGCTCTGGTTGGTCAAACGACACGTGGCAACCACATTTTGTTGTTTTCTCTGGTTGTTTTCAAAACATATTGAAAGCCTATAGTCTATGAAGTTTAGATTTCCGTCCCGCCGCCCGGCGCCCGCGATTATTTTAGTAATAATAAGTATTGGGGGACATCTTACACACAGTCTCTGACCCCAAACTAAGCAAAGCTGATGTGATATGGCTGCCAGATACTGATATACTACATATTATTTTAAATGCATACTTATACAGATAGTAGTACCTAAAATATAACACCCAGACACACTGATCACACACAGTACTAAACGCTCTACGGTCATACACTATCTACATATACGGTATATGGTAGGGGATACGTGGAAGATCGACTATCACTCATCTAATAACCGGATAAGACATATGCTTAGGGTCCCATAGCTTAAAAGAAAAAAAAAACTAAACCCATATAGGATCAGTGACCCTTTGTTGTCCGTATCTCTATCTGTCCATGTGTCAAGACATGCCACCTATCTCGGGAACGCCTGGAAATGAAATTAAAAACAAATAGGTACTATAAAATAAATAAAATAAAATAAATTTATACAATAAAATTATACGCAAATCTATAATAGGTATGATGTCAATTTTTAGGGTTCGATGTCCGTCTGTCTGTATCTCATGAACCATGATAGCTAGGCAGCTGAAATTTTCACAGATGATGTAATTCTGTTGCCGCTATAACAACAAATAAATAAATAATATTTAATAAAAGAAATATAGATTATCTGGTTATCAGATCGGTGAAAGTCGATATTCACCGGCTCCTAGACCAATAGAATAACGACTTGGTAATACTTATTACGATACTTTGTATCTGTAGATATAAGAATAAGGGCATCGACTAATAATTTGTCTCGACGAATTATTCATCTATGAATGAATAAGGCATAAGGCTAACCCTAAAATGGCTACTTACAGATTCTAGAAGTGCAATAATTATAACATACTAGCCGCGCCCCGCGGTGTTACCCGCGTTAGCCCGGGATACAAATTAGCCTATGTGTTAATCCAAAGTATAACCTACCTCCATACCAAATTTCATCTAAATCGGTTAAGCTGTTTGTTCGTGAAAGGTTAACAAACATATAATATACTCACAAACTTTCGCGTTTATTGTACTAGTTGGATTTATTGTAGGAATAAAAAACTATCTGTGGGCATCAAATTTTAATTCAACAGTGTTGTCCCTATCCTTATTTCGAAAATTTAGTGAAATCTAAAATATGCTCTTTTTCTTTTTTATCAATAAAAGAAACTATTTTTGTTGTAGCTTTTATCAAATCATACAACGGAGTTTTCCTCGATTTGTCTGCTGTTATCGACGCATGCTTTATGTTTTTTCTAAACTGGAATCCAAATGTACTTTCTTGTTCAGATGAGCCATCTTGTAGCTCGCTAAAATTGAAAAGTTTCCTTACTCGCACGTCTGTTACAGAACTGTAATGGCTTTCAGTTTTCGCTAACAAAGTGTTGATCCCAGTTTCACTTTTCGAGACATGCTTTAGAGATATAGATACTTTTGAAATTGTTTGTTTCCTAATAGGTGCCATTGTTACATCAGGTATTGACCTACAGCTGACAGAACCATCTGAAGCAATCCTATCTATCAGGTCATTTATCTGTCCATTAACAGCTAATGCAGCCATGCTTAATTCATATTCAGATTCAGTATTCTGACCACCGGCATCTTTCGCCACTTCAAAAAAATCTTCGTCTGGTTCTATCATGATATCGGTTTCTACACCAGTTTTTAATCCCTGTTTCAATTTCTTAAGAACAGCTAAAGTGTCAGTTTTCTCTTCAATGTCAACATTAAAAATTTTGCCAAGATCAAGTTTGCCTCTGTAGAAGTAGTCAGGGCGCAGAGTGAAACCTTCGACAACTAAATTAGACGCCCGTCCATAACTTGGTAAAGTCATCGGTTGACGATAAATACACTCAAATCTTCCTGTAGTTGCCTTCGTATTCCTAGCGTGGTCGATGACAACTGTGAAAAATAATTAATTTGATTATCTTTAGAACTATTTTGCTAGTAGAACACAATATCGAATAATTATACAAAAACACACTGGAATGTTTATGCCGTGGTGGTCTAGTGGTAATGACACCCGCTTTACATTCGTGAGGTCGTGGGTTCGAATGCCGGTCCCATACCAATGAATTCTTTGGAATTTATGTACCTACGGAATTACACACCACTGGCTTTTCGGTGAAAGAAAACATTGTGAAGCAACCTGCATAAGTCCGTAGAAGAAATTCGATGGCATATGTGAATTCACCAACCACACTGGTCCAGCATGATGGATATGACCCAATCACCCTTATTGGGTAGGCCTACGTCCTGCAGTGGACTATCAAAAGACCGGCACAGTCACAGGCAGACATGAACAGTATATTTGAAAGAAAAACGACCATAGAGTATTGTTTAATAGGCACAGCAGTTTATGATCTGAATCGTTCTGAAACTTTGAACATGGGAGCTTTTTCTTTATGATATTAAAGAGACACAAGAAATATAAGGCACAACTAACCTTTAACAATATCCAAAATAACTGCTGGACAAATTTTCGCAGTAACTTGTGTGGTAGGATTAAGATCTGGACAAGAATTGATTTCTATCAACCACGGCTCGTATCTTTTATCAAGAATGAAGTCGCATCCGTACAGTTCGAAACGATTCTTGGACACTGAGAGTGTGTCTTGGCAGCTTAGCATAATACCTACTATAGACTTTCTCATGCCAGGATAGATAATATTGTCCCAAACTTTTTCCTTCCCAATTTTATTTAAGTACTGTTTATATTTATCCGAGTCCCACATGTTATTCTGCGGAAGGTCCGGGTGTCTTTTTGGGCAATTTTTATATTTTCTTTGGACAGCGTTGTTCGTCAAATGAATGGATTCGTGAAAATTCTTCAAACTATATTTCTGTGAGCTGAATTTCAAGTAGCAGTCTCGATACATCCATATCACTAAAGGGTAAGTGCTTGTTACTAAATAATATTGTCGAATGTCGAATTTAGTATCGTGAATTAAAAGTGGTTCCTCTGAAACATTAAAGTTGGTTCAAAGCCTTTTCATATAATATTATTCAAAGGTTGCGCACAAAACAAATTTTTGCAACAGCGTTTAGGTTAAGAATAAAAATTCGAAATGGATACATTTTTTTCAATAACAGACTGAATATGAACTTTGTTGCTGATGTTACTTTCCAGAATCCCAGTGGACTACAGACAGTTATACCTACTGTATTGTGTGATATAAAATACAATCATATAGCGATTACTCACATCAAATTTCATGAATCTGGATATCTAAATAAGGTGTCATTAATAAGTCACATACAACTGTCGATATTATACTCAATTAATACATACCAATGTACTTCTGGATAACATATTTCGCATTAGTATTTTCCAACATGTTCGTGATAATATTCAATTTAGAAGCCATTCTTATGCCTCTGCCCCTGGAACAATGTGGCGGCTTTATGATCCAGATATTATGACATCCTTCGCATCTTAGTTGAGGCCTATATTTATAAATCTCTTTTAGCAAAAACTTTGCATAGTTTATGTACAAAGGCAATTTGTTTTCTTTATCAGGTACGAATACGTCATTATTTGATATTATGCTGTAATATTTTTTCAAGAATGTGACCCACTGGCCGTTGCTTGCGGTGTTGAACGTTCGATCTATGTCTTTGTGTTCTTTACGAAACAAGTACTCTTTGCATCGGTTTATAGCAAACACCACTACGTTCATGGACACATTTCCGGTTTCCACAAATATTGGGCGCTCATTTGCAACCATTGATAGGATCCATTTCAGCAAACTGGTGCAAGCAGTGATTTGAAAGTCTTTTAAAAATCCTTCTTTCTCACCAGGGTTATAGCTGTTATACGTGCGAGGACCGTTGACTTCGGCTACATTCTCTATGTAGAACCAGTGGTCTCTTTTCATGGACGAACACAAACCTTGTTTGGTTGTCCACGTGGCGTCGACTTTCAGTTTATTCACTACTGCTGTACTGTCTATACACATATCAATAGTTGTATCAGGGTGATGGTCTCTTACACGCCAAATAAAATTTGGTGGACTTTTTTCAACAAAGTTTGAAAGCAGCAGTCTTTCAAGTTCTCTACGTATGTCGTCCTTGTTAGAAAATGTCCCATTTCGTATTTTAGACAAATTCATTTTGTTAGATGGAATTTTTTCTACCCATCCGCGTTCAACTAATGCTTTTCGAACTGCGTCACAACGACCATCAATAGAAAATATCGTGTGATTTTTCATGGCTTCTATGGCTAAGTTTTTTAAAATTTGATATCTGGTTGATCTTGATTGGCATCTACAAATCAAGTAGCTCTTTTCTCGAGGTGATAAGCCCACGTGTGAATATTGACCTTGATAGGATGGCATTGTGGGAAGATTTCGACCGGGTCTTCTCATCGTAAATTTATTAAAAGGGGAATATAATCTTTTCACTCCACCATTGTCACTATGGCCAAGTAATGATCTCTGAAAAATAATGGTTACGTAATATATTGTGAAAACAATATTAAGAATGTGTATTAGGTAATATCCATCCATTTATTAATTCAACTTTCATAGTTGCTATCTTGTCTGGCATAATTTACTAATTTTAATGGATTGAGTCCCAAAAATATTTCACTGAATCTCTTAAATATGAAAACTATGACCTAAGTACATATTATGTACTTCATACATAAATATATGTAAATACCTTACCTACAGATAAATATAAACTATAAAACATTTAATTTATAACATCCTACTCTAGCATTATATGTACCTCTAGTACCTAAATACAAATTTTCTCAAAAATATACATTTAGTCTATTATATAAAGTGCTAAGAAATAATTAATTGGCAAATAATTTTATTTCATGAATATCTAAGTACTTTCTACTTTGAATGGTGTGGAAACCTGCAGGTTATGCGAAGCTTCAGAATACTGCACTATATCTTCATCTTTCAATACTTTCTGAGAAATTGAATTGGAGCCATTGGTCTGAAGAAAAGATACAAGAATTTATTTTTTCTTTTGTACATTGGCATTTATAGATCATATTTTTGAAGTGAAACTTCTAATGCGATTTCCAACAAGGTTGCGTTAAACATTTAACGCTACCATGGAAGGGTGTATGAAAGCACAGTTGCGCCGAAGTTTCACATCTTTCGCGCGGAGGGACTCCACTTCACGGTTTTTTCAAGTAACCGGGGGATAACGAGCATCACTAGGCTTGGTACGGCTGCAAGCATCAATTGACATTGTCACGCATGTTCATAGGTACCTACTCGTATAGGCCGAATCAAACATCTTTGTGATTTGCGGCTGTGAAGTTAACTACAAGCCGCGGAAAAGGCAATCCTGACTCAAGCTCACATAAAAGCTGCGCAGCGATTGGGTTTTGTGCAGGTTGTAGCTAATTTATAAACCGCATAAAGTTTGATTAGTCCTAACAGACCTATTCGCAAAATTTTAATTTGATAAGTATTCAATGATGATGAACGATACCTACCAGTTTTTTCTTAATGTGATTCTTCTTACGCGGCATTGTTGTTCCAATTTATTGTCATTTTCATAGAATGCTTGTTCATTATCTAGAATCTAGAAAGGTATTTGAACTAAATAGTCAATAGAATTTAGAGTGATGGGTATGCATTGTATTAGCTCAATGTACATGCATTACGTACTATGAGTATGTTGTATTGTTACGGTACACATGTTTGTTTTAATCTTGTTTTATCCTTTGTAACGTTATCATTTTATTTTCACCATGGTTGTGGATATGCCACTCATTCCAAATATTTACTGCATGTCATGTTTTAGTAGTCTTGAAAATCCAAACTGACAGATCATGGTGTTAGGTCCCATCAAATTTGACGAAACGAAAAGTGCAATGCTCTGTAAACGAATCAGTAGTCACTTTAGTAAAGAGTTTGCGATAAAAATGTATAGAGTTTTCTAGGTGTTTGATGCTCAGAGACAATTGTCCTGAGTTTTGATGTGTTGTATTTATCGTGTCAATATAAATTTTGAAAAGGCAAGTTTAATTTTAAGGTCATCAATAGTACTGATAGTCAGGATTTCTGAAATAAAAGACAAGGCTTTAAATAATTTAAAGTATAGTATATTTTATAAAATTTCAAGATGCCAACAGATGCATGCGAAAATATGTAGTAAATTTCAAACATCAACAATGCAAGATATAATTTTTTATCCATAAAACAGACAATTTAAAGTATTCACAAAATCACAAACATTAGAATATATTACAACTATTTTTTTTTAATTTTTGGTTAATGGGCTCATTAATGCATAACAAATAGTTAGGTAAAGACTAAATGATGAAACTGTGCTTCAGATTTATGTAGGTAGGTGTAATATCGTTAGGTACAAGTTCTAAAAATATTTACAAAATACTGCTGAATCACTTATAGCATGGCAAAGTAGGTACGGGTCAAAGCATTATTTGGTAGTAAATGTACCTATCAAAAATTAAGTTTCCATTTAAGCATAGATACTGTCTTAATTTTTATACACTTTGCTACCAAATGCAAAATAGTATGTATTAAGTATGAAAGTATTATCGATAACGTCGGCAGACAACAAAAAGTTCTTTCGTTACCACATCTCATTCACTTCTTCACCTTTGTAGTGGTAGGCTCATCGTTCAATGGCGTTATGACCACACGGTACGGAGCATAAATTGATGTACAGCTCTTAGAGAATGTAATCGTTTTCTGCTTTGCTCTACTTTCCTCTCGAAGTTGGCAAATACTCCTACCTATGGCACTGAGTTTTTTAATTGGATCCATTTCCTCAGCGCTCTTCCTTGAACTGAGTGGAACTAAAGATGACCTACGGGTGGTGCTAGCGAGACTAGATTTAGTATGTCTGATTGGTATGATTGTTTCAGATCTATTAGCTATTTTGTTTTGAACGGATATTGTAGAGCGGAGAATACTAGCCGTTTCACGTTCCCATTCATCCGGATCTATGTAGCACCGCTTGTTTCCTACCGATCTATCGACTCTTTTGGGCTTGTCCACTTTAGTGGCGGACTCAGTCCGGTATTTACCGGTATTCTCGGGTTTGATTTCTTCGGGTTGACAGCAGGAATGCCGGGCAACACGACGCTTAGACTCTGCGTTTTTTTCTCGTCTTCCTCGATGAGTCCTAAAAGAGTGCGCGGATGATTTACGTTTCTTCGCGTTTTTAAATGTGATACCAGATTTGACTACAGTGATCGCTTGTCGTACCGTGAGGGATTCCTTCGGAATGAGCGCGATTCCGTCCCTATTTGTTGGAATTACGTCGTACGGATTTAACCAAGTCAAAAAGTCTGTGATGATTGGGCCGTCGTATTCAGGAGGTATAGCTTGATCTTTTTCGGGGATATGATCGCCTGAAGGTACGCGAGGAGCTATTGGGGTGACGCTCCTGGCGTCTAGTTTCCTTTCCTTGGATTTCTTTATCATACGTTTACCATTGATGCATAAAGATAGGCCAAGATACGCCGGGGCTTTGGGTACGACTTGTCTGTAAGCCAGTTCGAACGTTCCTGTGTCAGCGTCAGGGCTGTAACGGCGGTCAAGGACCACTGGAATAGAAATTTTAGGTTAAGTGTAAATACCTACTACATTTAAGATTTTTAACAATCTTATATCTTAACATCATACTAGCTGAGCGTGCACAACGCTCAGTACTAAAGGTTATGATGAAAAAACCACTACGATATCCGACCATAGACGTCTTCAAAGACAGCGGAGTGCTGAGCGTTAGACAATTATTCATATTGAAATCTTCTATCTCCGTTCATAAATCAGTTCTTGCTGCTCATGACTATGACGAGAATTTAAAAAAGAGAATTCATAAATTAAATTATCCCAAAGTGAATTCTAGTTTCGCTTGTCGTTTCGGAGATTTTGTTAGAACTCACATCTATAATGTAGTGAACAAACACTGTAACTTAAAAGAAAAAACTCTGTAAGAAGCTAAAAAGGCTATTTATAAATTTTTATCTTCAATGAGTTATACAGAGACTGAGAATTTGTTAAAAATTATGTCATAATTAAGAAATAATATTCTATCATAGTGTGATTTAATATATGCATATATCTTACATAATTATACATATCAATATATATATTTATTGTTATATTTTTTTTTTACTTATAATATGTACAATTTATTTTTATTCTCAAAATATAAGCATTCGTAACCATATCATATCTATTAGTAACTATTATTCATTTTTCGGAATTTATTACTCAGAAATTTAAACGCAAAGAAAAAATTGTCAACTTATAGAGGTTCCAAATCACATGGATAATTCGTATTAGATTTCCGCGACACAGGCTTAGCCTAGTGCGGAAATCACGGTACCACGTTTTGTTTGGATACAACTGTCATAAACATAAGTAATATTGTTTTTTCATTTGTAACATGTGTGTAATTTTTTTTTTTTCCTATGTTTGTGTTAAATAAAATATTTTCATTTTCATTTTTTTTTTTCAATTCTATTAATAGCCAACAAATGAATGTTGTCCATCACCATAATAAAACATATGAGTAGATAGGTGTGTACCTAATTTTGAACTAATTGTTATTATTTCTCGCAAAAAATCACAATACAGTCAGTATTGTGATTCACCGTGAGCAGGATTCGAACAGTTCACAATTGGTGAAAATATCGATGAATATACACAAAATAATTATTTTTCACAAAAAATGGCAAAACCGCCTTCCATCCATCGTGTACAAAATTTGAATATTTTAGTCGAATTGTTTACATTATTGTTAGTTTTTTCAAAAACGGCTCAGCCGATTTCTGTAAAATTTAAATGAGACCACCTCGGGAGTATACCCTTTTGAACTAAAATAGGATTTTTCGATTCGGTTCACAATTGGCGAAATTATCGATTAACATACACAAAAAAAAAAACATACACACGAACATAGAACCTCCTCCTTTTTTGAAGTCGGTTAAAAAATACATACAGACGAACATAGCACCTCCTCCTTTTTGGAAATCGGTAAAAACCAGGTAAACCTTTGATGTATTTATACCTTTTATAACATCTTCAAGACACTGCGGGCACAGTCTCGCAGTGACAGACGTGGTGGGCGCCAAGTCTGGACTAGAATTGATCTCAATCAACCACGGAGTAAAATCATCAGTCAGCATAAAGTCTGCCCCGTAAAGCTCGAAGCTGTTTTGTCGCTTGTCCATAGAGTCTTGGCAGGCCAGCATTGCTCCGATCAAACATTGCTTCATGCCTGGATAGATTTTCGAATCCCACATTTCGTATTTCCCTATCTGCCTTAAATTACAAGAGTTTGTTTATTTACATAAGTTTTTAATACAGTTTCATTTCAAAATGATGTAATTTGATGATAATGAAAATGAACAGAGTCTCAAATATACCTAACATAGGTTTACAAATACAGCAATTTAAATCAATCACATACATTTGAACATTGGAGAACAACTTTAGTAGCTGAACATAAAAAATGAGGCCAACTTATCAGAAGAGCAATTTTTTTTCAAACTTTGGGACACACATATAACACAATGTATATGTCTGGTATATCTATAACTTTCCCATTATTTTTAAAAGCTTTGAAAAGGTTGGTCGTTATAAAAATATCATGATTTACCGCGGAAAAATTATATCCTTACCTAAGATAAGCCTTAAACGTGTGACAGTCCCACATATTTTCATCAGGTAGGGCCTTATCTCTTTGCCCGAAATTTTTATATTTTGTTTGAACAGCATTGTTTGTAAGATGAACAGACTCGTGGTAATTCGACAAACTGAAGATTTGAGAACTAAATCTTAGATAACTATCTCTGAAAGGAAAAACAAATTTATCAACACCTTATAATGCTTAAGATTTTCTTACCAAACGTATATAAGTATGCACAAATACTTACTTGTACACCCATATAGTCAACGGTTGACTATTAGTTATTAGGAACCATTGTCGAATATCAAATTTTGTGTCGTATATCACCAAAGGGTTTTCTGGAAAATCAAGTTCGAAAATAATAGAGGGTGGTGAAAATGAGTGTGTAAACATAATATACGATCGTGAAAAGTGTGGATGTCAGTTCATTGTGGAAATTGGAATGCTTTAATTGGGAGACCATTCAAATATAACGAACAAACAAACGGTATGCAATTGATTCTATTTGAGATTGAAACCTTCAATAGTCAAAATTTTAAAAGAAAAATAACTAAGTAAACTAGCAAAAAGTTGCATAGAATATGAGTAATCTAGCGCTCTTCTCGGATATTTAGCTATGTTCAAGAAGGGCAGCAAAGATCTAAACACTTTACTTAAATTAAGACCTGAACAATGAACACATAGACATGGGGACCAATATAAATTACGAGTTGCAACGTCGTTTACCATCAGGCGAATTGTGGTGAAGCGCGAATTTATTCTAGTTAAAAAACTAATTTATCAAAGGTTTCCAACAAGAATCCAAGATCAAAATTACCGACCAATATATTTTTGTACGACGTATCTAGTCTTGCAAGAAGGTATGTTGATCAAGCCGATGATGTCTTTGATGTTATTCATGAGCTGGATGCCGCGGCCTCGGCACTTGTTGCCAGGTTTTACGATCCAAATGTTCAACACCCCGTCTATGTCTATTTGGGGCCAGTATCTTGTGATTGTTGCTAGGACCTTCGCTGCCTTTCGCTCTAGCTGCCTGTAAAGTGCCAAAAGTCAGTTAGTGGTTATCCGGATGTCTTAGTTCTCCAAACAGTATACCTCGCGGCACATCTCTCTTACTAAATCTTCTCAAGCCTATATCTCGACTAGCTTTAAGATAGATTTGCTTCATACTCGCAAATCTTGTTAGAATTTAAATATTAAACAATCTTGCCAAATATTATCGAAATCGGCGAATAAATAGCGCGACAGCTGTCCCTCCATTTTGAGGGAAATGGACCCCCAATGAAAAATGGACAACGATAAAAAGTCTATGAATATATAATGAAAAACCTGTGTACAAAGTTCTGCAGTTGAGATTCGTTGAAAAATTTATATCATCGCTTTGAACAACTTTTATTCTGGCTTCAACCCCAACATCACGATAATAAAATGTGCTCTTCCATATAGAAACTTAATTGACTCTCGAGTCTAGAGTCGTATTATTTACCCTACACGTAACAAAACAAAAGATGGAGCTTAGTGGTATAGATTTTATCGTTAGAAATATTGCTATTTGCATTATAAAACTAAATAAAGTCCATAATAACTACTACGTTGAATCTACGTCCCAATAATGAAATTGTACATTGATGTTATCTTTGTCAGTTTCACAATAGAACATATTTCTGAAACAATACACCAAATGCCTACATAACGATGATGCAACCCCATTGTTTTGCGACACTGATCTAATTAATGTTGTGTTGATGTTTGGACGTTTGTGACAGTTCAAAAACATCACTGAAGCTGTTGCAAACATCATGGTTCTTTAGGATATCTAAACTGGTTATTTGAGAATCTCACTATAACCAAACTTATATATACTTTGGCGGCTGTGGTCCTAACAACAAGCTGCGGAAAGCCCAATCCTGACCGAAGCTCACTTAACAGTTTCGCGAGGATTGTGTTTTTTAGTATTTATTTGTTTCTTGCATTTTTTCTTTCTTGTTTTTTTTAGCCTTCTATCGGAAACACTTCGGTGAGTGCGCCCAGGAGTTGCACAATCTGGTCCCACTTGCCCCTTTCTTCTATCATACGGCTAGACAGACGCGACCAAAGCGCCACCCTTTTATGGTGGACATCCCGCGCATTAGAACCAAGCGTTTCGAGTCCACATTCCTCATACGAACTGCCAGAATGTGGAACGCTTTGCCTGAGTCTGTCTTCCCGCTTAAGTACAATGTAGGTGTCTTCAAATCCCGAGTAAATAGGTATCTTCTAGGCAAGCGTGTTACATCCTAGACCGCATATCTGCTTAACATCAGGCAGTGTGTAGTCAAACGCAAACCTATACGAAATAAAATAAAAAAGTATGTGTTTGGCGCAGCTTGTAGCTGATTTTACAGCCGCGAAGATGTTTGATTCGTCTAATTATTATGCTTTGTCTATTGAAAACTAGCCCGGATATTTAGATATTTCTAAGATCTAAATTTTAATTTCTTAAATCAAGAATTTCTTAAATATTGTGGTGTACAACACCACAAAGAAATTGAAGTTCAAAATTTGTAGATTCTTTGTAATTTTTGTTTTCAATGCAAACGTAGGTACCTGTAATCTGTACGAAATTAAAAAAAAAATATAAAAAAATACTCAATAAGTCATAAGACATGGTAAACTACAACCCTCGTGAACTACTAAAACATTCTGCATTGCTTACCGAATATTGCTATTTTTATCTTCAAGGAACTTTGCCTTCTCATGCACCAATAAATAATGATGCGTCAAGAATTGGTCCCATTCGTGTTCCCAAATGTGGGTTTGATCGTCTGTATCATCAATGTCCTTGTGCGTGAAGAACTGTACGTATTCATTCAGCCTCGATATAGCGAATTCTATAGCTGAAAACGGAACTTTTCCATTGTGCATAACTAAATGTTGTTCACTTGTTTTGGCTAAAGTGTTCGAAAGCCACTTGAGGACGCTAATACACGCAGTTATTCTGAAGTCGTCGATGAATTCCTCGAGGCTGTCAGTGTTGTGAATGTTATAGCATCTCGGAAATTTGGTCATGGATATGCCGGGCTCGGTGTACCAGTGCATTTGGGTGAGAGAGGTGGTCAGTCCTTCTTTCGTTGTGAATATTGATCTGCAAAACCTGCACAGAAATTATTGTAGTATGATTATGATAACTTAGCGTTATTTTTGTGGTATTTCCTCTTACTCCCTGAAGTCTGATATTGGATAGGTATTTGAGATCACTCATAAACTCCCAAAAGATATTATCTAAGTCCTGATTAAGTTGGTAATCTACGTATTAGAAGATTTTTTTGCGATATATTTTTTAAAAGCACTATGAAATAATTTTAGATGATAGAATACAGCAATCTAAAATATTAGATTCAAAATAAATGAAACTGTTTTTTCGTCAGGTCAAAGTAATTACCGTGTAGTCTTTAAAAAATAATGCCCAACTAACTATCCAGACAAGGAAACCAACCTACCAATCTACCAAGAAGTTATGTTAGGTACCTGCTAATAAGAACATCTTTGTTACTAAGGAGCCAGTCGTATTTGTCCCGTTTTGTGGTCCAGAGGAAATCGACGGAGTGTTGTTCCATAAATTTGTACAGGATCATCCTTTCGACCTTCGATAGTTCCTTGCCAGTGGCTTTCTTGGGGTCTATGTTTGGCGGCGGGTGGCGGACCTTGAAAATAGTTTGCGTGATTAATAAATCATCTGTGTGTGAAATATCGACGGTGAATTTGTTTAGTGGTTATTAACCATGAGCGCATTGTTAATAGTAGCCAGCTTAAAATAACTGCAAAAGAAAAACCTCGTAAGAAAACTTGTATGTCCAAATGCGATTCAAAACGAAGATATGGTCTAAGATTTAACTGCCCCAACTTTCATATTCAACGAAAAGACTTTGAGATCTACTGCAGAGGCTAAAAACGCATAAGTAGCATCTTTACTTGTTACCTTATGTGACTCGTATTTCTCAAGCCATCCCCTTTCCAATAGCGCCCTTCTCACAGCGGGGAAACCTCCACCCTTTATCATGAACACCTTTCGCTCCTTCATAGCGACGTCAGCGATCTTCTTCAGTTCATTCCATCGTTCGTTACTCACCCAACTTTTGTATTGTTTAAGTTGTTCAGTAGATGAGCTCTCTACAAACGAAATAAGGATCAATATTGCATCGATGCGTGCAGATTTATCGAGTTTTTATGACATTTAGACATGTACGAGTACGTGAGGGAATGTGATTATATTGGGTAATAAAAAAGTTGTTAATAAAATATACGTACCGTGGTACTAACGGGTATGTAAGTATTAATTTTATTCCAGCCACGTGAGTAAGGTAACATTCGTGCAGTGGAATCGATGTTTCTACTATAAAATGCTGAAAACTTTACGGTGTCTGTTGTACGTACGCAGTGTGCTTTGTACTTCATAAATAAAACGTATTTTCTAACTCCTGACGGCGTTTTTCAGGATGTTTTTATGAATGAAAAGTGTTAGAGAATGATTATGAAGATATTAGAGTAGTATCAACTAGTAGTAGTAGTGAAATGTAATGCGTCGATAACGATCAAAAAGTACCTACTTAGATTCAAATCCAAAAGCATGCCTTGTGGTGTAATGAAGTTTACGTCTTCTTTAAATCATGTATTACGAGTAATACGTATTTAAGCATGCGTTGATATCATGTATTACAAAAATGTTCAATTAAACGTGCTTCATGTTTCGGAAAAAATGTGAGTCGGAAAAATGGTAAAACAGTGCTGGAACATTCCAGTGCCAGAATCAGCTGGTAAGTTTTACTCACTTCTTCCTTTAGCGGATACCGCTACATCAGAATTTTCGGAATCAACTAGTATCAGTGAAAAGTAGTTATCATAGAACAGTCTGTAAGCTTTATTGCCTGTTAACATTTTTATATACCTGCACATAGAATCGGCCCATGTTCAGATCTGGAGAATGATACGGCACTGGACGGCCGCAACTCTTTCTTGGCCGTGCTATCTTTATGCAGCTTCGAGTCTGACGCGCTCTCCTCGAGCTCCATCGTCACAGCCATCGGCGCTTACAGCGCTCTACAACCCTGCGGAAGACCAACTGTTCAGGAACGATCATTTTTCAGTTAAAGTTCAGTTTAAGCCATGACGTGTGCACGATACGGAAGCTGAAGTTGGACTGGGGGCTAAATATAAACCGGTAGTGCAATAACCCAGTTGTTTAACCCACATTTGGAGTCCTTGGCTCATCAGCGAGCAGCGCACCGGCCGTGCACATCCCTGCCTGGCACCTGGCACCAGTGACGTCAGAACTAGCCCCGCTGCTTCGTGAGGAATGTAGTTACGCGGAAATTAATAAGGCTAATTTTCTCTTACCTTCTCCAAGTCGGCCGTTACCTTTTCACAAAACTAGGTTAAAGTTAACGCAATAGCGCTCATTAAAATGTTGATTAAATAGTGCTATAGTTTTTTAAACTGAGAATTTATTGGTATCATTTTCATTCTGTTTGGTTGTGATCAGTTATGATTTTTGAAATGTCTAATTGCTTGATTGACTTTAATCTAATTTGTTGTCAATTAATTAGTACTTATTAAAAAGTTTGAGGTAAAGAGTCTGGTTACGTTGGGTAATGTAAAAAATAATAGCAAGCTTAATTTAAAATAGCCATAAACACTTTTTGATAGGCAAACTCTCCCTTCTTGGAGTTTTTGTTAATATTTATGTAATGTTATTTGATATACAAGTACAATAATTATGTGTCATCTGGTTATCAGATGGGTGATGGTCAATCTTCCACGTCTCCCTTACTATAATAGCACACGAAATATATGGCGCTGAGGAAAATCCTTACCTTGCCAGTCTATTAGAGTATTAGGTAATAGTTTAAGTTTCGCTACATATTTGATTCCATCTATCCATCACCCGTTAGACGTCCTCTAATTGACATAGGACTAGCCCTATGGATTTCCAATAAGCCTGATCCTAATTATATAGTTGGTCCACCAAATCGCTGGACATCTTACACTGCGCTTGCTGGTAGGTACGTGGTTACTATTCGAGAACTTTACCGCCCATCTATTCTTTGAACTATGTGCTCTGCCCATTGCCATTTTAACTTGCTAATTCACTGGTCTATGTCGGTCAACAATTAAATATTTCCTGTACCTACCGACAATAATATTACGTGATAAGAAAACATTCTTTAATCTACAACTGAAACAAGCCGAACGCTAAGAACGTGACACTTTTTCGTGCGTGCAACCGGCGTTCATCGATTTATAGCCAAAATTATTATACGAACCACTACCCGCGCTACCGCTTGTTCAATGCTTGCTCCTGCTCCCACTCGACCAAGTGACTATTTACGTACCTATACGTCAAGCAGGGGCATGATTTTGTATGGAGAGTCAATAAAGAGAAAGATAAAGATAAAATACGTTTATTGCTGCTTGTGTAAAGTTGCGTATAAGTCCTAGCCGTTTCCATACAAGTTCCGTATACAATCGAGCCGTACAAAAGTCAAAAATCATGTCACAGGGGCTCTATTTTTCAATTTCGAACACCTAGGAACGTAGGTACAGTACAGTGCCACCAACTTAGCTGTTCAGTTGGCGCAAATTCAAATGACGAATTCAAAATGGCAGCTGACGCACATGTGGTTCCAATTCTGCCCACCACAGCCAAGTTGGTGGCACTGTAGAGTGCGTTTCACAAAAGAAGTCCCACAGACACATCGCCACAATCGCATGGCCGATCCGTTAAAATTAGTTTCACTTATTTCGGGGAACTCCTTTCGTGGTACCCACGGTCTCTAGTTTTACTCAGACAGATATAGGTAAGTACTAGAGTTATTTTTAAGAAAGAAGTCCCTCAGACGCGTCGCCTGGTCGATCTGTTAAAATTAGTTTCACTTTTTGCCGTAGGACTTCTTTTCTGACACGCACTCTACTTACCTTTACGGACGACTTTTTTTTTCTAGAAATTTATTTAAAATTATCCATTTTACGCAAAACTTCAGTAACAAAGGTAGCTCTTTGCAGCACAAAGCTATTACAACTAGAGAGATAGCGCTGTTGTCGCTTGAGGCGATTCTCAACTATTATTAAAGTTGTCGGAAATCAAATTTCAAACAATTTTAGTTCCCATAATTTCTCACGAAAAATTGAAATAACACAAGTTATTGAAAAAACAAAATGACACCCCCCTATCAAGGTTATAGGAAATCAAATTTCAAACAATTTTAGTTCCCATGATTTCTCACGAATAATTGAAATAACACAAGTTATTGAAGAAACAAAATGGCACACCTATAAATAAAAAAAATAGCAAACAACTTATGATCAGATAATATTTCTCATGAACGATTAAAATAACAAGTTATTGGAGAAACAAAATGGCACACCTATCTTATTCAAAAAAATCGTATGTGCCCAGCTAGGTACTGGTTCAAATGTGGAACCACCAATTCCTGTCTTTTAATTAACTGAATGAGCTCTCAGTTGTAGTGATGCGAAAAACTGATCAGTTCATCGCATCGTGTATACCCACCGCCCACCGTCCACCTATACGATACGATAATGTAGCCGGGTACATAGCGCCAACGCAAAATTCATTGGTCAAATTCCAATCACTGAAGTAGATTCCTATATGAATTTGATAACAATTTGACACTATCGGGACAAAAACATGGCAACTAGCCAGTCTACTACTAGTTCAAACCTTAGAAAAAGTTCAAACTATTCTAATATCTTCAATCATTCTCTAATGCTATGGCCACATCTGCGCCCTACGGCGAAGTTTTCGTCACTGGGGGCTCATTCATCTAATTCAAACGGTAGTAATTGGTTGTTCACGATTTGAACTACTACCTGAAGCTGGGCACACACGCTGCGATGATCGCATCTATTCATCAGATCAGTCCAGCGAGGTCCTAATATAGTTGCATTGCCAGTAGGTAGTTATTGTTTAATGAAATGGTACAACCAACTATTTAAAAAAATATCGATCCTACAAAAAGTTGATGTTGCAACATCAACTTTTTGTAGGATCGATATTTTTTTAAATAGTTGGTTGTACCATTTCATTTCTTCAATAACTTGTGTTATTTCAATTTTTCAGCAGTAGTTATAGGAACAAAAGTTGTTTAAAATTTGATTTTCTACAACTTTGATGCCAATTTTTTTTTTGTTAAATCAATATTTTTCGATTAAAATAGGGGTGTCATTTTGATTCCTCAATAACTACCTACCGGCAATGTAACTATATTAGGACCTCGCTGGACTGATCTGATGAATAGATGCGATCATCGCAGCGTATGTGCCCAGCTTCAGGTAGTAGTTCAAATCGTGAACAACCAATTACTACCGTTTGAATTAGATGAATGAGCCCCAGTGACGATAACTTCGCCGTAGGGCGAATGTGTGGCCGGTCCATAACATTTTTCATTCATAAAAAAATTCTTTCTCTCTGTCTTTACTGTACCAATAAATTATCCATTCGTAGCGAAACTGTCTCGTTGGTGTAGTCTTACCATTATTATGGAATGGCGGCCTGCACCGCGGATTTGTTTGATTTTAAGAGAGAACTTTTTTCTTAGCTCGTACTATACAATACGCGTGCTTCAGTCTGGTTAGATTGTTAAGGTTGCCGGCATTGCCAGTTTGTCATACTGCTTGTGTTTGATTCTGTTTGATTCGTCCAGTCAGCAATTGGTAGCATTGATTATGACATAAAGCAAGATGGCGCGTTCATCTCCGTTTGATAGTTCTCTGTGATAATTCTCACGTTTTGTCATTTTCCGAACTTATTTCGTAATGGTCTAGCGGATGTAATATTTGCAAAAAAATCTTCGAGTGTTGTTAAAAGTGGTTGTAGTACATATTTTGTGTTTACTGTAGATTTTATGTGAATCTAACCCACCTGAGGAATGTTGGTTTTTTCAGTGATTTGTGATTTGGTCAGGTGTTTTCGTTTTAGCCAAAATTGAAATTTTGTTCTTGCGCAGTGAGTGAAGTTCCACAGTTCTGATGTATTTGTGCCGCGGGGATGCTAGATGTCGGGACTGTTTCCAATGTTGGGAAACAAAAGCGTGAACTATTTGTTTTGATATACCGTGATAAAGTTTATTGAGTTGGTCGGACGGAGAAAGAGGCCCGGCCGGAGTGATGGCCTTCAGCGAGGTAAGCCTTTTGTTCCACAGCATCACAGCTCCTTTGTTGTCATCCATCATCTGGTTTCTGGCAAGCTAGAACTTACTTAGTGCATGTGAAAACTTATTCTTCGAACTTGAATTACCTACACCTTCCTTCAAGTCTTATCTACATTTATTCAATAATCTAATTTCTGTAGATTAGTAGAATCAGAGATAAAGGCAAGTGGATTATGCTTTCTAGTTTTATCTTTATGCAGCATTTATTTCTTTCATATTGTATGAATACATACCTTTTATTGTAGGAACCATTGCATTCTTATCCCGGGCTTAATAGCTGCAACCTGATGTTACTTTTATCATTTTCTTTGAATTTTACCGTGTATTGCACCTAATATATTTTTTTTCCTAGGCATTCATGGTCACATAATTATTTAGAGCCGAAAGCCAAAGCCTGTACAAGCATACCCAGTTATTTTTTACCTTCTGTGTGTTTATTAAATATTTATCTTGATTATGTCATTCAATTTTATACTGTGGGTACATATGCCAAGCTGCTTCTGAAAACAACATATCATGGTACATTGTCCTATCACTGTTGATTTTATATTATCTAAATATAACCCTGGTTTATACCATATTTTTCCTATTTCAATGTTCATGTTTTACACAAAAATGATTGTAGGTAGGTAGAATATAGGTAGTCAAAACCAGATAGCTTTTTAGATGTTTTTTCTAGATTAGTGAAGAAAATTATTTGAATGGATAAATAAGGGTATAACTTAATTTATGCCATTTTAAAATAAATAAATATTTTGGGGACATCTTACACACGGCCTCTGACCCCAAACTAAGCAAAGCTTGTGAAATGGCAAATAAAAGGCAAAGTCATTACTAGTACATAAACTACAGAACAATTGGTTTATAACTGCATAATGCCTTTTCTAATGATACCTGCAGGTAATAATAGACACCAGGAACATTAAACTAATGTTTTAATGAATTAACAGGGATGAGTCAAGTGCTGAAAGGTATACCATATATTTCCTAAAGAGACTTATGGTTATCTTATTTTAAACTTGCTTGCGACATGTTCAATTTTCTTGATCATACATGACTTTTATATGCATAGATGATGATAGATTGGGTTTATTTGCTGCTGCATTCACACTGCATGTTCTTACTATTGACAAGATGAAACTCCCTTGATGCTTTAAGCATCACATTTGCCAGCTCAACTTTACATGGCACAGCACTTTTGCTACCAATCTTATGATCTTAAATCTTATCTCCATAACTTTCTTGGCATATAAAATCAAACAGGGCAATCTGCTTTAAACCAATTTTATAAATACATAGAAAAAAATGAAGTTTTAAAGACACAAATAAATGTCATAATGTTTGGTGACCTGCTGCCATTCGCTATCCACCAGTCTACATTTTGATCATGTCACTGAATGAACAGTACATAATACTATGGATTTTCTAGGTGGAGAAAATTGCATGCTTAGATAACTACGATCAAACATATATTGCTTATGTGGGTATATCTGATTGTCGCACTTCTCATTGTCACTCTTGTGGCTTATGTTATTTTTTGATTACAAGAATTATTTTAGTAAATAATTATTTTTCGCAAAAAAATAACATAACCTACTTCAATTGTACCTATACAAAATTCGAATAGTTTAGTCGAATCAATGTTTATATACAATTTTTACATTATTGTTGATTTTTCAAAAACTGCTCATCCATTTTCGATAAAATTTAAATAGGACCTTGGTAGTATTATACCCTTTCGAACTAAAAAAGTTTTTTTTTCGAAAATATTGATGAATATATCCAAAAAAAATATTCATGCAGACGAACATAGAACCTCCTTTTTGGAAGTCTGTTAAAAAATTACTTTCATAATTGTATGTTATTCTATCCCATTTCCACGAGCATATTTTTCAATGCTTGTTAATCCTCTTACTCAGTCTGATGACCATTTTTGCATAAATCTTAACGGACTATCAAAAATTACTTCAAAACTTGGAGCTCCAGGTTTCATCATCACCACTGAGAGTATTGCTCAAACAAGACCTAAATATTGCATAATTGTAAGAGTTAATATGACTAATTGATTCCTTCTTAGATAATAACTGGTTATTATACATTGAGATAAATAAGTATACAATGAGCTCAATTTTGATTGAAGTAACTCACTTGACAGATTCAAAGTTAATTAAAGTGTTGCAGTCCTTATTTAATAGATTGTAAAGAAAAGATAGAGATATTTTAGTTGCTATTGCAAAGTTCTCATTATTCCTGATCAATTCCATTTGGAAAAAATCATTAAGTTATAATTAACTCTGTATTTACAAAGTAAATTATTATACTGGTAGTAAGATATTTATTTATGTAATTTTATGTGTATGGTAATAAATTGGTACAATGTAGTACACTGTTCAGAAATGTATTAAATAGGTTGAATAGTTTCCTGTTCACAGTGTACACCATACTGGGAATATTTGTCATACAAATAAATGCTCTTGATTCATTTTCACCTATTAAGTCGTGCCCTTTATACAAACATTGGTTAGTAACATAGTTTTCTTTAAAACTTGCTGCTTGCCCCAGCTTAGCTTCTTCTGAAGTTCTAAGTAAACAAGTTTTGCCAGTATCCCAAAACCATATACCAAATCAGCCCAGTAGTTTTAGAAATTATTAGTAACAACAAACAAAAATCCAAATCATTTCATAAACTCTATAGTATTAGTGTAGATGTAGAAAAGTAGCTTGAATAGATGAACTCTTTAACATTTTATCATTATATTTTTTAGAGTTCTGTAAAAACGGGACCCTATTACTAAGACTCCACTGTCCGTCTGTCTGTCTGGCTGTATCTCATGAACCGTGATAGCTAGAACGTTGATTTTCACATCAAAGATGAAGTATTTCTGTTGCCACTATATCAGTAGCGCTCGTAGCGTAGTTTGACTAGGTGATTGTCAGCGATCACCGAAATTAAGCAACGTTCCGCACGGTCAGTACTTGGATGGGTAACCGCGGGTGGCATTTTCCAACTGAGCGCTACCGTGGCTCGGATGACACGTTAAATTGTAGGCCCGGTTGTTTCAACCGTTTAGCCATGTCAGAGGCCTTCAGGCGGCCTAAAAACTCTGACACCAGGGCTAGCCACCCGGCCTATACGAACTTACTTTTTAACAAATACTAAAAACATAAAAAAAAATTAAGGTCTCCCATTTTTCGCTCGATATTAGTAATGGTGACAGGTAGATGCCTGTAATATTCACAGAATATTTAGTTGAATATTCACTTCAAATATAAATAACTAAATTAAATTAAATAAATATTTAAGTGGGCTTCCCATACAAGAAACGTGATTTTGTTGCTCAATATTAATGACGGCAACAGGAAGATGCTTCAAATATTCTCAGAATAATAAATTATATATTCCCTTCAAATATAAATAATTAAATTAAACTAAAATGTACTAAGGGGGCTTCCATACGGTACGGAACACTTCGCGCGCGAGTCCGACTCGCACTTGGCCGATTTTTTAATTATAAGCATGGTGTTTTTATTCCTACTAGTTTTGTATTACCAGTAATTTTGTTTATCAGAGATTTGGTTGAGGTTGGAACAGTTAAAAGACAGTACAAAATCATTTTTTATTACCACCGCATTCATTTACCATCCTTGCCCAGATAGTCCTACAGGTCGCAGCATATAAGTCTAGCGCTGAGCGAAGTGTGGAGGGGATGGCTGCGCATGAGTTTAGTATGGCGGTCAACATGCGCAGCCATCCCCTCCACAGTACCCTCAGCGCTAGACTTACGTGCCGCTACTTGTACTTAAGTAGTTAACTAAACTACTAAAGTAGGTTGCTTCTTATTTACTATTTGCGCAATTTTTTGGAAACAAACTTCAAATGGTATACCTAATTGATTGGCAGGTATTTTTCTTAGCCCATTAATTACAGTAAGAAAATAACCGATTCAATTTGATGCTACTAATCATCCCATTAACTCGCGAACTACCTCTCCATCCTTCCAGGCGTCCCAAACTTAACGCAATTAGTGCCAATTAGCACCTAATGTAACTAATTTGTACCATTTATCCTTGGAAACATGAGGATGCTTTTAAAACTTTGCCAAGAGACTCGAGCACACCTTACGAACCATTATGTTACCTCATTGTGTTTCGTCCTACTTTACTGCACTCATAATATGTGTATCAATAGTTTAAAAATGATGTAACACGTTGCCGAGTGGCCGCATCTCTAATTCGAGAGGTTGTAAATGTCAGAAGATTGAGCTGAGCTTCGCTCGAGGTGCTGTGACGCAACTACCGTTATTCACACGGCGACGCCTGTTATTCCACCGGCTTACAATGCACTAGATATTCGACGAGGCTCTTGGGCATGTTATACAACGAAACATCCTCTTATTGGCGGTAAACGTTTCACAATCGTGGCGCTTAGAGGCAGTTTCCCACGGCTCGATTGTTATTCCGAGCTGGATGGCCGAGGTTCGTGCGTGGCCGGTTGGCACCGGTATTCTCCGTGAGAATAAATGCATTGTTACAGTTCCGCAGTTGACCTCTATCGAGTGCTTTTTACGTTTTGTTTGCACTAGATAACACGTCAATCAATGCAAAAATCAGTTCATTAGTTCAGTTCAATTTGAAGTACAGTGTTTTCACTGCAACATCGTTAGTTGTGATAAAACGAAATAGTTCCCGTTGTTACCACTCGTACCTAGATGTAAATATTGTGTAGTTTGCATACAGTGTACCTTATCTATATGGGCCGTGGTTTCCTCGTCGGGCCCGATTGCACCCGCCTGCACGTGAGCTCGCCACCGCCAATGTAAACTGATCTACGCCATCCTTTGTAACCAAGCAAACCGCTCACAGACCGCTCTGACAAGAGTTTGCCTCTAAAGGTCTATGTAACTTGCCACTCGAGCCAACGAGAAAATGGTTGAAGTTAAAAAGTAACCGTACAATGGAACACAAATTATTCGGGTCAGTTCGAAATTGTTCAATTAAGAGGTATTGGTAGTATGAACTCGCGCAAATTATCATGAAATCTTTGGGAATATACCCTATAATGATCTCTATAATAGGCAATCGAAGCCCCAGTCTTATCATCAAACCTCTGGGTTTAACCTGACACACAACTCACTGCGGTGGGCCACAGATATTGAATGGTAACCGTTCGAAGGGTAGTTTATGGCGTAAAGCATCCTTGTACCATCGACGCAATCACGAAAAGGTTTTGCCGTCGCTGTCGAAACATCATTCTCAAAGGCGTGAAGGCAAAGCCTTGCCATGAAGTACCGTCATAAAGTAACGTTACAAACAGACAGATGCCTAACCGCTTGCCTCTCGATCGCAACAATCGGGTGTATCGGTTTATCGCTAGAGCCATTCTGACTATTTTGTTGCCTTCATCGCGTCAATTCGATTCGGGCAAGATCTCTGTTAGTCAGTCGTGCGCGCAGGGTCGACAACCCGGACTTATCAACAATCAAATTTGTAGGGCCGCTCGGGTAACTCGTACCTATTTGCATAGCAGCTATTCGTGCCACTAAAAAAACAAAAAGCGAACTAGAAAGTCCCATTTGCTTTAGCATAGATGTACACATTGTTTTCGAAGTCAAATGTTCGACGCGGTGCCGGCGTTCTTTAGTTTAGATGTAGTTTTAGTTCAACTGTCCAAGAAAGAAGAGTAATGTTTTTTGAGTATCGCGTCGCGATATGTCTTGCAGCTTTTGAATTACGTGATATCACTAGATACGTCCTTGTATTACATAATACCTACATCGATGTTCACAGTAGTAAATTGTAACTATGCAATGTTATTCAGATCAATTCCAAATTTGCCCATGTAGGTCAAAACTCTCCCCTGCCTCCTACATTAAAAACCAATAGGTACATAATTACAGTCAAACCTGGCTAACTGAGAACTGGATAAGTGAGAAACCTCTATAAGTGAGAGTAATTGCCAGGTCCCGTCATTTTACCCCTCAAATACCTCTATAAGTGAGAGACCAAAACCTCTTTAAGAGAGAATCGTTTTTCCCTCATGGACCTCTATAACTGAGAGTATTACTTGTCTGAACCTCTATAAGCGACAGTTGAGGGTAAAGAAACATCTGCACTTTATGACCCATTCTTAAATATCGTGGAACTAAGTACTGTTGAATTCGGATCGTGTTCTTTTCAAGCATTTTTTGTATTTTGTGGAAATAAGTAACATTGTTTTTGTATCGCATTTTTTTTTGAATGGCCACACGTGCGTCTATACTATCCCTGTCGTTATATTCAAAATTATCTTGTGGTTTTCTTTCATCTACCTAAATTTTTTTTTATCACATTCTTTTGGAATAGCCACACGTGCGTTTACACTATCTTATTAGTCAAACTTACTCCAGTTGATAAGTATCAATTGAGGAGAAAGGTTCGGTGTAGATAAATAAATCTTTAGGAATAAATAAATAAATCGTTAAGTGATAAGCATAAGGTAGTTATTGAATTCGTTCAAAAGTGGAAAATATCGAAAAAAATACGCAATGAATTTGATTTGTCAGAATCAAACTTTTATAAAATAATGTTGCCGTTATTAATATCGAGCAAAAAAATAACGTTTCTTGTATGGGAGCCCCCCTTAAATTTTTATTTTATTTTAATTTAATTAAGTATTTATTTTTAAAGTGAATCATTAACTTAATATTTTGTGAATATTTCAAGCATCTACCTGTCACAGTTATTAATATTGAGTGAAAAACGGCTAAAAAGTTATGTTTGTTTTATGGGAGCCCCCTTAATTTTTTTTTTCTGTTTTTAGTATTTGTTGTTATAGCGGCAACAGAAATACATCATCTGTGAAAATTTCAACGTTTTAGCCACCGTTCATGAGATACAACCTGGTGACAGATAGACGGACAGCGGAGTCTTAGTAATAGGGTCCCGTTTTTACCCTTTGAGTACGGAACCCTAAAAACAACCCAATTCCCTAATGCCAATAGGCTAACCAAATGACTTATTCGAGATCAGTAACAAACCTCATAACGAGACTCGCCTCACCTCTGACCGCTCTATTCGTGATCCACGCGAACTATCGGGCCCAATAGGTGAAAGGTGTCCCACTTCTGATTAGGTACACCGCATTACGTATACTGTAACTCTTCGCCCTAATCGAAAGTAGGTACATATCGTGCAATGCTATTCTGTCCTAGACACGCCTCGGTGCTAAAATTGATCAATAATCAATAACGAATACAGATAGTGGACCAGTCTTTCGTCGGCATCACAAGAAGGTCACGGCCGATAACATTGCCCGCTCTGTTAAAGTAGCCGATGCACGACTCATCGCTTGAATTCCGATAACCGCGGCCCATCGGCCAAATTAAATTTGAAAATAGCGGTAAGTGGAATATCCAGTTTGTGACGGACGAACGCCAAAAGGTTGACCCGAATATGTTGTAACGTTTATATTTTTAAAAGTTGCATTTAGTATTTTGATACGAGTTCGGAGCGAAGCGAGATGGTTAAATAAAATAAACACGCGTGAAGGAATGTGGGGCGAGATTGGAAAGCATCGCGCTGTTACTCCTACGCTCGATAGTTGTTATATTCCGAGCGATATCCGTTTCGATTGTTGCACAAAAAATATTTAGAAAATGTACTCAAGATCGATACAAACGCTGCATGGAAAAGTAGGCCAGGCAGTGGAACTTGACCTGGTATTGCGATTCATAAAATGTAAAGGTAAGTATCGAAACTCCTAACTAGTTAACTGTACATTTTACTGTGAACCCGGCTCATAAAAATTGTTCAGAAATTTAAAAAGGCAAGTTTACTTCGGGCGTGTTTACTTCAGAAAGACGTTTTGATTTGCTAAAGTTGCTCTCCAAATAGTTTCTCAAGGACATGCCATTCTTCAGTTGGACATTGAATAATGTTGTCGACGTCAAAGTACGCACGTTTGTTTGAACATATTGTGTTAAACTTGTTGTAGACATAGTCTGTTCTTATTGATTTTTCCGTCTTCGTTATAATTAAGTAGTTTTCATAGTCGTCACGTTGTTTATACTTAGTTGGTTTGTTCCCTGATGGTTTATTTTGTGAAAACAGGTCATCAAATTGTCACTTTTTGCTAATAATGCAAAGTACATCTAGTTCAATCATAAGTTAACTTCTTTTAGAAAATTCGCCGACTTGTTATCAAAAGTATCCTAGCGCTTTTTAGAGATTTGAGGTTCCGCCATGCTGCTGCGTTTAAAGGGCAAGCACTCTCGTATAATGGTTTTTTCTTTAACCTCCGCGTAGAGGCGTTTGAGGTCTGTAACCATGAAATCTTAAGAGTTTTGTCTCATGACTAGATAATCCATAGCCCTGTTTGACATTTTTGATTTTAAATATTCGGTAGTGTCGCAGTTTTCACGGGAAGACCTTCGTAAACTGCTTTCTTTATTAATGTACTCATTTAGTATTCCTTAGTCACGACTCGACTAATGACAAATTCAAATTTAGATTTAAGTAACAGAAAATTCCTTAGCCGTGCCGTTGCTTAAAATGTAAGAAATAAGGTTGCTTACTTGAAATTAGTTTAGTCTAAAATCCCATAGAGCCCTAGAAAGTGCCGAAGGATCGGTCACCGAGAGCTATTGACGTGGAATTTAAATATTCATGCAAGCATGCCGTCTCTTGGCCATCAATATTAATAACCTGCCGCAGCGGTGATAGAAAAGCGCTCCACCAATAAATTGCTCCCAGCGTTTTATTTTTGCTGATAAACTATCAATTTAAGTACATCTCATGGGACCCACACGTACTCGTGTAATCGGCTCGATTACTGCTTTATTGAAAATACATGCGCTTTATCACTCCGTTGGACGCCTAGTAATAGGTTGAATAATGTTTGTTTACGTACCGTATTACGATTTAGTAAACGATTGAATATTTGTCTGGGGTATACTTCAAATAGGTAGATATCCAGTATAATATATTAATGTAACTCCTCTACTTAATCCTCCTCTAACTAATTGTTGCTCAGTTGTTTGAAAGAGCTGTTTCTGTAGATCCATCCATCAGCCGTAGGACGTCCACTGCTGGATATAGGCTTCCCCCATGGATTTCCAATAAGACCGGTTGGAGGAGGCCTGCATCCAGCGCGTTCCAGCGATCTTTATTATATCGCCAGTCCACCTAGTCGGTGGACGTCCTACGCTGCGCTTGCTGGTCCGTGGTCTCCATTCGAGAACTTTACGGCCCCATCGGCCATCCGTTCTTCGAACTATGTACCCTCCCATTGCCACTTTAATTTGCTATTTTTTTAATTTGTAACTTTTTTTTTCTGTAGGTAGGTCCCAGTAACTTTTTTTAGGTAAGAAGTGTAATGAAAATCAAAGATATGGTCTAGTTATTATTTTGATCATTACGTGTTTGTTAGCATTCTGTTCCATGTGGCGACAGTTTCTGGTTCTCATTAAACCCCTGTCGCAAACTTGTGACTCACATACTACAATATCGCCGTCCTTTGTATTATGTAAACTTTTCAAAACAATACACAGCCTCAAAGATGTATCCCGTCTAGACAGCAATACGTCGCGTCTTGAGATAAGAAATAAAGACTTAGACTAAATAGTAGAAAATAATCGGCCAAGTGCGAGTCAGCGAGTTTGTTGTTATAGCGGCAACAGAAATACATCATTTGTGAAAATTACAACGTTCTAGCTATCTCGGTTCATGAGATACAGCCTGGTGACAGACAGACAGACGGACGGACAGCGGAGTCTTAGTAATAGCGTCTCGTTTTTACCCTTTGGGTCGGGCACCCTAAATAATTGCATTTGAAAAAAAAAAACAAGAGATGGACGTCAAAACGTTCTAAAATTGTTATTTGATTTGATTATTGCATTTATTGCTTTTAAATTACATACTAGGCAAAGTTAACTCAGTAAATGTGGCAGCTTATTTCATTAAAATAACTTAGCTCCTAAGTAGGTGAGTAACCTCAGTTAATGAACTTCAGGCGATCATAGGCTAGCGCAAATCATCTATCATCGCATGATTGCAGTTTTTGTGCTACGTTTTACTCATGAATCTCGCTGGCTCGCTTCAGGTTGTTTTGATTAAAATTTGCCTCTGGCCATCATCAGTAAGTAGTTTTAATCATTCATTTACTTCTAGTGCCGTCGGTGCTCTTAAAACATTATGGACGCGAAGATCGTAATTATAGACGTTCTCGATTTAAACCAGGAAGATTTTGATACCGAATGAGCTGAAATACATTTGACAATCCAACTAAAATTAGTTGGATTGCCAAATGTATTTCAGTTCCATTTTCATGGCTTATCGAGCCAACTTTGTTATTTCATTATAAACTTTTTTTAGGATTCCGTACCCAAAGGGTAAAAACGGGACCCTATTACTAAGACCCCGCTGTCCGTCTGTCTGTCTGTCACCAGGCTGTACGAGTATCTCATGAACCGTATTAGCTAGAGAGTTGAATTTTTCATAGATGATGTATTTCGGTTGCCGCCATAACAACAAATACTAAAAACAGATTACTTAATATAAATATTCAAGGGGGGGCTCCCATACAACAAACGTAATTTTTTTTTGTCGAGGGGCTCCCATACGGTACGGAATCCTTCAGGCGTGAGTCCAACTCGTACTTGGCCGATCATTTTATTATTCAAACTACCCATGTCTACCATGTTCCATCAATCTTCAGTTTTTCCAGCCGAGTCGAGAGTTGTCGAGTCTTTTTCCAATTCCTTGTTTTTTTGGTGTTATGTGCACATTGTTACTTGCTAGTAGCTTCAATAGGTGAAGGAATACGTAGTGAGAAAACTTGTACGTCAGAATTCTTGAAGTACTTGAAAATTTAAAAAATCTGTAACTGAACATCGTTTCTGTCCGGCTTGGGTGGACTATGGTTTAACCCTTCTCGTAATGAATATAAGCCCGTGCTCAACAGTAGCATACAAATAAATACATGGCTATCGATTTGTCGTCCAATACTCGTCCAAGCTCTGGTTCACTTCGAATTCACTCTTGTTTCCCCCAAGCCAATGAGCCCTGCTCTTGTCCAGACCTCGAGAGAGTTACAACAATAAAATACTTTGGTGTTACCATCGACCATAGACTCAACTGGGAAAACCAAATAAACAGTTTGTGTGCTCGATTACGAAAAATGTCACATATATTCAAGAAAATAGGTGGAGTGTGTGATCCCAGTACTCTTAGAATGTTGTATCAAGCTCTGTGTCAATCCATTCTTAACTATTGCATAGTGTGTTGGGGGTCCGCGAACAAAACACTGTTTATAAAAATTGAGCGTGCCCAGAGGCTGATACTAAAAGTCGCATACAAAAAGCCATTCCTCTACCCAACAGTCGAACTATACAAGGAGACTAAATACTTAACGGTTCGGCAGCTTTACATTCTTGCAGTGGCTTTACGATTTCATAAGACAGCCTTAAACACGATCTCCCAAACAAGAACAGTGCGACGAAATGTATGGTCGACCCCTCGAACAAGAACCACGTTTGCGCAGCGTTCATTTTCTTTTAGAGGACCATTCTTATACCAACGTATTGACAGCTCCCTCAAAATATTGCATATAACGCGTTTTGTTTGCAAAACTAAAATCAAGTCATGGCTGTCATGTCTAGATCGCAACGCAACTGAAAACATACTAATAATCACTAGATAAATATGCAACCGAAAACATTCTAAAAATGACATGTTAAATCCATAGGAATAGTCAAAACCTGTCAGCTGCTTCAAACTGTAAAATGAAGCATACGTTGCCCTCACTGTACAGACACACCCGCAAACATACATTCACTCACTCACCAACATGCGCCCCACACACACATTACGCAATCGAAAAATGGGAACTACCTGTGCTTGTATTTAAGCAAATTACTAATTAGGCGAATTATCTTATTTAAAAGCGGAAGAGACTAAATCTCACAACACAGGACCACCCTAGTGTGAGATTTAGGGTTCCACTGTGGAAGTTTGTAAATTTAATCTAAGTACCTACTAACACTACTTTAAGAATTACCAACATTTACTAACTCCAAACCATGTATTTTATGAGCAAAATAAACGTTATTATTATTATTATTTAATACCGTAATAAAATAATAAGCGCGATTACAGCGTAAATTAAATAGCAACGTAAAAAGCGTTCTTTCTATCGAATGCCTAAAGTGAAAAAGAAACTGAACTATGCAATTTACTCGTAGCTAATATAATTACGCTGGCGCCTCTGTAATCGGCCTTTATGTCTACATAAATACATACCAGGCCGCATTTTGGTTACAAATATTGTAATAATACCAACAAAATTGTAACAACAGTCCCATACAAACAACCTATTGCCCCAATTTAAATGTCTGCCCATCTCTGTTTTCTCGATAAATACACGGAACCATCACGGAACTTTATAAATATCGTCATGAAATGGAAGATAGCTGCTGTTATCATTGTTTTGAAATTGCTCTGCCGTCATTGAGTGATATTTCCGTAACTAACTTTTAAGCAAAGATAAGTCAAAAATACTATCTTTGCTCATGATTTCATTATTTTTGTAATAAGTATTGATTTTTACTCAAATCTGAAATGACACTTCGTTTTAGTTGAGCGAGCTACATATTAGACCGCCTTTCTGCTAAGATCATGCAGCATATCGACTAAACACGAACCTATAAAATAGGTATAGAAAAAATTACACCGGTTCTCCTTGACGAATTCTATACATGCCACAAGCGTTTAACTGGTACTTGTTCGCATTATGAAGTTAGTGCCATTCCGTTAGATGTCCACAGGCCAGTTTGACCGGCCTTACAACCTGTCGGCCTAACCGAATTATGTAAATAGACAAGCGATTTATACCATAGGCTGTGTGAAGAATGCTGCCAATAAATATGACCAGGCGTAAAGTTTACAAAATACCGTGAATCATTCCTGAATACTTGTATAATCTAGATTAGATTCGGGGCTTTTCTAGACACAATGTCATGTTATCAATATAGCTTTCTGTTCATTATAGAACTCTACGTTAAACATCTATGCCAATAGCATTAAAATCCACTAACTACAGGTAAAGATAACAGTGATTACGCACATCCCCCTTCTTCTTCGTCGTGTCGATGATCCTCAACATTATACTATTCTCTCCCAGTACTCAGCTACACTCGTCCCGCCGGGGGTAGCCTGGCAGAGGTCCTGGTAGAGACATCCCCCTTGAACTAGTTGTGTAGTCTACTTATTATTTTATCCTAGCATAATGCCCTTAAACGATGTACTATCCACCCAATTCCTTTCCCTCGACCTTCTCATATTGTATATTTCCATTTCCATGTGTCAGCCTCGCATTATCAGCTATTCCTTTCTCATTAAAAATGATCAGTAACATGAAATGGAAATATCCGGTTGTGCTCGGCAGTGGTTAATTGATAGTCAGGCATCGCAACGGTCTACAGTTGTACATTAATTGGTTTCGCGTGTACACATCTGCCCTTGGCCTTAGGGATAGGTCTTCTGCACGCAAGCCGGAACGACTTGCAGATACTCGTGCCCTTGTATCTACCTAATAAAATACTAGGCTAAGGAATAACTAGTATTTAATCGATATTATAATTACGCAGTAAAATACCGCGCTATAATTAAGACTACTGACGATGTAGGCAACAAAAATAGCGATGTGTATTTCTGACTGACAGGCCGATTTGAGCTAGCAAATTGCTTTAGCCATTTACTTTGTTGCGAAGCAAATACTTGACGCGGTTGTAAGAATTTTACAGTAAAAATGATTACAATACGCTTTGTTATCTGGCATTCTGTGTATCTTCGCGAGATTAATACGTGCGCGTCGATCTTACGACACTCTGATGAAATCTGGGATTTCTGGTCCTTCTGATAAATGACACTGTAAATCAGGAATGAAGTGGGGGAAAACGTTAAATATGTAGACTTATCTATCTGGATTAAATCGACGTCTTGTATTGCATAAATTAGAGTACTAAGTTGAAATTAATTGCACTCGTTCTTGAATACAAAGCGTCTAATTCGTTTTAATACTCGAAATGTCTATTTAAGTTGAGATTTATTTGAGCGTGTACATGAATAGCAATATGATATGACAATGAGTGAAATGTTTATGGCCTTTGGCGCCGGGCATAGATTTCATAGTTGTTATTGTGTTCCATTCTATCGATATTATGCCTACATACTAACACGTTTTCCATACTGTCGCTAAGTGTTTCGTCACAATCCGTGTGGGTGTGTAAGCATTCAACAAGCATTCAGCTGAGCACTCCACGTCAGTACTTATTACGCATTTACAAGATGCCAGTAAACTTGAGATAATTACTATCTTATTGATGTCGACACCCGTCAACAAAACAACCTTCACGGAACATTAATTTAGAAACTGCGAAAATATTTGGATTAAAAAACATGGTTGCAAATATCATTCGAGGCAAATATGGAACGGCTTTAGTAGGTATGTAAAATAACTTCCTTGTAGGTAGGTGTGGATTTTACGCTTTGAAAAAATTGTTGTAGCGACAAGCATTAGTAGGTTTTTTCATTGTTGTAGGTATGGGTAAGTTCTCATGTCGTAGAATGGTCAGAAATTAATAAAAGCTACATTATGAATCACAACTTTCAAATGTTCACGGCTAGGGAAAAGTTAACTGTCATACTCTATACAGGGTTATCCAGAACTGGTGTACTAAGTCAAAAGGAGGTGAGTCGGACCATCATTAAAATACCTTTTACTATGAGAAAAAAAAATATTGTGTCGATTCTGAGTTGCAATTTTGTATGGAAAAGCAGCATTTTTTTCTCGGGTTGGCGCCATAGTAAAAGTTGTTCATAATGATGGTCTGAAACACCTCCTTTCGGTTTAGTACTGGGCAAGCAGGTAACCCTGTATTTGCAGCTCTACAATACATATTTAATCGAATGTGTAGCAAAAGACAAGCTGTTTCAACAGTAATTTATACCTAAATGATTGTTACGGTCACCTGTAAAAAATCGCACGGCATTTCAAAACACTAAAAGTCAGTTCATACTGAGACACAATACAACTCGAAGATGCTTATAGATGCTAGTTGTTTCGCGTTGCACTGCGCGGTGTCGTGAAACACGTTTAGTAAAGCCGTGTGGAAGAAAACAACAGTATAACAGAAATGGTACACCTGTAAAAGAATTTCGAATACGCGCCACGACTTGAGTCTCGATGTTCAGAGCAACACACTAATATTTGAAACATCTCACTAAAATGCACGATTTGTGTAGCAAATAAAATTTTAATCTTTATAGCTATCTATACATATGTATATAGCTATAATAATTATTTTTCGCAAAAAATCGCAACACCGACTTCCACCGTGTACAGAATTCGAATAATTTGCACGAATCGATGTGACATCCATGTACATTTTTATTGATTTATCAAAAACGGGTTAGCCGATTTCGATAAAATTTAAAAGGGGTCACCTCGGAAGTATACTCTTTCGAACTAAAAAAATTTTTTAAACATATCGATGAACAAACACAAGAAAAATACATACAGACGAACATAGTACCTCCTCCTTTTTGGAAGTTCGTAAAAAGTGCACACGCCTCGTCTCATCTCATCGTTTCTCTGTGTGAGCTGACGCTAACATTCTTCACTTATGTGCGACTCGTCTAATCGGCGAATTAATGTTGCGTGACTATTCTTACTAGCTATAGACACTTTCCAACATTACCTACTTCCATTCAGCGTTTCGAAGAGTGCAATCGATCGTAAGTTCCGCCTATGTTTTATTTTTATAGCATCTTTGAGTTTTCATCGCTCGTAGAGCCTTTTTACGTGTTTGATCTTAGATCTTCAAGGGACGAGGTTTATAACACCTGCTACTATCGAAATATTCTGCTCTACTTTTCAAAGGGAGTAGGTAGAAATTGCAGGTCATTCAATAGTTTGTTTGCCGCCCGGAATATTCACAGAAATCAACTATTTACTGTTACGACACTGACATACTGATACTTACTGGGTAGAGGGAAACTGTAAGTAACCACCCAAATCTATTTTATAGTATCGAACTTATTTATTGCTAACTAGCTGACCCGACGAACTTCGTTTCACGCAATATCTTTATGAGGAAGTAAGTTCGTATCGTTCGACACCAGGGTTAGCCAGGGGGCTAACCCTGGTGTCAGAGTTTTTAGGCCACCTGAAGGCCTCTGACTTGGCTAAACGGTTAAATAACCGGGGCCCTTATAAGTTGCAACTCAGAAATTTTCTTTGGCTCATGCACAAATTAATTTGCTAAAGATCATCACATGACCTCTTTACGATTCTATAAAGGACATACAGACAAACATTTATTTTATATAAATAGTAGAGACACATAAATCTAAGTTGCAGACCAAGAGCTAAGCTATGTAGTTTGAATTAGCTCTTGGTCTACATCTCGCATTATGTTGTGATTTGTGGAGATATAGGAGATGTTCAATGAAAACAAAGTTCAGATCATCATTTTGTATTAAATAGTAATATTATTAACTTCATAAACCAACCAACGTAAGTCTTAATTAAATATGTTCAGCGTAATAAACCCCGCGGTAACTTTATCGTTGCAGCACTGGCTTTCTAGATAGGTATCTTAATTTAACCAAAGCCGATAAATAGCGTTCGGTATTCATATTCGAAAGTCCATTACTGGTCGTATTTTAACTAAACAGAGCTCAAAGTCACTTAGCTTCTTTATCGATTAAAGTCTATAAGTAAAAGATATTAAAGAGCTACTGTTTGATTATGTGCCTTCACAATTTTTGAAAACTACAATTGACTGACTAAACATTAGACAACTGTTTAAATGCAACAACTAGTGGCATGACGTTCATTAACAACGATGTGTTCCAGTCATCTTGACGAAGAATGTTAATACTCCGTTGTCCGACCGTCTGTCTGTCTGTCACCAGGCTGTATGTCATAAACCGCGATAGCTAGACAATTGAAATTTTCACAGATGATGTATTTTTGTTGCCGCTATAACAACAAATACTAAAAACATAATGAAATAAATATTTAGGGGGTTTCAATACCACTAACGTGATTTATTGCCGTTTTTTTCTGTATATTAATAATGGCAACAGGTAGACGCTTGAAATGGGGCTAAGCAGGGTTCCGTTTCGGTACGGAACTCTTCGTGCGCGAATCCGACTCGCACTTGGCTGATATTTCAACTTTAGATATCTTGTAACTGTATTTGAAATACAAAATATTCCATTCAAAAGAAACTCTTTGTAAAATTCGAAGTCGTATGTCAAATGCAAGAATGCAGTAAGGCAAGTAAGCTACGACCGTCGAATGCGCTTCCTGTATCATTGATCTTACTTTGTCCTAAACCGCAAATAGAATCCTAACGGTGCTACGTCTGCTGCATGTGGTTTACAACTATACAGGTAGGATAGCCTCAAAGGATATATCATTACTGCTCGATAATGTCAGTTCTTCGAATCAATAATTTTTGGTTTGTACTCGTATTTTGCTTATATACTCGTATACAGCTGCTTTGCTGTTTCTTTAAACGACAAACATATCCTTAGTTGTCTACAAATAAAATATTTTGAGCTAAAACATATTATGGAGCTTATGCTAAGTCTTCATATCTTTATTTAGAATATCTTTGCACTCAAAATTAACATCAACTTCAATTATGGCACCAACCCTAAAATCACGGAAAAAAGATCCGCTGTCCCATACGAAAAGATCGACTCCCGGCGAAATAGCGGATTTTTCATTGTGATTTTGGGGTTGGTCCCATATTAAAGTTGGTTATCTTGAGAAACACTCAGTATAATTCCGAATTATAAACTGCTACTACAACTGAACTGAAGGTAAAACATTAATCGGTCCCTTGAGAGTACCTATCTACAGCTGTAAAGCAGGTGATAGTACATAATTTCATTTTTTAAATATATCTGTTGAAATTGTCTCTAATTTGGCGCCTTCTACTTATCCTTTAGAGGCCTTCAGGCGGCCTATAAACTCTGACACCAGGGCTAGCCACCCGGCCTATACGAACTTACTTACTTTTACTTATCCTTTGCGGACTTTTCATTGATCTAATACTAGAAAATTGAAGTTTAACTTTGCAGTTTACAGAACTTCTAATGCAGTCTGGATAAAATTCAGCAAGTAAGTTCCTTTCCTGAACTCTGATCGTGATCTTAAATTTCGTAATTCCTATCGTATAAATAACATGGACTGTGAAACTATTGAAACTAAATATCCTCATCGGTATTTTCAAGAAACTTAAAATCATTCAGCGCTTGCTACTAACTCCAGTGCCTCTGAAGTAATCCATTGCAGACGTTCAGAATTTGGTCTCCGTATAACTTATGCACAGTTTGTTTTGAACTCAGTGGCGTCAGTAGCAAATGTATGAAGCTAGTTTCTCCGAGCACGTTTTGACTTATGAAAGTAACTTACGAGTACATCTGAAACTGAGTCTCTATTTAAACTATATTTCTTACGTCGTGTTTTCATCTGCCGACAGATACATACCTACATCGTATAAGGATAAAATATAATATGGTAAATTGACCTTTTTGCCCTAGTTTGAACGCCCTTCAGACTTCGAACGCTGCGTAGACGTACCTACGTGCCCACGGTGTTGTGATAGTGTTCGTGGCATACACGTATTGTTCGTCCCGTCAACGTACGGACTACGCGGAGGCTTTCAAGCCGCGGGTTTATGACTATATCAATTTTATCCCTTTAATTTGTCTATGTCGTAGAATATAAACGCCAGTTTGTAGCGTATTTGTTGTTGTAGCGGCAGGTTTCTTATTTCTTTACGGGGAAGCTTTATTTCCTATCTAAGGCAACCTAATATCCTCTTATACGTTCCAGGCGCCATGTGAAACCGCAGAGCACGTCTGCAATTGTCGATTCTCTTTTTGTTCGCTTCTCTTCAGGTGGAAATAGCACTTTCTGAACAACTACATTTATTGGATTCATTGTATGCCTGCAGTTAATAATCGAGCTGGCTCTTAGCTTACCCTGCCATACTACACAACAATAAGTATTTCAAATCTCATATTTCCAGTCCCATATTTACTTACAAAAGCTTTGCTTCCATTGTTTTAATTGGTCACACAATAGCTACTTTAACTCGCAGCTGTAAAGTGTAATAAATACTTTTGACACCATATCCCTCGGCAGCAAACGTGTGATGTCATTGGTACTATGAAAGCCATTTTACATTTTTAGTATAAGTTGAGGTGAAATTTAACGTTAAAATTGAATTTGAATTTTAAAGTGGTATTTTTGATTTGCACTTCAAAAATGTTGCCAGATTTAGTTAGCTACATTTTTATTGTGAACTCTACACTTTCTTTAAGTAAACGAAATCCATTTAGATAGACAGAAGCAGAAGGGCCATTTCAAATCAATTTGCATTTATAAATAATCTCGTCTACTAATTTGCATTTTCATTAACTCTTCGTATACCTACTTCATTTGTTTGTTTTATATCTTCTCACCTTCGTATTTGGCAAATTAGGAAAATGGTATTTATTATGAAACCGAATGAGATTTTTGTAATTCTTTCGACGGGCCGCCCGGCAGCATAGTGGGTCGAAGATATTAAAAAATCGAACCTGGGCACGATTGGCGAACAAGACAAATACCTATTCTATACCGTAATACCCAGTGGTGGGGTAAAGAAGTCTACAGATATTGATGATTTCATTTGACGGCCTTCTGACGATAGGAACACGAAAATGAACTTTATAGACAAAAGCTGGAAATTCCTGATACATTTATGATGTATTGAACGCGGTCTCCAGCGGTGGGTAGGTGAATGTCAGTCGCCGTGCCGCCGCGCCGTGCCGGTCGGATATTGCGCTCTTACGGCGTCGTCGGTCGCGTTAATGCGTTTCCGATGTGACGCAAATGGGATGTTTTGTGCCTCTACAGCTTGCTGCCGGCTGTTGATGCGCTGCGCAGGTGCTAACTGCCCCGTAACTGGACCAGTTTACAGGTTTACTCTATTCCATCTGTCTAATCAGTTTCTACTCTGTGCTGCTTGTTGCCATTTGTTTCGGTGTTGTGACCGGACCAGTTTAAGAGTTTACTTATGTACTTATTACCTGTCTAATAAGTTAACGGTATTCTGCTGGGTATAGGCCTCCTTCTTGCGATTCTTTTTTATATGAGCCTGATACTTTATCTTCATAGTTAGTCCAATTGCTGACCGGTCTGTCACTATTTTCTTATTTAAGATACTTTGTGTAATCCAAGTCCAAGGACATGATGTATCAAATCGTGGGTTAGTGGTGCGCTTCCAAGCTCTAAGAACAAGTATTTACCTAGCAGTGGGTCAGCAAAGGCTAGTGACGTTAAACTCTAGCATGTATTATTTTACTGTCAATAGGTACCTACTTATTTACATTTATAAGGGGTCGTCCAAGTCAATGGAGCATAATTAAAGAGTACATTAAAACGTTCAAACGTTTAAAATAGACCGTTTCTACCATTGTGCAGATGCAAATGAAACAATGACTTCCCGGACTGAAGTACCTACCTAATGCTCCAACTGGAACTTATGCAGAGGGTTTATCCTGCTGAAAACTAAATCACGGTCATAAATTTTAGAACCAATGCGTTTCGACGATTTATGTTCGGAATGCTTCCGAACTTTTGTTTGGAATGGGGGTGTTTACTATACTGCTGTTTGCACCAAGCCAGCTTTCGTTTATCAATTCAATTTGTGGTATTGTGTATTCACACAGATGTTTTGAATGTTCCTTTGCTTAAAGTGAAAAAAAAAAAGCTTCGTTAAGTAACTATTTCTTTCACGCTTTTATGTTATAAAATTACTAAGTGAAATTCGGAAAAGTATATCGCCATCATCATCTCCCACAGCATTGTTTACATCTCATTTCTGGGTGTAAGCCTCTCTCTTACGATACCATCCTACCATCTGTTTCGGTCTTGTGCCAATCCAGGATCTAATCCGCAATTTTCAAGTACATCGTATTAAGTTATTACTAAACTTAATCCTACAATTTTTTACTTCAATTTATAATTTTTATCCTTATCTTCCCTTCATAAGTAAAAACAATTATAAATTCATTCAGTATGTAGCGGGGATCACTTGATCGCCGTCCCAGTGATTTACCGATTCAGCTGATTCAGTGAAGTACAGCAATTGGTACTCGGACAGTATCGTTGTGTTGACTAGGTACTTTTGAAGGACTTAACTGATGCAATACAACCCTTTGTCTGAAGTAGTCCAGATATTGTAGTATTGTTGTAACATGTATCCTCTTATCGGACCTACTTCTTACCACCTTCAGTGTTAGCAAAGATACTACACAAAGATTACAGAGCGGACAAACACACCTTTACTTGATGTATTACAACTATCTTGTTCAGATTTTGAAGAGAGTTGAAACCTGCGATCTTTGAGCACCAATTGTTATTTTTTTACTATGTTATTATAGTGTTATCTAAAGCTGGTATGTAACACAATGCTAAGAATGCGAGGCACTTATCACGATAACATTTCTTATCATTGTCTTGCTCCATCTACGACTACGGAATCTTTTGATATCATGCTTGGAACGAATTCCAGAAAGAAAATCTTTAGCGCTGTAAGTAATACAGTTTTAACCACTAACGTTTTTTTAACCGACTTCAAAAAAGTAGGTGCTCAATTCGACTGTGTTTTTAGGGTTCCATACCCAAAGGGTAAAAACAGGACATATTACTAAGACTCGGCTGTCCGTCTGTTCTCTGTCTGTCACCAGGCTGTATCTCAAGAACGGTGATAGCTAGAACAATGAAATTTTCACAGACCACGTATTTCTATTGCCGCTATAACAAAAAATACTAAAAACAAAAAAAAATAAGGGGTAAAAATAAAAAAATTATAATAATCCCATGCAACAAATCTGAATTTTTAGTCTTCTTTCGCTCGATATTAATAACGGTGACCGGTAGACGCTTGAAATATTCATAGAATATTTAGTTAAATATATACTTCAAAAATAAATAATTATCTATACCAATATCATAAAGAGAATAGAATAGAAGAAAGATTTGATTGTTTGTTTGCATCGAATAGGCTCCAAAACTACTGAACCGAATAGAAAAAATATTTCACTGTTGGGAAGCTACACTATCCCCGGGTGACATAGGCTTTATTATATTTTAAAAAAATTAGGGATCCTTACTAAAACTCAACAATAGGCACAATACATACTTATAAAATCTGTCTTCTTTAGCCAATCATACCCGGGCAAGCCGGGACGGGCAGCTATAGTCTGACCGTTTAACTGAGTCCTCGAGGTGCACCTGTCTCAGTCCCCTTTGTCGTCTACCCCCGCGCCTCTGTACCGCGCAGGCGAGGACTCAGTTAAACGGTCAGACTATAGTATTAAAATAAAACACACTAGCGACCCGCCCCAGCTTCGCACAGGTGTATTATACATATAAACCTTCCTCTTGAATCACTATCTATTAAAAAAACCGCATCAAAATCCGTTGCGTAGTTTTAAAAATATAAGCATACATGGGGACAGACAGCGGGAAACGACTTTGTTTTATACTACGTAGTGATATTTAAGGGGGGGCTTCCATGTAAGAAACGTGATTTTTGCTCGATATTAATAACGGCAAGAGGAATATGCTTGAAATATTCAAAGAGTTTTCTCGCACTTGGCCGATTATTTTTGTTTGGTAGATCATAGTTGTTTTTGAGTTGTTTTTGAAATATCAGCAATAATGTGAAAATTACTAAGTACATCGATGGTACATAAATTAAATACATTGATCCATGCGAACTATTCGAATTCTGTCCACGGTTAAAGTCGGTTATGTAATTTTTGGCGAAAAATAACTATTTTATTTTCTTCTTGTACCTACATAGATCTCGTACTCGTACTACATACGTGTAAAGTTTAGTAAGTAGGTATTCTAACACTTAGCAAGTAAGTACTTAAAGTACTTACTTGCTAAGTGTTAGAAAATTCAAAATTCAAATTCAAATTCAAAATTCTTTATTTTGTACAACAACTTATGGTTACATAAACAATGAAACGATGCTACCCGCAGTAGTCACGAAGACTGTGTCGCAGATAGCAACGCCCACCTCCAGCAAAGAATTTTACAAAATAAGTATTTACATAGTACTTAATTAAAAAGTTAGTATGACAGAAACCATTTGAAGAGTCACTTGAACATGCGCGCTTGTGTGTGTGTGTGTGTGTGTGTGTGTGTGTGTGTGTGTGTGTGTGTGTGTGTGCGTGTGTGTGTGTGTGTGTACGCGAGTGCATGTATATGACCGTGTGCGAAAAAAAAACAGTGTTCCCTAGAAAGGTCGTGCTGTCCTCGTTCCTTCTATTGAATGTATTGTGTTTTCGTTGTCGTATCTTTTAGTCACGCGTAGGCTTCGTAGTCAGTCGGAAGCCTTTGTCTCTAAGCCTTCGGTACCATATGGTCTCTATTATCAAAAATAAAAAAAGTTTGACGAGAAAATACGGTGACGACAATCGATTGATGACTTTTTTGTGAATTCAGTGTAGTGTGTTTTATTTGTTTTGAAAGTTTATAAACTCTACTAAACTTGTAATCGATGATGTTGCTATTTATGCTTTGAGTCAACTTCAGACGACTCATTTTTATTTCTCAAGGTCAAAAGAAATACACGTATACTTAATGAATGATTCGACTTCTTCCCAGCTGTTCCCAAAATATCTTCCTGTGACATATGCGTGCGAAACCTTTTTACAGCCCACGCGCGCCTCGGATCAATTCAGGACACCTGTTGCTCGTGTTCAATTTTTGCTTCCGACGAAATCAATCAACCAGTTTTAAACGACTCCAAAAAAAGCACAACATTAAATTTAGATCACATTTTTAACTTGTCCTGTTATACGAAGCTGCTAAAGGCGTGACATATCCCACAAAAGGAGGTAACGGACCGTAAACCAAATGTATGTGGGCCGCATTGCCTAATGTCGAACGTTTATGGTGATGCGTAGAGCTGCCGTACACGCACGGAATGCCTGGACTCCTGGAGTTGGTATTCCGAACACGGCGACGCGGGCGGTGACTTCTCGAGTCCACCGATGCCATGGCCCGCGGCCTGCCCACGGAATACTAATGACACCTATTGTACGCCAAAACGCAGCTGAGTCAGACACTCGCCATCACAACCCAACGAAAGTTTTGTAACGCCTTTGTTTTACAGACTTTCGCGCATTCGTGTAACTGGAACGTGCGTTTGACAGATTGCCTGTAACATTCTCGGCCTGTTTTTTGGCGTCTCATGACAGTTGTTGATATGACTGCTTTGTTTTTCTGCTGGCGTTATTAAAACTCTCGCACGTACAATATGTTTCACTTTGTTATACTTTTAATGTTTTGAACTAAACATTTTTTATACTTTGTAAACTTCAGGCGACAAACAAACAAATAGTCCGACTGATGTTGATCATTTCGGTTTAAAACCTTAAGATTCAGCTGTTCTCTAAAGTATCATATTTGTAGAAGCTTTTGCGTGTGATACAGGGATATGGATATTCCCATTGAAAATAATTAATGAGTCAGATGTGATTTATGAATAGCGCACGAGTTTCGCTGCGCTGGGCGTCGCGCCACCGGCGCCGTAGCAGCGGCCGCTGCACGGTCCGCTGGCGCGCCCGCCGCCCGCGCACCCGCCTCGCCTCCGCGGTCCCTTGCGAAAAAATCATAATGCAATCGCCAGGACGGCTGGTGTGGAACGCCGCAACACGCCAACAGTCTACATTCAAATGCGTTGGTACTCACACGCCGTCCATCACGATGGATAACTCGTGTCGGGAAACAGATTTCTCTTGAGGTACTTACGCATTGGTGCGGAAATTGTGCGCGAGTAGCCGCAGTGTCGTTTGGTGCGATCTAAGTTGCCATTGAATCTTGTCTATTCAATGAAGTGAACTTATATTCGATTGCTGCTTCGTTTATTTCATTTGTATCCAAATCGTTCATCCTTTGATGTGATGTGAAAGAAACTTTGTGTTTCATCGTTCCTCTATATTATTCAGTAGTTTGAAGTGCCCTCGTCTTGCTCGTCATCATGAGGTACTTTAATTTTTAAATGACACTGAACCAAAAAGCCATTACATTCACTTCAAGTTCATTCAGTTACCTTATTCGGCGAAACAATTGTCCATCAGTACGAATTAATTCTCTACGCGTCTTAGCTGCGTCCGGTGACGGTGGCTTTCGAAGCGTTCATGTTGTCAAACAGTCTTTCCATCGCGAACAGTGGCATAGATTACTCGCTACCGACTGGTAGTCGATGGAATTGTGCGCGATAACTTCAAAAGTTTATGAACCGATTGGCCAAATTACGAAATTATCACCGCATTCGGCGATAAAGCGATAGTGATACCTTGTAGATGTTGACTAATGTCAGTGCGGTATTGTGATTGCTGTGATGTGGTGATTTGTGTCCCGTGCAGTGTTTGTGTACGGTGTAGCAGTGTTTTGTACCATGTGGGGTGCTGCGGTCTCGAATCCGCCGCACTATCACTACGTTCAAGGGCCCGGGATACCTGTTCCTCAAGGTGGTCCGGGAGGCCCTGTTCTTTCTGGACCCACTAATCGACATTTAAGGCCACAGTCTTCGTATTCATTGCCCCACGGCAGCAATGGGCCTGGCCGATGGGGTTGGACCGGGAACCACGTATCTTCGTTTGATCGAAGGCAGACGAAAGCGGTGCCCCCGCAGCCTGCTCGTCCAGCTCCCGTACGACCTTCGCAAAGCAGATACTCTGGAACGAATGTAAGTGGTGTCGATTGCCTTCGAACCTTGAGAAAACTTTTTCTGACATTAGGTTCATGTCCTGGTGCAATGTGCGTGAGCTGATTGGCCGCTCGATACAAGCTTATTAGGTGTATTTATTTCCTGATGTCGCGCAATGCGTGTCCGATGTCACCTGCGCAAGCGTTGCTCGACACGAACTCTCATTTCCTTTGAGGTTATACAAGGTTATTTGCAACGTTCTTATGCTATAAGAAGTTATCGACCATCTATGACCTCGAAATATTTACACATCACATAATTATGCGATTGCTATCAAATCAATATCGACGATTAAAATCTGATGATCATCGGTATTGCGATTATTTGCGATATTACTTTATCGATACCTAAGATACACAAGCAAAAATGTGAACAGAATCTTCCACCCGAAGAATAAGACATACTTGGTCTATAAGACAGTCGAGACTTCTTACCATCAGAAAGCCGATCAGCTCGTTAAGAAATACCGATATCATCCATGATGTTATGTACAACATCCATTTCTATAACATATGTGAGATATCCCGCTAAAAAATACTAAACATCTTTTAAAACTTGTACCTATATTTACGTAACTCTTACGAAGGTCTAGCAAAAAGTCGAGTGATCGCCGCTCGCATACCGATAGACCTTTTACAGTGTGCCAGTGTAAGACAGTTTCCTATATAGGGTAGTATCTAATGAATAGCAAATGTGTCGTAACTGAGGTTGTCCTTTTTACGGTACTCAGTGCCGATACAAAGGTGACTGTCCTTACTATGAATGCTCTTAAGTAGATGTTGATTCACTGTTTAAAGTACAGTCAAACCTGGATAAGAGAGAGTTGAAGGGACCGCCATCTAATTCTCGCTTATAGAGGTTTTTCACTTATCCAGGTTTCTCACTTATCCAGTTTCGGAAGTGGCTTCTTTCTCTTATAGAGGTTAAAAAATCTGTATAATTTGTACGTTGGTCCATTGGTCCTTTGGTTTGTATGTATCTACCTATACATACGTGAAGAATGATAAATATGTTTATAAATAGTATAAAGGTACTAATTGTTCGGGATGTGTTGATTAGAATTGAACATAGATGATTGACTAATTCACTATAAAAGGCCCTTTTTAAAATTGGGAAAATCAAAAATATTTTTGATAATTCCATGTCCTTTAGAGCACTTTAGACCGTATGGGTCTTTGGATTTTATTATTTTATAAAAGTTGGATTCTACTAAATCAAATTCATTGCGCACTTTATTTTAAGATTTTCTCCTTTTGAACACATTCAATCTTGGCGATTTACTTGTTTATTCCTAAAGATTGATTTATTAACACCGAACCTTTCTCTTCAATTAAAACTTGTCAACTGTAGTTAGTTTGACCAATAAGATAGTGTAAACGCACGTGTGGCTATTTAAAAAGAATGTGATACAAAAATAATGTTAAGTAGATAAATGAAAAGCACAAAATAATTTTTAATAGAACACTATTTCAACAAACGGGATAGTATAGACGCACGTGTGGCCATTCCAAAAAAAGTCGATACAAAAAAAATGTTACTTATTTCCACGAAATACAAAAAACATGTTTGAATAGAACACGATCTGAAATCAACGGTAGTTCCAAGAAATTTAAGAATGGGTCATAAATTGCAGATGTTTCATTACCCTCAACTCTCACTTATAGAGGTTCAGATAAGTAGTACTCTCAGTTATAGAGGTCCATGAGGGAAAAACGACTCTCTCTTATAGAGGTTTTGGTCTCTCACTTATAGAGGTATTTGAGGGGTAAAATGACGGGACCTGGCAATTTCTCTCACTTATAGAGGTTTCTCACTTATCCAGTTCTCAGTTAGCCAGGTTTGACTGTAGTTACCTGAGAGTTGTCTCAAGTTCTGATGTCTGAAATTTTGCTCCATATGTATATTTTGTTGTAAATTTAATAAACGTTAAGAATGCCCCTTCTTTTGATTTCAGAGTTTCGGTCTCAAGTCTCAACAGATCCAATATGTTTGAACACTGGAGCATAACATTTTATCATTGGCCGTTACCCGTTTTAGTCATATTTGAAATTGAAACTAAAATCTACTTCAACATGTTGGTTAGTCAATGTCATAAATATCAGATAAATGCAGTGGTAGCTATAGTTATGCATACATAAATACAAACATACATTAAAAACTTAAATTAAAAATTTAAAAAACCCCCGACACAAAAACCTACCTAAAAAAAGTACGAAATCTTATCTTTCATTTGACAACCATTTTGGGCACATTTATAGAATTTTGGTTCTTCCATCCCCACTTTAACCCACCATAACTCTTAAACGGCTCAATCGATTTTTATAAAACATAGCTAAGAACACTCTCGATTAAGTCTCCTTTCATCCAAAAAAAACTAAACTGAAATCGGTTCAGTGGTTCGGGCGTTATGATGCCACAGACAGACAGACACACTGGCAAACAGACACGTCAAACTTATAACACCCCTCTTTTGCGTCGGGGGTTAAAAATAAGTCGTGTGCTGTTACATTGTAGTTATCGGCTTTTTGAACGACACACAAACAGATTAAACATACACCACAGATAAACCGTTAAATTCACACCCATGCAGATATAATTTCCTAATTATGTTCTGGTAATTAAAAGTAAAATTGAAAAAGATTGTTAAGAAGATGATTTAATATTGCCACATACAGACGCCATTCTTCACGTAGTGATAAATTTAGATTTGAAATAAATAAATAACACAATGAGCATTTACTTACAAGAAATTGATTTTTCTTGTAATATGCGAATAGCTTTGCTTATGCCGATTGTGTCTTTATTGATCCAGGTCTAATTGCGCACGTTTTATCGGAAATTTAATCAAAACGATAACGCAGAAGTCTTTAATTTAAGCTAATCAAATCAATTTCCATCATCAATTTCCTACGATGAAAACATTGCTTGTTTGTATTATCGAAAAGAGGGAAAGAATAAGAATAATTGATTTATGAGTACTCTATCTAAATATGGCTCTTTCGTGGGTTCGCCCCACAAGCTGTTCGGTCCGCGGGGCGAATCAACGAAGCCTCTTTTTGAATGCCCTCTTTCGCCCCGCTCCAAACAATGCGGGGCGAAAGAGGGCCTTCAAAAAGAGGCTTCGTTGATTCGCCCCGCGATTCACTTTTTTATCTGTACATTTAAGTAGAAAAGTAGTTAATGGAAAAAAATACAATTGCATTATATCAAGGGCATCATTCTATGAGTCCTATGACGGTATGAAAAAAAATGCAATTGTTTATTGATGATTGATTGATGATCGTTATCACACTTAAAAAATGAGAAATGTCAAACCTTTCCGCGTACAAGGTGAAGAAAAAAAAAGAGTTTTCTTCACCTTGAATATGCTATCTAAATCAATACAATTTTGGCACATTGTTTTCATTCGATGGAAGTTTAGATTCTATAATAAAACTATTATAATGTCAAATTTCATGCAATGAAGTTTTTGGGGGAGTAGATTTCGAAAATTGCGTGCATTTTGAAATTAAAGATGGCGGACGTCATTTTTTTGAAAAAGTCGTCATGGGTATCGTTTTCGAGGTTTTTGGTTAGATTTTAATGGCGCCAAGTTCACTGTGACAATACACGTACGCGTAAATTTAATGTTTCGCAATATGTTTTTTTTTTTTTTTTTATTAGTGAAGATAAAGTAGTGTATGCAACTGCATATAACACACTTCATTATATGACAATTGCATAAACTACTATTTTATGAATTAAATGAATATCGAAAATGTTACATAGTAACAGGTCCCACACCTGTTAATTTTCTTATAATTTATAGTTTTCAAATGGGCCCCGCCTACTACCAAACAATATTCAATTTAACTTAAGCCATAATGTCTGTTATATCAATAAGGTAAGTTTTTGGTAGTTTGTTTTTCTTGTTTAGTTTTTTATAGCGTTGCATATCTGTTGTTTACTTGTAGTGGGATTTTTATTTTATCTCATGTAATTTTATGCGTGGCTGTACCATAAGAAATACGTAATACTGATGCGGGAAATTGATCTTTATCAACGTGGACCGAAACGGCCTCTTCTTTTATCGTTCTCGGCGATTCGCCCCACGGGGCGAAAGAGGGCATTCAAAAAGAGGCTTCGTTGATTCGCCCCGCGGGCCGAATAGCTTGTGGGGCGAATCCACGAAAGAGCCCTAAATATTAATAATTTATTGATATTATAATCATTGCTTTTTGTAAGCACTTAATTATAAAGTGACATTTATCATTTGCTAAATCCCTCGAATACTATAGCTCTGTTGTTCTTATACGATGAAAGAAAGTACAATCTATGGGGCTTTTCTTGCTATACAACATATTTTATCTATTCCAGCCACAGAGAGATACAAAAAGGTACAATAATGCGGTCGATCGAGAAAATCTGAAAGAGATGCATCGATTTAATATGGCAAGAGTTAGAAAGAGACATGAAGAAAATCGGTGGCTTATATCGGGTTTTTAGGCACGGGACGTCAAATTCTTGTCAAATTCCAATACATTTTTGACAGTTTTGAAAGCTCTAGACAAGATTTCCCATAAATGTTTGTGGTTGTCTGCCTCAAGTGACAACAGGCGTTAGCCCTCTGGTATCTCTGTGATTCCAGCGATAATTTACATTTGTTCTGGTGTAGTCTCCAGAGGAACATAAATTTTAAACTTTGCTGATGTTATATTTTTTAAATGTTTTGGACAGCACCAGAAATAAAAGTCATGCTGTACTCGGAATAGTTAGGTCTCATTGATGTTCCATTGTAAACAGACGTTCTATTTTTTGTGGGTTAAAATCATCGATTGGCTGGTTAAAAGTAACGAACATTTCTTACGTAAAGCACGGAATATTGTTTCAACCAAGTAAAACTTATTAAATAGAAATTAATATTCTGTTCTCGAATGTCAAAGTTCCCCTCAGGCGAAGTTTGGTTTGAGTTAAATTCCATCAAATAAGATTTTGCGTAAAATCGGAATTTGTCAAAGGATTACTGTTGTTAATAACAGTTTACCAATTAGTCTAAGAGCAATAATATCTTTTGATATAGGTATAGCTTGACTGCTAACATAAAGGCAACCCTCAAATGGACGTGAACATCAGAACAGTGTCATATAACTGACGTGCTCATTGTACTTTTTATGAATAACTTTTGGTATGAGAATAACACTGAATTCGTGGAAGAAAAGTCAACTATATAAAATTTGTTCTTTATCTTCATCATCCTTTTTTACCAGGGAAAATCTTGTATAGATACCACCCTTCGAGCAAATATCTATCTATAGTCACAATCGTGCAAAAAAAGTGTCCGAGACAAAACTCTGTCCAAGCCACATAGTGGGCAGGCAGTTAGGCGATTGCAAACTGACGACAACGCCGCGCGATGCCAAAGTGCTCGGTTACAAGCACTAATTAGGTGACATAACGCCTAGATTCGAGAAAACGGGTCATTGTCAATTATATTTAAATATCTAAAAGCCGATTCACACAGAGGCGGGAAGTGCGGGAAAGCGATCGCTATCCGGGACGGGACTTTTTTGTAATATTCGAAGTTGTATGCAACCTGACACATAACAAGAGGGCGCGATCCGGCGCTATTGCTTTGCACTGGACCGCTATCAGATTGCTTTATCGCGGCTCCCGCCTCTGTGTGATCCGGCTTTAGTCGGTATGTATGACGGCGCTCGGACATTTTTTACTACTTTCACTTAGGAACTGTGGCTCTGTAGATATTTTGCTTGAAGATACCACCACACCTCGGGGGCAGGCGGGTGGTTAGGTACCCACCAAAAACTCTGGGTTGCGCCTGGTGTCGGGGCTACGGGCACGATTCCGCAATCGTCCGCGGCACCCGATAGCGCTGGCCCAACTCGGGCCCCGTCACGAGCTTGCGAACGCCCTGGCCCCAATGCAACGCGTCAATTAAAGTGGCCCCGCGCCTGCCACTACCGTCCAGCCTCCCAGCTGCTTTTATCAAAAAGACCAGAGAGGCGGCTCAACCTCGAGTGCCAGTCTCTCAGCTGCCTCCGCGGGAAAAGACCCAAAGAATCGAGACACCTCGAGCGCCACCTTCCCAGCTGCCTCTGAAGAGACCCAGAGAAGCGGCTCCATCTCGGATTCCGCTTAGCTTCACCGTGGCCGCCCATAAGCCACGACTACTACCGCCGCCACGAAAGGCGGGAACCCACGGGGGATCATCATTATCCTGCCTTAACCTTAATTCCATCATTATGTCTCTTATCTTTTTAATATGTAAGAAAAAGATAGCTTTAAGTTTAGAGAGTTGGGCATAACAGTTTCGGAATCTCACGCAAAAACATCTCTAAAATTTGTGAATAATAAGATGATCATTATCGGACTTTAAAGCCACCAACAGCTTTAAAAGTTAAATTATTATTTCCTCTTTATCTAAGAACGTTTAATTTGCGGTAAAAACTTTTCGCATAAATCCAATATTTTAAAAGGTTCTCACCCAGTGTAAATGCCGAAGTTTTGATGAGTTGCCATTATGAAGATCATGGAGATTTTCAACTTAATTAAATTGGATGTTTGCAAACAAACCAATTTTTGTGGTAAATACACAAGACATAATCAAGTTCGAAGAATTTTCATATAGAAGGTCTCAGAAGCAAGAAAATATCTTTACGAAACAGTCCTTCTTTTATTAATTAAAAATATATCTTGTTTTTTTAATGATAATTAAGATGTCTTCGTTCAAAGCAGACATATTAAAAACCTCGCCAGTTATAAGAACGCGAGACGTTTTAATCAACAACGGAATCGTAAATAAGCGGTCTCAAAAAACCAGTGTTCTACTTTCTTCACTTCTCCCAAAGTCTTTTAGAAGGCACCATTTTCCAAAATGAACCTCGTATTTTTAAAGGCTCGCGAGCAAAATTGGCCTACCAAGTCAATAAGCCTTTTTGTTCGTGCAACACTGAGCCTTTCGCTTTATCATCCCCTTTTCAGCTCCGGTAAGGGTGGCATTTTAACACGGAATAATGATGTTACGTTTCTGTACGTACTCGTAAGTAACTTTTATTTCAGAATCTGATCTAATTTTGTGAGGCAAAACTTTATTCCTAGGGATTAAGAACGTTTTTAAAATGGCCTTTTGTGTAGGAAAAGTTGCCCTCCTGGGTAAATCAGTGAATGGAAATAGCTTCTTCACTGAAACCAAAGTGGAGTGAGTGCTATGGAGGCGTTTAAATGCATAGGCTAATGACTAATAATGCGCACATTCATTACGTTTCACATTTAATTTGTATTTATTTTAGTCACTGCTGTAGTTTGTAGTGCAGTACCAAAGTGGTAGTAGTCGGGTCCACCTTAGTTGGCCTGGCTTCGCCATACTTTAAGTCCGTATATACGGACGACATTACCGTATATACGGAAGACACTAAGTAACACATGTCAAATGTCAATTCATGGAATGTATTGCTATGGTTGCTTATAACAACAAATAATAAAGTATCTTTATCCGCTACTTGGTATAAGTGTCTCTCATGGCGTCAGCCATGGCCAAGCCCCAAATATTACAGGTTTGACCCGCAGTTTTCGCAAAATATTAATACTAATTCATTACATTGCCATAAAAAAAATACCATTTCTAATCCACTTGCCCTTATAGCCATCGAAATATGTAGTAGAGTTGCGTACCTCTCACTATGCACAGAAGATCATTGGCAGCAAAGTCACGTTCCCTCCGCATGTCTGGTGCGCATCCCCGGATTATCTGCCGCCCTGACCCCAACTATTTGTTTCGAACGGGAATAGCTGCAGAGTGGTCCAAAGCTTGAAGTGCCGTAATCTACGGAGATTAAGTCGACTCTATCCTTGTAGCTGGATGTCAAGTTGTTTTTAACCGACTTCCAAAAGGTGGTGGTACTAAGTTTGTCTGTATGTTTATATTTCTTTTTGTGTATGTTCATCGATATTTTCGACAACTGTGAACCGATTTAAAGAATTATTTTTTATTTTGATATTCCCGTGGTAGTCCCATATACATTTTATAACATTTTAAAAAAATCAACATCATCATCATCTTGCCCTTATCCCACTAGGTGGGGTCGGCACAGCACGTTTCCTTTCGCCACTTCACTCTATCATTCGTCATCTGATCATCAACTCCTTTCTCTCGCATGTCATCTTTCACACAATTCATCCACACTTTTTTTGGTCTTCCCCTCCCGGTTTTGCCATTTACCGTCATATTGAGAGTTCTTTTTGTGACATGACTATCCTCCCTTCTCATTATATGCCCATACCAAGATAGCCTGCCACTCTTTAATTTCTCAGTCACTGGTGCTATTTTATCCATCCTCGTCACACCGCACATCCATCTCAGCATTCGCATCCCCGCTGCATGCATTTTCCTTTTTTTTTTTTTAGAAAAATCAACAATAATGTAAAAAATACTTAATTTCATACTGTACAGGTAGATGTCGCCTATGGCATTTGAAGCGCAAAATAATAAGGCCCTACCACTGTTAGTGATATTCCAGGCAGGAGACTAATACGAAAATGAGATAGTTGCTGTATGATTCTGACCTTCATAACGACTTTGTCAACAATTCTGCCAATTACCTAAAGTCCTTTTGGGTTTACTTGCGGGGTCGTTGTGGTTAAACCTGCGGATCTGAAACCCTTTACAAACAAGCCTAGGAACAAACGACGCTTTGTAGCATTTACCGTTGTACGGAGGACAGATGATACTAACATTTGTCAGGATTATATTACGGAACCTGGGAGCTGAGCTTCTATGTATAGGTATATCTTGCAAAATTCTGCTCAAATTCGAGCTGACAACCGGTAACGTGAAAAGACCAATCAATCAGCTATTTTCACAAAAGCTAACATTCGGTTCCTACCTTCTTTAATCAGTGGTTTTCAAATTATTATAATATCTACTAGCTACCCGTCCCGGCTTCGCCCGATTACGAATCAATCATAACTTTAGACCTTCTGGAAGATATATTTTGTAAAAGACATTGTTTGATAATGTTGAAAGAACATCTGTTGTAATGTATAAATTGGGAGATCTTAAGTCTAAACGGATAGACAATAATCGGCCAATTGCGAGTCGGAATCGCGCACGAAGGGTTACGTACCGTATGGAAGCTCCCATTAATATTTTTTACTTTAATTATTTATTTTTGAAGGGAATATATAAATGAATATTCTGTGAATATTACAAGCATTTACCTGTCACCGTTATTATTCCAGCAGCGATAGAACTTTGCTAGGTTCAGTTGTACTACATACCACCATTGACAGGCAAGCTGTCGGTGTCAGCATGTCCTGGGGCAACTCGGATTATCCAAGCCACGTGCCTCAGCGCCTGCCGCAGCAAGCCTTGCTTTCCCTACGCACACCGATTTCATTTCAACTCTCGCCTTCATTTGCATTTGCTTGCGTTTGCTTATAAATTATCTAAACCTTTGCATACAATTTTAACGGAGCTGTAAACTTGTAAAGTAATCCCCCATGGATTTTTATTTAGTAAATAATTTAACGAGGACGACATTATTTTAAAAAGTACAAGTACCTATTTATTTATGAGAGATCATGTTAATAACTTGACCGACTTGACTGTCAGGTTATACCGTATCTTACCAAATAAGTACTTGCTGTTTTGGTTTGAATAATAGGTAGGTAAATAGTTCTTACAAAATTTTAAGACTTGAACGTCCTATTGACATTGCATACTAGCTTTTGGCTAAAAATGAAATGAAACTTTAAGTGCCCTTTCTATAAATAATGTTCATCGTTCTTTTTCTTTTCTTTTTTCAGAATATAATTATAAATGTAAATTGATGCTACTTAAAGAACACAAACATCTTCATAAGGATATTACCTAACGAATGTTGAAAGGAATTCGTGTTTATTCAAATATTTTAACACAAACACTGCATAAAATATGTCCAGAAACAAACACCCGGCTCCAACAATCTCGTAAATTCCACAATACATGAGAGCTTTGTAAATTTATCACGTATGCGAGCGATCGGTTGTGCATGTGCATTGTCGGTGGGCCTTGACTCCTGAATGGCAATGCCAAAAGGTCTGTCTGTCTCATCTGAACCCGTATTACTTAGTTTGTTTAACTGTAGTACTGTGTAGACGTAAAGCATCCAAAATGTATACTAAGAATCGAATATTAGCCCTAACTTGCAACTAAAAATAACAACACAAATTGCCATGCTATATAAAAAAACACTTATCAGGAGTCTGGCGGTTAGTTTGTCGCCGTCCTATCACATACATTTAGTGCACAGTAATAATTTTGACGGATTGCGATTTTCATGAATGTTACTGATTGCGAAATTTACCATTTGCGGCGGAACGATAGATAAATACTCTGAACTTTTTGCTTGTACTATGTCTGGAAGTTATACGTACAAGATGTAAAGCTAGCAAAGCTGTTTCAAAGCAGAAACATGCTTTCTACAGTGTCTTGCTATGAAAAGTATCTTACTAGTCATTGAACTTATAAAACTACCTACTCGTTGCGAAATTGATCAATACAAATAAAAAATCCTATGTATTCATTAATCAGTATAATCACGTGTGCATATCAATATTTATTACATATCTAACAATGTACTTAATACCTCGCAATAGTTTCAAAAATGTTTTCCTTAGCTTATCACAATACACTTGAATGTACATATGTATTCCAGCTGAACTTCTTAATGAGTGATTGATTATTTTTTTTAGTTTATTTGACTTATCTTCTTACTTTATCTATACATTTATAAAAGGTTTTCCTGATACGTATTTAGTAGATAGCGCATTTATCGAATTCCAATCACAATATATACGTTTCATCACGATTAATCGTCATGGAATATTCAAATTTTATTTCCTATAACGTTTCGACGTTTCCCGTCTAATAAAGTTCAGAACAGGGAATGGGAAGCGTGACGCTAAATATTGTATCCTAAAAATCCTTAAATTTCTCCGAGCGCTCGTGTGCTTGAATATTTTATATCATGCTATGAATAATCAATCATCACTTTGAACATCTATTTGCGTATAAATGGGAAAACCAAGTATGGCTTTCTTTATTACTATACTAGATTTAATTTTGTCTCATCTCATTTATTTTAAAAATGAAAGCGTAAACGCGCGCTTCTCTGAAAATGCCTGCTGTTATCGTGGCTTATTATGATTTTTTCACCCTTATGATTACTTTTACTTGGTACTTCATTATTTAGGGTTGAATTATGAACACTGAATTGAGACATTTTCTCAATTTATCTTTCATAACATTTTTTATTGTTATATCTCTGCTTGTACGAAACGGATTGTAGGCGTTACTTTAAAAGTTTGCAGAAACCCGTTACAACATAGCCCCTCAGGAGTACGAACTTTACTTAAACCTTTTTTAAGTTTGTTCTCTTATTTGTTACAGAAGGTCGACCCCGAGCTGATCTTCACGAAACAAGAGAAGATTGGCAAGGGCTCGTTCGGAGAAGTGTTCAAGGGTGTCGACAACAGGACACAGCAAGTAGTTGCCATTAAAATAATCGACTTGGAAGAAGCCGAAGATGAAATCGAGGACATTCAACAGGAAATTATGGTGCTGTCACAGTGCGACAGTCCATACGTCACTAAATATTATGGATCATACTTAAAGGTAAGATTATTTTTTATAAACTTTAGCTAGTGCAACGTCGTTGCAATTGAGTGCTTACAGTTATATTGTTACTATTTTAGTAATAAACGAAGAGAAAAACGAAAATATTTGAATTGTTATTCAGTTATGGAAACGCAATCATACCATGAATATTATTTCGCTTTATTCTGGGAGACCCCAGTCTAACCACATCAATCATTGTCTGCGAAACCGAGCCTTCGTCTTCTTATCTCCTGTTGAGCCTTTGTAAGAGACAAGGATCACTCGTAATGGACTCCATTACGGACTGTATTCTCCTAAAGATACCGTCGTAAAACATTGTCGGGTCAAGCGGCGCAGGTAGCTCGAGGCGACTGCAGCTCTTTTGATTTTCTCTCCATAATTCATTGTGTCGTAAGCGAAAATTGTAGAGAGCTGCTGCACTTTTTATGACACCTTGCATTGCGTGACATTATTTCCGGCGCGGCGTCCAGCAGCGTAACGCACCGAACCTCTACAGTTTCGCATTATTGTTGCTTCGTACTCCGCATACCCAGATTGGATATCAGAAAGCGATGCCGCTGCGCTGCGACATCAAATACCCAGGCTGCCTATTATTACACACCGTTTTGCGGAATTGCCGTTTCATTGTAATTGTACTCCCGTGGTACCCATTATAAAATGCAGGTCTAGGTAATACGACATTGATAATGTCGTGACTGCGCGAAATAAGCTTTCGCTTTGCAATTTGCGTGCAGTCTCACTCAACCTATTAAATGCGTTATTGAAATCAACGGCGGGATAAATCTCCATTAGCGGCGATTACCTAATGTCCCAGGTACTTGATTGTCACGATATTTGTAACAGAGTTACTATAGAACGTTCACCCGATCGCGTAATTCGTTTGCGTGCTCTACGTCAATGTAGTTAAAACGAAGCCCGTCACGAAGTGTTCGGGGTCAAGCCGAGATCACGGCATAAATACGGGACCGGTTCTTTCAAATCTTGTTGCACTTCCATTCAACTCATATTCTCAAATGTTTCCACCGATCGGATGGAAAACGAGAAATTATAACTTCTGCACGCTTTGCTGTTGAACTTTTTGATACTGCGAAATAGACTCCGTTGCATAAATTTTCATTGCATAATTTCTCCTCTGTTCTGCAATGTTTATTTTTGCAACGAGCACTCATTACCATTGACATTAAAACGGCTATAATTCCAGTAAGTAAGCGAGCTAATGATGTCTCTATATTGTTGTAAAGTGTAGTGCTAAAAATAGAGGTTGTGAGTCAGAAATAGTAAGTACCGCGCTAGCACGAAAGGTTTGTAAGTCATAAATCACTTCGTGTGCTCGTGTGCCATTCTTTCAATTCGATCGATACACGATGAGTAAATGCTTTGTGGGCGTTTAGATTTCGTAACAATACCGAGTTAATTGTGTCTAATGTTGGTCATTTTATAAATGTGCTTATTCGTGATATATTCCTTGTTCAAACTAAGTTCCAACTGAAAAAACATGGGTTAACAACTACCCGGAGCAATTTCAGGCTTTGAAATTGAACTGAAAGGTGAAAACAAAAACCCGCATGGCGGCGGCTGCGAGCGGATCAGCATCCATAACACCGGCTGACATGCTCTTATTACTCCGGCCATATTGCATCCGTAAAATAAACAATAACTCCAAAATGGATATTTCGAAGCAAACACCGCAACAATCCATTGGGAGTGGCTAGGTTTAAAAAATATGGAAATATAGGTAGGTAGGTGTTGTTAATGTTTTGATTTCTTCTAATTATAATCAAATTCTAAAAAAAATAATGTTGGAGTTGGCTATGTTTCGGTAATCTCGGTTATATTTAGTCTAATATAATTATGAAAAAATCTTTAATAGCACGAAAATTGTTAATATTATTAAATGTTTATGATCTTTATTTTTTTGTCTAAGATGAGTATGATGAAGACTATTTTTTTTACATACGAGTACAATAATGTTTCAAGCCATGAGTATCTCAACCTCATTTTAGTCTTGTATTGAATACTGCCTGTGTAATGTTTAATTTGTGTTTTGCAACAAAGCGTATTTGGAGTGAGTATCATTGTAACATTGTGGTAAATAGGGTTACATTTTATGTATCGTAACAACATATGCCAATGTCATTATACAGAGCGGACCCCTCTCACAATCGTGAATAGAATGAGTGGCTGCCAGCTAGCAGACAATGATGTCTGCTCCATAATGTTCGAAATTTGCATTTTTATCGTATCGTCCAGTCCACACTCAGTGCTGTTTTATTAACTGCTATATTGGTAGCAGTAAAAATTGATGAAACAAGTTATTACTTCCTGACTCTTGTTAAAATGCATCAAAAAGTAGATTGGAAACCCCCATGAGGTTACACAAAAGCTGGGTTCACATTTTCCTAACAATCACTGTGCTACGCCGCGAAACTTTTATATACAAAATCTTGTTACACCGCGTAACGTTTTTGTTGCAAATGTCATCACTACATAGTATAAAATCTGTCCCCATGTATGCTTATATCTCTTAAATTACGCAACGGATTTTCATGCTGTTTTTTTAATAGATAGAGGGATTCAAGAGGAAGGTTTATATGAGTAAGTAGACGACCCGCCCCGGCTTCGCACAGGTGTATTATACATATAAACCTTCCTCTTGAATCACTCTATCCATTAAAAAAAACCGCATCAAAATCCGTTGCGTAGTTTTAAAGATTTAAGCATACAGACAAACAAACGAAAATAGCGACTTTATTTTATACTATGTAAGGATACACCTGTGCGAAGCCGGGTCGTGTCGATAGTTACTCGCTATATTTCTAATGTGCGGGCGAACCATTCTGAAATTTCTGACAAATACCTGATATTTTTGCATCACAACGACTCCGATCATTTCGTAATATCCAAGTTGCAGGCTTATATTATGAAATGACACAGAAAGCCTAGTTGTGATTGATGTGCTTCAGAAGAACCCTTTTCATAAATCGGTCATTGTATTGCATTTCCGAGTTGGCGCATCGCATCGACTGCGTGTTGCCTTTGCAATCTTGACACACTTTCCATCGTGTTGTTATGCGTGCCTTGCAAAATACGATGCAATGTATGCATGAATGTAAGTAAACTGCCATACCAACGGCATTAATCCGCCACACGTTTTAATCTTCAATCGCAATAGCATTAAAACACAAGTTAATGCGTGTCGAAATTATGATTATATTTTTGCGTTCTCATAATATCGTACTTGAAAGAAATCCGGGGCAACAGTAGAGAAACTAAACTTAAATGGTTAGAATAATGTGAAACGTTTTCACGTACGTTGACGAAAATATTTGCCGCAAAAAATTTAAAGTAAATCCGCGCAAATTGAATGAATTTATTCAGGTCAGCTTGTCACCGCTCCGACACGCGAACATGTGCGTGACTGCAGGACCTACGACAGCTCATTGAAAGTTGGTTTGTCATTGACCATGAATTATGGCTGATGAGTGATGACCCTTTTATCACACTGACTCGACTTGGCTGCAAAAGACATACTTGATGATGGTGCGCTGATTGCTGTAATGTTATGGAATAGCATTACTCTCTATTCTATTTTCTATCCAAAATATTTCTTAATTCATATGTTTTAATACATATGTATAAACACACATTTACAATAAAGCCGTCCGCGTAACGGAAGTGGAATCATCGAGCGAAATTCCATAAAATTATATACGCTTTCCCATATATAAATAGCGAAAATATTTTGACGTATAAATGAGTCTTGGTTGTCACATCTAACTTATAACTCATCATATTCTTAAAGGCCGAAGGTTAGGTTCAATTGTAATATATATCGAAATATCATTGAAAGTTATGAACCCTTAATTTCCTTTTCAACTTTTAAGTGTAGGTAACATCTCTTGGCTTTTCCCTAATTTATTGTTCGCGTCACCGATTTCACTCGCATTGTTACACTAGCTTAAGTTATTATCTCCACGATTTGTTCTACAGAGAAAGTGTGGTAATGTTGTGGCCTGCGGGCTCCGCGTGGCGTAATCTCGATGACTCGCGTTAGTTTGCGTTTCCGCGCCAACAGTCTCCACACATTAGGCCAGGTACCGTAAGCCCTTATTCAGACAAATATTTACTGATAGTTATAATAGTCGCGACTCCATGTAGAAAGTTGTCTCAGATGACATTGCCTAACCGACGTTTCTTAACCATTATTAGCAATTGTGGTTCAGATAACCTTTATTATTGCTCACGAATACTCACGATCCATTGGAGACTGGAAAGGTCAGCTATTTGAGGCGCTAGTTTCTACTAGCCTGTTACATTTTCAATGCAACATGAGTATTTAAAAAGCCTAAGTATAGAACACAAAGCGTTTACATCGGCGCCATGAATGAATTTAAATGTGCCATGAATAAACGCTGCCAGTGGCTCTAAGGGTTTACTTTTAGCGGGTAAAATTCTGAATGCGGATGTCGGAACGAGCGGACAGAGGTGAAGGACGCTGGTGAGTCACCGCGTTGCTGGCCTCAAGGGGAAAATGTCAAGAATCTTCATATACGTATGCATAAAATATCTAAAATGTTGCCTGTTGAGTCCAGCTAGCGTTCATTTGTTAACGTTTTATAAATAATATACATTTTAAAGATCGTAATTTGTTAGTGTTGTAAAACTTGTTTTTCATTACATAGATTCCAAGATATCTAGATTCAAAACGAGAATAGTGTCGAATAAAGATCAGATCAGTAAATCTAACGAAATAATCAAAACCTCTTCTTAGTTTTACGCGTATTTAATTGGCTTTTATTTTTATAGGGATATAAGTAACAGCTATTCAGGGCTATGTGATGACTATAAAGTGCGTCGTGAGGCTGTAACCGGATTAGAGCTCCCTTGACCCTGCTCAAACAGGGGGGAGTCGAGGTTCCGATAGCCTTAGGTATGCATGCTCCTCGTAGCAATTCCATTACAACTGTCCCCAGCGCTTCGCCGCTAAATAGCCAATTGTCTCCCAATTTGGCCCTGGTTCTTGGTTATTGCGTCACAAATTAGTATTTGCTCTCTCGACTTTACAAGTTATATTGCGAATGAAGAACTTTACTGCTATGTTAAAGAGGTCATCGACTTGTGTCGATTTTGAATCTATTTTGTTTGAGTGAAGCATTTCGGCGTCTGATTGTTATTTTGAGTCGTCCTTCAGTGTGACTGCAATGCGGGCCGGGTGCGGCTGTCGGGAGGTAGGAGGGGTGAGCGTAGCCCGCTTCTGAACTTGGAAGGTCAAGTTCCGAAGTTTGCAATTTGCCGTATTGGACTGGTGTCTGAATTTGGCGAATCGATTTAAACTTGATTATTATCTACGAAGTTGGCCTTTATTGATAATTATTTGTTTTCGTCTATTCGATTGACTTTATTAGAAACTTTGCGGCGCACCGAGTTTGTTAAGTAAATCATTTAGTTAAAATGTAATTTCGTTTTGGTTTTGATTTGATTCCAAGTTTTGATTGAGTTCCTCAAAACGGCCGGTCTCTTGAAACTCGTAACTGTACATTTGGCTTGTATACTTTTTTACCAAAGTTCAATAACTCCTATCTCATTGAAATCTACGAAGTTGGCATCGTTTTATTTTTCGAGTAGACGCGACGTCTGTGAAATGAGTAAACACGCTGCGACTTTCAGTAGCATTCGCGAAATTCGATAAGATAAATTGCTCTCAACACAAAGAACTTTAAATATGTGTTAGTTTTTGCTTTATCTCTGATATCACTAGTTTATGTCTACATTCTTAGCATACACCAAAATCCATTACAGAGCCGTTAATGCTGTCCTATATTAATTTTATTGTCGGGTTTTCCGTCGCCATGTTTAAAAATATATTGCGTAGTCGTTTTGGTAGTTTTTAGGGTTTTTACAATAAGGAACTATCTTGTGAACTACGGAACAAATACATTTTCTATCGTTGATACAATCGACATCAAAAACTACATAATAACATTCTAAAAAGTTAACAAATATTATTATAGTTCCGCCATATGGCTTAATACCAAAACTTGCAAATTGGGAATGTTTTTTCCCCATTGTACAATAGTTGTTAATAAACCTTATTATATTTTGTATAGGCTGTTAGGTACGTACCTATCGCTAGTGGCAATCATATATATGGGTACCTACCTATATTATTCAAAATACATAATTAGCGTTTGTAGTTCCAATTTCCCCATCCATGCCAATAAATTGTTACAAGTATCGGTAACTTTTGTAAAAATAATTAACTAGGCTTCGCCTTCCAGTTTCTGATTCCGATCGGGTTTCCCACATTGTAAAAGTGACTCAAATAATTCCTTAGGATCTTCCAAAATAATTGATAGCTTGTCACAAGCATGACTCACCCAAGCCGGGGAAGGCTCATCTGCAAAATTAGGCTTTTTGATTTATGGAAGCTTTTAGGCACTTGAATTAATTAAATACGATTAATTTCCAGATTATTTCTGATTGATTGAAGCAATCGCGAGATTTCAGGATTGTTAAGACGATATTTAAGGCAAGTGATTGAGTCTTCACTGCCTTCAAAGACGGAAGTGTAGTTGATTGAAATATGTAATAGGCCCCATTTTTATACAAATGCCGGTAAAAGGTTCGTGTTTGTTTTCTATTGAGGAAAATCCCGAGTTCAAGTTTTGATATTTATAGATTTGGCATTGATAGACACTCCTCCGTTAGACGAGCTGCCATAAAACGTTTTATTTGCTGCGTTGGGTGAAGTTTTGCACATTGCCAAGGTCATATTATTATATACCTAACTGTAGAGGTCATATCGTAGTTTGACTAGGTGTTCTTGAGCGATCACCTAAGTCAAAGTACTATCGCCACGTTCAGCCTTTGGATGGGTGATCTGGTGGTATTTATAGATGAGCTCTTGTTTTGCTTGTCTTTCTTAAAAACCTCTAACGCCAAAGCAGAATTTTCTCTGTCGAATTTTATACCTATCTAGGATTATCTCAGTGTCTTACATCAAATCTTTATTCTTATTGATCCAAAATACAGGAGCATTATCCTGATAGGCCGACGACGTCCCGACGAGCCATTTTATAATCTTTATTATCGTGTCCCTCGCAGCGTACCGATGTAATAATCCGCATAAACCCTGGGTCCAGGATGGACTTAGCGATTAATGCTAACGACCCGAGTGTGTCCGGTCCAGTGCCGTATGCATTAGGAGCGATATTCACCGTTTGCCGTATTATCACTCCCAGATAATATTGCGTCGAAATGAACGCCCGTTTGTGAATGTAATAGCGCAAAAAAGATGGCTGGCTCCTTTATGGGTAGCCATACCAGCCTGTCGCACCTAGTTTGGTGGCTGTAACTGTTTTAATTTACACTTGACAAACTTATACAATAAAATGTTTTCCATTTACTCAGAATGATTGAGAATAGGAAAGATATTTGATCACCTTGTACAACATGACAAATTAATTAAACTATGGTAAGGAAAGTAGGTACTTAAAGGAAAAGATCTGACCACAAAGGCCACAAAAATTCTAATAAGACTTAATAAAAGAGTGGTAATAGTCTCGCCGGCCTACGAAGATAATAAAAACCAGAAAAAGGCTACCAGAAGACCGTGGCGCTTGGAAATTTCTACACCGATAAGAGCTTTGCTCTTAAGTAATTAATGCATAGTGTTTAAGTTTTAAAATATGTATTATTTTAAAAATATGAAACGAATTATCAATAATAGCAGACAAAGTAACTAACTTGTTTCACACCACGTTGAAACTCTGTAGCTCAAGTTGCAATCGCCTAGTGGAAATCGGACCGTAAGCTAAATCCATAACCGCTTGCATTAAATTACTGCCTACCTCGTAGTTGGATTGGATTGCTCGATCGGATTAGACCCGTCGCAACTCGGATTCCACCAGTTCAGCAAGGATAATTTAGTTTTAACCTTACTGTAGAAATAGAGTTGGATTGGAGCGAGCTATTTATAGAACTTGACCTATTGTAGATGTTGGTTAATAACATAGGTCAGAGGAAACTGTTAACAGCTTATTTTCGGTAGTTCTAAATTCAATTTGCATCACTTCTTATTCATACTCATTAGGAGTCATCATCACGTCTATGGTACTATTTAGTACTCGTATCTTCTCAAATGATTGCTTGGTACAGCGTCAATCGACCTTGTCGCAGTTTTCACGAAAACGAAAATTGGTCAATGTTCAGCAGGATATAAAACAGAACATAACTGTCAGGGATGAGTTAACAGCCGTTGACGCGACGACATCTGCGCCGATATCGAGATTATTGAGAAAGACAACTTACTTATCGTAATTGAGCCTAAATGGGTCATTTGTCATAAAAGTGCCACAAGAAAACTTCACAGGCTATCCTGTGTGTAAATGCTATTACTATTAATAGCATTTAACGAACTTCATTATATTATTTGGTGGCAGTATTAAATAGTGAAGATGTTCGAATTTAAAAGTCATGAAATATAATATGATATTTCCTTCGGCGATATATTGAGCTCAATTTGAAAAGCATAAGACCTGAACAAACCAATAAAAAGGTTTATTTGTTAACCGACTTCCAAAAAGGAGGAGGTTCTATGTTCGTCTGTATGTATTTTTTTTGTGTATGTTCATCGATAATTTCGCCAATTGTGAATCGAATCGAAATATTCTTTTTTAGTTTGAAAGAGTGTAAACTCCCGAGGTGGTTTCATTTAAATTTTACAGAAATCGGCTCAGGCGTTTTTGAAAAAATCAACAATAACGTAAACAATTCCGGCGAAATATCCGAATGTTGGACACGATGAACGTCGATAATTTCGTCAATTGTGAACCGAATCGAAAAATTCTTTTTTAGTTCGAAAGGGTATACTCCCGAGATGGTCCCATTTAAATTTTTACAGATATCGGCTAAGCCGTTTTTGAAAAATCAACAGTAATGTAAACAATTCTAGCGGAATATTTGAATTTTGTACACGATGGAAGGCGGTTTTGCCATTTTTTGCAAAAAATAATTATTGTTAGTAACTTCAGAGAGTGTCAGAGATTGTCAATTAAATCAAAATTGATGTTATTGATTATTTTCCTTATAGATATTTAAAAGCTGAATGATCTCAAATGAGGATAGGTAACTACTATTGACACAATTTAGACGATTGATACAATACCGAGATTATGACATACGGCCGGTCCCAATAACCGATCTCAATCTGTTTTCACCGATCTCCGATCTAAATTTTAATCCGTTTATTACAAAAACTGTTTCAATAACCAAACCACAGTTGCTATTGCAATCCAAAGATGCGATCAATCCGTTGGAGGGCGCCAATCCATTTCTGACACTTTTTAGATCGCCCTCTGTTCGAAAACAACTATTGTTGGGTTTCAATATCTGATCTTTTGACTTTGACAAATCTGTTGACGTCTATCTGTAATCTATTTTTATGATCCCACGATTTCGGTCGATTACAAACAATCTTTCGAACTAAATAGTACAAAAAGACATTTATAAAAGCATAATTTAAATTAGAAGGTTTAAAATATAGATAGAACAATGGCAGAAACTTTACTGTCTAGTGATAGTGACAGTGATTTGGAAGTATTGGAGCAGCTCTCGGATTGGGATATTGAGGATACTGAAGATGACGAAGATCCATCAGAACCACGAAGAATATATTGCCGCATCAACCATACTCAGAGTCTAACTGATGCAGAATTTACTTTCCGATTTCGGCTCAACAAAGCTGCAGTGGAATTGCTTTTATCGGAAATAATGCCACATTTAAAAGTAACCTCAAAGCGGTATGTACCTTGGTACTATTTATGTTCAAAATGTAAACAACTATATATAACAACAATCAATGTAACTGAGATTATTGTTGATCATCTCCTAATTATTTACAGAAATAATGGAGTTGCACCACTTCATCAGTTACTCCTAGCACTGCGATTTTATGCATTGGGTACAATGCTCATTTCTGTAGGGGATTTTGTGGGAGTTTCAAAATCGACTGCCAGCAGAATAGTTCAGGACATATCTGAAGCCATAGCCATGCTTTACAATAAATATATTGTAATGCACTTAAATAGCGTGGACAAGTTCTTCCACTACAGTCAGTTTCCACGTGTGCTTGGTGCAATTGACTGCACTCACATACGCATACAATCTCCAAGTAAGTCTTAAGTCTTATAATCAAATCTTTTTGTAATAATAGCAGCTAAGCTTATTAAACTTACATTATTTAATTATTTTCCAGATCATACAATTGGTGAAGAGTTTAGAAACCGAAAAGGCTACTTTTCATTAAATGTTCAAGCCGTTTGTGATGCTGATTTGAAGCTGATGAATGTTGTAGCTCGGTGGCCTGGTTCTGCACATGATGCTACTATATTTAATAATTCTGTTTTAAGAGGTATTGTATAAATTGTTTTAATTTTAGCACTTTGAGATTGTGTACTGTTAAATTACTTTGTGGTGTTATAAAACCATTTTTTTACAGCTCAGTGTGAGGCTGGGAGTTTTGGAAACCGCTGGTTGCTTGCTGACAGTGCCTATCCCAATAGACCCTATATGTTAACACCAGTTTTAAATCCAAGCAATAGGAATGAACAGAAATACAATGATGCACATATTGCCACAAGGAACCTTATTGAAAGGTAAGTAAGCAGTACCTAAGCAGAAGAATTAAAAACAACCTATTACAATGTAATTATTCTCTATCTAGCTCTCAACATGCACATTCTAAGAACTTTTATTTATAATCACCAGTGGTATTAACCATCTGCCAAGAGACTTGCACAACTCTTTAATAGGATAATAAGAAATAGGTACTTCACTACATCTTTTAAATGATCACACTAATGTTACAAATGTGAAAGTATGTGTGTATGTTTGTCCCAGTCAACTCCGTGATGGCTGAATGAATGGATTTAAATTTTGGATAAATAATTTCTAATTCTAATTTGAAGTAGGGGCGATAAGTCCTGCACTGACGTCCTGCATGGGGTGTTATGTGCATAATATTTTGTGGATAAATAACAAATAGTCTACTTTTTTCCTGAAAAAATTTGCATTTCTTCAAAGATATACATCCTTTGGTATAGCGGGTGAAACCGCAGGATGTTTGTTGCTAGTGAACTATAGTTATGACATTTCTTAACAAGGATTCTTTTTTTACAGAACTTTTGGTGTTTGGAAGCGACGTTTCCCTGTCATTTCTTTAACTATGCGCTTATCACTTTCAAATATTCAGAAAGTTGTAATAGCTACAGCAGTTTTGCACAACATCTGTAGAATTCACAATTTGCAAGAAACCCCTGTGGAGGTACAGATACCGTTGCAAGCAACAACTAACATGTACAGTGATGATTTACAAGATTCTCACACTTTGGGAGCGCAGGATATCAGAGATAGGACTGAACTCATAGAAGGGTATTTTTCAACACTGTAAATTTTTCTGACACTAGGAAATATGGTTTATTACAGGCTATTGGAAGCCAATGTATTGTGTTCTATGTCAAGATAAATAAAAGTTAATATTGTATTTTTGTTTTTCTATTTATTTATGATGAAAAATTTATGTATAAGATAAGAGTAGTTTGTTGATTCCTAAAGTTATTATTTTACTACATATAAATTTAAATTTCCCTTGAGATGCACACTACTACCATATCAAGTTTTATTATGATTGGTTCACCTATATACTAACTTAACAAAAAAGATAACTAACTAAAGTTACTTCGGCATAAATCATATTATTGTGTACCTAGTAACATTGGTGTGCATTGAACTAAAGTAAAACTGTAGGGAATAAAAATAGGTCATTTAAAATATATATACCTATATATATGCCCATATCTACATAGATTAGGTATGGAAATTATCAACAAAGAAATTTACCACAAGCTAAATATTTATTGCCATAGGAATAACTACTTATTACAAACTAAAATATGTTATACTAGAAAGAAACAAAATTACATTACAATTAAAATAAGTACAATTACATGCAAAACAAATTAATAATATTACCTAATTAATCTTTGTTTTGAAGTTTTTCTAGTTCTAATTTTAATTTCTTATTTTCTAACAATATATTTTCGAACTTAGCTTCTAAAAATTTTCCCTTAATCTTATAATAATCTGCTATTGCCTGGTTCCTAGCAGCTCGGTTCTCGTCGGACTTGGGTTTTCTTTTGAAACCTGTAAGATAAATAAATGTTAAAATGAGCAATCACTACATAGTATAAAACAAAGTCGCTTTCCGCTGTCTGTCTGTCTTATATTGTTAAAACTATGCAATTGATTTTGATGCGGTTTTTTTTAATAGATAGTGATTCAAGAGGAAGGTTTATATATGTAAAATACACCTGTGCGAAGCTGGGGTGGATCGCTAGTTATTATATAAATAAATAAATATTACTATATATGTGAGGGGACGTCGTACACATGGTGAACCGAAAGCTTATCATATGTTTGCCAGAGACTCATATACTACATATGTATACATATTTTTAAATGCATACTTAGAAAATTACCAATAACAACCAGACACAGAGCGAACACTTATGTGTATCACATAAATGCTTGCCCCGGGTGGGAATCAAACCCACGCCTTTTTGACCCCGTAGTCAGGGTCACTGACCACTGAACCACTGAGGCAGTCATATAACTGACTAGCTGATGCATACCTGGTAACTCCTCCTAAACCATGCAACACATTTTGATGTGATTTTCACCATCAGTTAGATATTTTTTCATGGAAGATTTATTTACATATATTATTTTTTAAATTCACCAGCGCAAAGCCAGTGGGTACAGTCACCAGTATTATACAAAGCAAAAGTATTATCAACAACAATTCAATAAACTTAGAATTAAAATTTACCACTAGCTCTAGGAGTCAGGACAAAGTTTTTGGGTTTAGGTGGTGTCAAGCAAGCTCCTGCGTCTGTCACAATAAACTCTTCCACCACCTCAGCACCAATGGATTTTTGCACCTTCTCCAAAGCCGAGATGCCTTCCAAGCCTATGTCACTTTCAACACCACCACCACCACTAACGCTATTGGCAAGTTCTGGCACCATTTCTGCGTCACCACCATAAGCTACGGTGTAACCATCTACTGTACTGCCTAATAGAGCAGCCACTCTGTCCAACACATCATCAGGAGGGATGTAAGAAGGACCACCACCACCAGTCTAAAAACAAAGAATTTTAATTAGAATTTGTACTGCGATGAGATATAGTTTATCTTCCTTAACTAAGGGTATGTAACTAATCTTTAAAAATAATCATAATCTTTTAAAAAGAAAATTATGCTACTTGAAGAAAAAGGGAATAACTGTGAGATAAAATTTTGTCTACAACTAACCTTGATGTTGTTCATACGTATTTGTGTATTGCGTTTACGGGAATTCTTTTTGAGATTTTCCCATTTTAAACGCAATTGCTTTGGAGTCCGGTAGGAAGTGGTCACCACAGCATTGAATTGGTCTGCTATGCGTTTCCATTCCTCTATTTTCATTGTATTTGTGGTTGCATTCGTCATTTTATTATAAATTATTTTGCTGCTCTCAATAAATGATAGCAGCATTTTCGTCTCTTCTTTGGTCAGAGGCTTGCCCGAAACCTGGAAACAAAAACAGGTGGAAAAAGTTAATATTATGTACATAGCAAATGCATGTTTTAAAAAACGAATGTTTTATGAAACGAGTCAATGTGTGAATGAAACGAATGAGTGTTGCACTACCTTAAGAAGTTCACTTAAGTATTTTTTTTGTAAGTTTCATTTTTGTGTACAATAAAGAGTTATTTATTATTTTATTTATTATTAATGTCGGTGTTTGTTTGTAACGTGTAATGAGCTCCTAAACCATTCATCCGATTGAGCTGGAACTTTACATTTACTAGGCCGAAGGCCGAGCGCCACTACTACGAGTATGGAGCCCCACAGCTGCGAGATCGAAGGACGAGCCCCACAAATAGGTTACCATCATCTAATGTATTTAGGCGCGAAAGTTTTGCGGCGAAACAAAGCGTCTTCACAGCGGGAGTTCGTGCAGTTATATTTATCAATTATTAACAAAAACGCATAGGTATAGGTACTGAGATAAAAGATACAATATAACACTTATCGTCGCACTTTCCATGGTAAATAGAATTAAGTCTAATGTATTAAGACACGAAAGTTTCGCGGCAAAACAAAGCGTCTTCACAGCGGGAGTTCGTGCAGTTATATTCAACGATTATTTAAGAAAAACGCATAGGTACTGAGATAAAAGATACATTATAACACTTACCGTCGCACATTCCATGGTAAATAGAATTAAATTAAGTATGTAGTATGTTATAATTGTTAAAAGATTTCGTTTCACTAATTTCACTTCACCAACTTTCGCAACAGAGGTCAATCTGACAGTATGAGACTGACACTGACATATGGTTCGTTCATTTACGATTACGTTCCGTTCACAACAAATGGGGATTGGGGGTGTGAGGATATGTTTTTTATTTGTTATTTGACATTTGTTAAACTACGTGTTTCACTATGTCTTAAATATAAAGTTCGTGATAAATTGATACCTGACTATGACATATAAACCCAGAAGTGTGCATATTTTCTGAATTCCTTAATAGGTTTATAACGAATTCGCAATGAAGTCTGCTTAAACTGGAACGTACGGGAGGGAACTTCTAAATACAGATCGATCTGCAATCCATTATGAAAATCGATCGATGTTTGCCAATCGTTGATATTGGGACGTAGATTAGAGATCGATCGGGAGATCGCAGCCGATCTCGGATCGGACCGATCTCTCGATTGAGGATTCGATATTGGGACCGGCCGTTAGTCTACAAATAGCGAGATAGTTGAAATTGTTAATGATGAAGCAGTTGAAATGTTGCATAGTTCTATTAGTAATTAGTACTTTAGTTACATAATATTTGTGTAATTTATCATTGTACACTTAAAATTCAACGACATAAGTTACTAAGTATCTTAGTTTTTGCACATTTCGCGTATAATTAGATTCGTCGTGTATTTTTATAATGTATCGTATCCCTATCCACGTGTCGTCTTCCTGCTTATTCTACTCTGACGGACAGCTAATCTTATTAAGGGCGTAACGCCGAGGCTTCCCTAATAACTTGAACTTGAACACCACGCCCGCGCTCTGTTATTCCCCCCGCTGACGACTCGACGCCCGGCCTAATTGAATATCGTCCACTAATGAAGTCAACAAGTACAAAACATGAGCATTACAGAACATGGCAAAGATGAAACATAACACTGAAACATGATAGAGATATAACATGATCACTACAGAAGATGGCAGATAGCAGAGATTTAACATGTACAAAAAGAACAGCAAAGGTAGAATCGCGGTGAGAACATACAGTACCTGAGACTTTGTAAGAAGCTTCAGGGAAGTATGTACTTGGTTAATAATAAAGAATGTTCGAAATAAATGAATAAAGTAATTGACGATATAGTTTGTAAAATTGACTTTAGTCGGGTGACAAATAAGTAGGTATGTAGGTGCGCTATGGTTTTGTTTAAAAATTGTTTATAAAATACTAGACGACCCGCCCCGGCTTTGCACAGGTGTATTATACATATAAACCTTCTTCTTGAATCACTCTATCCATTAAAAAAAACCGCATCAAAATCCGTTGCGTAGTTTTAAAGATTTATAAGCGTACAGACAAACAAACAGACAAAAATAGCGACTTTATTTTATACTATGTAAGGATTTCTACTGGCCTACGTAAATCAGCTAGCTAGATGAACTAAACTACTAGTTATTCAATGTGCAAAATACAAGATTATTTTTTGCAAAAAACAGCACAACCGACTTCAACCGTGTACAGAATTTGCTAATATTTCGCACGGATTTATGTAGCATTTTTCAATTTTTTATTGATTTATCAAAAAACAATTAAATGGGACCAATTTCGAAGTACATAACTTTCCAATAAAGCAAGAAAGAAAAGAATTATTGAAATTGGACTACTATGAAAAAAGTTATGCGTGGTTATACATTAAAAAAATATACGCGTCGAATTGAGTACCTCCTGCGGTTCGTCGGTCAAAAAGAACCAGGCATTTATCTGTGAGCTAGCTTATGTCAAAAAGTACATCTTCTTTACGAAGTCAGTTGTAAGTTACGTGGCGCTTTGCTAACATTTGCTTTACATGCTAAGTTACTTATAATTAAATTATGAAAGAACTTTAACTATTTTCGTACTCTATCTACAATATCCATAGCCAAGTTTCATAGAAAATGTACAAAGATGCTGGCATCGTTATTTTTGAAAACACAATCAATCCAAACAAAAGCCTTGAAACAAGCTTTGCTCAAGTGATTGCGAGTGCGTTATTTTATTAGAGTCTATTCAAATTAAGCAGATGTGCCTGAATAGACGTTTTGTCTACAGACGCGCAGACGACAAAGGACGGAGTTTGATTATACCAAGTTTAACGAGCTTAGTTCCGGAGTTGGTAATTCTAACTGGATTTAGCTGGAAATTACGAGATTGTATATTTTATAATTATGCACACGCCCGTTTAGTCTGATAAAACAGATTACTGCCAATTACTTTTATTTTACGATTTAAGCGCAATGCTTCTGTCGTGTGGCCCAATATCGCCAAATTGATGTAGGTACCCTAAAACACCGCGCGCACTTTAATTTTTGTTTAATCCATTTACTCAACGTTATCTTATCAGTTGATTTTCCGACTCTAATTTCGTCAGTAAAACTTTTCTGTCTCGCATCTTAATTGTTTTAATGCATTGCTGCACCTCGTAATGACCGTGGTGCTTTTAATCCTTTTTAGGGTTCCGTACCCAAAGGGAAAAACGGGACCCTATTACTAAGACTCCGATGTCCGTCTGTCTGTCTGTCACCAGGCTGTATCTCATAAACTGTTATATCTAGAAAGCTGAAATTTTCATAGATGATGTATTTCTGTTGCCGCTATAACAACAAACATTTAAAACAGAATAAGATTAAAAAATAAGGGGGGGCTCCCATACAACAAACCTGATATTTCAGCCGTTTACGCTCTAAATTAATAATGGTAACAGGTAGAAGCTTTAATTTTTCACATAATATTTAGTTGTGTATTCACTTCAGTAATGAATAATAAATAAAAATTAAAATAAAATAAATATTTAAGGGAATATACCCATACAGTACGGAACCCTCCGTGCGCGAGTCCGACTCGTATTGGCCGATTTTTTTCACGAGGTCTGCTAAAATCTTCGCTCGCGGCGGTTCAATTAATCCGATGTTAGATTACATACGTGTTCATTTCGCCAACACAAAAAAGAACATTTTTTCTGCGTTCTACAGTATTCTGTACATTCAATCTGTGGCTCCAATTTAATATCGAGGTCGCTGAGCGGTCAACGCCACTAATTGAATACAGTTCCCGCTCAACACCCGACAATAATACAAATTATCGAAAAATACATACCTACCATAATGACGATTGCAAGTTCCCAAGTATGGTGCGTTTATGTTAATGATTCCGCTAATCGTTATCGAAGGCGCATACCTGTTTCGAAAGATTCACCACGGGTTCGTTATCCTTTCCCGACCTTGCAGCTGCTATAAATTCAGTTAAATTGGCCGCAGGAGCATGCGTCACTCGGCTCGATGCGCTCGACTTACCAACGAAAGCGTGATGTAATAACAGTCTATGTGAAAACTTTGTGCCTGTCTGCAATTAATACGTCTATCGCGAGGACGAAACCGGATCGAGCACACGCAACGCTACTCGCAATTTATCTACCACCTGTACCTGATAGGTGCTAGTTTTTGCTTGGTTGTTCTGTAGACCCGCGTCCGCATCTAACGAGTCCCGGCCGCAGAAACGATACCTTTGTATAATTTACAACATGTCCAGCCACGGCCGGTTTGTGTAACACTCGGTGGCATGTGTCTACAACACAATGGGCCTCCCACCAATTCCCATTTCGCTTTTCTCGGACTGTGGAGGCGAGTGATTGAAAGGCGACGGGTATCCATCCCTAAAGGCTAAGATAAATTCCGGATTACCGGACACAGCTGACTGTCCGCTTGGAAAATTGAAATTTGCGCCACCAACCTCCGCTTTCCTTCTCCCCAGTAGATTACCCGTCTAGCTGCGCCTGACGTGACGAATTTGCTATTGAGTATAGATACCGTGCTTCGAATACACATATTGGATATTTATAAATCCGCCGACCGGCAATTCCTGGAGCGAAAACATAGTACGAGGGATGCGACTCGATTATTTGTGGAATATTATGTTATAAACCTCATCTCGAGGATCCAATAACACGCGGTTATTGACTAACTGCATGATGTAATTTAGCTAAAAATATATGTGATGGTTCTACTCGTATCTAGGTCGTCGAAGCTAACGTGGTTAATGCGGGGCGGGAGGCAATTAGGGCAGACCAATAAAACCGCCACCGTGAACACGGGTCGCTCCCCGCCCGATGCACCGATCGCCAGCCACACCGCAGTTATAAAGCATATTCTATCTTATTCTATCGTTATAATTGATTTGTTCAAAAGCGTCAATGATCTATGCTAAGACCGTGAATAACTTCACTTACTGGACTCATTTTACTTTTAAGAAGTAGACCATCGGAATAAGACATACTCCCGGTCCCGGTATAGAAGCGGCGCTGCGCGCTGTTGCCGTAACCGATGTCAGAGTTAAGTGCCGTCGCTCTCGACGTATACCTACAAAGGCCGCTCTCTCCGCTTTGTTCCGCCTCTTTGTTTGATTTGACGAAGGCGCTGTGAAAAACTTCAACTTGGCCCAAGAAGGTCCGCACCAGTCCCTTGGATTTCGCTAGTAATCTTTCCGCCTTTTATTGAACCCCTCTTGCCGTTTACACTTTTGTGTACGAGTATGTTTTACGACGTGATTAATGGATTCCTTATTTGAATTGATGTTCATTGATGTTCTGCAAGAGTAAAAAAACGCTTGGTAATTTCTACTTTGCTTATAGATTCGCTGAATGTTTAGACTCCTACTAAAGTGTTCTCTTTACTTAAACGTTCTACAATTATTACATACGAGTACAAACCTTCTTGTACTTAACAAAAAGCATAGACTGCGGTCAAGGTGTGATTTTGCCGATAAGAGTTGCTATGCTCAGGTCTTGCATTACGTTCTAGACATGAATTTAGTTTCCAGCAGCCCTTAGCAGGCACGCCTTGTGACATGCTCATTGCTCATTACTATAGAAATTACCGGTCAAGATCTATCCATTTGACTGCCTCGGTGGCTCTGTGGTTAGTGACCCTAACTACTTGGTCAAAGAGGCGTGGGTTCGATCCCCACCCAGGGCAAGTATTTATGTGATGAACATAGGTGTTTGCTCTGTGTCTGGGTGTAATTTAGGTATTATCTATATAAGTACGTATTTAAAAATATGTGTATGTAGTATATCAGTCTCTGGCAGCCATATCACAAGCTTTGCTTAGTTTGGGGTCAGAGACAGTATGTAAGATGTCTTCTAATATTTATTTATTATTATTTTATTTATTTATTAGCTTGTTTACATTACGTAAAAGTACATAGTCCCACCACCCTGAAATTAGACTAAAACGCCCATCCTCCTAGATACATTACGACTGAGGCGTCAACACGCGGAAATGTTTCATTGTGGTCCTGTCCCTCCACGTCTGCGTATATGGGGTCGGAACGGCTATTTGCGTTACATGGATGATGTGGTGATGAAGTGCCTCTTTATGAGGGGCTCTTAAATTGCCCTACATTACGACGAAACAAGGTCCTCGATGTATGTGGAGCAAGCTATAAGCAATAACGTTACCGCACTTTATGTGCAATAGTGAGTTTTTATTTTATTTTGAGGTAAACAATCTCGGTAGAGTAGTCAGTTTCACTTGTTGTCGGCGTCATAGAAGGCCGTAATCATAATTATACTCGTAGTCTAGGATCATAAGCTTGTTCTGAAATAGTGCAGGTTGAACTCACTGTAATCAGGTTTTCCACCTTAGAGTGCTGAAGATAGTACCTATGATGGTATATGTTTTTTATGTTTTTACAAGCTTTTATTTAGTTTCACCTGTCCCGTTGTCTGTCTGTCGGTCTTTAATCAAATCTTGCAATTTACATTTCATCCACTTACCGGTTACCGATAGAGCTGACATTTTTCATACATGTGTAAATCGCGTGACAATGCAATATTATGATGACATGGTGCTGATCTGATGATGGAGCTGGAAGGTGGCCAAAGGAACTTAGCAATGAATAGACACAACCTAATCGAGTTTGGGCTCGTTTGATTCGTCTTGCCGAGTACTTGTTCAGTAAAAGCTTGTTTTAAAAAACAAGATTTTTTTAAATATAATACTTGTTTTTCCGCGGTTAGCTCAAGTTCATTATCCGATTCGATGCAGGAGCGTGTAAAACTTGTGCGTAAACGATTGATTTGTTATCTCTATCAAATATAGAGACCTACGAATTGACAAACCAGTAACCAATAGTAATATACAAAAGCAAACGGAACAGGTGCACCAGATCATTTCAACTCATTACCATTTTGAATGAGCAGCTGTTTGTTCTGTTTAATTGCGTTTTATTTATAAATAGAGTTCGCGGTACGTTAGGTAAGTGCTACGAAAACAATCCTACCGTTACGCTCCTATGAATCATCATATTTACAAAATATGTTAACAGTGTAATAATTATTATTACTGTCTTAGCATCGCAATTGATCGTTGAATTTGTAAATTGAACGCGCCTCCCCTACCTCCCCCACCAAACCATTGTTCCGTGAAATTTTATTAAGAAAAAACTAGATAAGGGCGTCTAATCTCATAAATTATTTTCTAAATTGCATACCCACTTACGTATGCATTCAATTTAATTGGAAAACACATAATAGCTATTTTGTATCATGGCTTACAAGTTACAACCTCTCCAGTCATTATTTATCGATCACGTGAATATTAAACATTATATGTACGCAAGTGATTAAAATTAACAATAAATCTCGTTAAGTTTATTCATCAAATTTTCTTGCCTAACAACCATTGAATTACTTAGGTCGAAAAACTTTCACGGGTCATTCATCTTCCAAAATGCTTGAAACAAAAAATTCGATCTCAAGTACGGAACCTCTGCGGAAAGTAATCTGGGTCCCTCTCATCATAAAACTTGGCCCTGGAGAGTAAAAGCTACCTAGGTAAAAGTGCCTACTTGCAAATTCGTTAATGTGACAAAATTAGTCTTGAATTTTTTAATATAATTCAGCTCATAGTATCGACAAAACTGAATGAAATAGAGAGAATACTGAATGGGCCTTTCAAGTGGTTTAGTCAAACGATGTTGTCGTTTGATTATATTACTATCCTGACATTTCCAGGTGCTAATAGACTTGAGCTTTCACTTGTAACATAACATAGATCATTCGTCGTTTTTGAGTTGTCGAACTGAACAACGAACAAAATCAAGCGTGGAGCCAAATATTGCTACGAATTTTTTCGCGATTATTCTTGTAGCTCTAAATGTCAAAAACGTATTTGGTCACGAAGCTGGTAGAACAAGGTCAGAATTACTCAGTTCGGCAATATTATTGAACCAAACTGTTGTTTTGTTAGGATGCTCGTTAAAAACACCCCCGTTTATTCTTGTGAGCTTTACTTTCGCTAAAATGCTCATTACAAGTGACTCAGTATATTGCCACCTTTACAATGGTTCGAGGTCCCCTTTGAGCAACGTTTATGAAATATGTGTTTTATTTACTCGCTGTCATCATGCAGAAGTCAACGACCGTATGACTGTTCGGTTGACCGGTCTGGTCGCGATCTGATTGTCGCGCCAATAAACGATTTGCATGTGTTGGTGCTGCCCGTGCACCTCGTGGCTCGTCTAATTGGTGGTATCAGGTACGTCGACCGTGGCATCTGTTATGGCTTGCTCAATTGGTGTTTCGAAAACGTATCAAGGCCTGCAATATTTTCTGTTGCTGGGGAATTCATCATCATATGAGCCGTAGGACGTCGTCTCTCGTGGACCTCTCGTATGGATTTCCAATAAGAATTGAAAGTAAATGAAGCGGCTTACATCTAGCTTATTCCCAAGGCTTTTATACTAATTACGGAACAAGCTAAATGTGTGGCTCCACTTTCTACAGTCAGAAATCCTACGCTGCACTTACTGGCTGCACATACCAGAATGGAGACCACATGGTCTCCATTCGAAAACTGTACGACTTTGTCGGCCATTTGATCTACGAATTATTTTTTCTGTCTACTGCCGCTAAAACTTTAGTAATTTGAGATCCGCTGAAATGCATTTCTCTTGGTAAATTCAGACTGTCCCAATTTCATTAGTCATAGGCCAGTTGACCTATTTTCAAAAGCGTGTACATTAGCAGATTCTCTCGCTTCATCAATCTTGTAAATGCATTTGCGTCTAGATTAGAACATCGCCATCAGAGCTTTGTGGTGTCAGAATAACAGGTGTATTATTAATTCAGTTTGGCACCGGCGCGTCGTACCTACCCTGCTTCCGTAAACGTAGTTGCTAGTAATGGATTGGATAAAGAATGGGATTCAATTTCCTGAGACAAGTCTTTCACTTTTGTAATTTTTTCTCAGGTAAAAGATAAAAGTAAATACATGTAATCTTCAGCTGAGTCAGTTTATTGGTTGATTAGAAGCTGTAGCTTAATTTTCACTGTTTTACTGTGGACGATGACAGATAAAAAGTATTTCTATAGAATTAATAAACCGCTTAAATTCAAGACTTTCAACCAAACTTTTAATCTTCGTGGTTGCGCGTTCAAACTACAACATCTGAAAAATAAACGATTCTCGATGAATCGCTAATAGCGGTAAACATGTCATGTATTACGAGTCGCTTAATCTGAATGAACATGTACCTGTTGTAATATTAATCCGGTTTGCAAATTTGGATTATCTAAATCCGAAGCCCCGATCCACGGACGGATTCCATTAGTAGCACCGCTCATGCCCATTGATTTGTTTGTTTTAGCCCTGTTTGTCTTTCAATTATGGTTAGCGTCCGCTTCAGTTGTTTGTTGCATTGTTACAATTAATTATTTTGCGGCAGTTTGCTATTATTAGTCTTTAATTGATTGCCGCTATTGTTAAACCTAGCCGAATTAATTTGAGTTTTAATATAAACAACCGTTAGGTGATGCATGAATAACATCGCGTTGTACAGTACTGGGAAACGAATATCTATTATTGCGAATATTCGTAATCATTTGTTTGCATTGAGTTCGAGCTGCAAAATCAAAACTGACCAAAAAAACACTGCAACGGTAATTTATTGGCGGAGCAGACGCGGGCAGGTTTCCGATTAATCTATAAACGCTTTATAAATTGAATCCCGGTTACGTTCGTATCTTGTTTCTGCGTTCCACGTAATTGTCCGGCCTTTGATTTTTCGGCTAATTATACACTGGTTTTCAGCTGCCAGCGAGATGTTACGAAACTGGTCATATCATAATCCTCATTGAGAGCATCGGCATAATAAACACCTGAGTAAACACTTTGTTCGCGGTTTGTATGGATAAGGTATTACAATACACATGCGGTCTCATTATCTGCTGCATGAATCACGGATATTGTTTAACGCCAACTTGTCTCCCGACTTATTTGGTAATGCACATGACATGACTCGTTACTAGTTATGTGGAAAGTAATTACTGTACAGACAGATACTTATATTTACTCGTTGTTATAAAAGTTGTTTATTGTTTGAGCGCGTGAACGTGTCACACGCTAACAAGGCTTGACATGAGTTGATTTTTTATACCAATATTTATGACAGTCGATCCCTTGTACTAAGTGCTAAGTACCCTCTATACCCGCATCATCGTTTGACACGGATGCGTATGGAGTCGTTCGTGGTTGAGTTGCGACACCATTTTATCGCCCTAACCTAAATTTTGTCGGTGGGGCACGTGACTCATGCAAACTGCATTATTAGCACAGTGCACTTACTCAATAGGATTTACTGACTCTAGTTTTCTAGAAACATTACCAATACAACATTTAAATCTGTTACCGAAATTAAGCAACGTTCCGCACGGTCAGTATTTGGATGGGTGACCGCGGGTGGCATTTTCCAACTGAGCGCTACCATGTCTCGTATGACACGTTAAATTGTAGGTCCCGGTTGTTTTAACCGTTTAGCCATGTCAGAGGCCTTCAGGCGGCCTCAACCCAACTCGCCAAAAAAACTGACACCAGGTCTATACGGACTTACTTTTTATTAGGGTTCCGTACCCAAAGGGTATAAACGGGACCCTATTACTAAGACTTCGATGTCCGTATGTCCGTCTGTCTGTCTGTCACCGGGCTGTATCTCATGAACCATGATATCTAGGCAGCTGAAATTTCATCAGATGATGTATTCCTGTTGCCGCTACAACAACACATACTAAAAACAGAGTAAAATAAATATTTGAGGGGGGCTGCTATACAACAAACGTGATTTTTAGGAATTTTTTAGAGGAATGGGGCTCCTACACGGTGCGGAACCCTTCGTGTGCGAGTCTGACTCGCACTTAGCCGATTTTTTAAAATCTGTATGCAAACAAGTAAAAATGTATGTAGCCTCTACATCTCTTCAAGAGTAAATAAATGAGTAAACTGTACCGTGTAGCGTAGCATTCTCGATTATATTCATCACATTGCACAATTCATTATCCGCGCGGCTTACGTGAGCGCATCGTAAGACAAATTCAATGCAATACCTCTCTCGAGATACGGCGTCCTTCTTCAAGTCTTTGTGTGGGCTTCGAACAATGCCACCTTTCTATTCCCCGATGCGACTACCGAACGCTGGTACTTCTTGACGTCTCGATGGAGTATGACGCACGTAGAAGCCACGCACGATGACAGCTTCGTCAGATATTATGGAAGCCACACGATATTTTGCCGTTCTTACTGATATGATACCTACTTGTTTTCTTTTCCTGTATGAATGGTTCTAATGGCAAAACAGAAAGTCACGGGTGACACAAACATCTACGTACTCTCATAGATCGATCGAGGGTGACGCATTGGCTACACAATGTACAGCTATCGCTATCTGCGTATCACTACAGCTAATGTTAATTATGTGCCTCACTTTATCGTTATCTATGCCACTTTAGGCAGAAAGTTAAGTGCTTCAATGATTTGCCAGTCCACTGGACGGTACGAAATGTGCATCTATTCATTTTATGACCCAATAACTAAGCCTTATACCCATAAATGGAGTTTTTCAGCCGGTGCACGTTATTTTTCATTCATTATCTAGCTTATTTTTACGAGGAAATGAGAGTAAATCTAAAATTAATTCTCTTTGGGCAAATAGAGTCTTATTGAGTGCGGTCACCTTTATTGACAGCAATGGCGTTAGGGGTCTATATTTAGACCTCAACCTTTCACATGAAGCCGTACCGCGTCCTGACGTAATACGAGGATTTATTTACGAAGGATTCTGTTTTTCTGTTTATTGTGTTTCCTCAGTTTGCTCTAGCGACCTACATTATACGAAGCAGTCATATAATGGAAACCATTTGTTTCTAACGACAACCTATTTTGGTAAATGCTTCAGTTTACAAAAATATCTCGCACAATTTGCTGTTCTCTATTTTCCGGTCACGTACATGTTGTTTTCACGTCATAAAGGGGTAATCACTTCCACGACAAAAATGATCGTTCCATAATTTGTGGAAACACGATTTTCTCATTCAAACAAATGGCGTTTTCGAGCAAAATTAAATATTCTCGGCTTAGTAACGCTGTCTCCGCGGTAGCAGCGGTGTCCTCGTAAAGCGCTCCATTTCCACGGAACCGCAGGTTTTTGTTTGAAATATTCATTCCTGCCACTCGCAAGTAATGAACGAACGAGTGCACGACTTTTAATGGATCGAAACCTCATTCACCTGTCGCTTAAATAGGTAACGAGGTCATTTTTATTTCCGATGCTTCCGCGGGCTCTTTCGTGGAGATATTGTATTTCAAGGAATCCTTGCAAGAAATGAACGAGTGGGCGGAAACTCAGGGCGGTATCACATTTACAAGGTACAATAAGGAAGGAGATAAATGGACCTTTCTAGAAGAAAGGTTTATAGGCCAAATTAAGGATGTTATAAAAAGGGGCCAGGCGTCTTTGTGAATAGGGTTACGGCCCTTTGTGACGAACAAAACTTTTCGCATTACTCACAACATCGTATGGGTAAGCGATTTCAAGTTATTTGTGAAACAGCGGAGTTTCTACCGCTTGATTTATGATGCGGTAAGAACCTCGGACGACTCTGCTCTCTTGAAATTCAGTCACGGAATATAGCTATTAATTTACTTGATTTCCAGACAATTTGCTATATTAGGTGAACCGCCAGATGTAAGCCAACATTAATCATCTCAACGAACTGTACATTAATTACTAACCAACCTGAGACTAGGTATTGTTAAAAAGCACTTGGCGGTAATGCTCGGTGATGAGTTATAAAGTAGTCTGCGTGGTGAGCTGGAGATTGAAAAATTGTGCTGTTGTTACACACCTCCCGGAGCCGGGCTATTGCAGGCTACAATTATTCACAATGACACGTCCACGCGCGCATGATGCGCTCTTTTATAATAACTCACATCCTCAACATCCTCCTTGCCAAGCCCTGATAGTTACCCTTCTGACATTGACGAATTAGGTACAAGAAAAACCAACGACCGGAAACCTCTTAGAGGGCCTTAAGCTATTGGGTCAAACCAAATTTACTACGCTGAATCTGTGCCAAATTGCGGACATTCAATAAAATCGATTTGCCACTGTTGATTCGGATTACGTTCGTCGTAGGTAGAGTCTCCTATATTTTTATCGCCGAGATATTCTAACTCAATGTCAGTGTTTGTTTTGATGTTTTGTTAGTGTTCGCTTCGTTAAACCGGCGCGTGCCTCGTCGAAGGCCATCTAGGCAAATCCTACCCATTGTGTTCGGTGACAATAGTTCCGGTGGTAATTCAAGGACGACCTCCATTGTCCCGAGGATGACGGAGCGGCTCGTACCACTCCCGGTTATCTATTAGATTGTATATCCATCTACGTTTATAGCATTATTACTGTGCGTTTACTGTGCTACAATAAATATTTACTAACTGAAGATTAGACAGGCGCGTCGTGCAAAAAGTAACGACTTTATTGGTACAATCATTGAAGAAATATTCGTAATTATCATATTGTTATCGCCATAACACGGATTAGCTTATTCATCGGTGTGGCCCACGACAGCAAAATGTAATTTGTCACAGGTTGTGACATAATTTTGTAAAAGATGTAGAAAATGTCCTGGGACGGGTCGCGTTTCAGCACGTCTTTGTAAAGCGGCGGTTGATTTATGTCTGCCATAATAATTTCCGTGTTGAGGTAGGGCTCTTCTCGTTCTGACATACAATTTATAAATGGACCGCTATTTGCAAAGCTGGCATTTATGGAAAGTTAATCTGTGGGTCTCGGAACTATTTTGTTGCCATAATACTATCACATCTACGTACAAACCAATTACGTTATCAATCAAAGTCTCAACAATGAAGACGCAATATTACGGAACAATCGCCCAACTTTTATCGGAATTTGCCTATTGATCATCTTGGATTATTGAAGATTATGACAAGTTGTTTTTATCTTTTCCTAAATCCGGCTTAGGTATTTTAAATTATATTCAGATATCATGAGTATTTTTAAAAACAGGAAACGATAAAAAGGTTATCTCTTAGTACAATAGCACGAGTATGTGCTATTCTTAGAGTACATATTCATGAACTTACACTCTTCATAAAAGTAATAATCATATATTTATATGGATCCTATTTGTGACCTGTGAAGTCGTAGCTGTATAACATTCGTCTGTAACTCTGTACTTAGATAAATAGTGAAGTGAACAGTAATTGGTCTGAAGTCTGCGATAAGTGGTCAGGTCTCTGTGCCCACACGTGCTGTGATTGGCTAGATTATCGTTGAACACGTTTCGGGAATCCCCCTAAAGCTTTGAAGTGGACCTTTACTCGTGAAGCTTGCAGACCTAAGAGGTCTTTATCGCTATTAATGGATTTATTTCTACCTGTTCATTGAACGAATGTTGGACTTTCTTTTTTTATTTATCCTGTATTTTCTTATACTACTGGTGCTAAAGGTCACTCACAATTTTTTCTACTTTTATCTAAATATAAATAAATAAATATTAGGGACATACACACGGTCTCTGACCCCAAACTAAGCAAAGCTTGTGATATGGCTGCCTGAGACTGAGATGTTACATATACATAAATTTTTAAATACATACTTATATAGATAATACCTAAATAACACCCAGACACAGAGCAAATACCTATGTTCATCACACAAATATTTGCCTTGGGTGGGAATCGAACCCACGCCTCTTTGACCCAGGAGTCATGGTCACTAACCACTGAGCCACCGAGGCAGTCGGTACTTTTATCCGTACCGTGCTGGAGTCCAGTGAGATATAAATCTTCCTATTCCACTCGACTTTATATCAAGATTTTTTAGACCCAGCAACTTTACATTACATAGGTATATAGGTTCCTCGTAATATTTAGTTTTTAGGGTTCCATACCCAAAGGGTAAAAACGTGACCTACATAGGTATATAGGTTCCTCGTAATATTTAGTTTTTAGGGTTCCGTACCCAAAGGGTAAAAACGTGACCCTTTTACTAAGACTCCGATGTCCGTCTGTCTGTCTGTCTCCAGGCTGTATCTCATTAAGCGTGATAGCTAGATAGCCGAAATTTTCACAGATGATGTATTCCTGTTGCCGCTATAACAACAAATACTAAAAACTGAATAAAATAAAAATTTAAGGATTATAGGATAAGGATTTTAGGAGCTTTTTTGCTCGCTATATAATGGCAAGAGAAATGGGGCTCAGGGGTCTCCAGCACTGTACGGAACCCTTCGTGCGCGAATCCGACTCGCACTTGACCGATATTTTTTTATGAACTTAATCATGGAAGACCAGGCCCCCAGTCCCCAGCAGCTTCGCTAGCCCGGGGCTACGGTAGCGGCCCCGGTAACGGCGGAGAAGGGGGTGCTAAGAATCGCTGGCAGACGCCCGGCTACCACTCCCGTAAACGACGACTGGCCCTGGTAACACACAACGTGCGCACGTTGAGGACTGACGAGAAGATTGCTGAGCTGGAAGAAGAGTTGAGTAGGTTGCGTTGGGATATTGTGGGGTTGTCTGAAGTCCGTAGAGAGGGGGAGGACACGATAACCTTAAAATCCGGCAACCTGCTTTACTACCGGGAAGGTGACCAACGGTCCCAAGGTGGTGTTGGCTTTCTCGTTCACAAGTCCCTCACCAACAACATTATTACCATCGAAAGTGTGTCGAGCAGGGTGGTATACCTAATACTCAGAATATCCAAGAGGTATTCGCTGAAGGTCATTCAGGTATACGCACCGACATCGTCACACCCAGATGATGAGGTGGAGACTATGTATGAGGACGTAAGTCGGGCCATTCATATGTCTAAGACCCACTTCACTGTTGTTATGGGGGACTTCAACGCAAAGTTGGGCAGAAAAAACGACGATGAGCTGAGGGTGGGGCAATTTGGATATGGGCAACGAAACCCTAGGGGCCAGAGGCTGGCTGACTTTCTGGAGAGAGAGGAACTCTTTATGATGAACTCTTTCTTCCAGAAGCCGCCTCACAGGAAATGGACCTGGATGAGCCCTGATGGTTCCACGAAAAACGAGATAGACTTCATCATGACCACCGAGAGACGAATATTTAATGATGTCTCCGTGATCCACAGGGTGAAAACCGGCAGCGATCACAGAATTGTACGAGGCACATTAGATATTAATGTTAAGCTCGAAAGGTCCCGCCTGATGAAGTCCACGCTCCGACCTACTCGTGAACATATCCAAAACCCCGAGGACTTTCAGCTCGAGCTCTCGAATCGTTTTGCTTGCCTAGAGAACCTTGCGTCGGTGGACGAGATAAACAACGGGCTCGTAGAAACTGTCCAAACGGTGGGTGCTAAGTTCTTTAGACCCCGCCGTTCAAATAAACCACAGAAATTCTCCGATCACACTGTAAATCTCATGGCCGAACGACGCTCGCTAAGATTGCAGTCTTCCGATGATGCAAAGTCATATAGGCGTCTCAATAGACAAATTTCGAAATCCTTGCGGCACGACATCCGTCTTTTTAATACTAAACATATTAAAAAGACAATAGAGCGGAACAAAGGCTCCAAAGTGTTCGCAAGAGATTTGTCTATTGGACAAAGCCAATTGACAAAGCTGAAGAGAGAAGATGGAAGTTTAGCGTCGACCAAGGCAGAGGTATTAGAGGAGATCGAAAGGTTCTATGGACAGTTATACGCTTCGGTCGCTAAGCCTGTTAGCAGCGCGGCCAAAGATCCAAGAGCCAAGCTGACCCGACACTTCACCGAAGATATCCCAGACATCAGCCTGTACGAGATTAGAATGGCCCTGAATCAGCTTAAGAACAACAAGGCGCCGGGTGATGACGGTATCACATCAGAGCTCCTGAGAGCGGGTGGAACACCTGTACTAAAAGTCCTCCAGAAGCTTTTTAACACCGTCGTCCTCGAGGGCATCACGCCAGAAGCATGGAACAGAAGCGTGGTGGTGTTGTTTTTCAAGAAAGGTGACAACACCTTATTGAAGAACTACAGACCCATCTCGCTTCTGAGCCATGTTTATAAGCTGTTTTCAAGGGTCATTACGAATCGTCTCGAGCGCAGGCTTGATGACTTCCAGCCTTCCGAACAAGCCGGTTTCCGAAAGGGCTTTAGTACCATGGACCACATTCATACGCTACGGCAGGTTATACAGAAGACCGAAGAGTATAACTTGCCACTTTGCTTAGCGTTTGTGGACTATGAGAAAGCCTTTGATTCGGTCGAGACTTGGGCTGTGCTCGAGTCTCTCCAACGATGCCGTATTGACTATCGGTACATCGAAGTGTTGAAGTGCTTGTATAATAACGCCACTATGTCGGTCCGAGTACAGGAAGAGAGCTCCAAGGCGATCCCTTTAAAAAAAGGCGTAAGACAGGGAGACGTAATTTCTCCGAAACTGTTTACGGCTACTTTGGAGAACGCCTTCAAGCTCCTGGAATGGAAAGGATTCGGCATCAATGTCAATGGCGAATACCTCACTCACCTTCGGTTTGCCGACGATATAGTAGTCATGGCAAAATCGATGGAAGAGCTCAGCACGATGCTCGAAGGCCTCAATCGGGTTTCTCAACAGGTGGGTCTTAAGATGAACATGGACAAGACGAAAGTTATGTGTAATTCCCATGTTGTACCCACCCCGATCTCTGTTGGGAACTCGGTTCTTGAAGTCGTTGACTCGTACGTCTACCTAGGACAAGTAGTCCAGTTAGGTAGGTCCGACTTCAAGAAAGAGGCCAATCGCCGAATCCAACTCGGCTGGGCAGCGTTCGGAAAATTGCGTAGCGTCTTCTCGTCCGACATACCTCAGTGCCTCAAGTCGAAAGTTTTCGACCAGTGTGTGTTGCCAGTGATGACTTATGGCACAGAAACGTGGTCTCTCACTATGGGCCTTATTGGTAAGCTCCAAGTAGCCCAACGAGCTATGGAGAGGGCTATGCTCGGAGTCTCTCTGCGAGATCGAATCAGAAATGAGGAGATCCGTAGAAGAACCAAAGTTACCGACATAGCCCAACGGATTGGCAAGTTGAAATGGCAATGGGCAGGGCACATAGCGCGGAGGACTGATGACCGATGGGGTCGGAAAGTTCTCGAGTGGAGACCACGTACCGGCAAGCGCAGCGTAGGACGTCCACCCACAAGGTGGACGGATGACCTCATTAAGACCGCAGGATCGCGCTGGATGCAAGCCGCTTCCAACCGGTCTTATTGGAGATCCATAGGGGAGGCCTATGTCCAGCAGTGGACTTCTTATGGCTGATGGATGGATGGAATCATGGCAGGGAAGGATGGTGGCTCTTAGTACCTATCAGAGACCATGACACATTTCGGGTTGCTGCGCCAGCTGAGATAGATAGTTAGAATTGAGTTCCTCGTTGGTGGACTCACTGAAATCTCTTCCAAGCAACTAAGATAAATTTATATTACATAGAAATACTCCGGCTCGGATGACACGTTAAATTGTAGATCCCGGTTGTTTTAACCGTTTAGTCATGTCAGAGGCTTTCAGGCGGCTTAAAAACTGACACCAGGGCTAGCCACCCGGCCAATACGAACTCACTTATAGAAATACTTATCATTATTACATTGATTGTACTTTCTTTTCTTTTAGATTCTCAATTACAAATCATTAATGTACTTACATGGGCTGTTTATCCTGACACAAACTGGAGCTATTTTCGGCAAACATCAGACAACCTTCGACATATTATATCAACAACGTTAACGAGAATTTCTTAGAACAAACTTGGCTATGACGCAAGTAAACGTTTCGTGTCCAAGGGACATTTTATATACCGTTTCGGCGTTCCCGCTACGCCCCACTAATGGGTAAAGTTTCGGCTCTTGAAAATGTTTGGCGTTGAACACCGTGCCCCCTTGCCAAGATATTGTTTTTCTAATCACCGTACGCGTCCGTCTTACATCTATTTACTTACGTCAATGTTTCATATCGCACAAATAGAGCCATAAAAAACATCATTATCATCATAACATCCGACAACATAAGACGAATTATCCTTGTCCAGAGCAAGCCTAATCAGTTGTTCCCCAGTCTTAATGCCTGTCTATTCCCTGATGTTCCAAAGCCATGACATTTTCCATTTTTCAATCTTGCGCTTGCTCATCAGTTGCACGTAAGATCCCAGTTGCTGGTTAAAACATGTGAAATTAAAAATCCCTGACATAAAAATACCATTTTGAATAAATCTCTCGCATGGTTGCTCTTTACATCTCAATAAGTTTTAATATTTTTTTGTTTCAAGTAATTATGCGCACGAATACGGCTTGAACGGGCGATGATTTCTCAAGGTTGGCCACTAATGATTTCACCTGAATAAATTTTGTGTGTTTGCTGAATTTTATCTTGACACCGTGATACATGCGTCACATTACATGTACTCTTTTATATTCCACCAGTCTCATAGGTGTGCGAAATATATCGTATACCGTATAATAAATATTCGACCTGAATGGTAATCGCGGGGCCCACGAGAGATATATTTATCCACAATATTTTTGGAAGGAAATATAGAATGGCTGATTTATATACATTATACATAGTTAGACGGCATATCTGCTTAACATCAGGCAGTGTTGTCCCTAGTCAACCCTCATTGTTATGACGTGGCCGTTAAAAGAACATTAATAACGGCTAAATGGTCTGTAAAAATATATTTCTTCTCTTTATTGCCGAATAAGACCTTAAGCTTTAAGAATATCGGGCGTTAGGTTCTTGATAAGTTGATACCAATTACTATTTTTTAGTATTTAAATAATCGTATATCTACAGTGTGTTTGTCTAAACCACGCACTTATTCTAGGATATTACCGCATTCATCAAAATATTTTATTATAGGGCCAACTCTGAAATCAGGAAAAATATCGGTAATACCTACAATCTTATACCTACGGCATACAAAATGTATGGAATATTTGTTTGTTTTTTTTTTTCACAATTTCGGAGTTGGTCCCATAGCAAATGGTCAAAATGCTAAATTAGATCTCGAATTATATCAATTATATCTTAGAACATGTCCGTCGCCTAGAGTAACAATTTGATTACTAGCTTTATTTCGATTGTCAATTTATTTTTTTGTGGCTGGCAATACCGGAAATAAACTTCCTCTTTCCTTTGAAGACAGGAATCCCAGGAACAGTTATTAAAAGACAAAGTAAACAAGCCGGCGTCCCCAGCGGTATATCCGACGGAGAAATAACAGAAACAAACTTATTTTCCATTACCTCGTTCACCTCATTATAATCGAGTAGTCCTTTGAGTGTTTGAGAGTACCTTACCTTTGAACAAGTTCGCTAAGAGCGATGTTGAAATGCGCACGACAGAATTCTGTACACGTCATGTTTGTAAAAAGATTGTGCTTGAAGTTCTTTAGTGTTGGGCAGTCTTTTGGTATTGTGTCATACAGTTTGAAATACGTAATAATCACTTTTTAGAAATAAATATTCTACTTTTGATGCGTGAGATGACTCCTAAAATGTACGAATTAATTTGGATCATAAAAATATCAATCTGTGTCAATTTGGACTGGGAATTAATTATATTACACGACTTACTTCTACTAAAGAACTCTAATAAGAAAGCTCCTTTAAGATAAATATTTGGAATTCTTAGTGAAGGGAAAACTCGTTCGTCCAATTTAAATATGTAGTGAGGCATTTCTGAACGGGCGCTGGATCTCCCGGCACCGTTTTTACTCGGCTGGCGCTCGTCGCGTTTATTCGCTTCGTTGCTCTGCTCCAAATGCTGCGCAGCTAGGGTTACCAGATGGAAGAACTAAACATTCGTAGAAAAGACCTAGTGACACTATAATGTAAAAGTAGGCAACTGGGAGCGCCTTAGCTCTATATCGCACGAGGACTTTAAAGAGCCTGTATGATGTAAAATTACAAAGACCATCTAGCCTACGCTCGGGAGTATCTGATCAAAGTAGCCTAAATTGCATCCATCACTCGCCAATGAAATACGCATTCGCAATTCTAAATATCCTAAATTCGAAATTTCATTGATTTTCCAAATTCCGGCCGCAATAGCCTGACCAGGGCTTCAAAAACCCGAGGCAAATGCCAGGCTATGGTAGCCCTAAACTCTGCTCTTAAATTGTTTACGTCTCCCTGGCTCGCTACTGCCTCCATCCCGGAGACGTCTCTCTTTGAACTGCCTTTTTCTATTATCACCTCATTAGCCAATACGAACAAAGAACGCCAAGAACGAAATATACCTTCTTATAACGGCAAGTGATTTCTACGATACTCATGCACTTAATTACAGTGGATATGAGTCAATGATTTTTTATTTACGGTACGGTCAGCTCGTAAAAGAAGTGACTTTGTAAAGCACGATCCGTGTTGTTAGATTAAGTAGTCTCGTTTGCCTCCAGGGGCATAGACTAGTGCTGGGTCGTGATGCTGTGAAGTACAGCGACTATAGTGATTGCTGCTTTATATCTGATCGAACCGTGTTATTACGGAGCCACTATTTCTGAAGACGGAGCAATATCTGCCTTCTATGATCCCTTATTGGACATGCAAATTGTAGGGATACAATGTATTAGAATAGAATAGAATAGAAAACACTTTATTGCACACAGTAAAAATAAGACAACAGTAATACATTAAAACTTATTAGTGTAGCTCAAGGCGGCCTTATCGCTGGAAGCGATCTCTTCCAGGCAACCCATGCACGGAACGGAATGATCTTAAAATATATCACGGGAGTACAATAATGTGATTGATAGTCAAAAGAAATAAAGCTATATTATAAACATAAATAATAATACTACATACTATACCTAACACACAATTATACTACTACTATAATATAAACATACATAATAATATACATATAATCATATACGCAATGATCATAACGAAAAAAAACAATGATACAGCAAATTACTTATTTAGAGAGATAATGAATTTTCACAAGTCGTTTGAAAGTTTCCAGTGAACGCGCATGCTTAATATCAAGGGGCAATTCGTTCCAGAGCTTCACAGCCCTTACAGCAAACGATGAACTGTAGAACGAGGTTCTGTGGGAAGGAATATCCAGAGTCAAATTATCTGCAGATCTCAAGGTGCGCGTGTGGAGTGAATCCCGAAACTTGAAAAGACTAGAAAGGTAAAAGGGAGAAGAAGGATAGAAAAGAGTTCTGTACAGCAGCGACAGAATATGAGCATCCCGGCGACGACGGATAGGGAGCCACTCGAGCTTAGTGCGAAATTCAGAAACATGGTCATACTTACGCAAGCCAAATATGAACCGGATGCTATAATTTTGGAGGCGCTCGAGTTTATCCAGTAGCTCTTCAGTAAGGTCAAGATAACATACATCAGCGTAATCAAGGATGGGAAGTAAGAGTGACTGAGCAAGCGCAACCCTAGTAGCAACGGGCAGAAAATTTCGTAATCGACGCAACGAGCCTCCGGAGGCAAACATCCTACGGCTAGTCTCAGCGAGCTGCGGAATCCAAGATAAATGCCGGTCAAAGGTTATTCCGAGATTTCTTACAGTTTCACTGTAAGGGATCGTGACTCCATCAAATACAACCTGTGGTAATATAGTCCACTCGATTTGGCTGATGGTTCGAGAACTACCCATAATAATGACTTGCGTCTTCGACGGGTTTACTCTGAGGCCATACGACCTGCTCCATTGAGATATACGACGCAAATCACCATTGATAGTATCTATAGCTTCGGCTAACCATTCCAGCGGCGCATGACAGTAGAGTTGCAGATCATCCGCATAGAGGTGGTAGGAAGAAGTAAGGTTGTGAGAGATAGAATTAATAAAGATAGCGAAAAGAAGAGGAGATAAGACGCCACCTTGAGGCACACCGGCAGACGTATTGCACCACGAAGAAAGAAGGTCTTTAAGACGAATCCTCTGCCGACGGCCAAACAGGTAACTGCGAAACCAGTCAACTGCCGTTGGAGATATGTTAAGAGAGCGAAGTATAGCAAGAAGGATTTCAAAGTCAACAGAATTAAAAGCATTGCTAAAGTCCAGCAGCGACAACACGGTCAAATGGCCATTCTCCATCCCTAGACGTATGTCGTCAGTGATTTTGACCAGCGCCGTGACCGTGCTGTGCCCGGAACGAAAGCCAGACTGATAAGGATTAAGCAGCCCATTAGTCGTAAGGAACAAATTCAACTGATTATGAACGAGCCGCTCAAGAACCTTTGACAGAAATGGAAGGATAGATATGGGACGATATTCAGAGTAGGATGCAGGATTGGCTTTCTTAGGTAATGGGATTACTTGAGCTTCTTTCCAAGAGGAGGGGAAAACACTGTTGAAAATGGAAAAATTGAAAATGTGACAGAGGATTGGGAGTAGTTGGTCTAGGATAGGAATAATCATGTTACGACTGATGGAGTCAAAACCAACAGCGTTCGAGGAAATTGAGAGAATGCTCTTCTTAACATCACAAGCGGCAAATTGACGGAAAGAAAAAGTAGGAAAGTCTGGAGTCATAACATTAGACAGATAATTAAGTGTGCTAGCCTTTAAAGCAGCATCCATGTTCTGAGCAGCAGAGAAATGCTGATTAAGCTTATCAATGTTTAGAGTATTAGGGATAGTTTCTTGACGTGACTTTCCGACTCCAAGAGACCTGAGAAACCTCCACACTTTAGCTGGGTCCTTGTCCTGAACCGACTCTGAGATATGGCGTCGCTGAGCATCTCTACACACCACATTGCAGCGATTCCGCAACTTGACATAGCGCTGTCTGTTGTCATCATTAGGATGAGTTTTAAATTTCGTATGCGCTACCGCTTTTTTGTGCTTAAGGGCTTTGATTTCATCCGTAATCCATGGAGCTGGAGCATGCTTAATTTTTATAGTCCGAAACGGCGCATGAATGTCATACAGCTGAGTGAGTAAAGTATTGAAGCTTGCAATTTTATCTTCCATTGAGTTGGCAGATTCAACCGGTGACCAATTAATGTTGTCAGCGTCACTTCTAAGGCTATCATAATTAATACCACTAAAGTTGCGCTGCACAATCACTTCAGGTTTAGGCTTAGGAGGGCGAACTTTATATGATAAGAAAATTAGGTCATGATAAGAAAAATCTGCCGATAGCTGCCCGTGCTTAACGACATGACATTGAGAGGAAACCATAATAAGATCCAGAAGAGAAGGAATAGAGTTTGGAAAGTGATGAGTAGGACTGAGAGAAAGGATGTTCATGTTGCAAGACTTGACTAGATTTTGTAGCTTGAGAGCACGGTGATCGCCTCTCCAGAGACAGGTATTGAAGTCTCCCATGATTATAACATGACTGTAAGATGGAATAATATCTTCAAGGACGGTTTCAAAGTATGTATTGTGGAGTGCGTATGTCGAAATTGATGCTTCGCTCTCTAGTTTAATGGTAGGGCAGATTTTGAGAAAATTATGGAAATGACTCCCCGAATTGACGCTTGTTTGAGCTCTAATCTTGTATGTTGTTACTGAGTCTGAGATATGAAATATGTAGAAATTGATCATCTGATAAAATTGACATTAGTATAAAATAAATGTAAATGATATCAAAAAATCGGCTAACCGCTTCGAGAAAAGGTTGGTAGTGCCCATGCGCTTCGTTTCGCTTAGTCGTCTTGGCGGATCGGATGACAATACGGTCACTTTACACTTAGTCAAAAGTCTTTCTGAACGTCTGGTGGACGCGACGCGTGACCAAAAAGCTGGTGTTTATTTGGCTCAACGTATAAGCATTGCCATTCAGCGTGGCAATGCTGCCAGCATGCTGGGCACGCTTTTAACGCGGTGGGCTTTTGAGCATTTGGATTATGTTTAGACCTTCAAGAGTCTGTGGTTGATCCAATTGCTTTTTATGTAGTAGTAGTCTAAGTACTTTTAGCTTATGTAAGTAGGTATTTTGTTGTAGTTAATAAAGGCACTTGCCATATTTTATGATACACAAATAGATTTATTCAGAACTTTTTCTTTGTAAAGGTATCAAAACAAAAGGCTGTCAAGTAAATAAAAAGCCCTAAAAAGCAGAGCTGAATGATATGCGGACGGAAATAAGGCCCATAAATATTTTATTTTATCCAATAATATCCCGGCAGCAGGTGACCTTGGAACTTGGAACCATATGTCTCCAAGTAATACCACGTCGACCACGTAACATAAACTATCGCAGGGCATTCAATTATTCATACAAAATGGAAACTGTCTGTATCCAACGACAATGAAATAATACTTTTTATCTTACTCGATATTATGATGTATGCGAGTTTTGGAACGAAATTAAAATCATTCGAAACATTTGCAGAAAAAACATCGTAGAGCTTGATAAACAAGCAGGTACACGTCGACGAGCCTATCGATGTCGCAGATTGATGATAAACAAACAGAATCGAGCGACTTTCCTATTCGTAAAACACGCGTAAACAAACATCGCAACATTACGACAACATACTCTCTGTTATCATTTCATTCCCACTCTATTTTGACATTCGTAATATTATTTCCTCCGAATATAAAAGCCGGTAATCTAGAGATTTTCATTCCACCTCTCCCTCCTCGTCTTTGTATTTTTGTAACATTTTCCTGTTACGTTTTCGTCATTGGGTAACTTAGCTAGGCATTTTCATCGAGAATCTGACGAGATTAAGATGAAACATTCGTTTCCTCCGTGGACTCTTATGTGAATCCCGTATTATCTGCGGACTTGTTTCATTCACCGCAAATTACAGTTGAAATTGAATTTCGGTTGGTGAACAACGGGGATTATTTTAATTTAAACCCTTACTGAATACACGCGCCCGTATTAAAAGCCCTTAAATTGTTTTAAACACAGTCACCCGTATACTGTGTGTTCGCGATTAATTTAGAAAACAAGCAAATTGAACCGCCCGCGCTGTTGCCAAACTTTTACAAGCACATACGTGGTGCGTAGGTACTATCAGGCGAGCCACATGCTCGTCTTGGTTAGACAAGCAAGTAGCTCGCCTGATAGTACGCACCACGTATGTGTGAGTTGTTTAGTAAACATTCAGATAACTCTCTTTAAAATTGTCAAAAAAGAAGACAACTATTTTTCGCAAAAAATGGCAAAACCGCCTACCATCGTGTATAAAATTCGAATATTTCGCTCGAATTGCTTCCATTATTATTGTTGATTATTCAAAAACGGCTCAGCCGATTTCTTTGAAATTTAAATTTGACCACCTCGGGAGTATACCCTTTCGAACTAAAAAATAATCTTTCGATTTGGTATACAATTGGCGCAATTGTCGATGAACATACACAAAAAAACAAAAACCTCCTCCTTTTTGGAAATCGACTAAAACACGGACTAAATAATCCAAAGTAAATACGTTTATTGATAAGCCCGTAATGATAATAAATGTAGGTATTATGAAAATTATCATTTAAATTCTATTCAAAATTATTCGAATAGCAGTGAGGTAAATGAGGCAATGCTCATTTGTTGTATTCTTGTTTTAATCTAAATTTAATGATATAATAAGTGGCTGGATGTTTACCCGCAAACTTCCTGCGGCGTTGCGTTTTGCTATATTTATTACATACGTTTCCGCAATATAAACGCTCTTTTATTTATGCCCCTGCTGATGACAGGACGTGATCGATGACCATATGAAATAATATCGAGTTCCTTCAAGTTATACTTACTTATCTCTACTATATTTACATTAGACTCTCAAAGCGATTTCTTTTGCCGCAGAACAGTTTCGTCCATACACTCACTTAGAGAACATAATACGTCTTACGAAATCTAGATACTGAAAAATAATCGGCCAAGTACGAGTAGGACTTGCGCACGAAGGGTTCCGTACCGAATGGGAGGGGAGGCCCCCTTAAATATTTATTTTAATTTAATTATTTATTTCTAAAGTAAATATACAACTCAATATTCTGTGAATATTTTATGCGTCTACTTGTCACTGTTATGAATATTGAGCGAAATACGGCTAAAAATTGAAGTTTGTTGTATGGGTGCCCCCCTTAAATACTTATTATTTTCTGTTTTTAGTATTTGTTGTTATAGCGGCAACAGAAATACAACATCTGTGAAAATTGTAACGTTCTAGCTACCACCGTTCATGAGATACAGCCTGGTGACAGATGGACAGACGGGCAGCGGAATCTTGGTAATAGGGTCCCGTTTTCACCCTTTGGATACGGAACCCTAAAAAGGATCAAAAATGAGAGATGAGTACATAGCGTAGAAGAAGAGAGGCTAAGCGATTCTGTTTCTCATTTGGCAAGAAACGAATCTGGTCGTGAAGAAAATCTGCAGGTCGTAAGGCATTTTATCTCAACCAACACTGACTAAGTAAACTATGGAAAAACATTATTACTCCGTTTATTCCACAAATATAAGCGAGTACAATTTTTTTTCGTCTGCGACGTAGTATTCCGTTATGTCGCGAACACACGCTACGCCCGCACCAATCCACAACGGGATTGCTAGGAACCTCTAAGCAACAATATATTATGTAATAGACAAGTGAAAAATTCATTTATACTACACCTGCTCGGAAAGTACCTTGATACTTTATCAAATTTACGGTAGAAAGTACGTCATTGCATATCGAACAAATATGCGGGGAGAAAACGCATCTGAGCGGGAGAGAAAAGTGTATGAAAATCCATTTCTTACGTGGTTTTTCTTTTTTAATTTTGGGTAAGACTATGCGCTGGTAACCTAAATATCAAAAGCCAAATAGTTTTTACAGTGAGTTTTTATCTCCAAGTTCGCAAAATGACACTGGCCACTAGCTGTGTGTTGGATGGTGTCAAACAATTTGAAAAAAGAACATGTGAAAATTGCAGACGCCATTGGCGCCATTTTTAAGTGTAACATTAAGCTTCACTAACTGCAACAATTTTTTTCAATATAAATTTCAATTAGTAAAGATTTAGTTTTTTATTTTCCTCGTAGGTGTAGTATAAAGCACTATGTATCACTCGAGAGAAAGTGTGATTCCCGATCTCGGGTGTTTTAAAGCCCTCGCCTACGGCTCGGGCTTCAAACGACACCCTCGACGGTATTCGGTCACTTTCTCCTCTCGGTGAACAATGTACTATTTTTCATCGTCTCAATCGAATTAGAATATACACTGATGGTTGATAATAATTGATGTTAGTGAATGGCTACGCGTTTTGTTTCTAAATGACCTCTGAATCATTTTTACGAGCCCATCTATACATGCTCGAGTTGTACGGAACTACATCTAACATTTATGTATGAAGACTGTGAGGATGAGGGCAATATACTTGAGATACGACTAAAGATCGCCAATTATTAAAAAGATATCAGTTGAAAAGACTGAATTAATTGCAGTAAAATTTAAAGCTATTCTTAAAAACTAATTGAAACTACAAAAAAATATCGGCCAAGTGCGAGTCGGATTCGCGCACGAAGGGTTCCGTACCGTATATGAACCCCTTATATATTTTTAAAGTGAATACACAACTAAATATTCTGTGAATATTTCAAGGATCTGCCTGTTGCCGCTATTATTATTGAGCAAAAAAATCACGTTTCTTGTATGGGCGCCCCACAAAAAACATAAATAAATAAAATAAATATTTATATTTTATTTATTTATTATCAAAGTGAATAAACAACTAAATATATTTCAAGCGCCTACCTGTTACCGTTATTTAATATCTTGGGAAGAGCGGCAAAAAATCACGTTTGTTGTATGGGTTTGTTGCATGCCCCGCTTAAATATTTAGTTTCTGTTTTTAGTATTTGTTGTTATTGCGGCAACAGAAATACATACTTACGTCATTTGTGAAAATTTCAACTTTGTAGCTATCACGGTTCATGAGATACAGCCTGGTGACAGACAGACAGACGGACAGCGAAGTCTTAGTAATAGGGACAGCGAAGTCTTAGTCCGTTTTTACTCTTTGGTTACGGAACCCTAAAAACGAAGTAAAAAGGATTTATTATACGTACTTCTTTTCAAAACGAACCTTCCCTGTTAAATAAGTTTTGATCGGGTGTTCATAGTAACTCTCGACCCCGTGGAAAAGTAAGAGATTCGATCAATTAAATATTATGTTACACGCATTCGGAAACACAATGGAAAGAAAATTAACCACAATGACACACAAAAACTGGCGTGACTAGACTATGCTCTTTGATCTGTCTTGATTTTCAAGGAGGGCATTGTTTACCATTGACACCGATGATAAAAAACATACGTATAATCTCATTTCGCATTATGTTCGAAGATTTGATAAAACACATGGTGTTTCTTGAACGAAGTGTTGAAGAGATGACAGATGTAGAGATTTAAAAGCTTATTTATAAGTACACAAGGTTACATGTAATTTAGTATCAGTGATGGTTGAGTGTAACGTACATAGAAGCGAGAACCATCGTCGAAATATAAACTGCGTAAAGCAAATATAGAATGCTGGTACTAGTTGACGATAAGCCATATTAAACATTCCTATAAACCTCCATGATTCGTTTTATAGGTACCTACTGTAAAAATACTTAAAAATAATATTCTTTGTACATTTTTACGTTCGTTATAATTTTTTTTATTTTGTCTACGTTCTAATTAGGTTTTTTTAAATGAATGATTAGATTTCAGGATTAGTTCCATAATAAACCTGATTTCGAATACCATGACAACTTTTTAATTTTATACCGCCGTTCTGTATAACCCCGGAGAATAGTTTTCACCAAGAAGTGTATTACAATTTAATTTGATTACTTACATTATATTGAGCAATTACTCCTTATGAATAATTTATTATTTATCACTTGCCAAAGAGCGAGTTGCAGTTGGTATTACGTTAATTATGTTCATCCATTAGTTGATTTCTCATCGAATTAAAATACCGTTGGTTGCAACTGGTCAAACTGGTATCCACTTTACTAGGCTACTTCTAACCTAGAATGTATCTGAAAGTGTAACTTGACGCAACTTATGCAACTGCCTTGGAAATAAAAGTACTTAGTTGATTTATTTTCGGATTGAAAATTGGATTTTGATACATATTACGTATTAATTTATATGTAACAAGTGCGCGCAGATTTGCCTGTGTTGAATCGCAGTTTTCGTATTTGCGCATAAAAAGTATCTACGGTGGTCTCTGGCAGACCAAACACAGTATAAATGTAGAGGCTGATAATTCAGTATGTACAATTCAAAGTAAGAGAACAACTTGCAAGGATATTTTCTTGCGTTCAGCTGACGTCATGTGTGCAACTGATTTTGTCTGATTATTTTTGGGTTAATATTTTATATTATGATAGGTTCTCGTTTGAAAGATGTGGCCCAGGGACTCTTTATTTAACGGCTAGGTGAGCTTACATCTCTGACCACGTCAAAAAAGGGTGTTCCCTCTACAAAAATATTATATCGATTGTATTGTTATTGAGTGTTACAGCAAGCAAATGCAAACGAATACACTCCGCATTTTGAGTGCCATTGAATTCTTGTAAAACTTCAGATACATAGTTCGGATGCTAATTGTAGCAATTTAATAATACCTGATTTATATTCACATTATAATTAGTATAATTAATATTTAATAAGATTAAAATGTTCTACCGTTTTCTACAAATGGACAGGAAAAATTCAGGCTTCAAAAACTTTATGAAGTCCCCTTCAAAGCTATTTAAAGAAATGACTAATTATGATGAGACATCTATAAATATTTAAAAAAAACCGGCCAAGTGCGAGTCGGACTCGCGCACCGAGGGTTCCGTACAAACCTGCAAGGTTTACAAAGTTCTAAGTTCAAAGTTCTTCAAAAAAAGTAATAAGTTTATATTTATTAAAAAATATATATTTTGTAATGTAACTAAAAATTTAAGGTTTTCGGAATTTTTCCTTTATGTGTGCTATAAAACGTTGCTTCATGCCAAATTTCAAGATTCTAGGTCGACTGGAAGTACCCTTTAGGTTTTGATTCCCTTGCGACTACTTGCGAGTTTCAAAATATGCAGCTTAAATTGCTGTTTCTTTTGATTGCGTTGACATAGAAGTTTGATTTTGTTACAGCTTAAAGGTATTATAGACCTGAGTATTTGGTATGAATTTCAATTTAATACCTCTACGCGTTTATGAGGAAATGGGTAGTAAGGTTAAAATTATTAAAAAAAAATATATTATGTGATGTAACTAAAAATTTATGGTTTTCGTAATTTTTCCTTTATCTATGCTATAAGACGTTGCTTCGTACCAAATTTCAAGATTCTGAGTTCACGGGAAGCACCCTGTAGGTTTTGATTCCCTTGCATGTGTCGAAAATTTGCGGCATAAACGGCTGTATCTTTTGATTGCGTTGGCTTAGAAGTTTGATTTTTTCACAGCTTCAAGGGACAGTAGACCTGAGTAATTGATATAAATTTCAGCTTCATACCTCCACGCGTTCCTGAGAAAAAGGGTCTTGACAGACGGACGGACGGACGGACAGACGGACAACAAAGTGATCCTATAAGGGTTCCGTTTTTTCCTTTTGAGGTACGGAACCCTAAAAACAGATTTTTACAGCTTTTTACAGCTTTTGTAGATACAGATTGACCTGAAAATATAGTAAACTAGCTTAAAACCCGCGGCTTCGCACGCGTTGTCTTAGTAGACAGGTACTTGCTTATGAAAATAGCCCGTGGTTTGACCCGCGTTTGTCTTAGTACTTGCCTAAAATTATAAAAGGCTGCCGGTTGGCCTGCGTTGTCTTGGCACTTGTTTAAAATAATAATAGGTCGTGGTTTAGCAAAGCATTATCGTATAACGTATTACTTGCAAGGATAATGCCTATGGTTTGGCCTGAATTGTCTTAGTATTTGGCCAAAATGATAGGTAATAGGTCGCGGTTTGGCCTGCGTATTTTTAGTACTCACTTAAGATGGTAAATTATAGCACGCAGCTTAGCCTGCGTTGTCTTAATACTTCCTCAAAATAATAATAGCCTACCGTTTGGCACGCGTTGTCGTATTACTTGCAATGATAATAGCCCACGGTCTGGCCGCTTTGTTTGAGTAACTGCTTAAAATGATAATAAGCCACAGTTTGGCCCGCGTTGTCTTGGCACTTGCTTAAAATATTAATAGTTCGTGGTTTCGCCTGCTTTGTCGTATAACGTATGACTTGAAAAGATAATGTTTAGTAGGCATTATCTTTTCAGGTAATAGGCATTGCCTACGGTTTGGCCTTAATTGTCCCAGTGTTTAGCTAGAACGATAATAGGTCGCGGTTTGGCCTGCGCATTCTTAGTACTTGCTTAATATGGTAATTTATAGTACGTAGCTTGGCTCGCGTTGTCTAAGTACTTGCTTAAAATTATAATAGCCTGCCGTATTACTTGCAATGATAATAGTCCATGTTCTGGCCCGCGTCGTTATAGTATTTGCTCAAAATGATAATGGCGCGCGGTTTGGTCCGCATTTTCTTAGTATTTACTTTAAATGGTAATTTCCCACAGTTTCGCCCGCGTTGTCTCAGTATTTGCTTAAATTTACTTGTGTCTAAAGCTTATTATGGAGTACGACAATTTTTAGATGATAAATTGCAAAATATTCGAATTAAATTTAATAATAATGATTGTATAATTTTTTCATGTTCTAATGATTATTTTATGGCCATATTGGACTTAACTGATAATTCAATAATTTTGTGATTAGTAGTAAGATCTCAATGTAACACAGTTCAACAATAAACGTTCTTTGACTTTAATAGCCCACGGTTTGGACCGCTTTATTTGTCTTACTTGACTTGTCTTAAAATAAATACTTTTATTTTATTTAAATAAATACTTTTGTTTTATTTTAATATACCTACTGATTTTTTATATCGAGAAAAGAATATTTTTCGATATGTTGCTCGATCATGAGTTGACCCATGTAGTTTCCCACTCGTATACCAAATTTTATCCAACTCCATTCGCATGTCATGGTCTACATTACAATCGTAAGGTCCTAATCCTGGTCAGACCACTGAGCTCTTTGAAACTTATGTACGGAATTTCATACTACTGGCTTTTCATTGATGGAAAACATTGAAGCAACCTGCATAGGCACGTCCTTAGAGAAAAATCGATGTCGTATGTGAACTCAGCAACCCGCGCTCGGCCAGCGTGATGGATATGGCTTAATCACCCTTCGTGGGTAGGCCTACGTTCAGTGGTGGACTATTGAAAATCGGTCAAGTGCGAGTCGGACTCGCGCACGAAGGGTTCCGTACCGGATGGGAGCCCATTCCTCTTGCCGTTATTAATAGCGAGCAAAAAACTCCTAAGAACCACGTTTGTTGTATGTCCCTTAAATATTTATTTTATTCTATTTTTAGTATTTTTTGTTATAGCGACAACAGAAATACATCATTTGTGAAAATTTCAGCTGCCCAACTATCACGGCTTATGAGATACAGCCCGGTGACAGACAGACGGACATCGAAGTCTTAGTAATAGGGTCCCGTTTTTACCCTTTAGGTACGGAACCCTAAAAAAGGCCAGTACAGGTATTCATCATGTTTCATTAAGTCATTAGAAATTTAATTTCGATTATTCTGAACCCAATGACAATCTCGCCCAAAACCGTTTACGCGGTCAAAAGTGATCGAGACACTTGTAGGACTTTCAGTCATTCTCTGACCAAGTACAGACGAAAAAGAAGGTACATTTTATTTGAAAAATACATAGCGCACCTACATCTAGACGACAGGCATGTTCTAGGATTCCATTATACTCATCATTTAACTAACTTTTACTATGGTACCAACCCAGAAATCACGTAAATAAAATTAGCAGTTCAACACAAAAAATTCATCGACCCGCGACAAAATGTAAAGAATAGGTAATTTTCGCTTTTTCAGGGTAGTTCCCATAGTAAAGTAAGTAGTTATTGATCCGTATGTACCCTAAGTTCAAGTCTATTGGCTCACAAAATAAAATCGTTCATAAACTATTAGGGGCCCATTTTGCCCCCATTGAAGGATCTAAATTATCTCAATTTAATTCTAGATATTTCACTACGTCTAAAAAAACGCGATCAAGTTATCTTTCACGCTTATTTAGGATGTTTGGTCTAGCGTTAGACAAGGAATCCGGGACTTTTCCCAGGACGTTAATAGTCATATATTAGTAAAAGGGTGGGCTATTTTCAAAAAATATTGCATCGGTTTTCGAACAGTCATTTAGTACTTTTTTTTAGGAAATTGATATCTTGAAGGACCCATTGAAATTTTCCGGGATAGCAGTAACCCAAGTGGTAAATTGTGTTATTGTCTAGCGTCGTACCAAATTTCGTTAAAATACATTTACCCCTTTTATTTTAGCTTTATAATTGATTACTTTGGCTATTGCTAAGAAACCCTATAGATTTTCCGGGATAAAATAGTTACTGTATTGAAACATGTGTGCGTCCTACATACCTACCAGATTTCATTTATAACCGTTCAGCTCGTCTGATGTAATTATTGATGCTTTTTTCACCAACTTTGGGAACTTATCTGACCCCTTAGATAAGGAAAATTCGGAAAAACAGGAAGAAACGTAACTTTTGTTTTCTTTGTAAAGCATATATACAAAGTTTTAAGTCAATCGGTAAAGGTAATAAAAAATTAAATGCAAACGAAAAGGGCCCGTTTTACCCCGTTAGAGGTCGATTTTTCGAAATTTTCGTCTTTTGTGCTTCATTACGTTGTACATTGTACCTATGTTCGAAATTTCAAGTCTCTATCTTTAGCGGATTGGGTTGTAGTCTAAACTGATTAATTTTGGCTATCCCTAAGGATCCCCATAGAATTTCCGGGATAACAATAGTTCATGTGTTGAAACATGTTGTGTGCTTCCTCCATACCAGATTTCACCCAAAACCGTTCAGCTCGTTGGATGTAATAGACGATTTTTTCACCAACTTTGGGACCCAATTTGACCCCTTAGATAAGGAATATTCGAAAAAACAGGAACAAACGTAACTTTTATTTTGTTTGAATAGCATGTATACAAAGTTACAAGTCAATCGGTAAAGGGAATAAAAAGTTACATACAAACGAAAAGGGCCCGTTTTACCCCTTTAGAGGTCGATTTTTCAAAATTCCGTCCTTAGTGCTCCATTACGTGGTCCAATGTATCTTTGTTCCAAATTTCATGTTCCTATCTTTAGCGGTTTGGGCTGTAGGCTGTCTGTCAGTCAGTCACTCAGGGAAGCCTTTTATATAATAGATAGATAAGTAAACTTGCAGATATCAAAAAGATACTGTTTCTTAAATTCTGCAAATCACTACAAAATACAAAGTTATACAATAATTGTTAAAGCAAACGCATTTCCCCAAACTGGGTACAATAACAATAATAAGTATAAACTAAATGAAGACAAACATTTTACCCCAGAGCATATAATTATGTACATACGATTCCATTTCGTAGTACCTATGGTCATTTAACAGTTCAAAACAGATATGTTTCATATACACTATCCGTGTCGTGTTTACATTTTAACATGCAATTAACTTACGCATAGCAACAACAATCAAACAGGCCATATCATTATGAAGACACTGCGAATAAAATTACCTATTGCGACATTAGAAAGTATGAACGTTTCATCATGTACATAAGTAGCTAGCTATTCAATGGTAGAGCGACATCCATAGCCACTGCAGCAATAACGAAGTGGTAATACCACGCATAATACGCTTGTTGACGCGTGGGACTGGCTCCGTAACGTAGCCATTGTGCGGTTTACCGTTGGCAAATGATAACCCTGATGGGCTTGATTGCAGGGAATCGGCGCAGGGAAACTTAACCTTGGACGACAATGCACATGCGTACACGGCGGAGGATTTATGGAGATTAACATCACGTTGCCGAGAATGTTATCTGTTTCTGTTGTATAGACCGTTGAGATTTGTCTTCCGCGTTGTGATAGTAAATTGCTCTACAATTTCTAAACAATAATAACTTTAAATGTACTTCAGACGATAAAAATATGCGCTGCACGGCAAGGGGAGAAAACAATTTTATCCACTCTTAATGTCAGATGTCATTGTCAATCCATACTTTATTTCCTCTTCGAGGGGATATAATGGTGGAAAGACTATTAGTCCCTTTGCCATGCTTCCCGTGCTGATATAAGTACCTAAGTAAACGATGAAACAGATAAATATCCGAAAAAAATACGGTGGGATAAAAAAGAATACATACATTTTAAGTTGTCAAAGCTTTGGTTCTCCAAACATTGACTCACATCTAGTCTCCGAGACAGACTGTTGAATCAGCTGCTGGGACGTTGAATAGATCAGGCCTTTGTAATAGTAAAAGTATGTTGTCCAGCCGGTTGTGCCCGGTCAAGGACCATCGGCTTTGTTCTCGATATACGCGCTCATTGTCATTCCAACGTGTCATTTCTGTTTATTAAATCTGTAGAACTTTACCAAGCTCGTATATCGTACATAATTATAATAAGTAAATTATCTTTCCTTTCTTGAATGTTTTAGTGTTCTAATAATGATTGTTGCTCTAGACGACGTGCGACTGATATTTTCTAGGTTAGCATTGTACTCATCATCATGTCCAACTTTTATTATAGGGCCACATCCCTGAAATGCCTAAATTAATCAAAATGCTAGTACACTGATCTTATTCGTTTGAGCTCATACCGCGAGCTCATGTTACGTCTGTGAATTTGTTCCATTTATAACTCGAAATAAAAGTCATCCGACCCTATTTCGAGTTGCACTAAAAGCTGGTATAATGGTACGAGGTACATAGGTATGTACCTCGTACCAGTACCAGCTTTTAGTGATATTTAGTGACCACTTATCAGGTGATAAATGGTGTACAATACAAACCCGTCTTTCAAATTCTAGTTTCTTTCCTAATGCTATATCATTACCTCTGAATTATGCTTATTAACAGCATAGACATAAAAATCATTGACGGAAATTAATAAAACGCACTAACTACGTTCTATTGTAATGTAACTGGAAATTCATCATAACAAGGGCTCAATAAAATACCAACTCCTTGTTTATCTATTATATAAAAGGCTTCGCTGAGTGACTGACTGACAGACAGCCTACAGCCCAAACCGCTAAAGATACGAACATGAAATTTGGAACAAAGATACATTGGACCACGTAATGGAGCACTAAGAACGGAATTTTGAAAAATCGACCTCTAAAGGGGTAAAACGGGCCCTTTTCGTTTGTATGTAACTTTTTATTCCCTTTACCGATTGACTTGAAACTTTGTATACACGCTACTCAAACAAAATAAAAGTTACGTTTGTTCCTGTTTTTCCGAATATTCCTTATCTAAGGGGTCAAATTGGGTCCCAAAGTTGGTGAAAAAAGCGTCTATTACATCCGACGAGCTGAACGGTTATGGATGAAATCTGGTATGGAGGAAGCACACAACATGTTTCAACACATGAACTATTATTATCCCGGAAATTCTATGGGGATCCTTAGGGATAGCCAAAATTAATCAGTTTAGGCTACAACCCAATCCACTAAAGATAGATACTTGAAATTTCGAACATAGGTACAATGTACAACGTAATGAAGCACAAAGGACGAAAATTTCGAAAAATCGACCTCTAACGGGGTAAAACGGGCCCTTTTTGTTTGCATTTAATTTTTTATTACCTATACCGATTGACTTAAAACTTTGTATTTATGCTTTACAAATAAAATAAAAGTTACGTTTCTTCCTGTTTTTCCGAATTTTCCTTATCTAACGGGTCAGATAAGTTCCCAAAGTTGGTGAAAAAAGCATCAATAATTACATCAGACGAGCTGAACGGTTATAAATGAAATCTGGTAGGTATGTAGAAAGCACACAACATGTTTCAATACAGTAACTATTTTATCCCGGAAAATCTATTGGGTTTCTTAGCAATAGCCAAAATAATCAATTATAAAGCTAAGATAAAAGGGGTAAATGAATTCTAACGAAATTTGGTACGACGCTAGACGATAACACAAATTACCACTTGGGGTACTGCTATCCCGGAAAATTTCAGTGGGTCCTTCAGGAAATCAATTTCCTAAAAAAAAGTACTAAATGACTGTTCGAAAACCGATGCAATATTGTTTGAAAATAGCCCACCCTTTTAACTAATAAATGACTATTAACGTCCTGGGAAAAGTCCCGGATTCCTTTTCTAACGCTAGACCAAACATCCTATATAAGCGTGAAAAATAACTTGATCGCGTTTTTTTTTAAACGTAGTGAAATATCTAGAATTCAATAGTTTGTGAACGATTTTTATTTGTGAACCAATAGACTTGAACTTAGGGTACATACGGATCAATAACTACTTACTTTACTATGGGAACTACCCTGAAAAAGCGAAAATTACCTATTATTTACATTTTGTCGCGGGTCGATGAATTTTTTGTGTTGAACAGCTAATTTTATTTACGTGATTTCTGGGTTGGTACCATAGTAAAAGTTAGTCAAATGAAGAGTATAATGGAATCCTAGAACATGCCTGTCGTCTAGATGTAGGTGCGCTATGTATTTTTCAAATAAAATGTACCTTCTTGTGTGCTACTTTTTCGTCTGTACTTGGTCAGAGAATGTCTGAAAGTCCTACAAGTGTCTCGATCACTTTTGACCGCGTAAACGGTTTTGGGCGAGATTGTCATTGGGTTCAGAATAATCGAAATTAATTAAATTTCTAATGACTTAATGAAACATGATGAATACCTGTACTGGCCTTTTTTAGGGTTCCGTACCCAAAGGGTAAAAACGCGACCCTATTACTAAGACTTCGATGTCCGTCTGTCTGTCTGTCACCGGGCTGTATCTCATAAACCGTAATAGTTGGGTAGCTGAAATTTTCACAAATGATATATTTCTGTTGTCGCTATAACAAAAAATTATAAAAGTAGAATAAAATAAATATTTAAGGGACATACAACAAACGTGATGTTTAGGAGTTTTTTGCTCGCTATTAATAACGGCAAGAGGAATGGACTCCCATACGGTACGGAACCCTTCGTGCGCGAGTCCGACTCGCACTTGGCCGATTTTTAATAGTCCACCACTGAACGTAGGCCTACCCACGAAGGGTGATTAAGCCATATTCATCACGCTGGCCGAGCGCGGGTTGCTGAATTCACATACGACATCGATTTTTCTCTAAGGACGTGCCTATGCAGGTTGCTACAATGATTTCCATCAATGAAAAGCCAGTAGTATGAAATTCCGTACATCTATCTATTATATAAAAGGCTTCCCTGAGTGACTGACTGACAGACAGCCTACAACCCAAACCGCTAAAGATATAACGTTGAAATTTGGAATATAGATAGATAAAATGATTTTTAATTTTATAGTGCATCCCACACTAGGTTTATCTCAAAGAGTTACTTTTTATGATAAACATTTCAAAAATTCGTCGCGGATGCAGGATTCGAACCTTGCGTCTTCGGATCACTAGCCCGACGCTCTAGACCACTGAGCTTACCCGCTATACTGGACTCGCGACGAATTTTGTGAAGTGTTTATCATTTTTAACCAACTTATAGCGTCGGGCTAGTGATCCGAAGACGCAAGGTTCGAATCCTGCATCCGCGACGAATTTTTGAAATGTTTATCATAAAAAGTAACTCTTTGAGATAAACCTAGTGTGGGATGCACTATAAAATTAAAAATCATTTCATTGATTAGCAGTGCGCCATCTCTCGTCAATACAGAAGTTCTTATAACTTCAATTGAGTGATAACTTGTCTAATACAAGTATCACAGGTGGCGCCGCCAACGCTATAAGTTGGTTAAAAATGATAAACACTTCACAAAATTCGTCGCGAGTCCAGTATAGCGGGTTAGCTCAGTGGTCTAGAGCGTCGGGCTAGTGATCCGAAGACGCAAGGTTCGAATCCTGCATCCGCGACGAATTTTTGAAATGTTTATCATAAAAAGTAACTCTTTGAGATAAACCTAGTGTGGGATGCACTATAAAATTAAAAATCATTTCATTGATTAGCAGTGCGCCATCTCTCGTCAATACAGAAGTTCTTATAACTTCAATTGAGTGATAACTTGTCTAATACAAGTATCACAGGTGGCGCCGCCAACGCTATAAGTTGGTTAAAAATGATAAACACTTCACAAAATTCGTCGCGAGTCCAGTATAGCGGGTTATCTCAGTGGTCTAGAGCGTCGGGCTAGTGATCCGAAGACGCAAGGTTCGAATCCTGCATCCGCGACGAATTTTTGAAATGTTTATCATAAAAAGTAACTCTTATAGATAGATAGATAATTCTTTATTAGTTTAACTACAATTATAGGTACAATACAAAAAACATACGAAAAATAAAAACATCACAAAGTTTTACTAAATGGCGGCCTTATCGCTTCAAGCGATTTCTTCCAGTTGAACGACGCAATGGAGCACTAAGGACAAAAATTTTGAAAAAACGATCTCTAACGGGGTAAAACGGGTCCTTTTCGTTTGTATGTAACTTTTTATTCTCTGTACCGATTGACTTGAAATTTTGTGTTCATGCTTTTCAAACAAAATAAAAGTTACGTTTCTTCCTGTTTTTCTAAATTTTCTTTTCTCAAAGTTGGTAAAAAAACATAAATTACATCCAACGAGCGGAACGGTTATGAATGAAATCTGGTATGTAGGATAGGAAGCACACAACATGTTTCAATACAGTAACTATTTTTATCCCGGAAAATCTATAGGGTCTCTTAGGGATAGCCAAAATTATCAGTAATAAAGCTAAGATAAAACGGGTAAATGAATTCTAACAAAATTTGGTACGATGCTAGACAATAACACAAATTACCACTTAGGGTACCTACTGCTATCCCGGTAAATTTCAGTGGGTCACGATAACAATTTCTTAAAAAAATGCTAAAAACCTATTCGTAAATCGATGCAATATTGTTTAAAAATAGCCCACCCTTTTAACTAATAGATGACTATATTGACGTTTTGGGAAAAGTCCCGGATTTCTTGGCAAAATCTAGACCAAACGTCCTATAAAAGCATGAAAAATAACTTGAACGCGCTTTTTTATGAATGTAGTGAAGTATCTAGAATAAAATTTAGATAATGATTCATTCTTCAATGGGGCAAAATGGGCCCCTAATCGTTTACGAAAGATTTTATTTTGTGAGCCAATAGACTTGAACTTAGGGTACATACGGATCAATAAACTTACTTTACTATGGGTTCTACCTGAAAAAGCGAAAATTACCTATTCTTTACATTTTGCCGCGGGTCGATGAACTTTTTATGTTGAACAGCAGATTTTATTTACGTGATTTCGGGGTTGGTATCATAGTAAAAGTAAGTCAAATGATGAGTATAATAGAATCCTAGAACATGCCTGTCGTCTAGATATAGGTACAATATGTATTTCTCAAATAAAATATACCTACTTGTGTGCTACTTTTTCATCTGTACAGGGTCAGAGAATGCCTGAAAGTCCTACAAGTGTCTCGGCCACTTTTGACTGGGTGAACGGTTTTGGGCAAGATTGTCGTTGAGTTCAGGATAATCGAAATTAAATTTCTAATAATTTAATAAAACATGTTGAATACCTGTACTGAGCTTTTTTAATAGTCCACTACTGAACGTAGGCCTACCCACGAAGGGTGATTGAGCCATATCCATCACGCTGGCCGAGCGCGGGTTGCTGAATTCATATACATCGATTTTTCTCTATGGACGTGCCTTTGCAGGTTGCTTCAATATTTCCAACAATAAAAAGCCATAGTGTAAATTTCGTACATAAGTTTCAAAGCTCAGTGGTCAGACCAGGATTAGGACCTTACGATTGTGATGTAGACCATGACATGCGAATGGAGTTGGATAGAATTTGGTATGCGAGTGGGAAACTACATGGGTCATGAGTGAGCAATATACCGAAAAATATTCTTTTTACCACATAAAGAATGAGTTGGTATAGTAAAATATAACTTTATTAAGTATTTATCTTTTGACAAGTTAAAAGGCAACGGGGGGCAAACCGTAGGCTATTAAAGTCAATGAACATTTTTACTGTTGAACTGTGTTACATTGAGATGTTAATACTAAGAACAAAAATATTGAATTAACCGTTAAATCCAATGCGGCCATAAAATAATTATTTGAACATGAAAAAATCATACAATTATTATTATTATTAAATTAATTTCAAATATTTTGCAAATCAATATCATCTAAAAATTGTCGTACTCCGTAATAAGCTTTAGACACAAGCGAATTTAAGCAAATACTGAGACAAAGCAGGCTAATCCGTGGAATAATTATTGTCCTTGCAAGTAATACGAAAACCCGAGCTAAACCACGAGCTATTATTTTAAGCAAGAAAGTACTAAAACAACGCGGGTCAAACTGTGGGGAATTACCATTTAAAGTAAGCACTCATTATCATTTTTAGAAAATACTTAAACAACGCGGGCCAGACCATGGGCTATTATCATTGCAAGTAATACGACAACGCAAGCCAAACGGCAGGCTATTATAATTTTAAGCAAGTACTATGACAACGCGGGCCAAGCTACGTGCTATAAATTACCATCTTAAGCAAGTACTGAGAATGTGCAGGCCAAACCGCGACCTGTTATTATTCTAGCCAAATACTGGGATAATTCAGGCCAAACCGTAGACATTATCCTTTCAAGTAATACGTTATACGATAGTGCGGACGAAACCACAAACTATTATTATTTTAAGCAAGTGCTAAGACGGTGTGGGCCAAACTGTCGTTTATTATCATTTTAAGCTATTACTAAAACAACGCGGGCCAGCCCGTGGGCTATTATCATTACAAATAATACGACAACACAGGCCAAACGGTAAGCTATTATCATTATCATCCTGCCCTTAGATTTACTTGATGACAATAAATATTTTCTTATCTTATCCCACTAGGTGGGGTCGGCACAGCACGTTTCTTTTCGCCACTGCACTCTATCATACGCCATCTCATCATCAACTCATTTCTCTCGCATATTATCTTGCACACAATTCATCCACACTTTTTTTGGTCGTCACCTCCTATTTCTGCCGCTTACCATCATGTTTAGGTTTCTTTTCGTGACATGACTCTCTTCGCGTCTCATGCTCTTACCAAGATAGCCTGCCACTCTTTAATTTCTCAGTCACTGGCGCTACTTTCAGACTTCTTCTAACATACTCATTTTTAATCTTATCCATTCTTGTCTCTCCGCACATCCATCTCAGCATTCGTATCTCCGCTGCATGCAATTTCCTTTCATTCTCCCTATGGTGGCCGAACACTCTGATCCATACAATACGATTTATTATCCAGCCAAATACTAAGACGATTCAGGCCAAACCGTAGGCATTATCCTTGCAAGTAATACGTTATACGACAATGCTGGGATATACACGAACTATTATTATTTTAAGCAAGTGCCAAGACAACGCGGGCCAAACTGTGGGTTTTTATTATTTTAAGCAATTACTAAAACAACGCGAGCCAGACCGTGGGCTATTATCATTGCAAGTAATAAGACAACGCAGGCCATCAGACAGCCTTTTCTTAATTTTAGGCAAGTACCAATACAACGCGGGTCTAACCGCGGGCTATTTTCATTTTAAGCAAATACCTATGTACTAAGACAACGCGGGCGAAGCCGCGGGTTTTAAGCTAGTGTGCAATAAAACCAAACGGCTTAGAGTTTAGAGCTAAATAATATTACGACCTTAGTTTGTCCTGCGAAACGTGTGCACTTACGTGCACGCGCTCGACCGCTTCACGAACATTGTGTCTGTAGCGTGGATGACTCAGTTCAAGCCTTTTCAAAGTGTACATAGAATACGGGCCTGCTACGGAAGTCCATTACTGACCAGTGCCGTTGTTTGCCGCTCTGGGACGGTGCCATTGTCTCACCGCAGACCGTGCCAAATACATCACACCAAAACTAATCACACCTAGGTGCAATGTACTCGGAAGGAGCGCATTCCACGTCAAATGGATTGGACACGGATTAATCTAGAGCGGCTGTATTAATAACCCCTTGAATTTAGTACAGCAATTCTCTACAACACATAAATGGTACGGGCAATGCACGTAGCTATTATCCTACTCCTCTGTTGGGACTCGGAATGAAATTACGGTAACATTTGCATTCCGTCAATATCCAAAGTAATTCCGAACCCTAAGCTTAGGGAGCGTGCTTACTGTTCCGTTACAACGCGATTAGTGCTGCGAGCCTGCCTCCTCGGGAATGTCTTGGGGTTTATCAAATGTCTTGCGTCAACTTACTTCTGACGCTCAAGGGGATAATTTCCAGGCAATTCTAGGCTGTTCTATCTCAAATCATCCTGATAAAATAGCCTATAAAATCTTATAGAAATGGAACTCGATTTTAACAACTGTCGGTTATGTTAGCACGTATGTCCAATAAGAAATGTATGTCTTCCAATATACCGATGCGCACGCGTCTTCGAAGGGTTTTTCTTAATAATGACGCGATAAATTCGAAGTTGTTATTACCACGACCATAAAACCAGAGTTATGCCCGGGTGGGACGTCTTTGCGATAAAAAATTTGATTCTCCGCGTAATTTTTGCTTTTACTTGATGGGTCGTTTTACACAGGTTTCGGGACGCCTTGAATTAGATTAATGGTAATGGGCTCACTTAATGTTGTTGTAAAAGGTCTAATATTGTTACGTAAAACGGAATGAAAATGGGAACAAACGTGATGTTAATTTCAAATCGCGTTAGATGAAACAGCGGCTCGTTTTGGCTTTTTGTCGCCGCAAAGGTCTCCACGATCACCTTGAAACGTCATAAACTGGTGATTGATGATAATGTTATGCATATTTGAAACTGTTCTATGCAAATTGTTATCGCTAGTTATGCGGATAATGCGCTGAAATGTCATAGCAGCTAAGTCGGCTGAGTTACGCGTGTTGTGGCATTCCTGTAACATGCGCCTGTTGTGTCACACGACTCATACATCTGTCGTGTCGTGTCGTGACCAAGCTCGTCCGTAGCCAGCCCTGTCGCCTTTCACATTAATCTCCCGCTAAGCTGATATTGTACTCTCTCGATTTAATAATACATAATATTATTACACTTCATCTCGTTCATCATGACAAGTGTGATTGTAGAGCTGTCGATGGGGTTTACGATATAAAGTTGTTACGAATGAAGTGTTTTCCGAGTAGTTTAGTCTGCATCACATTTATGATGGTTTGATCTCAAGATCTATTTCGATGCATTCTTTTGTAAATTTATCAATGTAGTAGTAAATAAGCAAAGATTTAGGTAACCTAGTGACCTCAATGGAATGTCAAAGCAATATTTTTATTCTAGCTGAGAATATAAAATTAATTTCTAACTCGTAGCTTGAAGAAAAAGATCTTTTAAGTGCTGGCTCATATTTTTATCAAACGAAATTCACGAAAGCCCTCTAAAGACGGCAGTTGATATTACTACTAGGTATTTCCATAAAAGCCGTTTAATTTGGCAGATTAGAATGTTTAAACCGATATGGAAAGCTTTCCACCCTTATCTGAAGGCCGGCTTCCTACCAAACCTGTAGATTTTTTTGCCGTCTCGTCATTTCGGTAAATACGCAATCTCAACGATATCAGTGTTATTTTCGTTCCTCTCCTTATATATTTTTTGAGGTCACAAAACGTCGACTTTTCAATACATTTTATATCAGAATTTTATGTCCGATATTATAATTTGTATCTTAGGTGTGTTATGGAACGGCGCAGTCGCGAAGGGGAGTTTTATGGTGTGGTGCCAGTGACGGTTTTACGGCCAGTGGGACGATTTCCTACGAGGGCTTTTGAAACTTTACTGCTAAACCATTTCCGACAGCCGTCACCTTCAGTTACCTGTCGCTTCTAATACCTGTCGGCTATTCTTTCCGAACACCGATCGCTATCTCCACAAGCCAATCTGATATTTGTCTCGGCGGACAACAAAACGATCCCTCACGGATTCTATTTACGGTATCGTCAAATCTTACGTCAGTGTGATGTGCACGGACGCTATATGAATAATTTATTTAGTTATTACCAGGCTGTTTGTATCCATTCTGTTATTACGGAGAGAAGAAAGATGTTATATGCACGAGGAGCCCCCGGCGGCGTCGGCGAGGACGGGCCTTCCTTTTGAAATGTTTGCTAGCCGACGCCGTCGACTATCTTGGCGTTTCTTATCTCTTAGCAGCAACCCTTTACTACAAACTCATTTTCGCAACTCTAGCGGCTAGCTATCTCTAGTTTTGACTTTATTTATGCTTTATGTATTTTATGTCTTGGCTAGTGGAACTTGAGTGCGTCTGCTCGGGAAGCTCCTCTGAACATTCGGCCTTCCGGTATAATTCCTTTTAATGTTGGGATTACTGCGACTCTCGGGAGCTGTCACTCTCCTAATGACAAATGAGGAAACGTCGACTCGAGTCAACACGGGTAAACTTTTGGACACACCAAAACTTTGTTAATAGGTAATGTTGGTTGATGTGGATGGCAAGATGTGGTTTTCTTGTTCTCTGATTTAATGTAGTAAGTTGGTGTCTCTGCGAAGTACTTAATAAATTTTTATTGCTGAACGTATTTTACATGTTCCTTGTTAATAATACGTCATAAAGTTGATAAAGTACTGCGATACCTCCTAAATGACATGTCGGTTAGATATTAAGTAGGTACTGAGCGAGCTTAATAAATGCGATACATCGTACCGCAAAATCCTATAAATTTCTCTGAATCGTAGCAATGAATAAACTTCGTCGAATCTGTCCCATATCGCAATGGGTAATAAAATCCTGAAACGCGATTCTGCCCCTCGCAGTACGAGCATTCTTTATCACTCGTTTGATAAAAGGGAGAGGGGATGTTATTTGGTCTAATGCGGGGTTTAGGTGCTTTCTGGTTTCCTCTCGGCCATACTTCGTAATCAGTCCGGCGAGAGCCTTATCCGCGCTATTCTCGCTGATCCATCGAATGGCTCTCGTCCACGTTTCAAAACGAAATTGAATTCCCTACAGCTGCCGCCGTGTAAATTAAAGTGCATCGAATTAATTCTGATGCTGATTGAAAAGCTCCCGGAACCACTCGGAGGTTCTCGTCGCATGTTGAAATGTTACGGAAATAAAATGACTCGGTCGAGAAAAACTTGCATAAAGATGAAGCGATAGTGCGTCGTGCCATTAAATTATGAAGCAGTTTCCCTTTTTAACTTCGCGTTTTTAGTTTTTAAGAAATAAATAGTATATGTACCAACTGGCAATAATAATACTCGTAATAATCTCGAAATAGATGAACGAACTTTTAAGTATGCGCAGACATGCACCTGATCCGCAAATTAACTTACAGCTCTTAGGAGGTTCTTATGATTTAAAAAGAAATATACAGGATATAGATATAGGATGTACAATCGTACAACGGTCAAACAACAACAACGTTGACAAATAAATTGGTCAACGGTATCCTAATAAAATACTAATGTTCTATAGTGTACTTAAAAAATAAATGCTCAACTGTATGCTTTACGCATGTGTTTAAGGACGAAAGGCATGCGTCTAAGTGAAAAACATCAAATTCTAAACATTATATCCTATTCAAAACCACTACTATTAGGTAGATATACGACGTAGGCATACGAGATCCGGCTTATGAATTCTACTATAATGTTATAGTTTATTGATTTATTCGTAAAACCGAAATCACGAAGGCGGGCGGATGTCAGGCGGCGGCCGCACTCTACGCGTTGCCATGGCGATGCGTGAGGCTTGAATTAATCAAGCTAATGATAAACCTCCCTTGCTACCCGTCGACCTCGATTGTTATCCGAACTAACCATTATACCAACACAAGACTGGCTAATATCTCAAAACATTCAAAAGGCTTTATATCGAATTCCTACAAGGCTCTTGACAAACTAAATATTTGCTCTGACTCATCGAAGATTGTTTCACATACACATACTTAACGGATTACGTTTGCGTAAGCGGTATTGATTTATTAATGAAGGCCTATAATACGTATACAGGGTGTATCATCTCAAGACGGACTAATTATTATTGTAGCATATCATTGTAAATAATAAATGATTATTATTCCGATAGTAAATGACTAAGTACAATGATATCCTAGAACAATAATAATACATAGCACACTAACACTGGAATCGCGGATAAAACAGCTGTTCGATACAATTTGTTTAATCGAACATTTATATACATTTCTTGTAAAGTTGTTTAAGCCGCGGGTAAAACCTAGTATATTATACCAGCCATGGCACAGTAATAGAATTGTCTAAATCCGTAAATGAAATAAAAGACGACGTGGTGGATAATAACAACAGCTGATTATTTTAGATATCCAGGTTTGACTCATTGTTAAAGTTGATTTACTAAAGTGACCTGCAAGACCTAGAAAGTACCTACAACGATGTCCGAGGAAAATATGTCCGTCGACTGAAACCTACACCCACCTCGATGACCTACACCCTGTATACATATGTGTGCAGTAGCTGCTGTGAGAAAACAATACTTGAAACCTTTTAATGCTGTTTTGCGGTCCGTACCCCCATAAGCTGTTGAAAGGTGAATATTAAAGCATTTAAAGCGCGCGTTCTGGTTGAAAGTTTGCGAAACACGTCGGCTAAGTAAACATTTGATCTTCGCCACATGGAAGCCAACACAAACAAGAGACGTAGGTACATAGCAACGAAATAACAACGTGCACATAACAAATGTACTATTGTAAAACAATTTCTAGCCAGAGTCATGTGTAAGATTTCATATATGTGGAGTTTTTAGGGTTCCGTACCCAAAGGGAAAAATGGGACCCTATTACTAAGACTTCGATGTCCGTCTGTCCGTCTGTCTGTCCGTCTGTCACCGGGCTGTATCTCATGAACCATGATAGCTAGGCAGCTGAAATTTTCACAGATGATGTATTTCGGTTGCCGCTATAACAACAAATACTAAAAACAAAATAAAATAAATATTTAAAGGGGGCTCCCTTAAAACAAACGTGATTTGTAGCCGGTTTTCGCTCGATATTTGTAATGGTAACAGCTAGATGCTTAATTTTTCACAGTTGTATATTCACTTCAATAATTAAGAAGAAAATTAAAATAAAATAAATATTTAAGAGGGGCTCCCATACAGTACGGAACCCTCCGTGCGCGAGTCCGACTCGTACTTGGCCGATTATTGTAAATATACGGTAATTAATGTACCTATGTCATAAGAAGTCATATATTATATTAACAAATTACAAGTACTCGTGTTTTATTTTATTTACACAGAAAAACAATAAAAAACTTAAATAACACTTTCCGCTATAACTAAACTAATACCTACTAAAACTTAAACTAAAAAAATACAAAATAAAATAAAACCTAGTCGAAAAGCCCCTCGGCAGAGGGTAACGAGGCCAGAATGCTGGCAGCATTGCCTCGCTGAATAGCAATACTCAGCTTTTGGGCAAAATAGATGCCAGCACTCTGGTCACGTGTCACCTCTACCAAACGCCTGGCCAGATCGTTGTATCGTGTTTTTAGAGTTTACTTTCTCTGAACCTAGCTTTATTACGAAACCGAATCATTGAACCTAGCATTTTCCTTGTGTTAGAAAAGCGGCGAGACTTCAGTATTGATCACATTAAAGTTCCTTAAACTTGGCGCGTCCTTTGTTCAAAATTCCAACCGTTGCATCCCCACGACTCACGACACTCCGCCTCCGCGTTGATTATAATAAAATAATTTTCTTGTTTGTTGATGTATAATTTGACGTGTACGTTTTAAAGTAATTAAGCGCCCGAACGCCTGCCTACCCGGCCTCGTAATGAAGCTACATCATAACGAATGAAGTTAAGATGAATTAACAAGTTTAACCCGAGGTTTCACGTAATGAGATGACACGCTGGTTATTTAATCAGTCTCTAAGCATCCAAACGATATGTAAACTAGCTCCGTCTTTCCCTAGAAATACCAAACTACGATGTAGTTTTTATTTTTCTTCTCTGGATGTCGCGACGACCGACGACAAGGTCTTTGACCGACGCCATCGGGTCTCCATGGCAACGGATACCTACATGATGCTTGCATACAACCCGCCTCTGGTTAGTGCCTTGAAAAAGCTTATTATGAATGGGGGCTTTGAGTTTTTTTCCTCGTTAAAATTTTCCTTTCCATTAGCTCCGGCGGTCAATGACATGCGAGTACTCTTTGCGATTTGTCTACGTTAAAATTCCACGTTTTTGTAATATTTTGTGAACGAACTTTGAATAATCATTACTAAGATATTATTTTGACTAATACCGTTGGTATAATAATTTAAGGTAGGTAAAGTAAAATAATCTATGCACTTCGCAATCCATACAAGCCGTTGCAACAACATCATGTAATCTCATCTTTACGACTACATAGATGAATGAAAATAAGTTTTAATTACTACTTAGCTAAAGGTAGTACTTAAGAGTAAAACTTAAAATATTTCTTTTATTTGTTTTGGGCGTAGTATATACTTGTGTAAAATTCACGAATCTCAAAACTTTATTAGGTATAGCAAACAATACCTACATTTGGATGTTATTGTTGGCAGCGGGCTTTCCAATTTTACATAATACTTATAATATATTTCCGTATGTGGAAGCTCTACCGATGTGCGGCCAACGCACAAATATCCACGGTCTCCAAATGGAGCGGAATTATTTATCTTTCCATTTCCAAACTTGCTGCTCATCCGCCATTTGTTGTTTTTGTAATGTTCCGTTGCCTTTACTGACCCCTGGGTCGTGCCAACTTTCTTTTAGTAGGCGTAAGTACAGCTTTTCCGCTTACATTTTGAGGATAGAGGAAAATGCGTATCCTACGTTCAAGTGAAATCTCTAAATACGTATATTGTATATTGTGTTTTACATCATTTTCATATCCAATATTGGATATTGTCGGCAATAGACAGGCCATTACCAGAAGAGTTATGTTAATGCTTGTTCCTTCCCGCCGTTCGCGAATTTGCCAAGGGTTAACAAAAATGTGACACGAGCTAACTTAGCAGAAAGTTTTCTGAAAAGGGTCCCTATTTGAATGTTGTTCTCTTCCGTCCCTTATTTACTATGAAAACTTGAGATGTACGTTCCTACTTTCTAACAATTGAGTTTTGGGCTTATATATGTACGTAATGTTGTCGTGAAATTATTGCTTGTAGCTTACAGGTATACGAGAAACTCACCTTGTTAATATAAGTCATTTTCTTTCAGCCGTTTTGTTTGATCTTTGAAGTAAGCTGTATCGTCGGAGTCTTTGATGAAAGTCTTTTAATATACGCAAACATTTTTTGTAGGCTGAGGAATAAAGAAGCTACTATAATGATGCCAGGCAGCCTTGTAACGTTCATAAGATGTTGTTTGATAAATGCTTTCAATAGACGCGGCGACAGTAAAGCTGAGCTCCTAACGTTATATTCAATCTTTCACCTTTCAAATTATACGAAGAAATAAGCAGCAATTTGGTGTAATGTTCATTCAATTTGCTGGGTCTTAGACTTGGCACTAAACAGGTTTTTCTTCGTGAGTTTGATTTTAACTATATCTAAATTACCTTTCATGTTATGTTAACGTTTACAGGGTTGCCTATAATAAGCTTATAAAAGTATAGGTATACGGTGTGTTTTTCTAGACGACGGAGTGCATGTAAGCGCCAGATGGAGCGTGAATGTCCACGGATCCTCGCTCCAATAAAGCAATTGTCACCTCTCGTGCACATAATGTACCTATACCGTACTCTTATTGTGCAAAAGAACTCGCAAAATATCCTTTCGGACTAAGTAAATCCTTAACAAATATGATATTGCAATTTACATTGAATTGCTTTTCATGAGACCTATAAATCTACAGTAAGTGATGTGACGAAGGATTTTTTTATTGGTTACCATTTAATAAAAATATTGAAGACTAGCAGCCTCCCTAATTTAAAAAAAATATAATATATATATAGCCTATGACACCCGGGGATTGTGTAGCTTCCCAAGAGTGAAAGAATTTTTCAAATCGGTTCAGTAGTTTCGAAGCCTATTCAATGCAAACAAACAAACAATCAAATCTTTCCTCTTTGTAATATTGGTATAGATATTCAATATTACATTAATAAGATATAAAGAATATTCCCCTGCAGTTTTCATTATAGTATCACTTTTATTTATGAGTAAATCGATTTGTTCCTTCTACGGATGCAGTGCTAATCATATGTATTCCGAATTCGTTCTAGCTGACATACCTACATGTAATGTTGATTGAATGTACGTTGATTAACTTGAAAGTAGTATTTACTATGAGAAGCGTTACTAGCACGTGCGATATAGACCCGCCTGATGGAGCGTGACTATCGCTGGCGGATCCTCGCTCGAACGATTCTTTTTGTCGCTAGCCGAGTGTGCCCGGCACAGCAAACGTGCATCTACCAAAATGCCATATGGTCAGAAATATTGATGAACCTATACGTGAGTAGGTATAGGAACCCTTTATAGCCAGCTGTAATGTGCCTTTTAATAGTACTAGTATTGATTGGACCATGGATCCACTTTGATAGCAGGGATAGTGGATTCGAAGGCTGGTTTCCTCAAGACGTTTTCCTTCACCAAATAGCAGTGGTGTTAAAATTCGGTTACAAATTCTAAAGAACTCATTGGTACGTAACCAAGATTTATTTTCACGACTTCAAGGCGAGCGTTTCCATTGCTTACAGCTAGTCTATTCTATACTTATCTAAGATTCTTTTTTATAGCGAGCCTTGAGGTTGTGGAGTGGATAAAAAGCTTTTTATACGAGCAATTGACAAGTGTATCCGAAATTATGGGCTCATTTCGTGATAAGCGGCGCTGATGGATGGACAAAGTAATCTCTGCACACATACGCTAGATAAACGTGGAGGTTAGATAAAGATCTCGAGTACTCTATTGATTTTCTATTTACGATAGGCGAAAATAGACCGCGATAAGATTTATCAGAGTGCACACAACTTCTCCCAGATTTGTGTCTGTCATTCAAGAAATAAGAATGGAGCCCTAAAGTTGAAAAATTGAAGCCATGGTCGCCGCAACATGGCGTCTAAAACTCATAGTCACTACTGTGTAATCAAAGACTTAACTTTTCATAAGTACCTAACATTCGAAGTACTGTTCAAAATAAATGCTACATTGGCGTCTCTGTAATATGGCGTATAAACTTCAAGGAGGAGATTATTTTGTATGACGAATTACTTAGCCAACGAATGCAAAATTTGACGAATATAATTAGACAGCTGATCTAATGGGTCAGAGTAGGCGAATGGTTTGTGGCATTTCGATGATTGACACTGACACGCTGTAATTTTGGTCTAATACACATTAATTACAGTAATTCAAGGTGAGCTCTTTTTAATGACGCCGTTAACTTTTTACATGATCATTAATGCGTCGTAAAAGAAGTTATATGAAGACATGAAGATAACATGTAGTTATACGTAATACACACCTGTCCAACATGTGTAACCTACGAAGGAAAAGGTAAACGTAGAAAGTTTTCGAAGAAAATTTTGTAATCAGTAACGTCAGAACTCGTACACTTATCAATTTAAACAAGTTTGCGAAATGTTCCTTCAACTTTTCCAATAAATTACGTTTGTCTTAGGGAATCTTTCACGGATACGTTTTCGTGGAACGTAAGAACGACCCTACTTTTGCTTTTCGTACTACGTTATTAAGAAATATGGTTGTTTTCTTTAAATAATTAGCATTACATTGAGGTAACTTTTCTGTCAAAATATCTTTGAAACTTTTGGTAAACAAATAAATTTGTAACGTAATTGAGTCTGTGTATTAGCATTTTGACCAACCGTTCCGCAGTACGAGTAAGGGTCTTTCTAAAACACATTGGTTTGTGAAATAAAACTCACCTGCGCAGTAAATAGTACCCATGCAAATGATACGCAAACATTAAATTAGCATTTCCCTCCAATAAAGTTTATTGAGGTGTAAAGATTGTGAATAAATCTGTTTGGCCCGAAATATGCCCTCACATTTTTAGGTTTAGCTTTTGAGAAGATACAATTTTCTTTTATGGTATGTAATAATATTATAATATACATAGTAGGGTTTAATTTACTGCGTTACGTTTCTTTAGTACTTAACATTATTTTAACTATAGTTACCTATTTTAAAAAAACTGTCGCTTCTAAATTGATGTGCTGATTTCGATAAAATTTAAATGGGACCACCTCGGAAGTATACTCATTCGAATTAAAAATTTTTTTTTTTTAGATCGGTTCACAATTGGAGAAAATATTTGTTTATTTGTTATATATAAAGTACGGCTAATAACGCCAATTACACTTAATATAAAAATTAATTTCACATTCATAATAATAAATCATTAAACATTTCATTAAAAATTCAATCACACAATTAAAAAAAAATCATGTCCGTAAGTCAATATAAATACTACAATTAAAATTTACAAGTCTTATATACAATATTGCTCGACAAAAGTCAGCAACAGTCCGCGAACAATAAGAATATAATAAATATATATATATAACAATACACAAAAAAATGCATACAGACGAACATAGTACCTCCTCCTTTTTGGAAGTCGGTAATAACATTTTGCTGAATCGGACACTCTTTCAGAGGTTCTTGAATCTGGCAGCATCCTTAATTTATTTTCTTCTTTATTTTCAGGGAACAAAATTATGGATAATAATGGAATACCTGGGCGGGGGCTCGGCGCTCGACCTGATGAAGGCGGGCAGCTTCGAGGAGATGCACATAGCGGTGATATTGCGTGAAGTGCTACGCGGACTGGACTACCTGCACTCCGAGCGCAAGCTTCATAGGGACATCAAGGCGGCCAATGTGCTGCTTAGTGAGATGGGCGATGTAAAACTAGCCGATTTCGGTAAGTTCAACTTCTTATGGGTAGTAATAGAATACCTTAGCAGACTTTGTGCTTGTCCTAATGAAGGGTAGCTAGCTTCAAGGACTTTCATATTATAAAGGCGAGGTCGGGCGCGGTGTTGCTTAGGACATCGAGGTGGTCGATGTACCTACTCCATAGCAATATGGGTAAAGGCTTTATTACGCTACGGATATGAAAACCATAGACGGGCACCCTGCGCTCCACCTGATGAAGGCGAGCTGTATTCAAACATGCCTATCACTTGGCATATATACTATAAGCATATATCAAAAAAAAATATTTTCGGAATCAATCTCGAAATCGGGCGCATTTAATGATGAATATTGAATTACCAATCCCAGAGAGGAGCTATTTCACCTTTATTTATTATTTTTTTGCGTTTTCTGTTTCGTTGTTATTGCGATGACAGAATGATGTCATTGTTTACGAAGCTGTGGACACGGAAAATGAAGGGACGTAAATTGGATATCGGAAACTAATTACTCTAAAAGCTTGGCGAATAGCTGCCGAGGATTTCTTGAAAAAGTGTAGCTATTTTAAAGATAATTAAACAAATATATAACTAAATAAATATAAATACCTATATAATTGAAGCTCTTGTGTAAAGGTTGCGACTATAGCTTTCAAGAAATCTTTCTAACAGAGCTCTATCGTAGTTTCCTTTATTACATATCGATAAAAAGTCAAAGCAAATCCACAGCATCTCGATTCTCTCAGTTCTATCTCGTGGTAAAGTTTTTATCGGATTCTTATCGATGTGCAGCAATGATACGAGAATCGGATGGATCGTAACGGACGGCCGACCGCTCCTTATGCCCGCTATAAACCAACCGATGCGTGAACGTCGAGCACGAACTATTTACTGTAAACCTTATCTTTGTAGGAGATCGATATGTGTACGAATTCCGGAAACTACATTTACATATTCGGTACTAAACCACTGAGATCATAGTATACTTGCGGAAACTACGTGATAATGTGAAAATCTTTTACCTAATAGGTACTAAACCAGGGGTCGGCAAGTAGTTTTAGTTTGGGTACGGATACTGTCCAAATGTTTAAACGAGGTCCAGAAATAAAACTTATTGTAACTAAATGTTACCTAGGTATTTACTATTTTGTAGTTTGATAGTTTTTATAGTTTTCTTATCGAGAGGAATAGAAAGAGGTATTTTTTCTAGGTAGACGTCCGTTAATCTCGAACGATAATTATTTTTTAGAAAAAATATCTTGGAGAAAGATCATTTCACATACCTACGTATGTTAAGCCAAGCATACTGCCTTATTGATAGCTGGCTTCTTGCAAGTTTCATGTTTTACTACGTATTGTTTTACATTTTTTTTTTTATTTGACGTTCCGTGGTTCGACTCTTCGCGGTCCGCAAACGGACCGCGGTCCGCCTGTTGCCTGCTGTTGTACTAAACTGTATCAAAGCGGGCGACGTGTAATAAATAATAGTGGCTTTACTTACAAGTCGAGTTTCCGAGCAACCTCCTTAAATATTCAGTCAGTGTGGGTACTGGAATCGATAGCGCTGTTAGTGACCACTAGCTCTCCCAGGGGAGCCGTACTATTCCATCGAAGTCACAAAATAAAACCGGCGTGCGGATGAAATATGTATGACTTGGACGCTATCGGCCAAAAGGACCATATTTTTCTATTTCTCATAGACTATTACATCAGATCTGCCCCGAGGAGAAATAACTTGAGCGGAAACTTTCAGCTGACTCTCCAAGATGCTGCATCAAAGTATAGTGCAAAGCAGTAAAGCGACTCAATTGTGAACCATTATTGATCACACGAATTTCGTTGTAGCGTTAAGACATGCTTGAATTTGCCAAAATGTCTGGAAACATATTCTCTTATGGCAACTAGCCAGGCGACAAAGTTATGGTTGTCTTTGATTTTCCTTTAATGCAAGCATTTTGGCAAAATCCTCTGTCTGTAGATTATTTCGTAATGCTGGCTGGAATGTGACAGATTGCAGTAAGTTTAATTGGCTGGGCATGAGTCAGTCAGCTGACGTGTGCGAGGGTTCCCCGCTGGTTTGCACTCTGTCCCGGCTCTCTCGACTTGGCGCAGGGCCAATGTTTGAACATTTGCGACGCGGCCTTTGTTCCGCGTCAAAGCAAACGCTGAACGCCCTTTTGCATTCAATGTACTGTGTGAAGTACTGTAAAAAATTTACTACCGTTACTTCCAACAGAAGACCAAATATTTTCGACACACTTTCGGGATACAATAATGAGGGAATATCGTTCGTTTCAGCCGTAGGAAGTTCACTGCTGGACATAGGCCTCCCCTAAAGATCTCCAATAAGACCGGTTTGTAGCGGCTCGATCTTGCGGTCTTAATGAGGTCATCTGCCAACCTTGTGGGTGGACGTCCTACGCTGCGTTTGCCGGTACGTGGTCTGCTCTCGAGAACTTTTCGACCACATCGGTCATCAGTCCTCCGCGCTATGTGTCTGCCCATTGCCACTAAACCTACAAGAAGAAATATACAAGATGTTGATTTCTAAAGTACCTACAGTGTTGTTCATTGTCATGAACAACTTCTACAACTGCGAAATCGCGAATACACCTCTGAAAGCTACTACTACCTACCTACTACCTTAAGAAAAGTGCAGTAAGCACTGATCACTTTATGAAAGGTAGAGTTATAATAAGTTATACTTGCTGATAACTATCTAGATAGCCTAATCTAGTGTAGTCTTGAAATAGCATTCTTTAGGCAAACCAACAAAGTAGAAAGGCCTAAGTATCTTCCAGGTCGATATCAGAAGGCTCCAATCTTTTCTCCGCGGATATCGATCCACAAATTCATGACCTTCCTCTGGGGAAAGCCAAAACGGCGACTCATATAAAACTCGCTGTTGTTCCGCCCTTTGGGATTCCATTTAATCGCAGGGATTTTTACTTCTATGTTACGTTATTCGCGCACTGTCCGCTATGCACAAAAAACAGTGTAACGTATTGCTTTTGTAGTAGGTAGATCTGAATATATTTTAGAAAACCTGGTAAATCTTTTAGCTATTGTTATATAAATATGTGTCGAGTTTATTACATTCAGGTTCTATGCTGTAACCGGTTGCTTTTGTTGTTTTGTTATTTATACATATGTGGTTGCTTAGTTGGACGTCCTACGGCTGATAATGATGATGACTAGTAAGAAGTTTTAGCGCAATACCCGTGTAAATTGTATTCTCGAAAAGAAATACGGAATTAAAATAGTTACTTTTCTAGATAAGTATTTCGTAAATAGACCGCGCAGGTGTCGTCGTATTCCAAGTTTTCCAGGAATCTATACCTGTATTCGTATAAATAATACTTTCGTCGGACTTTTAAATGGTTTCGCTTGAAAACAACTTTAAATAGAGTTCGCAAAGCCTTCTAATTTTTTTGTTGGAAATATTCAATGGTACAAACAACAAACTTTGAAATACCTTCGTCGTTTTATGGTAGGGTTTTGTTTATTTAAAATACAAACTTCATAAACTTTACTGGGAATAAGCAAGTTTATTTCTGAATTTTTATATCAACGTGTCGAACTTCGTAACTTCTATAGACTATGGTTTCTTCATCACTAGTGATTTTTCTCCTAGTCCTAGTCTGTTCTAGTCTTGTGGCGGCTCTCTATTCTAGTCTTCTGGCTTTTCTTTATTCTTGTCGCTTTATTTAATAGGGAAATGTTCACAGGACATTCGGTTGCGTTGAGTTACAGACATCGACTTGGCATTTTTTTTGTTTTAACGTAACAGCCCAACAAAGTGTACTGTCGGGATTATACCAGTACCGCATAACTAGTATTGGCGAAAAACGCATCTTCATTATACATATTATATTAAAATCAAAAAACTGTACAAATTAGTCATTTCCAAGATAGTTGCAATTCAGTTTTGTTTCCTGTTGTATCCCTGTTTGGATTTGGGTTATTGGTAATTTACGCACAACCATTTACCAAAAAGAAAGTTAGTGCTAATGTGTTGCGGCTTAAACATGAATTTGTCCACTTAATTAGATACGCAGCGTAATCCAATCCAATGCATTACTCTAAACGAAATTGAATGGTTTTGACTTAAGTCAACTTTTTCACTTTTCGTTATCATGACGCGAAGAAGATAACCTTTCTAATAAATCTGTTCAACTGTTCCAGGTGTCGCGGGCCAGCTAACGAACACGACGAGCAAACGGAACACATTCGTAGGCACGCCGTTCTGGATGGCGCCCGAAGTGATCAAGCAGTCGTGCTACGACAGCAAGGCCGACATCTGGTCCCTGGGCATCACGGCCATCGAGCTGGCCAAGGGCGAGCCTCCCAACTCCGAGCTCCATCCCATGCGAGTGCTGTTCCTAATACCCAAGAATAACCCGCCACAACTCACGGGCAGCTATTCGAAGCCCTTCAAAGAGTTTGTTGAAGCGTGCTTGAATAAGGACCCTGAAAATGTGAGTTTGTATGGAGTCATTTATTTTAGTTTGAAATGGCAACGTACAGAGCATTTAGCTAGAACTAATGACCGAAGAGGTCGGAAAGTTCTCGAGTCACGTCAGGACATTGGAAGATCTTATTGGAGATCTATAGAGGAGGTCAATTTCAGAAGTGGACGTTCTATGATTGGTATGATGATGATGAATTCTTCTGTTACGAGGAATAATTAAATAATGTGTATAAAACGAAAAAAAGTAGATTTTTATTTGCTCTAGAACTTCTCTAAGTTGTGTCTAAGTTCTCAAGAGTTTGTTGTGATGTGTAATATTAGTAGTACTTACCTAACTTAATTTTGTTTTAGTATTGTTTACTTTTACAAAAAAAAATATTTTTATGCATTTCAGAGACCAACGGCAAAGGAGTTGTTAAAGTTCCAATTTATCAGAAAGGCTAAAAAGAATTCGTATTTAATGGATCTTATAGATAGGTATAAGAAATGGAAAGCGCAGAGAAGCGAGGAGAGCGAAACGGAATCCGAAAATTCAGATTCGTAAGTATTTTTTCATCCCGCCTATAACGTTCTTAAAGTAATACAATATAAGCGTTCAAAGCTAGTGCGGTGTAGGCAGAAAAATATAATATTTGCGGTCGAAATATATCTGCTCCGTGAATCAGATTTAGTATGATTATTGGCAAAAGCAAAGTTAGTATCGACAATAAGCTACGATTAATTATTTTTCCCAAAAAATGGCATCGGTTATGCCACTTCAACCGTGTACAGAATTCGAATAGTTCGTATGGATTGATGTAGCAATTTTCACATTATTGTTGATTAATCAAAAAAGACTCGGCCGATTTCGATAAAATTTTGAAGTAGGATTTACCAAACTAAAAAATAATTATCAAAATCGGACCACACTGTAAAAAGTTATGTGTGGTCAAACGTTACAATCTGTGAGTGAATAATCAATCAATCATCCCCTATTTTCCTACCTCTAGGGGCTAATTTAAATGGGGCCAACTTCGAATTACACTCTTTCAAATAAAAAAAGAATAATCGAAATCGGACTACTATGTAAAAAGATATGTAGTTAAACATAAAAAATACGCATCGAATTGAGTACCTCCTCCGTTTCGTCGGTCAAAAATAAGTATTTTTTTCTGCACTGTAAACATTTGAGACTGCTTTTTATAGAGAGCTTAACTTTACCAACCAAAAAAAATTACCAAAAAGAAATACACAACAAAAGTAGTACATCAAAAAAGTTTAAAACTAATACAAAGCAAATACCTATAGTTACAAGGATTACAAATACTCAAGTACAGATCAGCGATGGTTTCAATAAAAAGCTAGACGGCGAGCCCCAAACTAAGCACAAGCTTGTATCTTGGGGCTCATATGCAACGTTACCAGGATGTCAGGAATTTTCAAAAATCATAGGTAATTCTAGAACAAATTTGCGAAGACCAAAACTTTGTTATCTAATAAATAAATAATACTAAAAGTTCGTACCTTGAAGTAAGGAAAGAACCTTGAAGGATTGAAAATAAGAATTTCGGGAAATCTCTTGTGTTGTGAAAATTGTACGTTTTATTAATAAGATAATTAGTGTTTTCAGCTCTTGACTATTTCAGTCATTCTCCGTACAGGCAACTTATCAAACCCTCAGTCTGGTCGTAGGATAGACTTAGGAGCCAATCCTTTAACTTTCTCTTAAAATCATATTTTGACAGGTCATTGTATCCGGCTAACGCCGAGCGAGCGTTGTTATATGTGCAAAGCAGAGAATAAGCTGGACTGCGTTTAGCCATTAGGGAACGGACGCGTGGGAGGGGGAATAAATAAGATCTGTTTGATCTTTTTGATGTTAGTGCGTTGTAGTCGGTGCGGGATTTCAGGCTGTAGTGAGTTTTCAGAACAGCGTTATAAACGAAAAGCTGTCGAACCCTTAGCACTTTGAAATATTCGTATACCAAATCGGTTGAAAAACGAAAAGGTTTCTTCAGTAGGACTTTAATTAAAGCCCGCTGCGCCCTTTCCACAGCCAGAAAGATGGTCTTGCTGGAGCTGCCCCAGACCGGGATACAATACTGGATGATCGATTGACACAAAGCAAGATAAATGGTTCTCAGAAGTGGTAAGGGTGCGCAGTCGCGAAGATCTTTCATAATGTGTATCAACCGGCGAATTCGGGCAGCTAGATCCGATATATGCTGCCTGTAAGACAGATTTTCGTCTATGGTTATGCCCAAATATCTAATTAATTTCGATTCGTCGATGGTGCCGCAGGAGCAGGAGAGTGGTCTGTGATCGGAATCAGATGAACAATAATGAATCCTGATACGGAGCTGAGCCGGGGGGCGGCTAACGCTAGTTTTGCTAAAGGCTATGTATTTTGTCTTTTTAGTATTAAGAGTGAGCAAATTGTGGTCAAGAGATTTTGCAATCACCGATAAGCCGTTTTCAGCTAGGTTAAATACTCGGTCCCACGTGTCTCCGTGAAAAATGATAGCGGTATCATCTGCGTATGTGATGATGTCAGCGTTTGCAATATCGCTATTTACTATCTCGTTTATATAGAGAAGAAATAGAGTGGGCCCGAGTATGCTGCCCTGCGGGACGCCATAATTAATAGGAAGTTGATCGCTAGACTGTCCACAAGCTTTTACAAACTGCTTACGGCCGGATAAGTAACTTTTAAACCATTCTAATGCTACTCCTCTGACACCAGCTTTGTCAAGCTTTTTAAGAAGAAGACCCACCGAAATTGAATCAAATGCCTTCGCGAGGTCGAGAAAGGCGCCGATACACCTACGTCCGCTATCAACATACGATGTTACTAGATTCACTAGCAGGGTGACGGCGTCCTCTGTCGATCTGCCACGACGAAAGCCGAATTGCCTATCGGAAATCAAGCTATGTTTTTCTAAGAATTTAACTAGTCGTATGTTTACCAGTTTTTCAAGGATTTTAGAGAGCACACTTAGAAGAGCAATCGGCCTGTAGCTGTCCGCAGAGGTCTTATTTCCGTTTTTATAAATAGGAGAGACAGATGCCACTTTCCAGCACTCCGGAAATAACCCTGTTTCTAAGCTTAAGTTAAATATAAAGTTAAGTGGAATCAAAAGAGAGTTCAGTGACATTTTTATGAGCTTAACAGTGATGGAATCTGGCCCTGGAGAACTGTCGTTTTTCAAACCGGCAACTATCTTTGCAATTTCATGAGGATCTGTCGGGTATAAGAAAAGTGAGTAAACACTGCTAGAGCTAGTCGAGTGAGATTGAATCAGTGAGTCTTCCGACGTGTTCAGCTTTGCTAAGATTGAGTCAGCAAGATTTTTACCTACAGAAGTAAAGTACTGATTGCAATGGTTTAGAGGATTATCGTTCCCCTTGTCCAACAAATCACACGGCGCACTATTTTGCTTGGAAGAATAACAAATATTCTTAATGGCCTTCCAGAGTTGTTTGGGATTGTCTTTATTTTGCTCTAATAGCTCACTATTATACTGAGCTTTGACATCTCGTAGAAGCCTATTGCAAAAGTTCCTATACCTAGTATAAATTTTCCTACGTTGAGCGTCATTTGGAAGGTTTGTACTTTCAAGATGAAGTTTGTCGCGGTGACGCATGCACCTAATTAAGCCTGGCGTGATCCAGGGCTTTAGAGCTGCGTTTTTTCTACTTTTGCATACAATTTTGGTGTTTTTATTTATGATGTTCACCAGGATATCATTAAATGTACTCGCAGCTGTATTTACACACTTGCTTGAAGTGACCGGGGTCCAGTCAATACTATTTAACTCTACAGACACATCATGATAGTTGGTTTTAGGGTAGTGTTTAGTGACAGAAATGGAACTTTTATGCCTGCGCTGAAATCCTGCTAAAACAATTGCGTGGTCAGTAACAGAAGATTGACAGATTAAACCGGTCGCTTTTAAATTTGTTCTAACGAAAATGTGGTCCAGGCAAGTACGAATTCTAGTCGCTTCAGTGATCGCAGGAAGGAGCCCATGTGATGCCATTAAACAAAGGTAAGAAGAAACCTGCTTATCAGTAGAGTCGCATAGGTTAATGTTGGCATCACCTGCAGTGACAAGTAACGAATTCCCATTGAGTCCGCTTAAGACTGAGTCCAGGGAAAGTAAGAACGGTTCAATATTGACAACTGATGGGGAACGATATAAGCCTAAGATGGTAGTTTTGTTATCAACCTGTATCATCAGTGAATCAGCGTCCTCAATACTTGGTTCAAAGGATTTAGAAGAGTAAGTGTCCTTTACGTAGATGACCACACCGCCGTTCTTATTACATTGTTTACGAGTTCGAAAGTGATTATAACCAGGAAGAGAATCCAACAGTGTGCTTTCCGTAAGCCAACATTCAGTTAATATGATAGCGTCGAATTTTGTGTCGAAACGACTGAGAGAGACGACAAAATTATTAAAATTACAGTTGTAACTTCTGATATTGATACATATTACTTTAAAGTTTAGCTGAGGGTTATTCGTTAAAAATGAAGCACATGATTCCGGTGACGCGTGGGTGTGACAATCAATCGAGATAGTATCGTCTATGTCGTTAGTTACATCAACTATACCCATCGTTATAAGAAAAGAATTGAGTGATATTAGTGAATGGCAAGAATAAGTATGTCACTTTTCCGAGAAGTAAGTTTGAGAATATGTGAAAAGAGCCAAGAGTGTAGATTTTCAAATTTTGTTTAGTTTTTAGCCAGAGACTAGACAACACAAGAGAAGGCAGAGTTAGGACGATGGATTGTGTGAGCCCTAAAAATAAGACTAGAGTCAGAAACGAGAGTTGTGTACAGTTTATAGTTAGTGGGGTACTGTTAATCTTACAAAAGCTGATTCTGCAGAAATTATTTGTTAACAGATGGACGTCGCTGGTTGTTAGGCGTACCCAGGTAGCGCTCCACGTCTGCTGCAGACTTGATGAGGATGGCAGGGCTTCCCTCTTGTCTGCGGATATGGATAGACCCGTTTCTGACCCAGCAATATCTGAACTCACTATAATTTCCTTTCTGTGATTTGATTTTTTGTCAGCTGACGATACATCATTTATTATGTACACGACTAATTAAACATATTTTGTAAAAATGACAAAAAATATAAAAATACGTTTTCGCCTTTCACTGCTGGACACAGGCCTATCCACAAAAGGCGAAAACGTATTTTTTTAACTCATGTTGCCGCTATAACAACAAATAAAAACAGAATAAAATAAATATTTAAGGGGGGCTCCCATACAACAAACGTGATTTGTAGCCGGTTTTCGCTCGATATTTGTAATGGTAACAGCTAGCTAGATGCTTTAAATTTTCACAGTTGGATATTCACTTCAATAATTAAGAATAAAATTAAAATAAAATAAATATTTAAGAGGGACTCCACTTCAATAATTAAGAATAAAATTTAAATAAAATAAATATTTAACAGTGCGGTACCCTCCGTGCGCGAGTCCGACTCGTACTTCGCCGAATATAATTATAAATACCGTCTCGTAACTTATCGATAAAAATACTTCTATGACAAGCAAGGGCAAGTTGATCCGTCTTAGTGCCAAAATCTCTACAATATACCGCACATGGTAGTTCTGCGCTTCACACGGTGCTTCTGGAAGTGGCGGCACGTTTGTTTGCGATTGGCCTTGTAGCCAGTAGTGTTTAGCTGGTATTAACGTTTGATTTGTGTATGTTTCCAGCGAGGACTCGGTGCGCGGCGGCGGCGAGGCGGACGAGCCGTGGATCATGACGGTGCGCGGCGGCGGCGCGCGACACGCAGACAACAAGCGCCGCAACCACGACGCCACCACCGGTACGTTCCTACCTTATGTTCCCAGCGAGCAGTCGGCGCGCGACACGCAGACAACAAGCGCCGCAACCACGACGCCACCACCGGTACGTTCCTACCTTATGTTCCCAGCGAGCAGTCGGCGCGCGACACGCAGACAACAAGCGCCGCAACCACGACGCCACCACCGGTACGTTCCTACCTTATGTTCCCAGCGAGCAGTCGGCGCGCGACACGCAGACAAGCGCCGCAACCACGACGCCACCACCGGTACGTTCCTACCTTACGTTCCCAGCGAGCAGTCGGCGCGCGACACGCAGACAAGCGCCGCAACCACGACGCCACCACCGGTACGTTCCTACCTTATGTTCCCAGCGAGGAGTCGGCGCGCGGCACGCAGACAACAAGCGCCGCAACCACGACGCCACCACCGGTACGTTCCTACCTTATGTTCCCAGCGAGCAGTCGGCGCGCGACACGCAGACAAGCGCCGCAACCACGACGCCACCACCGGTACGTTCCTACCTTACGTTCCCAGCGAGCAGTCGGCGCGCGACACGCAGACAAGCGCCGCAACCACGACGCCACCACCGGTACGTTCCTACCTTACGTTCCCAGCGAGCAGTCGGCGCACGACACGCAGACAAGCACCGCAACCACGACGCCACCACCGGTACGTTCCTACCTTATGTTCCCAGCGAGCAGTCGGCGCGCGACACGCAGACAACAAGCGCCGCAACCACGACGCCACCACCGGTACGTTCCTACCTTATGTTCCCAGCGAGCAGTCGGCGCGCGACACGCAGACAACAAGCGCCGCAACCACGACGCCACCACCGGTACGTTCCTACCTTATGTTCCCAGCGAGCAGTCGGCGCACGACACGCAGACAAGCGCCGCAACCACGACGCCACCACCGGTACGTTCCTACCTTACGTTCCCAGCGAGCAGTCGGCGCACGACACGCAGACAAGCACCGCAACCACGACGCCACCACCGGTACGTTCCTACCTTATGTTCCCAGCGAGCAGTCGGCGCGCGACACGCAGACAAGCGCCGCAACCACGACGCCACCACCGGTACGTTCCTACCTTATGTTCCCAGCGAGCAGTCGGCGCGCGACACGCAGACAAGCGCCGCAACCACGACGCCACCACCGGTACGTTCCTACCTTATGTTCCCAGCGAGCAGTCGGCGCGCGACACGCAGACAAGCGCCGCAACCACGACGCCACCACCGGTACGTTCCTACCTTACGTTCCCAGCGAGCAGTCGGCGCGCGACACGCAGACAAGCGCCGCAACCACGACGCCACCACCGGCACGTTCCTACCTTATGTTCCCAGCGAGCAGTCGGCGCGCGACACGCAGACAACAAGCGCCGCAACCACGACGCCACCACCGGTACGTTCCTACCTTATGTTCCCAGCGAGCAGTCGGCGCGCGACACGCAGACAAGCGCCGCAACCACGACGCCACCACCGGCACGTTCCTACCTTATGTTCCCAGCGAGCAGTCGGCGCGCGACACGCAGACAAGCGCCGCAACCACGACGCCACCACCGGCACGTTCCTACCTTATGTTCCCAGCGAGCAGTCGGCGCGCGACACGCAGACAACAAGCGCCGCAACCACGACGCCACCACCGGTACGTTCCTACCTTATGTTCTTATTATTTGTTATGGAGGCCGACACAACGGCATCGATTAGGCATTGCACTGTACCGTGTTGACTTGCTCTTACGTATTCTCCGGCAACATTTCAGGGACGCTGGTCTCTCTTTTACTTACAACGAATCTTCATGAAGCTAGTTTAAAGAGGCGCCAACTTAATTTAATATGTGTAATATGTACATTTGTGATGGAAGATTTCTTTTTTAATTCCGACTCAAGAGTCAAATATGACATCGTCTTCTACTCACGCTGTGGAATTCTGAAACAGGATTTGAACTTCATTATAAAATGTATAACGATTGCTGTACGTATTTACAGTGATACCGACGGGCGCGGTGACGGGCGTAGGCAAGCAAAATGGCGCGCTCGCGCGGAGCGAGGAGACTGTGCCGCCTGAAGCCGTCGTCAAACCGCCCACTCCGCTCAACAACAACTCCACGGAAACTAACAAGCAGCTCGTAAGACAAATTATACCGTAATACATAAGTAATAAGAACTAATTTAGACTGCAGCTCGCGCTCAGATATGAAACCGTGCCGCCTGAAGCCGTCGTGAAGCCGCCCACTCCACTCAACAACAACTCCACGTAAACTAACAAGCAGCTCATAAGAAAAATTATACCGTAAAACATTACGAATAAGAACTAATTTAGACTGCAGCTCAGAAATGAAACAGTGCCGCCGTCGCGTCGTAAAGCCGCCCACTCCACGGAAAATAACAAGCAAGCTCGTAAGCGCTGATACGTACCGGGTGACATAAGTACTAGAAATATAAACTTAAAACTGTGCTAGTTTCAAGATCTACGTACCAAATCGTGTTTTTTTTTTTCAAATCTCAAGCCCAGTCTCTTATAATACAGTTTTAGAGACTTACAGTTTATAAGTCATTAAGTTGCTATTTCTAGGGTTCCGTACCCAAAGGGTAAAAACGGGACCCTATTACCAAGACTCCGCTGTCCGCCTGTCCGTCTGTCTGTCTGTCTGTCACCAGGCTGTATCTCATGAACCGTGATAGCTAGACTGGTGAAATTTTCACAGGTGTTGTATTTCTGTTGCCGCTACAACAACAAATACTATAAACAAAATAAAATATTTATTTAAGGGGAGCTCTTATACAACAAACCTGAATTTATAGCCGTTTTTCGCTCGATATTAATAAAGGTAACAGGTAGACGCTTGAAATATTCACAGAATATTTAATTGTACGTTTCCTTTAGTAAATAATTATTAAATTAAAATAAATTAAATATTTAAGGGCGGCTCCCATACAGTACGGAACCCTTCGTGCACGAGTTCGACACGCACTTGGCCGATTACTATTGTAATTCTTTTATAAATAGTACAAAAGAATTGGAATATTGACAGTACATTTTGTGATTTCCAGCCTCGACCAGCCGCTATCGTTCCCGCGCCAGTAGAGCAGCGCAGCTCGAAGGAGCGCGAGCGAAACGAGCGCGATGAGCGGAATGAGCGGAACGAGCGAAATGAGCGGATCGAGCGAAATGAGCGGAACGAGCGGAATGAGCGAAACGAGCGCAAGGAGCGTACGGAGCACACGCCCGCCAACAGGGATAGCGTAGTCTATAACAAAGCCGTGCGTACCTGCTTTTATATCACTACACATTATAAAGAAAAGTCGCTATTTTTGTGTCTGTGTGTTCGTTTATTTCTTACGAATTACACAATAGATTGTAATGTGGTAATTACTGTCTTTTAGAGTGTATCAATAGAAAGATTTTTTAAACTATAATCCAATTGCATCTGGGCGAAGCCAGAACGGACCGCTAATTCATACTAATGCCAGCTTATAGAAACAACTCAACTGTGTACATAGTAATGCACATACTATTTGACTCGAAACGTGGTTATGACGATTCGGTATTACAGCACCGAATCGCACTATTTTATACATACTTACACGGGTAGTTCAAAAGGTGTCAATTAAACGCGAAGGTATATTCATCCTTATAATATTTCGATTGTAAAAAAATGCCACTATTTGTAGTGCAGTAATGTCATAAGTTATTAACGTTAACGTTATAATATTTTTTTATAAAGTTAAAACTTCTCTCGACGGGCTATCCGTAGCTCAATCGTGGACGAGTTACCTAATTTATCCATGGCCCATAAGGGTATTTTTTTTAAGCCTGAAAAAGTTACAAAATTGGCGTAATGCAGACAAAACACAGCAAACATAATAACTAATCAAACTAATTTCTCTATACTCGGACTTTGAAAAACTTGGAAGAATTTGTCAGAGTTTTGAAAGTCAAAGAGTTTGGACTTAGGAAGATTTTGTTTTAATATTTGTAAACTTGATGTTCCAGGCTTCACCGCTCGATCACAGAGGACCAAATAACGGCGAGGAGAAAGTCAGGAAGCATCCTTACTTGCAGCAACTTATCTACCCGCTACTCAATGAGGTACATTTATTTTTACAAGCTTTTATTTAACTTGCAATGTATGTACCTATGGCTATGTATGTACGTAAGTTCGGGTGGAATCTTGCTACTTAAATTTGACCAACTTCCCGGTTTTCAATTGAACTGAATTTTTAATAATTTATATCGCGTGAAAATGCAATAATATGGTACCATGGAGCTGATCTGATCATGGAGTTAAAACTTTATCGTGAACAGTATGTGGAGGTGGAAAATTTCGATTTTGACACCAACATGATAAACACAGCAAGGTCCAACCCAATAAAAATGAATAACTCAATCCCCCAAGGCAGTGTCCTTGGGTGTATAAAATTTTTAATGTATATAAATGACTTACCCAAAATTATAAACGAGTCCTGTGTAATTTTCGCGGATGATATAACAGTTTTGACATCTTGTAAAAATAATTTAAATTTAAATGACAAATTAACTGACATTTTTAATAATATAATTAATTGGATGACTGACCATAACCTTAAAATAAATCTATCAAAAACTTCAATTATACAATTTCGACCTTATCAAAAAACACCTCTTGACATAAACTTTTCATATAATAATAATAAAATTGACTCAGTGGACATGGCAACGTTATTAGGTATAGATATAGACACGCACCTTAATTGGAAAAGCCATGTTAGAAAAATAAAAGCTAAACTATCAAGCTTCACTTATGCACTCAGGGAACTCCGATATGCAACTAATCTAGACACAGCTTTATCAGCGTACTACGCGTACGCATATTCGTGGCTAAACTATGGCATCATTCTTTGGGGAAACAGTGTAGATGCTAAGAATCTGTTCATAGTCCAAAAAAAGTGCGTTCGGATACTGGCTAACATCAAGCTTCCAAATGCAACTATACCACATTTTCATAAACCGTATTTCATTAAATTAAAAATACTAACAGTGATTTCAATATATATCCTAGAAGCGTGCAAATTTGTAAAAAAATACCCCCAGTTTTTTACAAAACTATCTAGTACACGTGTTCATCCTGCCAGATCCCAATATAAACATAATTTGACTTTACCCCACTCAAAATTTTCAATACACAGCTCTGGGCCAAGCTCGATGGCCGTCAAAATATTTAATAAACTTCCGGTTAATATTAAGGAAATTGAAGACCAGGTCGTTTTCGCAAAAGTATTGAAGGAACTACTTGTCAAGAAATGCTATTATTCATTAAACGATTATCTCTTGGACGAACAAATAACAGCATAATGAAATAAATCGCTCCGCACAATATTGCCATACCCTAATAGGGTCATATGTGTAACTCAGACTGAACATGTTATTAAGACCTGCATGTAAACATAACATATGTTGCAATAAACGATTGACTATTGACTATTGACTATTGAGTCGGAAGGTGGCCATAGGAACTCCTGTACTAAACAAGATGACCCATCCTGTTTGGGCTCGTTTTACTTGTCTTGCCTAGCACTCTGCTTCATTATATCCAGGATCTCAAAAGCTAGATTATTATTATTTATTATATTATTTGTAAAAAGTTATATTTTTAAAAGAATTTACTATACTTTTAATTAAACTTTACCAAATTTATACCAACAATGGTAACAATTTCAACATTATAAGAGATACATTTAAAAGATCTGCGAGCGACGCAGTAATGGTTATATTGACACATTATTGGCAATGGCCGCAAAACAGTAAAACTAGTTGTTAGTTTGTAATATTTTAAATATTAAAGTTGCGCTGTTAATGTTTTCATTATTTTTCTCGCAACGATTCTAAATTTTCTCACCGAATGTTTTTAAAAACCTTCCCTTAACTTCCACAAATATTTCAAGATCAAAATTTGCCAAATCGGTTCAGCCGTTCTCAAGTTTTAGCGAGACTAACAACCACGATTAATTTTTATATACATCTTATTTTAATATATAAATAAATTACGTGTCACGTTGTTTGTCCGCGATGGCCTTCTAAACTACATAACCGATTTTAACCAAATTTTTCACATTACAGTTTGATACAACTTGAGAGATACGTTAGTTTATAATATCTCAATTCATAATCGCATTTGTTTACTATACTTTTAAAGTCTGTCCGTACCGGCGCGAAGTCGGGATGGGCAGCTAGTAGATGACAAAAATCTTCCATTACGCCTCATTCTGGTTTTCGTGATTAGCAAAGTTACGTTTGAAGCGGAATTAAAAATATCGTTGTTTTTTGACCGACGAACCGGAGGTGGTACTCAATTCGACGCGTATATTTTTTTTTTACGCTTAGTTTTTTCACAGTAGTCCGATTTCAATATTTTTTTTTTATTGGAAAGAGTATTCTTCGAAATTGGTCCCATTTAATTTTTATCAAAATTGGCTGAACCATTTTTGATAAATCAACAATAATGTGAAAAATGCTACATCGATCCGTGCGAAATATTCGCAAATTACAATTGTACACGGGTGAAGTCGGTCATGCTATATTTTGCTAAAAAGAATGATAATATTTGCAGTTGTCCCGCAAGCACGGGCCCGCGTCGGCGCCGGCCGTAGAGGAGCTACGGCGCGCCTTCGAGCTCGCCGAGCGCAGCGCGCCGCATCTCACGCGAGCCTTCGTGCAGCAGGTAACCACAGCGTGGACTTGGCTGCTACACCACAATCCACACTACTACACCACACTACACCATAAAATAAAACGCATTCACCTTGAGCTTCAATCGAAAAATGCATTTATTTAGCTTCTAATGCTATATTTATGTAAATGATTTGGTTTCTCTGTCACACAATACTGAAAATATGAAAATGAAAATATTTTATTTAACACAAACATAGGAAAAACTACACACATGCTACATATAATAAAAACAATATCACTTATGTTGACAGTTATATACAAACAAAACGTGGTACCGTGATTTCCGCACTAGGCTAGGCCTGTGTCGCGGAAATCTAATACGAATTTTCCATGTGATTTGGAATTTTGGAAAGAAGGATGCAGCGAATGGACCTGTCGTTTTTTTTTTTTTTTGCAAGTAGGTAGAAAACAAAACATCATTTATAATAATGATATGTGCTTCAAAAATTTAGTGATTTTTTGCTGTTTTCATATCACTTATTAAAATTAATATTAGACCACCAGAAAAATTACAATGATTTTTTATTGTTTTAACATTATAGATTACATACATAAGAAGTGGCGGTATGAGCTTAAAGGCTTTAGCCTGTCCAAAAATGGGCACATTATTTAAAAAAATCACTATTTTATTACTGTTGCTGTCAAAAAAAAGGAAATGTCAAATTCAGTCGATCAGATGATGTATTCAGTATTGCCAGATTTCGTTTTCGGTATTCCGACTTAGCAATTTTTTGGAGGGGTTGATATAATTATTTTCTTTTTCAACAGTTGGTACATGCTCCTTCCTTAACTCGTTTTAAGTGTTTCAACTAGTAATTTTACGAACTGAGGTGTCTTTTTACATATTTTATAGAAACATACATTTTTGTATACTAAAAGATTATCAAAAAGAAAGAATACTTATATTTTTAGGTTTCACTCACTTTACTACTAACAAAAAGCTGCAGTTGAAATTATCCGAGATATTCCTGATTATTTTGATATTACTCGTAATAATCCTTAAGAGCCTGGTTGGTCTGTAATTTTCCATACAAATGTATTACGCTGTTTTCTTCCTGGAAAATACTTATATAGCTTCAATTTTTTGTCATAAAATTAAATTTTGCTGTTTAGACTACTCTGTCTTTTCTTTTTCTTGATAAATTAATTAGCAGGTAAAATATGACCCTTCAAAACCACAAAAAAATTCACCATTATTACCGACGTCTTTAGAGACCTACCAGAAGAGACTAAATAATATCTAACAAAATATAAAATGACAGAATCATGAACACATTTTTTTTTAAATTTTGACATAAAAAAGTACTTGATTGAAATAGTTTTTGAAGAAGAAAACAGCGTAATACGAAACGTTGTCTCGCCAAGTTTTTTGTAGGTATAAATCGCTCTGAGCTGCAATTGTCCCTATCGCACGATGCGGGGGTAGGGTCGAGGTAAGGGAGGTTCAAACCTATACGTACACAAGCACTAGGGATGTAGTGATAGTCGATATTTTTGTCGATGCTCTAGTGATGTCCATCGATATCGATGTTTATTAAAAATATTAGTTATTTTTTTCAATCTTATGATTGTTACTTTTGAAGATAAGATTTTATCTATGGAATATAGACGTTTAATTGCTACGACATATAGCAGCGATTATACAGAACATCGTGTTGTATCCGCAGACATCTAAATGAGTTAGGCACAGAATAACCAATTAGCATAGTACCCAAGTAATCCGGTAAGGCTCAATTCTACGAAAGCATAATTCAATGAAGGCCCAATTCTCAAAATGGCAACATAATTTTGATTAGAAATTTTCTAAAAAAATCACACACATCAATTACTTTTAAGAGCTTACCGGTACCTAAAACAACCTCCTTTGGCGAGTTAAGTACATCATAACTTTTACTATGGGACCGACCAGAGCCGAATCCGCGAGAAATATCAACTATACCATAGAAAAAGTCCGTTGATAATGGACAAAGTGTATGGAACAGCTGGTTTTTATCGCCAATTCGGAGTTAGTTGCTCCCATAGTAAAAGTTGTTCTTTTTAAACCTTAACAATCGCTAATTATTGCGCATGTGTGCACAATGCCGACGCCGCGTGGCGTAGTGGTAAGCACAGGCGTGCACGTGGGAGGCATGAGGTTGGCGGGCGGCTGTGCCCCGGCGTCTTGTCTCTCAAACTCAATTTATATATTGCAACATATGAAATTTACATGCGGTTTTTAGTTAACATGTTTTGTATAGTTATACATATGACCCTATAAGGGTATGGCAATTTTATTATTTGTATTAGAACGATTTATTATTACGTTTTCTAGATTAACGTTAAAAAATTCGTCTAATGTATAATAACACTTCGATAATAGGAAAATTTTTAGTTGTTTTATGAAACAGTTTTATCTTTCGATATCTTTTAAATTATTTGGCAATTTACTAAATATTTTTATAGCCATAGAATTTGGGCTAGAATTTGTGCATTGTTCTCTCTGGCCCCTGCGCATACCTATATTTTGCCTTTTGCACAGCATTCTGCGCCTAACTTTTCATCCGCCGACTTGTGTGGCGCGGATCGTAGGTGAGATCCATTCGAGAAAACAGCCCCATCGGCTATCCGTCCATTGAACTACGTGCCTTGCCCTCTGTCATTTTAACTTGCCAATCCACTGAGTTTTGCTGAAAAGTTCAAATACTTAGAAGTGTTTCAATCAGTTTGTCTCTACCTATTTTGTAGATATTCTATCCTGTATTTCTATGGTGTGTGCCCTATCCACTGCTGCTTTAATTTGCTAATTGTTATAACTTTTTTTTAACGTATTTAAATTAGAACCAAAGTATGACAAGCAGTTCTCAAAACAGTAAGCCTAGCATCTGATCTGTTTAATTGAATTCTCAATTCAATTAAACAGATGCGAGGTACGAGTACACTTCGCTGTGATGCGCTAATTATTGTGCATATGTGCACCATGCCGACGCTGCGTGACCTAGTGGAGTGCACGGACGCAGGGAGCACGCAGGAGGCATGAGTTTGGCGGGTGAGTGTGCCCCTTTCTGGCTCCCGCGCATACCTATATTTTGCCTTTTGCGCAGCGTTCTGCGCCTAACTTTCCATCCGCCGACTTGTGTGGCGCGGATTATACGTGAGATTCATTCGAGAAAACAGCCCCATTGGCTATCCGTTCATTGAACTATGTGCCTTGCCCTCTGTCATTTTAACTTGCCAATCCACTGAGTTTGGAGAGAGCTTAAAAGTTCAATTAGGATTGCTTTAAATTTTATTTTATTTTATTTATTCATACACAAAACAAATCACAATCGTTACAAAAGTTCAACTTAAATATAATTATATTATGGTCTGGATTGTAATTCAAATATATGTGTACACAGAAAAAGTAATTGAATGAGTGCTTTAAATGCTTTAATCAGTTCATATCTACCTACTTTGTAGATGTTCTATCCTGTATTACCTACTATGGTGTGTGTCCTACCCACTGCTGCTTTAATTTGCTAATTGTTTTAGTTTTTTTAAACGTGTTTAAAGTATTACCAAGGTATGACAAGCCGTTCTCTAAACAGTAAACCTCGCATCTGTTTTATTGAATCCTCTATTATTTTTTATACTATGAAACTAATAGCGGAATGAAAATATGGTACGAGTAGGTACCATATAAAAGGCCAGACGTTTTAGATGTGCAGGTATACAGTAATATAACGAGACCCTATTACTAAGACTCCTCTGTCCGTCTGTCTGTTGGTCACTAGGCTGTACCCATCTCATGAACCGTAATAGCTAAACAGTTAAAATTTGCACAGATGATGTATTTCCGTTTCCATTATAACAACAAATACTTACTAAAAATAGAATGAAATAAATATCGACTTCAACTGTGTACAGAATTCGCGCGGATCGATGTAGCATTTTTCACATTATTGTTGATTTATCAAATATGGCTCAGCCGATTTCAAGAAAATTTAAATGGGACCAACTTCGACGTATACCGTTTCCAATAAAAAAAATATACGCGTCAAATTGCGTACCTCCTCCGTTTCATCGGTCAAAAAATAGAATAAAATAAATATTTATTCATACAACAGATGTGAGTTTTTGCACGATAATTATTAATAATCACAACAGGTAGACGTTTAACATATTCTCAGAGTATTTAGTAATATAATATATCAATTTAAAAAACAAATAATTGAAATAGGAGTACATAATTGGATCCCATACGGTACGAACCCTTTTAAGCGCGAGTCCATATTTATTTTAGTTTGTAGAAGAACTATGTTAGATATTTAAATAAAAAATAATTAACTTAAAATTAGAAAGAAGTGATTTCAGTCAAAATATATAATGTAAACTGCAACGCTTACAGAAATCAAATAGCCAAATTGCTACTTTTACTCCCTGCTTTGGGTTCAAGATCAATTGTTTATGATGTTAGTTGGGTACATTTTATGTTTTTGTACAACAATAATAAAATAATTTGAAAGAAAATAAACAAGCCTATAAAAAAATAACCTATGTCACAAATAATGTCGCTTCCTAATGGCAGAAAAATAAATAATCATTGGCAGGATTATTTTTGTTTGCTTTCCGCCATACCTACTAGGAAACTAGATTATACGTAGAATACGCGTAAGAAAGCTCTACGTACGGCCAAAATCAGGAACAAATTCTATGCTGCCAGGGAATACGGAATGCTAGTGAAATAAAGTACGTGGCGCCACGACTCGCGCGCAGAGTTATCTTGTGCGCACTCTACGTAATATCATATTTTGCTACAATTCAAAATCAAATTTCGGTCGGCCACGGCTGGTTCTTTGAGGCGCGGGCGGGGTGCGGCGACAGTTCGAGCGCAGTACGCACACAAATACAATTGCATCACACACACATTGAAGCTCCCTGGTTTGGGGGCATCGCGACGGCAATAGTTTAGTCCAAATACCTATTTCTCAATTTCTTCGTCACTAGGCTACCCTCTTAAGGTGCTATTCGAATCTCGGCAGCAGGCTACAGCTACAAACAGCACTTGCAGCAGCTGCACGAAGCCGGCTGTGGCTGCACAACTGAGGGGTTAATCCAGGTTTACACGTAAATTGACACTACAGCTGTTTCGGTATGGCCCTATACATTTTTGTACAGCGCCTCTAGCAGAAACTAGGAAGAACTAACCAAAATCTATGGAGCCACACGCGAACGCGAAAGTTTGAGTAAACTTCGCAAAGCCTGGACTACGAGTAAGGGCTCTGGTTATCTATGTAGCAGTATGAATTTCTGCAAAAAAGATTCCGATTGCGGCTCCGGCAGCACGTGCTACCGAGCCTCAGCTGCGAGTGTTGTTCACCTGTTTAGACAAGTCCGACGTGCTGCCTGTCGCAGCACGTGTAGCCAACCTCGGAATCACTCTCGACTGCGGAAGCAGGCAGTGGCTGCATTTCAGATGTGTGTTACCGGCAATCGCGACCTGCATCCGCAGGCTGCGGCCGAAGTTCGAATAGCAGCAAGTTGTGGTTCTTATACTATTGCTAATGAAGTGGATGAATACCGAAATTCATTATCATTCATTTTTTCGTAGTACCAGTCGTCGTAGTTACCATTTAGCGCTTCTGGCGCGTTTTTGACGTGCTGATAGCGAATTTTTGCCAAAAGGAGTTGGCAGCACTGCTATGGTCTATAATTCTATAAATCAAAGTAGGTACCTATAGCTTGAAAATTGTTTTCGGTTTTTCTTATTTTAACTTCATTTTAAACAAACTTGTACATATCAGAACAGTTTTAGAAGCGTCATAAATTACTCTGGTGAAGATAACATTTTTATAAATGAGCTTGGGAGAAACTGAGTGTATTCGTACACAACAGGTATTCGTATGTATGAGCTGTCGACATCCTTCTTTCTGAATAATGAATAAGTTTCTAATAGATATGATATGGTTACGAATGCTTATATATTTTGAGAATAAAAATAATACTCGCACTACACTGCTCGCACAATATAAATAAACGCGCCCGGCTGGCAGTGCAGGCATTCCACGGCGGTGGGCGTGGCAACCATTGTTGCCACCAGCTTATTTTGCGTCGCGTGATGGCAACAAGTCACTCAGTCAACGATTTGGCTGTAATACACGATTATAATCGACTAAAATCGTTACTGGTTGAAAAACACTAGTTAGTGCAACCAAAATACCAAACATGTGTCGAAGAAATTTTATTATTAGCAGTATACTAACCACACAAATCGGCGGATGAGAAGTTAGCCGCGGATGATACTTCGCCGTGATTCGCTAATTATTGCGCATGTGTGCACAATGCCGACACCGCATGGCGTAGTGTTGAGCACGGGTGTTGCCCCGGCGTCTTGTCTTTCTGGCTCCCGCGCATATCTATATTTCGGCTTTTGCGCAGCGTTTTGCGCATAACTTCCCATCCGCCAATTTGTGTGGCACTTAGTATAATTTGAGTTTTGTGAGTGCAGTTGAGAAAACACTCGGACATTGTTATATGGCTTCAATTATTTTATTTTTTAAATCATTAGGTATAATTTTTCTTTTTACCATATTAGCCTAGAATATTTTGGGTTCGATTTCATACCAATTTTTACAATATTGCTTTTCTATTCCGACTCCAAGTTCACGCCAAGTGAATGTAAGAATGCAAATCTTTTAGTGCACATCAATTTACATCTATGATAAATATAGTATTAATATTAAATAATAATGTTTATATTAATCTTTAATTTGCCTTCTTTCCATAACCAGTTTTGAAATTATTTGGAATTGCTGAAAACAGTAAAATCAATATATCGTAGCGCGCTATTTTGCGGTTGGTAATTTTTTTGCGCTCGCAGCGCTCAAGGGACTAGTCGAGTCGTGCGACCAGCGCTTGAGTGGATATGGTTTAGGATAACTTTTATTTCACCCATTTGTAATATACATAGTGAAGTATAAGTAGACCGGACACTAAAATAATAATAATTACAAAAGTAAGAGGGCGTGATGTGCAATTCTTAAAGTGTTAACAGGACGAAACTAATATCTTTTGTCTCTGTTTGCGTATTGCTTTTTTTGTCTGGCCTAGACGTTGATGCGAGACAAATTTTTCGCGACACAAATTACCGTTGATTTTTTGATTAATGCTTATGTAAATTAACATATTTATAAACTATTATCTATTTTTGATCACTTCTATTAGTATTATGCAGGTTTTTACTATTATCTAGGGTCTAAATATGATAAAATCATAACAACGTGTATATAGCTATCTAAGTATGTATATCACATCTTTTTTCTCACATCCTATACGCTAGTAGCTTCTCCAGGTATTCTTCTACCACGGTAATATATAATACTAGCGACCCGCCCCGGCTTCGCATATATTATTATGTATTATACATATAAACCTTCCCCTTGAATCACTCTATCTATTTAAAAAAAAACGCATCAAAATCCGTTGCGTAGTTTTAAAGATATAAACATACTCGTACATGGGGACAGACAGCGGGAAGCGACTTTGTTTTATTGACTGCCTCGGTGGCTCAGTGGTTAGTGACCCTAACTTCTGGGTCAAAGGGGCGTGGGTTCGATCCCCACCCAGGGCAAGTATTTATGTGATGAACATAGGTGTTTGCTCTGTAAAGTATGTTTTTAAAAATATGTATAAGTAGTATATCAGTCTCTGGCAGCCATATCACAAGCTTTGCTCAGTTTGGGGTCAGAGGCCGTGTGTAAGATGTCCTCAAATATTTATTTATTTATTTATACTATGTAGTGATGTAATGTTGATTGTGTCAGGTGGTGCAGAGGGTGGCGACACAGTCTCACTCGGCGGCGCCGGCGCACAACTCCGCCCAGCCCTGGATGAGGTAGGTACGGATCGTATCACTACCACCTCGATCAAGCCCCACCGGTCAAGGCGCACCATGGGATAACCATTCACCGCCCCGCATGAACACTCACACCTAACATGAAACATTAATCTTATCTTAACATTTCATAAAATTGGGACATCGATTTGGTTTTTAGGGTTCCGTACAAAAGGAAAAAAACGGAACCTCTCTTGTTTTTGATTATTTTTGCGATAGGTATTATTCGGTTTATGAGGAGAAAACTGGATTCGTTAAGTCTTTTCTTTCTTCCCTGGGGATCGTTTTTTGAACTTCGCACGGTTTAGTCGTATACGGAACTTGTATGGAGTACTCGCAACTTCCATATACATAGAGATTCTTCATACAATCAGTCAAAGTTACGTATACGTTCCTAGACGTTCGAAGTTCAAAAAACGATCCCCTGGGGACCTAGTTTTGAACTTTGCACGGTTTGGTCGTATACGGAACTTGTATGGAGCACTCGCAATTTCCATAGACAATATACTTAGAGTGTTTTCATACAATCTGTTAAAGTTACGTATATGGAACTTTAACAGATTTAACTTGCCGATTTGTGTGGTTAACTTTAACCCAAGGCGTTCGAAGTTCAAAAATAGGCCCCCTGAAGTTTTAATAACTTAGTTCCTGGTTTCTTAAAATTTTTGAGATTTGTACGGAACCCTCGGTGGGCGAGCCTGACTCGCATTTGTCTGGTTTTATTTAAGTTGCATGTTGGTTTTATAATTTGATAATAATTTATAATTGAATTGATCAAAAAAGTTTATATATATGATTTAACTTTTGAAATACAGAACCCTAAAAATACGTATTAATGTTCGTGTTATATTTCCAGGGACCTGTAAGGAGTGTGGCTCCACACGACTCGTAGCTCCCGCGAGCGACCCTCGCCGACATCCGGCCTACAACAGTGTTGTGCCGATTCTACTCTACCAATCTCTAAACTAAACTTATCTGAGGTCCTACAGTGGTATCGTACTGCGTCCGAAACTAATCCGATCCGAATCAGTGAAAATTCGGTCCGGCGTAGTTGTAGAACTGTTTGTATGGTAGTTATTACTATGAACTACGGGAGTAATCGCGCACTCAAATTACGAGATAAATAAATACCTCATCATCCCGACGTTTCGACTCAGTCGGACTGAGTCGTATTTATTTATCTCGTAATTTGAGTGTGCGATTAGTCCCGTAGTACATAATAATAATGTGTTCAAATCGCGAAAGTTTCAAAACAACATTTGTATGGTAGTTTACGCACTACATAAGATTTCAGTCTTCCGATTTTAGACGGCCATTTTGATTCGGATACGAATGAGATTTGTATCGGATTTTATTCGGACGTAGTGCGAAATTACCATTAGTGTGAGTTTGCATGGTAAAAAAAATATTGTCGTTTTCGTGTGGCTCTATATACGTTTATAACAAGTCTTCCTAGTTTCTCGCCAGGGACGCTTTACAAAAATGTAAATGATCCACGCGGAAACTAATAGTTTCCGTTTACGTATAAACTCGTACTGACTCCTCTGACACCTCTTTACATTTGCCGTGTCTCAATGACGTATGGAAATACTATCTTAGAAAGAAAAAATAATAAAAATAAATTCATTTCTGGTAAATGTAATTAATATTATGATAACTCTTTATATTTGTCACTAACTATTAACAAAAATTAATGTTACGATTTTCTCCGAGCAAATTGACTTGTATTACGACGATAATTTTAGAAATTGTGAAATGTAGTTTACTTTAGAAATTGGTAGAATAAGATGGACATACGTGACAATATTTTCTAACCAATCGGTGTCAGTATGTTAGTTCGTTTGTAGAACGCGAGGCACTGCAGTTTACTTGTCTCTGGCCGGATCGTTGTCTATTCTCTACAACTTTCCATTTTGCCGTTTTCGGGTAAAATAAAAAGCCTTCTATCGGATCCTTGAATGTTCGTGTGTAGCCGCAACCGAGTCACAAAGTTGCAATGCCATAGTGTAATAAATAAAAAATATATAACGTAATAAATACATAAAATGGTTATGTCTTAATATTTTATCATTATGTGCGTTATTTGTGTAAATATCACTTTTAGTTCACTGTTCACCCTTACTGTGTTGTGCTAACTTTCGACGGCGAGTTTCTGTCGTTGAAATCTGTTATAGTTCCATTTTATATTGATCGGTATTAGAATTATTATATAAAGTCCGCATTGTCGTGGTCTGTGGTGTTTGTGATGCCCAATCAGCTGTATTTGATTTTTCAATTTCACTTTCGACTATGTTGATTGGTTAGGTCCTGACCGCCACCGCAGGCCGCGACCCTGCGGGCAAAGCTTAGTTTGTCGCACCAGGCCGCGCGGCCACTAGTTTCGCTGCGAGTCCTAGCATAATGTTGCCAGCGAATGTTCGTCGAATGATTGTTTATCAGCATGTTGGATCTTGATTTATATAAATATTCGTGGAGAGCTATTCGCTACACTTCGCCAATATTTTGCCATAATTTTTTTCTAAAATTTATTTTTTACTAACACACGGTTTTTGTATAGTCTGATTTGTATTGTTATCAGCCGTCGAAATTTTAATACTTGACGCGTTATGGTGGTTTTACACGAGCAATATTGCCTGGCAGTGGCAACCGGAATTGTGCAGCTTGAGAATCTTGTTCAATTTTTGGCAGTATTGCCTTTAATTCTCTATCTCTTTTTCTCTTCATGTACTCTCTAGTGTGGCTACGTGAGCCAGTGTAGGCCGAGTCAAGCTCCTTGGCGGCTGTGACGTCAGCTATAAGCTGCGAGAATTGGGTTATCCCTTGATGTGAGCTTTAATCAGGATTGGATTTCGCTCCACTTGGAACTAACTTCACAACCGTCAAAAGGTTTGATTCGGCCTCTGCTGCTTTTTATAGTATTGTTCTTAAATCTTTAGCAGCAATGCGATCATGTAAGTTCTGTGTACAACTGCTCGAAGCGACTTGCTATTGCCCATACGGAACAATTGGAGCTGCTCGTGTAAAAGCACCATTACGTGCTTTAGAAGTTGATTTTTTAATTCGGGCTAGAAATGAAGCGTTTAGTGTCATTCCAGACAAAAGACAATATTGTCGGCATTTATAGTTAATTGTTTGAACTTTTAAGTTCTGTTTTGTGTGAAGTTGCAACATCTATAAAATGTGTCTGTTTTAATGAAAATTGTTATAAAGTTCTGTAGTATAGTTTGAAGCATAGTTTTAGTTGTGTATTTGGCTACTCACAGACTCGGAGCTCACTTCACCATGTTTTAAAATGTCTGACCACTTTCGATAACTCTCGTGAGGGAGAAGCAAGCGAGATAGTCTTGAAGTATTTCGTGAATAACAGTATGCCGACACCACTGACCATTCGGTGTCAATTTTTAATATAAAAAAAAATGCTTAATATGCGACAATATTTAGCAATCGGAGTAGAGTATATTACTATGAAGACTACAAAACAATTATTATGCTGTGTAAAAATGTAAACCTAATTAATATAAATGTGTAAATTGTGTAGTATATAAAAGCTGTTTTATGAAGTGTTCTTATAAGCATACGGAGAGTAATGGTCGCGGTTTCAGAGCGCGAGGCCCGTCTGTAGCGCGGTACCCGAGGTGAACTAATATGTAGATATCTGTGCTAAACTTGAAAAAAGCAAAAGCAAGCAATGTATTTGGTAGCAAAATTTTATTTAATATTTTTCTCTTTTGCTACTGATACAAATCGATATATACTAGTGTTTGACGATTATGGTTACAGTTTTACAATGTTGCAATTTAAGACGGTTATAAGCCGAAACTAACTTGACGGTTATGAAATTAGCTACAAGCTGAGCAAACCCAATCCTCGCGCAGATGTTACGTGAGTTTCAGTCAGAATTGGGTTTTGCTCAGTTTGTAGCTAACATAGGGTAACTTAGATTCGGCTTATAACCGTCTTAAATTTCAAAATTGTAAAACTGTAACCATAATAGTCAAACACTAGTATTTATCGGTTTGTATCAATAGGAAAGGAGAAAAATATTAAACATAAATTTGCTACCAAATAGTTTGATTTTGTCTATGTTTAGCGTGGCTCGCATTGGATACCGCGCTACAATGGGAAGATTCGGTCATCTGTAATGTAGTACGCGTGGTGTGAAGCCGGCGGGCCGCGGTCGCCGCCGCGAACTTGCGCCTTGTATTTTTTTGTTTTGCCATGTGACTACCGCATGGGAGATGTTAATTTAATTTCGATGGAAGATCAAAAATTATTTTTCCACTTGATCGTATTTAATAAAGCGTGTAGAGTTAGAGGTGGGCGATAATTGTTGATTATTGATTAAAATTAGGTGTTTGTGGCATTGGATTGTAGTCGGACGCGTTCGGCGGCTGAAGCGCGGCGCGGGCTTATCTTTGTACATAAGGTTTTAATTATACGCATGTTCTGATACGAGAAAGGAATAGTGAGACCTCTCTTACTCTTTGTATTTCTACTTCATTTGGAGTGTTATGTAAGGATTAGTTATTCCTGTTCCATGTCAGTTTAAGATTTTACTCGGTTCTTCATAACAGTCTTTTGATGTCTATACGGAAACTGTCATTATGAACGGTGATGATTTAAGCCATGAGTACTGTATAAAGGATTAAGAGAAAGATATCGTGCTAGTAAAGCAGCAGTTTATGACCGTCCGTGCCGCGCCCCGCCGCCGTAGTGGAATAGTTGTTGTTATCTCGGAGTTGCGTTATATTACGAGATCGCGTCGTTTGGTTCATGGGTATTTGTGATCATATTTGCATAGTTAATATAAAAAAAATAAAAATCTATATTATTATTAATATTAAAAAGTCTGTATTTGAACCGGTAGTGAATTAACCGCGTAGTGTCGTGGCGCGCGCGTCCGCCCGAGGATATTCGCGTTGTTCGATGCAGATGCAACATTTGGAGGATTGAGAGTTATTTATAGTGCGCGAGTCATATCGGGAGCTAATTAGAGGCGTTTGTTGCAAGTTGAAGGAGATGCGAATTCCTCGGCCGATGACGCGCGAGCCAGTTTATGGAATAAATTCACCCCCACTCGTGCACCGTTAACAGCTATCGACGTACCATTAGTGTAATGGTCAATTAATGATACGGCGTCTGTCATTCTAACACGTATGTAGGAAACAAATTTGACTCTGAATAAAAGAAGTTATTTAATTTTGGAAATGTTTGTTTTATTTGTATGGGTGGTCTAGTCCTGTAGTTAGGCAGTGCAAAATCCTTAAGATCATAGATAAATAAATAATTGTACTATATCTGTTTTTTTTGTACCTACTCATTGTAAAACAAGCACTGTTCTAGAGTGAAAGCTTATTCTTGAACAATACTTGCCGCTTACGGGCGTAGAACATTTACAATAGCAGTGTAGGTGTTTGATCAGACGAGTGTACGAGAGTAGGTAGACATATTGCAATTGAATATTCTAGGTTAGCATTGTACTTACATTTTCGCAGAGAGAGATTGAGGTAGAGGTAAATAATACGAAAGTACAATTTATCCATTTATCCCCCATTGACTACTGCTTGGTATCACCAGTGCTGTACCAGCCTTTTTAATAGTCCACTGCAGGACTTAGGCCTACCCACGAAGGGTGATTGGGCCATATCCACCACGCTGGCCCAGTGCGGGTTGGTCAGGGTTGGCCAGTATCGTGAAGGGAATTTTTAATTACTGGTATAGGCCGAATCAAGCTTGGCGGCAAGCTGCGCAGAACTCAATCCTGACTGAAGCTCACTTACGTGAGCTCGCGCGTGATCCTCGCGCAGCTTGTAGCTAACATCACACCCGCCAAGATGTTTTATTCGGACTATAGCGCTTATAATCAGAATATTCTTAATCGTCTCATGCACCACGCACCCTTAGTTCATACGTCAGGCAAGTCGATTATCATAAAAGGGTAGGGTGTAGGAAGATTAAAGGAAAAGATAAAATCGATTTAAATTTTTATTGACTAGCTTATCTAAACCAATTTACAAAAATATAAAATGCACCATAAGACATGAATAATTTAGTTTTAAATCGTGAGGTTATTATACATCTTGAGATTCTACCTTCGTTACATTATATATTTTATGTAAAGCTAGTAAATGTTTCAAAAGATCTTACTTATTACGTAATGAGAATTAATTTGCGATAAATGTGATGTTAATAATTTGATACTATCAATTATGTTATAATTAAGCCATATTTACAACCTTAACTAATACAGATATTTACAAAACATAGGTATATTTATACTATAAATGATGGAAGTACAATGCACGTAAAATATCATAGCCTACAAATTACCTACTGCATAGTGTATAAAAGTAAAAATTATTCTAAGCTACATTATTTGTCATTGTAGATATTTTAACAGTATACAATACTACATTCATAAGGGTGTGTGCCTTATTGTTTTATTAAATTTTCTTATATCTTCGATATACATAGGTCCCAGCTACATATTTACGAATACTTCGCGTAAAATTACAAAGGAAAAAGGCAAACGACTAGGCACACCCATGCCTTTTAATTTACTAAACATCATTGCTGAAATTAGGTATTAGTTTGAAAATGCACTTTTTCGCAAGTTTTTTTAAGTAATAAAATACCAAATTAAAGATTTTAATAGCCGCAAAATACTTGAAATACTGACAATAATTTTGTACTTTGGTAGCAAGAAATCAATAGTACAGAAATCGCTTATTTCGCTATTAAGTTCGCTGCAGTAATGCAGAAGAAAATAAAGATTGAAGATACCCAATTGGTACAAGGTACCATTGTCTTGTCTGGTACTCTTACGTAGTACTGTACCTATTCAATGTATTTATGCTCTCACGTTAGAAAAATAAACGAAGAATATTAAACTGTTGGATTTTCATTTTGAAAATGTCAGCTGTAGCTGTAATCTTCTAGTAGCGAATCAACTTTCAAGGCACTTGAGAAAGCCTTTTGCGAATTTCTTAACAGTCTTTAATATTCATGAGTACCTACAATTAATTTTTTATAGGAACTTAATGCATATTATCATTTAAATTACTTCTCCTAGCTTATGATTGAATTTAGAACCAAACAGATTCATAATTAATGAAAAATATCCTGCGCGTATGTTCGATAAATACCTACGTAAATTACGCGTCCTGTATAGGAATGATGTCAATTACTGATGGTAGGTATGTCTACTCGTACCTACTATGCCGGTTAAAACCCAGCGTTACGCACTCAATAAACCACAACAACAACACTAGGATGTAGCATTGAAAGCAGAATTATCAATTTAGGTATATTCCCAGGAACGAGAAGGATGTTGAAATTGATATTGAGAACAATAAAAAATCTGTCATTTATAGAACCTAATACTAATTGTTTCGTAGCACTTGGTAGACAGTCAATTTAAATAATTCATAAGTATCTTACAGCACAAAATAGCACAGAATTGTACCTCCACCCAAACCACATTATACACATCTGCATACAGTCTATATTATATTATTTATATACGGTGGTAGGTACCTTGTTAGGTATTTGCTTCTATTTTTGATCCTAAAGGGTTTAGGGTTTTCCTGGTTACAGATCAATGGTTTCTAAGGTACTTACCCACACAACCCATCGACAATCATAACCTAAAGTAAGCTGATTTTAATTAAAGTAATCCAAGACTCAAAAGATTTTTTTTTCTTAGAAAACTAAGCTCTCTTTTATGGATAACTTCATACGTTACATTCAAACTGCCTATTTGAGGCGAGTACCGGTATACGGATTAGTGCGTTTTGCTCGGTAATCGCTAACACAAGGCACGATGATTAGAGATAAACCTGTTACGGTTACTATAATGATATTTACAGCGATGAGTCAAGTCGAATACTAGCGCACGCCGAGATGAGCTCCATTTCTGCTGTATAAGGGCACTCTACATCCTACTCTAATGCAATGTTTGAAGATAACTGTTACACCAATGTGCGTTGGTTTTTCGAGTGCTGCATGTGTGAAATGGAAGTTTGACCGTTCATTTCAAATACAGATCTATTTCAACTTTGTTTGAAATTCAGCAGAAACCTCTTGGATGCAAATTCACTATAGTAGTTGTCAGAAATCAGTTCCATTGTTAGATAATAAAATCAAATGCAAAATGTCGTGCAAGTTTCGCAATACAATAGTGAAGCAGCTTACAAGAGGTTTCTGTTAGAGAAGTAATAACGGTGTTGAGAAAGGAATACGTGTGGTTTACTTTTGGCATATCGTGCGCTAACCATACTCGTTACTATACACAATTGATATCAACTACTCTAACGGCTGTAATGCGTCAACATCGCGCCGATACGACTCGTATCGTACATTACAAACCAAACAACTTGCCGGTGACTCATCCAACCATCTCCGTTAATCATCTTAAATATCACAGAAATTACATAATCTACATAATAATTAATGTACATAACTGACAAGCTTATCTGTGTGTGCAATGAGGACGCCACTAAACTTATCGCACGATTCTCTTTTTTAATGTGATAAATATCAATATTTTTCTCTTACTTCAATCTCTGTTATATCTTTTTTTTGTTCAGGTTTTCAAAGTTTTCGAAGCCGCACACACAAATAAGTCTGCAAGTCATATTACGAGTACAATACTACGTTACAGTTTGCGACGCGAACACCGGACGAGTGCAATTTTTTCATTCGCAGTGTTGATCACAGGCAGTGGAATGGGTAACAGGACGGGCCGAAATCCGGTCGAAAGTCACCACGTTTGGAGAAACGTGAGGCGTCGCCCCGGACCCGCCAGCTTCGCTGAATCAGCGCCACCACCTATGGGGAAATAACACTTTTAATACGAGAACGCATAACATGACTCAGTTTGGTTGTGACTCAATCTTGTTAGCTTTAGCGGTCACTATCGAGGCGTGGAAGTCTATTTGTATGCCTTCTGTATGACGGTTGTTATTGGGAATGGATGATCGAGTTTTTAAAATTGGGGTTAGATGTTTTAATTAATCTGTTTACAGGAAATATTCATGTTTGTGCAATAAACGTCAATCATGTTATTGTGTTTTAAATGGGGAAACATATTTTTAGTTGAAAGGATATACAATTTAATAATTATGGTGAAACAGAAGGTTTTGCGAGCTACAAATCAGAATGTCGCAAGTGATCGTGGGGTAAGTGGTGGGTAAAATATGATAGGTCGCAAATAGCTGCAATCTAGAGTTGCGAAAACATTTATTACAGGTTGAGACGTAGGCGTCTCCATAACTAGGTATTTTGTTGTTAGGCTACAGGTTTCAAACGAGGCAGTGTTTTACAGAACCAGTATCTTAATATCTAGGTATTATTATGGCGACCGCGTAAAACATGTACCTACTTACGTGGAAAACCTTCATGATAAAAAAAAATACTTGTTTAAGTATAACTAGTAATAATCTTAATAACCAAACACCAGTTTTAATCGGAAGTCAAATAGAGTTAAATGTTTCGACTCCCGAATGAGCACGTTGAGAATAAATATACTTATTTATCTACTATAGATTAAATAAATATACCTAATATCTACTTTTGCTATGCGACATACATATTGGACTTGAAATACGAAAGGCAATGCAAGTTACGGCGCAACTTGCAATGCAGCAAGTCCAACCCAGTTCCGCGGAATGACCGAAAGAACGTTCGCGTTCTTATTGAATCCGTTCAAATAACTGCGTGGGCGTAAGTCAGGCTATTAACTATGCTTGGTTCGGTGCCTTCCTAGAGTCGTAAACTGGGGTACTTCAACCCGGTGTTCGACTCACTAGTCTCACTACTCATGTGAGGACGCCCACGGCCGTCTAGACCGGTCCGTAGTGATTACGAATTCTGTAGAGCTGGTTAAACAAGCGCGACTAGTACACTTGTAAAACTTTATAACACGCGTCGAATAATAAATAGAGATTTGTGTTGAGAAGAAATTGTGAAATGTGTAATGCTACCTAATCATGTATTGAGGCAGTATAATATAGCTTTTGCAGTACCTTACAAACAACGAACCAAAAGCTATAGCAAGAATCTAACGGAAAAGTTTGTTTATAAGTTAAGTCACTCAAACAAACGGATGGTACAGTCAGTTTTCGAATGGATGATATGATGACTTGATGACCATTCTACTTTTTTCAAATAGGGCGCTACCGTGGTTTGGCTCTATATATTTTGGCCTCGACTGTTTAACCGCTAAACCTCATCAAAAGCCTTCAGAAGGTTTAAAAAATCTGACAAGCCTTCCGAAGAATAAAAAAAACTTGTCTAAAAAATTACAGACTCTGAGTAAAAAAAGTGTCCAAACCTCGGCTCTTACCTCCCCTTAAGCTCAACAACCTATTGAAAAACTCGTGAAATTTCGATCTTGCGAGAAAGTTTGTCAATTTGCTCTCGATATTTTCCACTTGTTGTTGACGGTGGTGCTCTTACATTTGTTTTGCTTGAGTCATCGTCGAAACTTAGGTAATATTTGTTAGTCAGTAGAAAGTTTTGTTGGCTAGGTTTGTGGTTATTTTGTCTTGCTACAATGTGTTTCTGTGGTTATACCTTTTGTTTTTACTGATATAGGTACTTGCCGGAAATCTTTCGTAGCAGACACTTAAGGAAGTAAATTCATTTATTTTTATAGAAAAAAACTAAATGTTAAAACAATTTTATACATTGAGGAAACTTGATAAATTCTTTATCCATGAATTGAAGTCTGCAATTATGGACAAAGAAACGACAATGTTATTGTGCTGGCGAGAACTATTGGAGAATTGATTCGAAAGGGACAATACGCCGCATATTGATAGATATAATGAAGGACAATAGAAGCAGCGGAGGCGATTGAGAACTGTTTAACTGGTGGTAGTCACAATTTAACCTGTGTTGTAATAAGTTAACATTTTGTGCAGCTTGATAGAGCTACAAAAAGACTTCATTGAAAACCAGGATTATACTATTGATTATAACTTCATTTTACATTATTGAGAACTGGAGTCTGCAGTCACCTACATCTCGAATTGCAATATTGACCCAGCTGGTGCAGTGCAGTGTGACCTTACAAGATAACATACTTACGAGTACTCTTAAAAAACACTAAGTACTCTGTCTGGGCAGTTAAAATACATACCATTCAAACAGATCAGCACAACATGGCAATAAAAAAAATCGAGTTAAAAGCGTTCATCAATTAAAAACGAAGTAACGAGGTTGCCCATTACTTTCCCACTTAAAGCACAAAAGTCAAGGTGTCCATAGCAAAACAACCTGTTCTTGTTTGATTCATGCGTATCGACCGAAAGTTTTTTACGACGGCTATAGAACTAAATCGACAATAAACCACATAACGCCATGCTTTAACAGTTAAGTTTTAACCCACACCTATTCATAATACGAGATAAAGTTGTACAAGACTTTCGTGAGCATTTTGTGGGGATATAAAAGTTGAAATTAATAGGAATCGTAAAAGAGAACATGGTAATAATTATAAAAGGAGTCATGACGGTCAGTGCGGCTGTCTCGGCGGGCTGTAATGCAAGTGGCGGCGGACAAGCGCGTCCTTATGTCCTGAGGGGTCTTGACCCCTTATCGGCCTCGCATGGGCCCGTATCAAGTGGCCAAGTAAAATGACCGGCATTCATATCATCTGCCTAAGGCCGGCCGCATGCGCTACGGAATTCCCGTACGAAAGAAAGCGTAAAGCCGACGCGTTTTTAAATAGAGAGGAAAGATGGGACAGCATCAGAATGGTTTAATAACAAAAAATCCTAAGTGGGTAAAACATAATATAATATGAATATTAGGTGACAGAGGTTGTTAAAGTACCTACTTGTTAAACTTTTCATTAGTTTCCATGCATTCAGTACCTACTTTTGTATGTATGTGGTTGGACTTACTGTGTGCCTAAAACAAGAACGCATCTTGATGCAGCTGCAGTGCTTCCAGCCTGCGCTTTGGATAAATCTGGTATTGTAAATGGATTTAGGAAGCGGTTGAAATTAGTCGCAGATCAAACGTGGTTAATTTAAATTCAGATCAGCTTTATTTGGAAATCATTTACATAATTACACATGCGTTTTACGTAGTTATTCAGTAGAATTTGGCAGTCATGAGGTCCACGCATAGGTATTTGCAAGATGAAAAAAAAAGTGATTTAGAGAAGGGCTTTCGAGCACTTAAACCGAAAAGAAATTGGAAAATTTGGTTGAAGTAGTCAACTCTTCAAACTACTTACCTACTTGATACGACCAAAAATGCAAGTGAAATGCAAAATAGTAACCTACTTATAATTTCGAAATTTGTGATTGTACGCTATGTAGAAAGGTAAAAAAATCCAAACTATTCACCTTATTGTGCATATTCTTGGTATGCGTTAACGAGGTGGCTTAATTTGATGTTGAAGTGCCTTTTACAACATTTTGATACGGTGTTAAAAACCACAATTATTTGGTTTCAACGCAGGCGTGTACGTGATTGGTTTGCAACCGCTAACCCGGTTTAGAAAACCTACTGGTTTCCTTGAAAGTAATTCCACGAATCATCTCAGTCGGCGGGTAACTGTACATTTCGGTCTGACGCTGTTTTACATCGATTTTCAATCCCCGATTCGATTTTGAACCAATATTTGTTAATGAATGCTAACGAGGGCAGATGCTCATTAGCGTTTGATGAGCCTCTAACTTATCGCCGAAATGGCTTAATTAATCAAAAACAAATAAAGAAGTCATCTCTTGAGTAATATCTAGTTCAGATACAACCAATGGGGATGACATGATAAAGTTACCTATCAACTAACAAATACAAAGACAAATACTTGTTTGGGTGCGTAAATAGTCGCAATAAGTGGTGATAATCTTTTGAAACATCGCTGTAAACATTCTCTAATTAATTTACAATAAGGGTTTTTTAGGAAATGGACATATTTTAGGACATTACTATACATACTCTTCTTTTCACTGTAACTTCTAACTCTAAACTTGCGAACAAATCCATACATAGGTATATTAAGTACATATACTTAGTTACAGTTATTTTACATTTTGTCGAAGGCTATTGAACATTTTATATTAAGCTGGTGTTTTTGCTTTTTCAGAGATGGCACCATATTAAAGTATAGTCACAATATTAAGTCCGTCGTCGGCGTCGTCTCTGTATAGATTTGCCTCGTACTCGTATCACATGCAGATTGCAATGCCTTTGACACGAGTAGGTACTGTTCGATTTGTTTTCATCTAACGTGTTAAATTAAACAAATCCGTGTAAATCATCAACGTACTATGGATGTGCCGAATGGCCTGCATTCGACATTGAATTCGTACCTGAGTCACGTTTTACAAATGGCTTTCGAATTACAATAGTTAGCGTACATGTGTTATGTATGACGATTAATGACTCATGCTCAAATAAACTTACATATATTCACGTATTTATTTGCATAAACAGGTAGTCTTCTCGGATGTTAGAGATAAAGCTAGTAGAAATGATTTTATCAGCAACTTCCTCGATGTAATTGAATTGTGTCGATTAAATGTATTGAACGTTTATATATATAGGTCCCTACGTAACTTTTTTCATTTTGTAGGTACAATATTACATTACCAGTGTTATCCTATGGTACTCTCCGACCTTACTATGTTGCTCTGTCACTTCACTCCGTTGCTGTGTGAAAGAGCAACAAACAAACCCACAAAGCAACATACACACTTTCAGATTAATAATATTTGTAATGATTAGAACGTCATTTGAGGCATAATATATTACTACACTACATAATAATGATTAATATAATTGTAGCTCTACTTAACCAATAAGTAAAGTAACGTACGTACAGTAACTAAAAATAATAATGACCTCAGAGAAATCACGCATATATCAATTGAATAGAATTGAACGGAAGACTCGTTTGCGAATATGATGTATCATCTTCGTTGCTTCCTTTGTCCGCTAGCGAATGTAAAATAGTTAATAAGGAAAATAATATTCTATTGAAGTCATCATACATCAAATGAAAACAGCTAGCACCATACAGTTTTGAAAATTTCTGTAGTTTTTTTTCGAAGAACTGTCTCAATCGTGGTAGCATCAGATAGGGAAAATCGTTTCAAAAGTACTCTGTTAACATTCTTCACAAAAATACTTCATTTTCATCTATTAAGTATAAATGGGGGCTTAAAAAAACGATGGATATCGATGTAAAAGCCTTTAAACAAAATAAATAGAATATACAGAAACTTGGCTGAAGATATGACAAATAGATGGGGGAGAACATTAGCAAATAGTAGATAATTATACTACTTGCTAAGCAAAATTTCTTAATGTATAAATGATTTCATGGAAAGTTTACAGACGTACATATATACTTTTATGATTACATATAAAGGTGCATTAATAAACAATATTAATTTGTAGTAAACCTTTCAATTTATATGCAAGCTGTTTTCTTCGCTTCTACAATTCAATTGTATTCAAGGAACTACAAATCAATTGCAAACTACTCTTATCAGTCTTTTTGCAGTTACTTGTATACAACGGCTTTTATATTCGTACATTGTATGTCCGCGAATTTGCCCGACATTAAATGAGGCGCTGCTGTAGAGTTCAGTGGCAAATATTATATCTAGAGTTGATTGAGTCTAGTATTTCGTTTCAGATTCGTCCGCGACGGTAAATGTGTCGGACAGACAATAAAAGTATGTTTGAGAGGAAATAGTTGATATCAGTAGCCGCAATGAAATGTGAATTGTGACAACACTCGCTGCTCCCATATTATGTCAATTGCGGTAGAGGGTGACCTCAGCTTCCCAATTTGCGGTTGCTGGCGTAGTAAAGTGGACCTTTTCAGGGTAAGGTCACTTGTGTTTAGAACGATTGTGGGCTATAATGTGAAACTTTCTAAACAGTTTTTTTGTTCTATGCTGAATGAATTACATTTCAAAAGTTACTAGTAAGTGTAGAAAGAATTCAGGTATCTACGTACTGTTTGTCTTGAAATAAAACTACTCCAGCAAATATGACACAAAGTCTTACAATATGTATGTATCTCATACAGTTGCTCTTCACTTGTACTCTCCAACAAATCATTAATAAAACTTTTTGTTTCCTATCCGAGGCATTCAAATCGCGCGTCAAAACCAATGATTACGGTATTATTTCTAATGACCATAATGTCTATAGTAAATCCGGCGTGTACAAAGCAGATAATCGTTTATAAAAACTAGGTTGTAAGACTTACCGGGTACCGCTACTTCGATAAGAAATCGTTAATGCACGTTGACCTCGGCAGACTTTAGTCATTTAAAGAGTAATTTATCAAATTGAAGCACTTAGCGAAATTAGGATAGGAAATCTTTGAAATGATGGTATGTGACAGAGCTGTCCAGCGTAGATGGGGCCAGTCACGCATAAGTTATTAATTTCGAAATTCTACTTTGTCTTGATAGGAGTATCTTTTAAAACAGGTTAGAGTGTCTAACACGGTTTATGAGAGCTTGTTGTAGAGCTCAAGCAAAAACTAAAAGGAGTTATTTTAAATCAATAACTGTGATCTAAAATAACTCCTTTTTATACCATAGTAAGTACATAGCGTGTCATGGTTCTAATTGGAAATAAAAGCTTTTATACACTCGAAGTACGTACTTCAAAAATGCAATATAAAAGGTCTGCCGGTACAGTGGAAAAATATAAAAAAACACCAAATCTAAAGTACTTCCCTATAAAATAGAACCTGATTTAATTTCATTGGCACTGGAGTTTTTGCAGCGTGGTACACATTTTGTTACGCCCTTGGGTAGTTGGGTCAACTAGAAGCCTTATGCCTTGACATGCTCCTTTTAGGGCATCTACAGACTGTCGTGTTAATTAAATAACTTGCCATTAATGTTAACAGGTTTTTGGTGTTTTTATGATCTTTTGGCGCGAAAATATAAATGTCATACTATTTTCTTGTGAAAAATAATACTGCTGTGTTCTTTTGTTGTTTATTTTTGTTTTAAATTTTGGTAGGCAAATGTTATTATTAATTATTAAATCAATTTAAATGTTTAATAATACTTAATTAACAAGTTTGAATCGTATTTGAAAGTTCTAACGTATATTATATAGGTACATATAGGAGTACATTTATGCGTAGGTAGGTAGATTCACAAAGTCCTAGTTATTATTGTGAGGAATTTATAGTAGGTATAAGTACATCCTATTGTTTCATAAGGAAAAAATAGTAAAAACAAGAATAGGAAAACCTAGATCCAAGTTCACGCATTTGTTTACGTATTAAATTTATAATTAAGCGTAAATAAATATACCGAAAGCATAAATATTCAATCAAACATAGTTTGAAATATTTGTAGTACAATAGGTAGGCACTACACCACACGTATAAATGGTAATTATGCCAAAACTATTAATTTTATTAAACAGAAGTATATACGAGTACATATTGTAAACCGTGCAATATGAGGAAAATCCGCTAAAATACATGTTGTACTTTGTTAAATATGGGCTTAAAAGCAAGCAGCATAAAAAAATATAGACCAGGAAAATGTTCGACTATAGCACGAATAAATCTTGTTGATTTATGACACATTGTAAATCTATTAAAGTCTTAGCATCGCACATGCTTTGTCTTCGACAAATGGCCAACTTATTACGTATCAGTTGAATATACTTGTTATAAACACGAGATAGCGTTAATGTCAGTGTCTAGTTTGTGTGTAAACTTAGCCCAATTATAGCTACGATAGAATATGTTTTGATAACAGTGGAGTGCGTCATATCATACCTAATGCAGTATTACTGCACTACGACGTGTCTCAATCGGTGCTTATAATACTCACGAATGCGTTTAGAATATAATTAATTTACATATGGCAGTGTATTTTTAAGCACTACGTAGAGCTTAAATGTAGAAAGGTTGGATTTTTTTCCACGATTTGCGGTTCCATTCCATCAAAAGTTCGGTGACTTTCGACAAAATGTAGATATTACTGATTTTTCTCGCGATTTCGGCGTTGGTCCTATAGTGAAAGTAATTCATAAAATTATGATACGAGGTACACTTAAAAATCTCTACATTTTGCAAAACAGCACCTGGTAAAGTGTTACAAAAGCTAATTTTATGTTAAGTGCAATCTAAGTTCCGTGCTTGAATTAAACTCAAAAAGTTATTTTCTAGGTCATTTAAAGTAGTATCTAAATTAAATTAATTTACACGGGAATCTCAACACCCATAAAAGAGTAGCGAACTCAAGATGCTCTTGGAATTCGTCCCTTAGCCGCGCACAAAGAATCTCCGGAACGAGATTCACATTTTTCGGCCATTACTCATCCTCGAGCCATAGTGGCTTATTATTTGATTTGGCTTATTAATGTGAAAGGTACACAATGTTTGGTTACCAAATATATTTATTGACCTCACCGAGGGTTCAGTGAACGCTGTCTGTTAAAACTTTGACCTCGCACTTACTCCCGGCGCGCTCCCCACTCTAATAACTTTGGAATTATTCTGTGAGATGATATTTGACATGATCGTCGATGCTCAGAAAGTGTGAATTTTATATGATTTGTAGCTGTAGAAGTCTATATCAAAATTCTTCTGTTTTTTAACAACATCGTCCGTTTCATAAAAGTTTATTAATTAATAGTATCCGGTCGAGACCTCCATCTGAGACTATTTATTGGATGGGTTATTTCTGGATCCGCTCTTAATTGATCCATTACTTTTTTTCTCTACACTCTTACAATTGAGCAGCGAAAGATGTCTTTCCTTTTGAGTATAAACGTGTAATTTCGCACGTAGTCTTGAGGGAATTACTTTAAGTAGGTATCAGAGTAAAGCTTGCTATTCCGGACTTGCTGTGTTTTACTGCAATGAAGTTGTTGAGTACTGGGACTCAGCGGACTATAAATGGAACTTTGGCACTTATTTCTTTTTACATCCTGTTTTCATAATGGCTGCGGTGGTTTAATTGAAGCAAAACGACTCTAGAATGTATATATCTCTAGTTATTGTCCAGTAAACTGGCTGGTAATTATTTAAGAATAACTATTACAAATATATGTATTTACGCGGTATGAGACCGCAAAGCTACCGTCAAATAAATATTATAGAGGCATAAGGCATTAGAAAATTTTCTTGACATTGTCTGTCGATTGGATTGTTTCTTTCGGAGAACTTTATTCAACTAAAGGTGCTTTAATATTATCATTTATAATACCAACATTAAAATATATGAAATCAAGGCATTTGTTGGTAACTTTATTACGAAATCCGGTTTTTCTAAAACTTTATGAACGCAGTGGCCATCTCCCTGCGTCTTTTATCTACTTATGTTAATTTAAATTCGAGATAGTTAACTGTTTTGTAAGTAATCAGGCCCTCGTGCTGTGTTCCCAAATGACCCTTTTATAGTCAGAATCATCCGCATCTCTCAAATTCATTAATACATATTATATGAAATAAGAATTGATTAAAATGTGAGAATACTCAAATGCTGCGCTAGCGACAGTAGGTAGCTGAGAAGCTGGTTATATCGTGGAAGGCAATGACGTTAAATAGACCAAGAAGGCAATACTAAGGTTTTTTTGTCAAACTAATACAGAGTCGAATTTAAAATAAAGTTGAGTTTTATTAAAATGACCTGTAGCAGGAACCGTGCAAAGGACATAAAAGATTTATCGTAAAATAATTGCAGCTTGAATTCAAATTTAACGTATGTATAATTTTAGTAGCAACAACAAAAGGAGAGTAAATTGTTAATGAAGAAAAATATAAAATATACTTGTATTTTTTACTGTTTCATTGTTGATGAGGAAAGTGAATCATAAGGACGCTGATAAGTAGATAAAAACTGTTTGTAAAGATACCAGTAAAATTAAGGTTACTATTGTTTGTGAAAGTGTTAGTTGAGAGGATATGAATAATTTAACCACGGCGTCATTGAATAAACAGAAGGTAGATGGGAAATTAGAAATTCCAATAATTGAGTACAAAATCCCAAACCGCAAACAAAATAAGGTGAATGCGAATTGAACAAATAAATAAGTAAATGTTTGGAAAATAGAGCAAACATGTACAACTCACTATGACATCACTGATATTATTTTGCTACCTTATTATGTGTTATATAAAGTTCGATAATTTATGTGGTTTAGGATTACGTAAAGGAAGTATGATAAGATATACATAGTTTTTACAAAAAGTTCGCTATCATCAATTCACTCGAAACCAGAATCCTTTTTCCAGAATTTTGTGAAATGTATTACGGCGCCCCATTTTCTTAACAAGCTTTTGTGGGTCTTCTAATAAAGCGTTTCTCAAGCTGTGCGGTCTTAAACTATCGCGATTTGAACACATTATTATTATATACTACAGGACTAATCGACGAGATACATTTTAGTATGCGATTAGTCCCGTAGTATTTAATAATAATGTGCGGTCATTGTTTCGCAAAGTATCAGCAGTATCGACTCTTATCAACCTATCTATGCAATGTTGCAAGAGAACGGTCTGTACAGACAGTAATAACATTGCAAGGTTATAGAGAGAAAATTAAGCCTTTAGACGACGGGTTGATTGATAGAATAGCCTTCTTTGTTTCAGACTAAGAACTATGAATAATTTACTGTATTAATAGACTTTTTACTACATAGATTTTATTTTACTCAATACCTAGACGTTGGAAAATGTGGAGGCTATAATATCCATAAAAACCAGATAAATTTTGTTTTGATTTCGAAAATATCAATTATTATCAACACTTAACATAAAAGTTTGAATTCAAAAGTCTTGATGATTTATTCAAGCATTTTTATAAATACAATCGTAATTATAATATGCTATGAAGACAGAAGGCATACAAATAACGCGCAATAAAAACAAGAGACTAATTATTTGATTTTTACCAAATAACGATCAAAACACATATCAGAATCAGGATCAAACCACAGTTAAAAGTTGTAAAGTTCTAACTATTGTCCTGTAACTGTCACGTTAATAAATTGAGATACAAGTTGTTTATATTTTAGCCCATGTAAAAAAAAAAAAACTTACCATTCAGCATTTTCCGAACTGCGGGTTGGTGAACGTCGAAGTAGGTGACTTGTAAAGAGGGTTCTCTCCGACGCAGTCCTCAGCGTCGATGTTCTGATAGTCGGGCGAAGCGAAGGGCATGGCGGGCGCGGCGTTGAGGTGCTTCCAGAGCAACACGCCGCCCACCGCCGCCACTGCTGCCACCACGCCCAGGATACCCAGGATCATTGGCACTGGACGGAAATAGCATGGATGAAGTAACGCTTGGTACAAGTGGTGTTATAAGAGAAGAAGGAATACATGGGAGAACGATAAAAAGAGAAGAAGGAGGCGTGTAAATACTGTAAGTGTATGTGATATAACCGCACGCTACTGCCACTACTGTTGCTATCAAGCCCAGGATACTCAAGATCATTGGCAATAGACAAGAATAATATACAGATTAAGTACCGCTTGGTACAAGTGGAGTTCTAAAAAATGAAGGTATAGAAGGGAGAACAATGAAAGCAGTAAAAGAAGTCGTACTGTTAGTGTAAGTAATAAAACCGCAGGCTACTGCTGCTATTGCTGCCAGTAAAACTACGAAAATCGTTGGCACTAGACACAACATAGATAAAGTACCTACCTACCGACAAGCTCGTGGTGATAAACAATACAACATAGATGTCGCTTGATGCTGGTGGACAATAATAGGAAAAAATGAGGCGTGCATGTGTTTTTAGAGCCGCACTGCAACCTTTGTAAATGTAGATGAGAGTTGAAATACGTAAAAAGAAAAAAAGGGAGCATAATAGTAAAGTAAACTGTGGGAGATTGAGTATAAATAATGAATTTAATGTGACCCATATACATGTCAAGAGGGCGGAGCAAACATCCCTTATACAATCAACACGACTATTTCCAACTTTGTAATATTATAATGAAACGCTGTATGTTTATGCCGTGTATAGGAAACAGAATTCTAATGTGAATGCCACAAGGTGTCAGATAAATACAATGTGCTAAATGAAACTATGAACTTAAAGACACGTAGAGCCGTAGATACTTGTAGCTATTGTAGGTAACGACAAAGGGCGTTGTTCGTATGGGATGGAATTCTTCGTTATTTATTTGTGAAATTTCCTTAAACTTGTCATTGGCTGACGCAAGTCAGCAAAGACTTTTATGAAGAAAATGCAATAAATATATTATTATTACTGTGTCAATTGGTATGTATATTACTAGCACGTTTTACCCATGTGATGACATCATTACTTTCAACCATAGGATTAAATAGTTCCATCCTTTTTAGTTTTGAGTAATTGAAATGAATCAATCGAACGTAGGCGGGGCAGCATAGAAAAAACCCCATCGGACTTCTAAGTAGAACTGCTGATATAGAGTAATTTTATTACAAGTAGTGGTATTTTTAGTTCATTTAAACCTAAGATTTAAACAAACAAACATTTATGAAACACATCTGTAAGAGAGAAGGGTACCTAAGACTTTTATCATAGAATTAAGGAAATAATTGAACATTATTATTTTCGCGAAAAATGACACAACCGACTTCAATCGTATATAAAATACATAGTTCGCTCGAATCAACGTGTACAATATTTTCATTATTGTTGATTTTTCAAAAACGGCTCAGCCGATTACGATAAAATTTTAAAGTGACCACTGGTAGTAACACTTTGAATTAAAAATGATTTTTAACACAATTAGCGAAAATTTTGATGAATGATTTGCGTACTTAGAGACGAACATAGAACTTCTTATTTTTTGGGGACCGGTTAAAAAACAAATATTTACAAGATTATACAGCACTGCAACTGACTTTTTGCTTTATTTTTTTACTTTCTTTACTTTAGTAACAAAACTGAATTTGTATGCTTTTATACTCTTTACACGAAACACGAATGAAGTCGCTACTGTTATAAAGATCCCCTATGTTAAAACTTTTGTTGGTACCATAACTAAAATAAACAAAACTCTAGAGCAACAATAAGGGCAAATTAGAGGACAAACGTAAGATAACACAATAATAACCACAAATTGAATTCGAGGTCAGAAACAGCAAATAGTTACAGTGCATTTGATTATGAAAACCGCTGTCTTAATAATGAATGTAAAAACGAAACAGATGTAGACAGTTGTTCGGTAAAGAAAGGGATGCGGAATGACGAGAAGCATCTGGATACTTATTTATACTGTAAAATGCCAAAAGACAGTGAATAATATTGAGCAGCTGCGCAAATAATACTTGACATTGTATTTGATAATACTCATTATTTTCGAGACGATACGAGATCTTTCTGAGAAAAAATAGCTTGGGAAGATGGTGCATAACTGTACGTAATAAATACGTAGGTAGCTACTGCAGATAATATACTTATACAATTCATCTCTTTGTTTTAGTGTGATGCGTGAGCGAAGTCAAAGCAAGCATTGACATATTACGATTGATATCATAACACCAGAAACAAAGTAAAGTCTAAACATCACAACGTATAAGCTTGTGTTAGAGTTTCAACCTAAAAGCTTTAGTTAGTTCAATCTAACATTTGTGGGTTTCATTGAACTGTATTATAAATAGGTATATGTTTCTTTATTTCAGTTAGATTTTTTTCTGCGTGAGATGACAATAGGTCAAAAATGTCAGCTCAGTACACTACTATGATAATAGCTTTGAACTCGATTCGTCAAATTTCCTAAATTGATTTCCTTTCAAGTACAACTTTCAATGACAGGGTTAGGCGCCTTACTCATCGAAATAATTATCTACGTATAATATTAATTACGTGTTTTGACGTCATGACGTCTTATAAACGATGAACGGAGGCTGCAAGCGTGCATGCGACAGCGCGAAACAAGTGATAGAGAAGCACGATCGGCCTAAGCGTTCGGCTTGTTTCAGTTGTTGATTCAACAATGTTTTCTTACGATATTATCACGTAAAATTATCTTCCGTAAACCGATTTTACAGGCAACCAATTTTTTTACTACATTCATAAATATGTCATGTTCAGGATGATCCTTACCTTTGGTTTCCCCGACGCCTCCGAGGTGCCCACCCGTGTGATCGTTGCAGGATTCCACCACCATGACGTGGACACCATCGGCTGTCTTCCTGGCCATGTACTTCACGAGGCAGTCCGGCTCTTTGAACGACATGTTGCATTTCACCCATACATCCCTATACGAACAACATTTATAATTTTAAAACTTGAAATGGCAGTGGATATGGCACATAGCAGGTAGGACTGATGACCGGTGGAGTCAAGTAGTTCTCAAGTGCAGACCATATACCAGAAAGCACAGCTTAGGACGTCCACCCACCGGTGGACAGATGATCCCAAGAAGACCGCAGGATCGCACTGAACCTGTCCTCGGTCTTTAAGTTTGAGAATGATCATTTTTAGCATACCTGACTAACCTCTTGTTAAAGCTGTCCTTTAGCTTGCCTTCGCCTCGTCATATTTGAGCTTACAGTCATTTTTGGTGTCCGTCTTCCCTGCCTAAGCTGTCCTTAGCCTTCGCTGTCGTTTGGTAATATTTGAGCATGAGCAGTTTGTGACCGCAGTCTTCAAGGTCAGCCGGGCTTCAAGACCTGAGTGTCCCCTTGCTCAGGCAATGCTCGCAGCCTCTAGTGTTCAAAATAAATAAATTACCTGCCAACGCTGTCCTTAGCTTTCGCCACGGTTTGGTTAAGTTTGAGCATGAGCAGTTCGTGGCCGTAGTCTTCAAGGTCCGTTGGGCTGCAGGGCCCTAGAGTCCCGTTGGTCAATCCCAATGCTCGCAGCCACTCGTGTCCATATAAATATAATTACCTTTCTAAGCTGTCCTTAGCTTTCGCCGTCGTTTCGTTATATTTGAGCATGAGCAGTTCGTGGCCGCAGTCTTCAAGGTCCGCCGGGCTGCAGGGCCCGAGCGTCCCGTTGGTGAGGCAATGCTCGCATCCACTCGTGTCCATACAGATGTCAGAGCAGTGTGAGGCGGGGTCCAGGTACTGCCAGCCGGTCATGTTGGTGTAGCACTCGCAAGTGTCGCAAACGCCGCAGTGGCCGTTACCAGAGCAAACTTTCTGCGGGGTTAAACAACAAATAACAATAAATTCTTTATTCCAATAGGTATTCAGTACATATTTTGTCTTATCACTTTACAGCTTTTTACTAATTAATTGAATTATATTATTATGACATTATATTATGATGAATTTACTGTGAAATTATTATTGATTCAATTTTAATATTTATTGTTCATATAAATTGAGGAGTTTACAAAATGTTGCACGGGAATATATACACTACATTTCTATAAAGTTACTAGATTTAGTGTTTTCTCAAATGTATTAACTGACGAGTACATTATAGTAATTGTTATTATATTTAATTATGTAATAAGAGATTTACTTAATGACAATAAATATTATCTTATCTTTTTATCTTATCTTTATCATTATAAGTAACATATAGGGACTGAAATAAAATTTGAAAAAAAAAAGCGTCTGGTGCCGATCTAAGTTTGCATCCGTATTTCGCCAGACATCAATTCCGAATATTGGAAAAAAATTGATAGACATATTCTTTATTGTCGCACCAAGAATAAAACTAAAAATACAAATTAAAACTTTAGGAAAGTGTCACATTGGGCGGATATAAATGGGATATGGGATTAAGCAATTTATTTCAGGCAACCGCTGCAAGGAATGGATTTAACAAGTGACGTAGAAGATGGGGCGTCAAAGATATACTTACGTTTAATATAAAAAAAGGAAATTCAAGTATTTATTTAGATTGATAAACGCTTTATTGCACAAAGACACAAAAAAACAGTGTAAAGACAGATAACACAACAAATAAAGTAAACAGTGTAACAATTTCGTGAAGGAAACGTACCAAAATCATCATCAACATTAGCCTAACACATGAACATGTTGAGATTTTAATGTAGCGTCCATCCGGTTACATGTACCTAAATAAGTTGATGTGAGAGCCACAAATGCAGTCAAATTAGCTGCAAGTAAAACATAGACCAAAATCCACGTGTTGTTTTATCTTTTTTGGTAGAAATGGCTGCATTTTTTATGCAATGCAGCAAAAATATGTATACATACTATGTTGATGGGACCACAAAGAACAGAACTTGTTAAAACTCTCGCCAAGTTTTATGGACAATAAACGGCGAACTTTCTGTAGTCGTTGAATCACAAACATCTTCGTGGAATTATGACTCACGAACCTCAAAATCTATGAAGATTAAAGCTTTATTCACTATGTGAAAAGTGAAACATGGCAGGTAACTGAGCGCCTGGTGGACGCAACGCGTGATCTGAAATGCTGGTGTTTGTTTGGCTCAACGTTGCCACTCAGCGAGATAATGCTGCCAGCATGCTGCCAACTGGCAGTAGTAGGCTTAAGATCTTGCTTTATTTTCAGACCTTCAATGTTGTGGTCTGTGGATAATCCAGTTGCTTTTTTATGTTAATAGCTGTATATGTATTGTATTTTGTTGTAGTTAATAAAGGCACATGCACTATTTAAAAAAAATGGTAGGTACGAGTACTCGTAACTACGCAGTAAGGAACGTAAAATAGTGAAATACCTAAAATATATCACACATTAACTCACAGATAAATCACTACTTATAGTTTTGTAGATTTTAATTAAGTATGTATCTAATATCCAATATGACAGTAAGTATACCTGGTGGAAGCAGCATCCAGAATATTATTGCAATCTATTAGGTACCTTGCGTTTTTCCGTTCTTTATGCGAGAACTTCGTGTTCTTATTCATCTGCCATTAGTTTTCAAAAGGTATAATTCGTTCTGGATAAATGATAATAAAATTTTCGAGTGTCGTAACAGCTTTATAACGACCGTGAAACATATTATTAGGACAAGTTGAGTGAATAAAAGTCGCAAAAAGCTTTGTGTGTAACAGTATTTTGGTCGCTTGTGAGTAGAGAACCGGATTTCGAACTTTTCGAGAACACATAAAGCAAACCAACGTGCTTTTGTTGTACAGAAGTTTGTATGAGTAACTACCATTCAGCTTTATTCTTCCGTTTTTATTGGGAATGTTGGTATGCGTAAGTATTCTGTATTTTTTGTTAATTAATATCTCAGTTTATTATAATAACTTTGTTGTGCTTTTGTAAAAAGTTAATTACTTTTTTCAATTTTCTGCAGCTTTTGATAGACTCTTGAGCTGAATTGTTGTCGCTATAAGTATAACAGTGCGGTTCCACCTTAAAATGTGTTTGCCACACTTGTTGACAACCAGTTAACGAAAACTCTAGCAGAGGGCGAATGGAGTTACAAAAGCTTTTTTGTCCGTCTAAATCGAGACAAACCTTGATAAAAGATAAAAACACTGTTGACAAACATTTAATTTGGTGTCCAACAGTGTTCACCATAAATTTTGTACTCACATTGTTCTTTGCTACGCATGGGACATCTCCACGTCCGCTATCTCCGCAATTTGACACCTCGCACTTATCGCCAGTCCTGGGAATCAAAATGATACGTAAATATTTCGTACATTACTGAAAACTCAATCATCGTTCTTTAAAAATTAGAATCAGGAATACATGCATAATTAAATTTGAAAAACTGTACCAGTTTATGCATTATTAAGCATAGGATTTTTTTTAGTCCCTTGATATCGTATGCTACTGTTAAGTAACATTATTTAAATAATAATCTACGCCATAAGGTGACCCTACCTCATTTTTTTTTAATTTTAAATGGAAAACACAAGCTAAGTTTAAGTTTCTGTAGTGTAACAAATAGAAATGAACGAAAGGATAGATCAATTACATTATTAGAATCTCAAAGCGAAATTCAAAGCTTTTCACTATAATTTGCTAATTGATTTTTTGGACTACTCGAGCGCGAGCTGATATATGTAGAGCCGTCTAATCCATAACATGAATGGTAAGAATCAAAATGGGATTGTAAAAGTCCATAAAATCCAAAAGGCAGTATAGTTAATTAAATTTAGGGCCATGAATAAAATTGACCCTGTTAATGCATTATTATAGCAGTAACGGATATCCTGACATCATTGTTTTGATTGTTTACTAAGCGAGTGATGTAGATGTAGCCACTGTTATAGTAAACATAACGTTCATGATTGACAAAATGTTTGGAGTCATGTTATGCATATAAATTACTATTTGGACGAATGCTATTAATAATAATGTAGGTTGTAGTACAGTAAAGTACATGCCAACGCTAATAATATGTTTGAAATGTAATTGAAATATCTAGGAGACCGCAAAATATATTTAATCCGAAAATTCTAGGTTCGAATCCTAGACCACGCATTGTCTTTTCGAACGTAGTGTAAAATATCCAATGAGCTACAAATGATTACGAAATTAGTACCTACGAAGAAAACTATTACTACTCGTATTAGGAATTCTGAGTGTTTGAAAATTCTTCCCATTGTCGAAGACATTATGTGAATGAGTATGTCTACCAACTCGTTTTTGTACACCGTGGGGGATTTTGGCCTAACCCTTTTTGTAATAAAAAAGACGCGCGTGATAATATATTAATTATTAAATATTAATATAATAATTATTTGTTACTAAAACAAAGAAAAACATTAGTTCTAATGCATATTGAAACGATTATCTCGAAATAACATCTGCGAATTGTCTCAAGAGAGCTTTTCTATGGAAATAGCACATGTCACCAAAGATTTGTGTCATTTATTTTTAAGCAGGCAATTCTGGTGAAAGTAGGGCTTCTTGAACCAGAGTTATAACCCGGTGGCCGAACGTGTTAAATATTGAGTTGATTTTATGTGATGAATGATATACTGTACTGTACCAGCCTTTTTAATAGTCCACTGCAGGACGTAGGCCTACCCACGAAGGGGGATTGGACCATATCCACCACGCTGGCCCATTGCGGGTTGGTGGATTCACATACGCCATCGAATTTCTTCTACGGACGTATGCAGGTTGCTTCACGATGTTTTCCTTCACCGAAAAGCCAGTGGTGTGAAATTCCGTACATAAATTCCGAAGAATTCATTATTACGGAACCGGGATTTGAACCCACGACCTCACGTTTGTAAGGCGGGTGTCACTACACCTCTAGACCACCGCGGCTTAGTGTAGTGTGTGAGTGATATACATACAAGTATTATTAGTAAAGTGCAGGTGAAAGAACAAAAGCTGTTCTATACATTTTATCAAGAAACAACGGGTGCTTTATATGAAACAGTTGATTTGTTGCGGATTTCAAAGTTGGTTCCAGATTAAAAGTGGTTCACAATAACGAAGAAAATCCCTACACTTTGTAGCGCAATATTCTGTACCTAAATGAAAGTTTTTAAAGCATTTTATAGCCAACACAAATAAATAGGAACATATTTGTCAGTTGAATATTCTAAAAACAGAACTTATTTGCGTAAGAACTCAAATAAGAATAAAACGAAGACGTACCTTCAGGGAAGTTGATAGACAGAAACCCCACAAGAAGGAAGATTCTCGGAAAAACAATGATAAATTCGTAATTATAGCGATGCAATAATATGAGGACACAAACAGATCAACAACGAATATTACTAATTAGTTATTTATTTTTAGTTAATTAGTTATACCTATGACTTATTCAAAGTCAATTAATTATATATTAAGGTTTTTCAAATTACTGAAGAACCAATTAGAATTCTTCCATAATGACAATTTGAAAAAAAAATGGTTTTCTTCTGAGGGATATCTATTACTAGACAAAGAATCTATTCCATTTAGTTAGGAATTGTCTCATTGGAAATAGGTAGGTACGAGTACATAGAGAGTTTGTAAAACTGATTGAAGAGTTTTGTGACATTAATTTTAGAGCTCATTGCGTTGCTGATAGACGCGACGATTTTTTTTTGCAAGCAAGCGCATTTAGATTAATGACCAATCATTAATATAAGCAAGTGTATAATTATTCTTTAAGTAGTTTATAAGCGTGACCGAAAGTATATATGTATTTATATTTAGCCATTGATACGAAATGATGATGTTGATAGGTGTGACCGATTTTTTAATGAAGTTTTAATGTTTCTGGCACCGCGTAAAAATGGTTTGCCATCCGTGACTTAGGCGTATAATGAATTGTAGCTACTAGCCAGTACAGCTAATTATTTATAATCAGTATTAAATTAGCTATATAGTTCCCATTATGAAATAGGTCATATTCCTGAGTGAGCAGTTTCCGAGTTCCGTGAAGAGTTGGCCGAAGTAGAGACATTTGTCCGAACGCGTGATTCATGCTCTACTCGCTACATGACGAGTTGGGGGCACAGATGTTCATTATCTGCGACCACTTGATATTTTACCCAGGAAAAATAACTTATACTCCCATCATATTTAAAGTAATGTAGACGATTTTTAGGAACTGGTATTTTTCACCTCACTAAAGAATACGACTATCCTTTTCTACTAAATTTATATGAGTCAAAAGGAAAAAAAACCGCATTGAGTATACGTGGTGCAATACGGAAAAAACATGATAATATAATTGGAATAATTAAAAGAACTTTACAGCATACATGTTCTTTACATGCTCATTAATTAATCTCTACGAGACCCTCGTCTCAATAACTATATAAATAAATATTAAAATTGGGTATAGAGCTTTTAAAATCGGTCGTTCCCGAAAGTTCTACTAGTAGAACTACCGGGACAAAATTTTCCTGGTAGTCCTACCGTAGAACTACCGGGACAAAATTTTCCTGGTAGTCCTACCGTAGAACTACCGGGACAACATTTTCCTGGTAGTTCTACTGTAGAACATTTCGCTTTTAGGGCTCATAAGGTCGAATTTTCTACAAACCTAAATTTTCATTACGTTAAGTAACTTAAGTTCGTATAAGCCGGGTGGCTAGCCCTGGTGTCAGTTTTTAAGCCGCTTGAATTGTCAGCATTTGGATGGGAGACCGTGGGTGGCAGTTTCTAACTGAGCGCTGCCGTGGCTCGGATGACACGTTAAATTGTAGGTCCCAGTTGTTTTAACCATTTAGCCATGTCAGAGACTTTCATAACGTTGAATATAACACAGGGATTTTTACACAACATTTTTTAGTTTTAATAAATATATACAGATGTGTAATTCAGATGACAAAGTGACAGCTGTCATATTCTGGAATTCGTACTAGAATTGCACGACAGGTGTCAAAGTAACAGCTGTCTAAGTGACAGCTAGGTCAGGCAGGCGCAAGGCATGCTAGTTAATCACCAGGTACGCTAGGTATGCGATTAATACGCTAGGTACGCTAGACCGGTATAGGTCACCAGGGGCCGTGGCAGGTGCAGATTCCGCACTGGTAGTCGCCGTTGTCGCTGCAGCGCGGTGAATTCCGCTCGCACTTGTTGCTGCACGCGACGCCAGGTCGATAGTCATGTATAACTCACCAGGGGCCGTGGCAGGTGCAGATTCCGCACTGGTAGTCGCCGTTGCCGCTGCAGCGCGGTGAATTCCGCTCGTTCTTGTTGCTGCACGCGACGCCAGGTCGCTAGTCATGTATAACTCACCAGGGGCCGTGGCAGGTGCGGATTCCGCACTGGTAGTCGCCGTTGCCGCTGCAGCGCGGTGAATTCCGCTCGTTCTTGTTGCTGCACGCGACGCCAGGTCGCTAGTCATGTATAACTCACCAGGGGCCGTGGCAGGTGCGGATTCCGCACTGGTAGTCGCCGTTGCCGCTGCAGCGCGGTGAATTTCGCTCGCAATTGTTGCTGCAAGCGACGCCAGGTCGCTAGTCATGTATAACTCACCAGGGGCCGTGGCAGGTGCAGATTCCGCACTGGTAGTCGCCGTTGCCGCTGCAGCGCGGTGAATTCCGCTCGCACTTGTTGCTGCACGCGACGCCAGGTCGCTAGTCATGTATAAGTATAACTCACCAGGGGCCGTGGCAAGTGCAGATTCCACACTGGTAGTCGCCGTTGCCGCTGCAGCGCGGTGATCTCAGTTCCTTGTCCTTGCTGCATGCGCACGCGCACGGCACGTGATACTTTATCCTCGCCTGCTCTGTCGTGTTCTCCACCTTTACGAGAAATATGGACCAGGTGAGACGAAGAAGATAAGAGAAACGTAAATAATTTTTGAAAGTATGTGTCTGTCGTCTATAAAGACACCTCTATAAAATGACGAAAAATTCATTTAAATATTTCTGTGAAGTTATCAATAAGCTGCGCGAACCCCCACTTCTCACTCCACTGCGCAACGATTCACCTCGTGTTCGCAGAAGGTACTAAGCTTTTATAGTTAATTAGCTTCCTGGTTAGTGTAATGTAATTTGTGAACTTTTGTTTCTAAGGGTTCTATGGCGTTGGCATGGTTTTTCACTTTAAAATCCCCCAAATTTAAAATACTTAGAACAAAAAAAAATGTTTGAAATACAAACCTTTACGCTGACTTCAACAAACTCTTCTTCGCTGCTGTTCTTCACACTACAGAAGCCGGAATTGACTATGGTCTCGATGTAGATCTTACATTTGCTGCCGTCGCACGTTGTCTTTGCTGCTGTTACGTTATCTGGGCGCACGTAGACGTAGCTCTTGTCCTGCGTCGCACTTTCAACCTTGGGCCAAACCTGTTAAAACAATTATAGTTATTTATTCGTTCATTTAGGCAATCTACAGAGAAGTAACATCGAAACTAACACCCGGACTCCGGAAAATTGAAAGATTTAAAGATTTTTTTTCCACCCGCAGCATCGACGACGCTCGGTCATAAATTAGCATTTTAATACATTATTAGCAGCATTTATTTCAATATTATGTTATTGGAGAAACTATATACAATGCATTCATTCCCAAAATTCTGCATACTTTTATAGGATTTTACATTTTGCTCAAATAAAAGCATTCGTAGCGAAAATGTACAAATAAGCGAGTTTCAATAACTTAAATACTTAAATCTTAAAAAAATAATGCATGACAATGCATTTACAGTTTACTGTAAGTAGATATTTTTCTACCATTGCTGGGTATTATTTTGAGGAATATAAAGCTGGCGTGGCGTGGGATGGAAAGTTGCATACGTTTGTATGTCATTACATCGCTAGCCCCGCTCCGTAATTATAATTTACATCGTAATTACATTTGTAATAACCATCATAATCTTGTGCCTAAATTGTAGTGATTACTGTCGTTTGTAGTAGGTTCGGTTAAATAGCGTCGCATGATAATTACTATTGTAAGGATGGTTGAGAAACCAGTTTTGTATCTGCGTTCAACATTTTAATGTAAGAAAACCAATTCATTTCTGAACAGTTAAGCTTGTTAAATAATTATAGTACATAATGTTTCTATTTGACGTAATTTTGCACTAAGTTTAGATTGTCCTGCGTTTTTGTTAGTTATAATTTAAATTTTAATTCAGCTTATAAATACTCCATTCTCAACCTTTCATGGACAGTTATGTTGACGCAAATTGTAAGCAAATGGCAATCCATAAAATCCTCATGAGTGAATAACATAAAACTAATACGTGCATCAAATTCAAGTGATAGGTAAAGTCATTGAATCATCAATCGTGTACAAATCAATCACGATATATTTCTCCTTTGAAGTTTAATTAGTTTAGAATTCGAAAATCAACAGTAGGTTTACAAGTTATTCGCTTTGACACCCATTTTTGTTCCATCAGTAAGACACTAAGCTGCTTGCGACCATTTGCATGTAAAGTGCAATGCAGTCTTATTTTTATGCATTCGTCGATGCGTCGATTATTCTGCACGCGCATATGACGACTTAACATTCTTGACGCTATAATTGCGAGTGCGGAGCGTGCTTTATCTGATCTAAAGGCTGATTATACTTGACTGTTTATGATAATTTCGATCGTATGTAGATAAAAATGTAAGATTAAGATGGATCTGCTTATTATTTATTGTTAATCAGATTCTGATGATATATACATTTTTGTTCTACCATTTTAAGTACGATATAATACGTAGTTTGTGACTACCTCATTAAAATGTGCCTATTTTTTGTTTTGTTTTCTGGATTTTTACGAAAGAAAGATTTTTTTACAGTGAGACTGTACTCTAATTAATAACAATATTCCACTGTTGAACATAAACTTTCCCTACACAAAGGGCTATTGCGCCATATCTACCACTCTGGTGCAATGAAGGTTTGTGGATTCAGATCCATCATAGAATTTCTTATACACACGTTGTCAGGTTTTCGCACAGGAAAAGCCAATGATGCGAAAATCCGTACCCATAAGTCAACCAGAACTCATTGGTACGGGGTCAAGATTGCATCCTCGATGAATAACGCGAGAATTACTATCGGTCTTTTTACCGGATAGTATCGAATCAAAAAGCTTACGTCATTCCTAATGATATTATAAATCCGAAGTGTGCTTGTTTGTTTGTTACTGTTTCGCGGACGAAACGGAGCGTTGGATCGACATGTTTTTTTGCATGAATATAATTAAAAAATCGGACGATGGCAGGCTAATACTACGCGGGCAAAATTTAGCAGAGAAATAAAAAGTTATCCTAGCTTTAATTACCTGTAAATGCAGGCTAGGAGTGGAGTAACTTAAAGCCAGCCTATCTTTGATGCCGATGACAATCGACTTCTGCTCTTCGACCGGCTCCAGCATCTGGCCAGGGCGGTGCTGAGACTCCAAACGCGTCGGCATTTCGGGGTCTTTGCACCAGTCGTCGGTAACGAAGTATGAACAGTGCTCTTTCTGTAAAAGAAAACAATAATTATAATTAAAAAAACTTTTTAAAAAACGAATCAAACGAGCCGAAACTAGATGGGGTTGGCTCGTTTCATTACAGAGTTCCTATGACCACCTTTCAGCTCATCAGACCCTGGTTACTATGAAAGACAAACTACTCGTCAAGGACGATTCAAATGAGCCGAAACTCGATGAGGTTGTGTCGTTTCTAGATAACATAGGGGCTGTTCTTTAATGATGTGTAGATTTATAGAATCTATTTATATGCTCTTCTGTTTTCGTTGAGCCGTTATCATGGAGGTTTAGGGAGAATTTTCATATTTTATAAAGTTTTCATGCATTTTACGTTATTTTAGTTGCAAGATAAACCTAGAATACTACAATCTCATTCATTGATTTGTTAGTTACTACATATTTATCATCATGTGAAATGTCCTACCTAATGGATGATGTGAATGTACGTACCTGAGTTTAAATGTTTTCATACAATAAACTAGTAAACATGACGCAAACAAAGTATATGAGGAAATATACAGGGTTATTTCTAATCAATTAGCATCCTCTTAGGGGCTTATTCTGTACATCAAAATAACAACTTTTGTTCTACGACTTTTGTTAAAACTCAAAAAAAAATCAGCTGTTCCATACATTTTGTCGAGGGTGAACGACATTTTTCTATGGAACAACAACTTTTTTTTTTTGAGAATTAATAAAAGTCGTAGAACAAAAGTTGATAGTTTTGATGTACAGAATAAGCTCCTAAAAGGATGCTAATTGATTAGAAATAACCCTGTCTAATACCTAACATATTAACTGACTCGATTTTTCCTATGAAGATGACGTTGTACTAAGCATATTACACTACCTATTTTTCATGCATTGCATTAACGTATATTGGCCTTAGAAAAATATCAATCAATCTAGGTATTCACTTTAATCCTATATGATTACTATGGACAAATATGGAGAGTAGTATCATATTAACGAGTCAATTATAAAAATATTTCTCAGTAAGGAAAAACACGCATTTAATAGCAACCGGTACCAACTAGTCCGTACGTACCTACTGTACCTATAAGTCTTGGCGCCAAAGTCTAGACCTGAAGCTTAAGCTACAATTATTTGCATAGCTTTGCAACTTGATTAACGATTCCTGCTCTACTACTCTACGAAAGAATATAACTATATACGTATTTAAGAATAACAATGTAATACTAGTAAGTATAAGTATTTGAAAATAACAATGTAAATAAAAACCCTTTATTGACTAGATTTCGAGAGACATTCAGGGTACCAGGGTATGTTGCCAACTATTAGCGATTAAAATCAGTGTTTCAAGTAATTATATGGTTTAAAGACGTGGCCCCTAAAGACATTGCAGCTGAATTTATGCATTGACTGTGACTAACTTGATTTACTGGATGCAGCAAGGGCGTGAAATTGTTGAAATGGACCGTGGCTTTACCGTGCTCTAGCTGAGATATTGACTTGTGATAGACATCTAGTTTCATTGTTCACAATCATATTAACTTTTTAAGCAAAAAATAATCACATGCTCAAAGCAGGGGTAAATCATTTAGACACAGCAGTATAAAATTGGATGGAAGAAGCTCGCATCTAATATGCTCCAGCTGCTGTTATGCTTACATTTTCTGCCTTGTAATTTGAACTAGTTATGATGTGATGTTTATTGTTTGATACCCTAATTCATGAATTGTAATTGTTTAAAATTGCATTTATCATCCACATTCTTCTTTATTCAACTGCTGAGGTCTGTCGGTATTAGCTTGCATCTTACGCTGTCATCTACATCAGCTCATTAAAATATTCGAAATGTTGACTTTATCAGTTATATCATCAGTCAGCTATCAGTGCTATACTTTCGAATGCATAAAGTCAACATGACATATTTATTTAGTACTGATGTATGCAGAGAACGAGACATTTCCATTAACAGTAACTCTAGGTAGAGTCTGTCGGGCGCCACGGACGTACCGCCACCAAGTAATGACCAGTGGGCAACTTGTTTATGCACTATGCAGACATGCCTTACGCAGTCACAGCTTATGGACATCAGCTGTAAACGTTGTTGAAACTAGCTAGAGTTAGTTGACTGTTGCTTTGAGTAGGTAACACTGAAGCTTTTGCTACAAGCTTTTGCTACTGTGGGCAGTAACCAGCGGGGCAATTCTGTTAACCGATCTCGTTGCTGAAGTGACGCGTTCTTGAGCTTCTCTCGTTTTTTTGACAGCTTTGAGCTATCAAAACTGTCAGTAAAGCGAGAGGGGTTCGGGAGCGTATCACTTCGGTGACGACATCGGTTGACAGAATTGCCCGGCTGATCACCATTATTGTTCATAGGACGTTCACTGTTGGACGTACATAGGTCTTTTCTATAAATCTCGAATAAGACGGGTTGGAAGCGGTGGACATGTAGAGCAATCCTACGGTCGTCTACCTTTTTAACCGACTTCCAAAAAGAAGGAGGTTCTATGTTCGTCTGAATGTATTTTTTTTTTGTATATGTTCATCGATTATTTCTCCAATTGTGAACCGAATCGAAAAATTATTTTTTAATTCGAAAGGGTATACTAATCAAATTAAAATTTTAAATAAATTGGATGAGCCGTTTTTGAAAAATAAACAATACTGTAAACAATTCGAGCGAAATATTCGAAAGGCGGTTTTGCCATATGTTCTCTACGGTGTACTCATTAGTGTAGCTAAATATTTTCTCCAGGGAGCTACTCACTTACGTGCACTCTAGATTAATTAAAAGTATTGACTATACATTTTTCTATCGTATTCGAAGAAGTTTCTAGAACTTTGAACTATGGAAGCACTTGTCTGACAAACTCTAGTAGATTACTGGAGTCATTTATCAACTATTTATTATTCATTAGGATAATTGAGGTGTAAATATATTTTGATAATGAAATGTGAGTAGGTACTAAAGACAAGATAGATACATAATGTATAATATCATAGTTTGACGTAGGTTCGTATTGCACAATGGGACACTTTCTATTGTCCATGCCTTTATCTACCCGTTTACAATAGAATCGATACGTGTTTAGGCAGGGGAAAAAATTAGACGTACCATTATTCTATTGTTGTATATCTTTAAGAGTAAAAACCAAAAAGGGTGCCAGTGGCATAGACAGCACAGGTCAACGGTGCTTAAGATAATATCCTTACTAATATTATAAATCCGAAAAGTTTGTTGGTTTGTTGGTTTGTTACTCCATCACGCACCAACGGAGCAACGGATTGACTTGATTTTTGGCATGGACATAGTTAAAAAGGCGGAAGGAGCTTTAGGATACTTTTTATCCCGAAAAATTGCATAGTTCCTGTAGGACAGGACAAAAACCATCGAAAGCGAAACTGTCGCCACTATCACAAAGACGCTAAGTGATTAATTCCTCTATGACGCTAATATGGACTAACGAAACGTCACAGCCAAACGTAATTGGATGACAGGTGACATTGTCTGCAGACTTTTATAAATCACAAGTAGCATGGCAAGGGGACAAATTGTTTTTCCACCATTATATCCCCTTGAAGAGGAAATAAAGTATGGATTAAAAATGACAACTGACATTAAAATTGGATAAAATGTTATTTTACCTCTGCATGCTACATGTTACTATGACGTTTAATACCAGGCCGTCATTTTGTCTGACATTTAAAATATTTTTAAATCTTCTATCATTAGAGGTTTAACATGTTTCTTTATTCTACCTTTATGGTATACATCATACTTTAATATTATCAATCCGAAAAGTTTGTTGGTTTGTTCCTCTTTGACGCAGCAACGGAGCAAAAGATTGACCTGATTTTTGGTATGGATACCTTTGGTTTAAAAGACAAAGTGATAATAGGATACTTTTTTATCTCGAGAAAATTCGTGATTCCCATGGGATAGGACAATAACTGTTTCTCAGCAATGGAGCAACGGATTGACTTGATATTTGGGGTGGGCATAGTTTGGAAGACGGAAAGTGACATAGGATTCTTTTCATCCCGAAAAAATTGTGGTTCCCGTAGGACTTAACAATAAATTTTTCTCAGCAACGGAGCAACTTGCCTTGGCTTATTGCATGAATATAGTTTGAAAGACGAAAAGTGACATAATAGGCCACTTTTTATCGCAAAAACTTTAACAGTTCCCGTAGGATAGGATAGAAACTAAGTGAGCGGGCTGCGGTAGCAGCCGTCTAAGCGCCAGAAATAACCTGTCATGGCAAGTTTAGGACGTTCCTACATTTTTCGCACTCCTTCGCGGCACTCAACAGAGCTAGCCCAGACTCGGGCTCCATAACGGAGCTTGCGCTCTCGCCATAATGACGGAGTGTTTCGGAGCACAAGACACATCGTCATCCACCACTCTGGACTAACCAGTACTGAACGTCAGACAGCATTCCAACGCCCTGGTCCCAGTGCAGCGGGTCAGTCATAGTAGCCCAGCGCCTGCCTCTTCAACTGCAGAGGGCAGTGAGAACGGCCATCGCGATACCGACACCTCTCTTCCCCTGCAGCCCCACTGCGTCTGCCAACACGTTGACGGCCTAGCGGAAGGTAGGGTAGGTGGCGGCACCCACACCACCAGTTCCATATATCCCTCCGCGGCCCCTAATCCGCGGCTGTCATATCAGAGTCCAGGAAGCAGCCTTGCTTTATGAAACTGAGAAGGGTTATTCCCAGCAAGTAACTGGAGATAGAGAGACAGAAAAGAAGCCACACCCAGCGCAGCAGGAGGAGCTGGAGTTCATATGCCTGGCAGACGGAGCAGCACTAGAGCAAAATCTTAACCGAGAAATTAACATATTTACAGACGGCAGCAAAGTTAAAGGGAAAGTTGGGGCGGCATTATCCATTTGGGATGATGCCGCTGAGATCAGTACCCGCAAGCTGAAATTGGCCGATTGGTGCTCCGTGTACCAGGCCGAGTTATTGACACTTCTTGAGGCTACCGAAAAAGCAAAAATCTTTTGTGACTCCAGGTCTGCACTGGAAACGGTAGTTGGCGTATCTTCCCTCCATCCCTTAGCAGTAAATTCAAAGCGAACATAAAGTTGCTACACGCACAAAATAAAATAGTGAAACTTTATTGGATTAAAGCACACGCGGGGATGGAGGGAAATGAGAGAGCGGACCAGCTAGCAAAGGAAGCAGCACTGCACTCGAAGTGCAGACCTATTTACGATAACTGCCCCGTTTCATTCGTCAAGCGAGAAATCCGAAAGGACTCTCTTGACGATCGGAACCGGCGTTATCAGGATGGCCACACAGCGGCGGCAACCAAAACATATTTTCCGGATGCAAGGGCGGCATACAAGATCGTAAGAGAAATAGCACCAGTGGGAATCATAACTCAAGTGCTGACGGGGCATGGTGGGTTTTCCCAATACTTACATCGATTTAAGTTGAGGGAAAGCCCATCGTGCATCTGTGAACCCACAAAAGAGGAGACTCATGTGCAGTGGCACATAATCTTGGAATGCCCAGTTTATGGAAAGCAGAGATTTTATTTAGAACAAAAAATTGGAATTAATATAACACGTAAAAACCTTAGAAACAAATTTATCGATTTTTGCACAAATATTTGTAAAAAAGCAATAATTAGGAACAAGTAGGTATAAACTTTGCTGTACCATTGTAATGTTTATTATAACTGCAAACAGCCAAAAACATTGAAATATAGGTATAGTTTTTATTCGTTTGTAATTAAGACCCCTGACCCTTGCATATACACTCCAACCTTGCATTCCTTTAAGGTATTTTGATATTTGTCGGTTAGGTTATTAGGTTTCGCAGCCGACATAAACATAAGCCAAAATCAAAATATAACGCGGGCGAAGCCGCGGGTAAAAGCTAGTAATTTAATAAATTCATTGTGGTTGTAAGGTTATCCCATGGAATCCGACAAAATTGCAAGCAAAGTCATGATGCTAATCGCGAGAAGGTCTTGTGTTGGACGCAAGTTATGCAAGGATCTTCCAACTGTTTAAGTCTTTGCCTGAATCTCACAATAGAATGCACACATGTAAGGCAACTATTTTCCAAAATAAGAATTTAGCACCATTTGTTTTTCCTGTCGTTCTACATAAACGCATGAAACAGTGACCCACATAAATAATTAACATAATAATCATTATCAATAATCATTAAAATAAAATTGCTTCAAGTATGAAAAATGAACTTTGATTTTAATTGAATTTTCCCATACAATTCTCGTACTATGCTACGAGTAACTTTACTCATAGCCATTTATATTTAGATTAAAACTTATAGGTGATGCGGAAATTATCTCTTCGGTCCTAAATAATACAGTGTGCAATTTTCCCATGCAACATGCAATATTCATGGTGTAATTACCAAGCGAGATGAGCCTGGTGGGGCTCACTCCCACGTCCTGAGACAGTAACGTATGGAAATCTGCAAGAGTAGTCCGAAGAACAATGCTGTTTCAAGTTTGAGGTGGCAATGAAACGGATTTACTCGTTTTGAAATTGGATTTATGTTGACAGAAAGGGTTTAAAACAATGGGACATAGTTACTGGTTCATGGGTTGACGACTAAATAGTGAGGGTTAAATTTTTACTAACATTATAAACCCGAAAACGTACCTATATGTTGGTTTGTTTGTTACTCTTTTACGCAAAAGAGATGGGTCGACTTGAATTTTTGCACGGATGTAGTTTAACAGTCAGAAAGTGCTAAAGACTGTCATAGTCTTCTTTATCCAAAAAAAGAAAAGGTTTGTATGGTATTACACAAAATTCAAATATCACGAGGGCACAGTCGAAGACAAAAGCTAGTCTGAAATAATTTTTGTCTTCTATAGTTGACCAGTAAAGATATATTTATATATTCAGACTTTTCTAAGTATTAATCTAATAATCTAGTAAAAGCTTGTAAATGTATGTGTATTTTACCCCTGGGAGGCAACTCTACGACTATTTGGAAGGTAAGTAAAATGTAGACATTTCACAACAGAAGTCTACGCAATAGAGTCGAAATAAAAAAAATGCTGTAGCGGCAATTACTACCGAACAACATAATATTTCAAGAAAAGAATATGATTTTTCTAGTACCAAGATTTGACATCAATTTCTCTACGAGTACACTGCTCTTAACGAATACCTATAAATATATGAGTTCATTGTAAAATGATAGAGCAGGTCATAAATAAACAAAATAGTTTTATAGTGGAATATAATATAATCATTGCGGTATTAGTAGATACAAAATTGGTATCATAACATTACCACTGGAGATTGGATAGCTTTCTCAAGCTGGCATGGGTGGTAAACCCTGGACTCCATCAAAGCGGAATAGAGCAGAGATGTGTGGAGTTAGGCAGAGCGTTTACTTGTTGAGCGTATACTGTTAACCCATTGTACATTAACGAAAGACGGACCCAAGATTATTTTGTGGGAGGGGCACAAGAGGCAGAAAAATAAAAAAAAAACTTCACAATTCCAGCCAGAAATAAACAAGAGTTTCACTTTCTGTTATTTTATTCATATATGTTAACAACTCTGATAATTTGATTTGCTTCTATCTAAGTACGTACTGTGAGGGATCACCACAATTCACAAAAATACCGTCCTTTCTGGGGCGGTTGCGCCCTAGTTTACCTCTGCTCTTGGCACATATGCCAGACTTATTTGCTTAGCAAAGAACAAATCACAAGCTGTGCTCCACTCAAGACCGTGACCGCTAAGTACTAATTGTATTGTATTTGTACATATATCTTGCATAATAAATAAAGTATGAAAGTATGAAATATGGCATTTATACAGTGGACTCACGATATGTTATGCTGTCCTTCTCAACACATTACAGCTCCGGTCCGTTTTGGTAGAGTATGTGCTTTAACCTCGTAAAATTATATCTAACTAGTAAGAGTGCAATAAACCTTTGTTAGTGCATAAAACGTAGCATGTGGGAGTCAAGATAATGCAGATGTAGATGATAGTTCTCGCCCTATTTTGATTGGTACTGTTGTCTTGTTCGTTTGCATAATGTCGGAAAGAGGCAGGAACATCGATAGGAAAGTTTGAGGTAGGCTTAGGTGTGGGTGGTAAGAAACAGCTTAGAATGTTGTTCCCGTGTTGCGACATCCTTAACTTAAACCAGTCAGAGATTATGGCATAGGAAGTATGATATAGTATAAGCTTAGATTATATAAATGACATTTATATTATGATCTAGCTAGCGTATTTGTTGTAGAACATTTTTGACGGGGCGTGGTAGCTATGACTGGATCACCCTTTAAGGGTAAGTATTTTCAAAAGTGGACTAAGTACAGTAAGTACACTTTGTAGATTTAATAATGTCGTTTAACCTAGTCTCGTTGATATAAACAAGTACTCGTATTTATGTTCAATAATTAATTTGCCACAATGAAGGTATGTTATTGTGCATTTTATTACATTACTAGATTTTGCCCGCGGTTTCGCCCGCATGATATTTCGAGGCCCTACCTTACCACCCTTAATAAAGGAGGTGGAAAATAAAATAAAAAACAAAAAAATCGATTTGACATTTCTTGAAGCGCACGCTAGAATAGCTCGCAGATGGCAGAATTTTTCCTACTTACTTAACACTGATATTGTTATAAAATGGTAAGTTTACGCAATATAATTATAATTTATAGCCTATATGTTATTCCGATGTATAAGCTATATAATTGCAAAGTTTCATCTCAATCCGTTAAGTAGTTTTTGCGTGAAAGAGTAACAAACATCCATACATGCATCCATCCATCCTACCATCCATACAAACTTTCACGTTTAAAATATTTGTAGGATTTTACATAATTAAGTATATTTATGGTTCTGTCGTTATCAGGAAATATATATATTACCTATTAGTTAAGCGGTTAAGGTATACGGAGCGTAATTACATAAAGTTGAAATAAATTGCTGTTCAGCGACTAATGGAAAAAAATACCCGGAAATTTAATAATGTTATCACTGAACATTATTTATCAATAATATCTTCATCGATATTAATTAAAACATTACTGGTATAGCCCGAATCAAACTTTTTGGCAGCTATGATGTTAGCTACGAGCTGTGGATAACCGAATCCTGAGTAATGTTCACTTACAGCAGCGCGAGGATTGCGTTATCCGCAGTTTGTAGCTAATATTACAACCGCCAGTAAGTTTGATTCGCCCTTTACCTACTTTAGGTATTTATTGATTCAATTCAGATTTACGTTTATTACTTTATCTACAAAATAGTTACCGTGTAAATTAATATTGAAGTGAAACTTCTAATGCGACTTCCAACAAGGTTGCGCTAAACGTTTAACACTACTCGTACCATGGAGGGGGTATGAAAGCACTGAAGTTTCACTTCATCCGCGCGGAGGGACTCCACTTGCAATTTTTCATTAAGAAAAGCATCAGAAAAGTATAATCTCGTTCATAATTTTAAACGATCACTAGATGATGCCATTCTGCGAAACAGTATAACTAAAATATAAGTGAGTAGAGTATAGCTTTACCTAAGTATAATAGTGATTTTTAAAATAATGAGATCACCCGCATTGTGTTTAGCTGTAATGCCATACCCCGTCATTTCTAAAGAGAATAATAAAAAATATCACCATGAGAAAAAAATTTATTGAAGTACTCCACAAAACAATTTAAGCAAAAACTGGAGAATAGACTACAGTGTAGTCGCTACACTGTACCCTTGTTTTAATTTTTTCCAGTGTTTTCAAAATTATAAATTAGACAAGTAACAAGTAAGGTTCTTGGTTGCCTGGAAGAAATCGATTAAAGCGATAAGGCCGCCATTTAGTATCACTAATTTGTAATGTTTTGTTCATGTACTTTGTTTGTTTTATAATGTGGTTAAGCTAATACCTAAAGGATTATCTATCTATCTACTCGTAAGAAAAAATAGCTAACCATGTTAAAAGTAGATAAAATTACTTATCTATACTTTAGCAAACATATTTTATTCAATCGTTAAAAAGAAAAGATGATTTAATAGCTATTATTTTTTACAATATATAACTCATACAGGTGGATTATTGGTGGTTGTAAATTATCACCAAATGAAGTCCCAACTCGGTGTGGCCTCGTGGCAGACCCCCTGCTAGATGACGAGACGAATTGAACACCTTAGATCCAAATTGGCAGGAATTAGCACAAGACTGACCAAACTTTAATCTCAAGAAGCCTTTGCCCAACAACGTGACAATACAGGCTCACAAACAAACTCATACATGTGATATGTATTAAATGCTGATGTTATATTCTACCTCTACCCTAACTCTAATAGGTACTGAAGTTTATTTACCCAGACACTTCATATACTAAAAGGTCATTGTCCGTATTACAATATGTATAAGCCGAAGCAAATAGGATGAAACTCGCCCGAGACACTGTAAACAAGTCGGAAAAATCGACCGAGCGTCTGGCGTTACTCCAAACGGCTATAAGTGCAATGACACTGACATTTCAGTCTCTATTTGTCGTATTTCCGGAACATTTTGCATGGTTATGAATGATAGCTACGAAAATAACGACCGACAAAATGATAGGGGATAGCATTTGAAAGTGCTCTCACACGCGCATTTGTACATATTGGACTATACAGTGAAATGTTTTTAGAAAAAAAAAAGAATTAAATATAAAATTGAAAAAAGCTTAGAACACTGTGTTGTAATAACTTTTCATTTAACGAAGTTATAAGATAAAAAGCTATTTAGAAATGGTGTACTAAATCAACATAAATATTTTGTTACCGTTAGTAAGATCCAAAGTCAAAACTCAATCTCGCCCTAAAACACAATACAAAATGATAAATATACCACACTAAACGTATTTTGGATCTCCCGACCCTTTGGTTTCTATTTTTAGAGATACATAAACTGATAAGTCTATTTATCTATTATGTAAGTGCTAATATATAGATTGTTACAAATTATTCATGCTGATAGATACACAGATAGATTTTATTAGTATTTATGAAGAACGTAAGCTATCGCATACATTGCATAAGTTTACTACGATAACAAAGAAACAATGTTATGGCCGCAATAACATTGATTTCAAAAAGGTTGTCAATCACTATTCGCGGCATTATAATCGACAATTTGATATAGTCACTTATATCGAATTAGAAAGAAAGTGAATGCAAAGAATCATCATTTATCATCATCATCAACAGCCCGTGAACACTCACACTTCTTCACTACCTAATTTTTGTACCCCATTCCTCCCGGCCCAGTTATGAAAGAAGCGTTTGCTCATTCTTTATTATAATAAACATAGTATGGTAAGCATATAAAGTCGCTTCTTTCAGGCGTAATGAATAAATTGAAGTTACGTGCATAAATCACAAAACCACCACCTGCTCTTCGATTTCAACTCATATCTCCAAAGATTGCGATAGTGACCCAACCGCTCGTGAAATAGCATGCCCTTTGAGGGCTTGCGCAAGGCGTTAACTTAAAAACTGAGATGTTTTACACATTATACGTGTTAATGGGTAAATGGAGCAAGGGTTAATTGCATTGATTGATATGCAATGGGATCTTTCATTTGTATAACCTTTTCGGGTTACTCATTTAATGTTATCGCTGTTCTTTCATTTGTATAACCTTTTCGGGTTACTCATTTAATGTTATCGCTGTATCTTGGGCGGAGTGGTGCGACGATAATTATAAGTTCAAGTGGCATATACGAGTAAATTGAAGGCAGATTTAATACAGGGTATACTTGCAAGACAGACTTAAATATAAAGTCAAGGATAAAGTACATTGACTATCAGAGATGTATATGTTTTTAGTTTATACAACGTTTACTAAAAGACCAAATCCGAAATTCAAAAAAATTAATAGCTGTATAGAGCAGCTGTCTTTATTTCGCGATTTAGCAGTTTGTTTCGTTGTAAAAGTTATTTGTAACGATGTGCACATATACACCTTCGAAAGTCCCTGTAATTTGCAAAACAACACCCCTGTATATGGAGTACAAACTGAAAATATGATTTTAGTGATCGTTGAATCTTTAAAAATACCTATAGTCTTACTAGCTGACCCGGTGAACTTCTTTCACCATCTGTCAACTGTCAATGACAACTATTCCATGCAGAACCATTTTGTATGGGAAAATTCAATTCACATTATTACTATATTACTATACTTAAACTCCCTACATTTTTCTATTTTCTCACCGTTTAAACCTTCCCTTAGCTTCCACAGATATTGCAAGACCAAAATTAGCCAAATCGGTCCAGCCGTTCTTGAGTTTTAGAGAGACTAACAACCACAATTCATTTTTAAACATATAGATACGAGAAATTTGGTAAACTAAGTGAAATTCTGCGATAATACACTTTGATAATGCAAAATAATAGAAAATTTATGTATAACCTATAGGTAAGTGACATTATGCATTGTAGTAGGTAACAAATCTCATCGCGGTCAATGATAAGTTAATGAATGAACAAACAATTTAATTCGACAGTAACTATTAGAAAGGTCGAGTCAAACAAGTTTTGAATCAATACAAATAACTGTTTATTTCCATATACCCAGCTGTTGCAATTGAAGACTTCATTATCTTGCAATAGGCGCCAAATTGTATGCCATGGCCGTTCGAAGTGATTTAACTCTTTTCAATTGAAATACAAAGAAAAAAATGTAACAAAAAGAGTCTTACTGTAATTGAACAGTGTTTCAAGCAGCGGGAATAATTGTTTGTTTACTTTTTGAGTAAAACAAAAAAGCTTATCTAACTTTAAAAACAGGACAAGGATAAATTATTTCACAGGGATGAAAATAATATGTATTTATTTGATAGTTATTTTAAGCATAGCACTTTATGGTGTTGCCACGAGCCAGAAGCCAATTTGTATCGAGTTACACAGAGGGCCAATATTCTCCGGCATCCCAAAACAACAGAAGAATGTTTAGAAAAGGCATTTCAAATGGCCAACAAGCTTTCAAACCAAAACCATGCATGCCCTTTTATATCGATAGAGAAGTGAGGTCATACCATACCTAAGGCTTCTGCGAGTAATGCAATTTAATACCATGAATTGCTAGGGCCAAGTAGAGCAGACTAGAAATAATCTTCAGAAAAGGGAAACATTAATTACAAAAAATATAACGAGGTACAATTTATTGCAGAATGTCAGCTAAATGCGGTTTCTTTTAGTATTTGTCGGTATTGCCTTGTGAACCGGGTGGGTTCAAGCCACTGGATAAAGAAATTAATTAAAGGCGTGCTCTTTAACAGCTGGGCCACAGCGCTGGGGTATTATTAACCAATCTCTGTAATGTTTTATAGGTCCGAAGTGGTGATTACCCACAAATGTCAACGGTCGTGGTTCAAGATTCAGAATACCGAGATTGCGCCATGCAACCCCCATCAATCATGAGCAAAAGGTTGTGTTTATCTCCGAGTAATTGCACAAAAACGATATTTGCAGATCCGATGATATCTGACGAAATTATGAAAAGTTCAGCAGTACAAAACTCACAGTTACATACTAAAAGTTGGGTAAAGCTTTTGATTGCTGTGTATTTGTATAAGAAAATAAAAGTGATGAGAGTGAGAAAAGGGACTTACATTTTAACATCATTCATTCTTAAGTCAAAGAAATAAAGACCATCGATGGAGAGCTCTCCAGCTGGTTCATTTGAGCATGATTGATTACACACGACGTGAGTTTCATCAAGTGTATTTTTTAACGATCAAGCTCCTCGATTACTCTGACGGGCATGAAAATTGTGTAACGTTTTAATGTGTAAAACACGGCCACATATAGGTCAACAGTTTGTATTTATAATTTCTGAGAATGGTGTGATTGCGCGGATGTTTGTCGGTTTGCCCGCTCTTCGCCGCACACGTAGCGCTTGCCAGTTTACTGGAACTCTATATAAGATGAATTACATTGTACCTTGGGATTGTATCAACAAACGTTAATGCAACAAATGTTCTCTGTGGTTATGTGTTTTATGGAATTGTTTATTTGTGTGCAAATGGCGAGCGAATTACGAGCATAAGAACGAAACTTCCTGTAGAGTGTCGAAGCTCGAAGGAAAGGATTGTATTATTTTTAGGTGGCAAATTGGCATGTACGTTTTGGTAATATTTCTCTGTTTTTTGGAAAATTTACATTTAAGTACTTATGGTATTTTGTATAGGTTAGTTTTAAAAGTAATATAATAACATCGAAAGATATTTCTGTTTAAAATAAGCGTGCTTAGCACACTTTTCCAGTGATATACTCGTAGTCTTGATGGAAGTGAAAAAGAGACTTAAATTTGGATTTCTTAAATTACCCACTTATGCAAATTGTAGAAATAAGGCATAGTAATAAATCAAACTAAATATATCTCAGCCGGGCTAGTATGCGCGCCACGAATTATTTCGTTCGTAGTATCAGAACGAGACAGCGTTATGGCAAAGTATATAACTGTCACTTTCTCACACGTCGAAATGAGTTCTTTTCGTCGCTTTTCGTGGTCGCATGCTTTATGCCCAGATCTGTGTCTAACACACAGTTTGCTAATTTCGATTTCTGCCCGACTTAGATATTATATCAATAAAAATTACGAGTATAATTGACCCATGAGTTGTCTCATGAATGGCAGAACGCCAAACATAAGTACAATACATGAGTAGCTTATGGTGAATACGATGATGATTAAACGCACGGTTCAAAACAGTGAATCACGGGCCATTATTAAGACAAAGGTTTTTCCCTTATGTTATTAGGCATGTAATATACTACTATTAGTATATATCTATCTACTTGTTTCGTTAAGCAGCGGATATTGGAAAATGGGGTAACGCAGGAAACTCTGAATCGATCGGCTCTAGGCCACTTCACGTGATTGTGTAGAGTCATCAAAATAATGTGACTACGTGACTCTACCTATAAAACTCTTAGGTTACTGAAGTGTGCAACTGACCAGTAAGGTAGCCTTAATTGCTTTGAAGTATTATTCTTATTCTCTATTTATAATTGATTATTATCATATTCGATTTCTAACAATACAAGCTAGTAGGTATTGCTGTTTTTTTGTTTATGAACTATGAAACATAAATTTTTAACATTTATGAATCGCTGAGGCTGACTCGTGAAGGAGCAGAAGTATAGTTACGACTACTTTATGATTGTTTTCACAAGTTTGTACTTATTAGTGAATACATAAAGTTTTTACAAAATTAAGAGATTGTTAATTCGTAGCTAATGTTCATTAACAGCGTCACGCATGTTCATTGTTCGTAACAGGTAAACGCCATCCAGTTTCCAGTATTGTGTTAAACCACTGTGTAGCACACACATAGTAGGTAGGTACTGCGTTCAACTACCATCCTGATATTTCATCGTAAATGCCGTTCATTAATCTGAGACATAGTAAAGCTTGCTTACTTGATTTCTAAAATGAGGTGACACTTTCGCAGACGGTCTATACCTACAAATATCATTACCGCAACTAACAAAAAATATTTAGCTATTAAGTTGTTAAGTAACTCTCAAAAGAATTGTATCGGAATCTTGTAACTGAATCGCAAAATGTGAATAGAAAATGGCTTTTCATCTTTGTAATAAAATTTAAAATTTCAATAAAAGTGCATGGACGCGGTAGAGCAATAAACTACGTCGCCGGTAGGTGTGACGCGCATGAGTCACCATAACTCAGGTCGCGTAGTCGTGAAGTCGAACTAAGATCTACTTTATGTGATTAATGGCCGTCAAACAGGCCTCACAAACAGGTGAGCCGTGGTGGTCTAGTGGTAGTGACCCCCGCCTTACAATCGTGAGGTCGTGGGTTCAATCCCGGTCCCGTCCCAATGAGTTCTTTGGAATTTATGTACGGAATTTAACACCACTGGCTTTTCGGTGAAGGAAAACATCGTGAGGCAACATGCATACGTCCGTAGAAGAAATTCGATGGCGAATGTGAATCCACCAACCCGCACTGGGCCAGCGTGGTGGATATGGCCCAATCACCCTTCGTGGGTAGGTCTACGTCCTGCAGTGGACTATTAAAAAGGCTGGTACGAGTACAGGTACAGGTACAAACAGGCCTCGAGCAGGTTAAGGACTAATCTCCATCAAAGTGGTGCAACGATAGAGCGTTGGATCGTAATTCTTTTGCAATAATAATGCCTTTACATAGAAAAGGACAAAATGAAGGCCCGTTTTAACCAAGAGACAACATAAAACAGGTTGTTCTGGCGCAGGCTTATTAGAAGATCTGACAAAACTAAACGTAGGAATGAGCAAAGAAGAAGAAGTAGACTAAGAGATGAGCTAAAACAAAATACTGTTTTGTGCTAAACTAATTCTGTTTGATTTTCAAAAAACAAATGAGGCATGTATGCTGTAAACTCATATTTACTTATAGTACTCGACCCATGTCTGTTTCGCTCTTCTTTAGTGGAATCTTGGAAGAAAATCTTACGTATTTGTGTATTATTTACACTTTGTTTTAAAAGGTAAGAAAAATTAACAGAAAAGTGGCAAAGTTATCATAATACGTTCTTATGAGAACTATTACATTACGTGGGCTCACAAACTAGAAATAAAAACAGTTATTTGCGTGGTTGGTAGCACGTAAACGTTGCGAAATAATTAGCGTAATTAGCGGGACAATTAGTTGCAACGTTACCCGGTCAGGTTCATTCACTCATTCATCTGCAGATTGAGGGGAACTATGACAGGATGTCATTAAGCAAGTTTATTAGTATACTGATTGGCAAGTTAAAATGGCAGTGAGCAGGGCACATAGCTTGGAGGACTTATGACTGATGGGGTGTAAAAGTTCTCGAGCGGAGACCACGTCCCGGTAAGCGCAGCGTATAGAACGTCCACTCACAAGGTGGACGGATGACCGCAGAATCACGCTGGACACAAGCCACTTCCAACTTGTCTTATTGGAAATTTATAGGGGAGGCCTCCAGCAGGACGTCATATGGACAATGGATGGACGGTTGAGGCAGAGTAGCTAGAACCCTGGAGCTCTGGATCTTTGAATCGATATAAACTAATCGCATACCTACTACCTAATGCTCGCTTCCTGCTCCTACTCGGTATCGTGACATTCGTGACCACACGCATAGTATAGGTTCAAAAATAGAGCCCCTTGTGCCAGATTTTTTAAGCCGACTGAAGGCATCGGACATATCCATCCATCAGCCATAAGAAGTCCACTGCTGGACATAGGCCTCCCCTATGGATCTCCAATAAGACCGGTTGGAAGCGGCTTGCATCCAGCGCGATCCTGCGGTCTTAATGAGGTCATCCGTCCACCTTGTGGGTGGACGTCCTACGCTGCGCTTGCCGGTACGTGGTCTCCACTCGAGAACTTTCCGACCCCATCGGTCATCAGTCCTCCGCGCTATGTGCCCTGCCCATTGCCATTTCAACTTGCCAATCCGTTGGGCTATGTCGGTAACTTTGGTTCTTCTACGGATCTCCTCATTTCTGATTCGATCTCGCAGAGAGACTCCGAGCATAGCCCTCTCCATAGCTCGTTGGGCTACTTGGAGCTTACTAATAAGGCCCATAGTGAGAGACCACGTTTCTGTGCCATAAGTCATCACTGGCAACACACACTGGTCGAAAACTTTCGACTTGAGGCACTGAGGTATGTCGGACGAGAAGACGCTACGCAATTTTCCGAACGCTGCCCAGCCGAGTTGGATTCGGCGATTGGCCTCTTTCTTGAAGTCGGACCTACCTAACTGTACTACTTGTCCTAGGTAGACGTACGAGTCAACGACTTCAAGAACCGAGTTCCCAACAGAGATCGGGGTGGGTACAACATGGGAATTACACATGACTTTCGTCTTGTCCATGTTCATCTTAAGACCCACCTGTTGGGAAACCCGACTGAGGCTCTCGAGCATCGTGCTGAGCTCTTCCATCGATTTTGCCATGACTACTATATCGTCGGCAAACCGAAGGTGAGTGATATTCGTATTCGCTTTGGTATTCGCCATTGACATTGATGCCGAATCCTTTCCATTCCAGGAGCTTGAAGGCGTTCTCCAAAGTAGCCGTAAACAGTTTCGGAGAAATGACGTCTCCCTGTCTTACGCCTCTTTTTAAAGGGATCGCCTTGGAACTCTCTTCTTGTACTCGGACCGACATAGTGGCGTTATTATACAAGCACTTCAACACTTCGATGTACCGATAGTCAATACGGCATCGTTGGAGAGACTCGAGCACAGCCCAAGTCTCGACCGAATCAAAGGCTTTCTCATAGTCCACAAACGCTAAGCAAAGTGGCAAGTTATACTCTTCGGTCTTCTGTATAACCTGCCGCAGCGTATGAATGTGGTCCATGGTGCTAAAGCCCTTTCGGAAACCGGCTTGTTCGGAAGGCTGGAAGTCATCAAGCCTGCGCTCGAGACGGTTCGTAATGACCCTTGAAAACAGCTTATAAATATGGCTCAGAAGCGAGATGGGTCTGTAGTTCTTCAATAAGGTGTTGTCACCTTTCTTGAAAAACAACACCACCACGCTTCTGTTCCATGCTTCTGGCGTGATGCCCTCGAGGATGACGGTGTTGAAAAGCTTCTGGAGGACTTTTAGTACCGGTGTTCCACCCGCTCTCAGAAGCTCTGATGTGATACCGTCATCACCCGGCGCCTTGTTGTTCTTAAGCTGATTCAGGGCCATTCTAATCTCGTACAGGCTGATGTCCGGGATATCTTCGGTGAAGTGCCGGGTCAGCGTAGCCCCGGGCTAGCGGAGCTGCTGGGGACTGGGGGCCTGGTCTATTTGATTTTTCCATATTGGGGTTTTTGCCCATAATCGCCGCGCTGGGCAGGCGTGGTGGCGATCGCAGAAACGTAGCTTCGCGACAGGGATGCTGCTCCCCATCCCTGCCCTGTGCCATTTTAGCTACGTTTTAGTCGAATGGTTATACCGCCATTAGTCGGTTCCGTTGTACCTCAGTCGGCTCTTACGACACCTGGTACTAGAGGGGGGTGCTATTCTACTCTGCCGGCACCCCACGGCCAATCGGACATAGCTGTTAAACAACCAGGATCCACAATTTAATATGTCGTCTTAGCCACGGCAGCGCTCAGTTGTAAATGCCACCCACAGTCCAAAGACTCACCGTGTCGAACGTTGCTTAACTTCGGTGATCGCTAAGAAACACCTAGTCAAACTACGCAATAGTATCATTTCAAACCCAATCAAACTGTAGATACGACATTCACAGCCCTGGAAGAGTAAAAGTAAGTTCGTATAGGCCGGGTGGCTAGCCCTGGTGTCAGGGTTTTTAGGCCGCCTGAAGGCCTTTGACTTGGCTAAACGGTTAAAACAACCGGGACCTACAATTTAACGTGTCGTACGAGCCACGGTAGCGCTCAGTTGGAAAAGCCACCCGCGGTCACCCATCCAAATACTGAGCGGAACTTCGGTGATCGCTGAGAAACACCTAATCAAACTACGCTACGAGCGCTACAAGAGTGAAAGCGCACCTATCAGCGCCACAGGAGACGCATTTATCGGGAAAAGAGAGGCGTAAGGCTCTCTTGTCTCCGTCAGCGCGTTTTTTTTTTGGGTTTTTATCATTGTACTTAAATGCCAAAAAAAAACAGGAAAATGATGTTTCGCGCTGACTCACTAAGTCAGCGCCACCTTAAAACATTTAAAGTATTTAACAGATATGCGAATCAGGTGAAGCGGAAAGGTGCGCAACGTTGCATACTATTTTACATAAAGATTGAAAACTGCAGCGCACGCAGCTCCTGTGGTGCGGATGGGTGCGCGTTCACTATAGGTAGGGTGGGCGACGGGCGTGCTCTTCGCAAGTGTTTTACTAAGAGATCTACGTAGGGATCTCTTAGGGGAGACGATACTTAAAAAGTCATTGAAGTATAATCATCTACATTCTACCCTCAGACAATTTATAACAAAACCAAAGATTTGGGCTGGATACAAGCCACCTATTGGAACCGGTCTATCTAGAAATCTATTGGAGAAGCCTGCGCCTAGCAGTGGACGTAATCAAGCTGATATGATCGAGAGTGTGTATACCTAATCATCAAAGAAATTAGCGAACCTACCATCGACTTTTCTATTACTTTTTTACTGAAGATTCCGCGGTTGACTAAGTGGGTACATCCTGTATATCGGGCTAGTAAACGCACCACGAAATAATTCTTTCAAAGTGTCAGAACGAGATAGAGATATTGTAACTTATATATCTGTAACTTTTTCACACGTCGACAAAATTATTTTCGTGGTCGTATGCTAAGCTAGCTGGTGTTAAGCAGAAATGTGGTCTGGGATGTAGCAAGCTTACCCATATTGATTTTATAAAGAGTTTAGGAACATTATGAGCAATGGTGATAGGAATAGATTGCCTTGAAGACCATCGGCCGTCTTCATTAGTTCAATTGTTTCCTTCCTTTCGTCTCTGTGAAGAGGATGTGCCTTTTTCTGTCTTTGATGAATTTATTGCTTTTTATTTTGGAAATTCGACGGTTCGATGACTTATTCACTCATATTTAGTGTTAGGTAATATTATTATGTCGTAAGAATTAGTAAGAGTTACTTAGTAGTATGTTTAAAAAAATATGAGATCACGTTAGAAAGAATGAGTAAAAAGTTTGAATAGTTCCTGTGCCGACCTTTTAATAGTCCACTGCTGAAAATATGCCTACCCACAAAAAAAAATAGGCTATATTCATCCTGGCTCAGTGCGAGGAGGATCACATGTGGTTGTGGTTGGTGAACACATATTATTATATTGTAGGTAATGTAGTGTAAATTTCGTTTTGGGACTGCAAACCATTTATACTTTATGCAAAAACGTTAACATATAAGTAAATATATTTTTTCTATTTACTTTCAGTTTGACCAAGCAAATGACAAAAGGGAACATGTATCCGGCAACTTAGGATTTAAAATATAAGAGCACAACATTACATTTAATTCAATTCATTTGTTTTAAAGTTTATTATTAGAATATTAGATTAATATATTAGAATCGAATGAAAGTGACTATAATCTACGGACTAAGTTAAACATCTTTTTGTTAAAATTGTTTGATGCGCTAGTTTAAAATTAGAACACCTAATAGGTACAAGCTTGAAAGGTAAAAAAAAACAATAGCGGGTACCCAACGAGGAAGGAATTTACAAAATTAAATACAATCAATAGTTTTTTATTTAACTGTTTGGTCGTTATCGCTCAAATAAACCATAATAATGTTATTTTTCTACTTCAAAATAACAAAAAACGTTAGATTTCTTTACCAAAGAAAAATATCTTTCACACAAAGAAAACTTACCGGGTTTTTGGGCTGACTGCACCAACTGCCACCGCATCTCATGCACTGATCACAATTCAATATTTCCATATTATTTTCAGGGCAATAAGTTGCGAAAACTTTATTTGCAAAAATTAGCACTAGCACTGAAAACCACACGTTCGCCATCTTGTATGTTATTTTTTTCACTTTGCCGCGTATTTATTTTCTTATCAGCCAGTCGTCGTGCGTTCGACCACGGAGTTCGTAATTCGAAATATTATGAGCACTGGCAAGCGCACGTCGCGCTCGAGTTGCTGTCACAGACTGAGCCTGAGCGACCTTTCTTTAGTCTACCACGGAGTATTAACCCGCGTCTCTTTGATATGATTCATCGCATCTCAGCATACTCGAGGAAAATTCGCGGAAATTAAAATCACAGCGAATGCGTAACGATATTCCTAGTGACGTAATTAAATTGATAATAGCGACAAACAAGTTTGTGAGTTTACCGTAAATAAAAATAAAATAAATAAAGCGTAATAGACTTTGATGAGTTGGTTTTTCAATGTTCCCTTTAGGAATGTGGCTTTTCTCTGTTCTAAAAAAAACTGGGTCAAAGGGTAGTAGGTAATTTCATTTCTATTCAGTGGGATTTTGTGGTCTTGCTAAGGCGCTCTGAGGGGTTAGTCCAGGTTTACACGTAAATTAAAACTACAGCTGTTTCCGTATGGCTCCATACATTTCTGTACAGCGCCCCTGAAGGAAGAATCGATCGAGGAAGAACCAAAATGTATGGAGCCACATGCGAACGTGAAAGTTTAAGTAAACCACGCAAAACCTGGACTAAGGGCTCTGTTCATTAAGTGAACGTCCTACACTGCGTGCCGTGCTAGTCTCCATTCGAGAACAGTGTGCCCTATCCGTTGCTACTTCAACTTTTTGTTTTTTATTTTAGTTGGCATTAAATGCAGGTAATATTTCTTGATGACCGTAATATTTTATGATATCATTGCAGTCATGATATTATGGTGAATTTATATTACGGGGCCAACTCTGAAATCATGATAACACGACGATAATAATCATTTGTTCCATAACTAGTTAGAAAATTTGTTTTTTTTTTTGCGATATCATGGTCATGGGGCCACCCATAGCATTCATATTCATTTATTCATACAGTTTAGTACCCGTCAATAAAATAGTAGTAATTATTGGTCGACTTATAGATTCCATTCGATTATACAAAAATTAAAAAGTCTATGTAATAAAACATAATATAGACTAATTTAAATTGTGCTTATACATTACTACATTTAGTAAAATAAGGTCATGAGTATGAGTAATACAATAATAATTATGGTATAGCTTACTAAGTATTTCTGTGTATTTTACCGTACCTATATTAATTTATCTAATTATTTTTTTAGGAATACCTAGTCTGTGAAAATTTTCATCTAAGTATTTCACGGCGTAAAACTGCGACATACCTACTTAGGTATGGGTCTGTAATAATAATTTGGCTATTAGTCAATTTCTATAGTTTTACCATTTGTTCTACTAGTAAGTAGAATAAACGAACAAAATTTCCCGGTTCTTCTATAATAGAACTGTACTGTATCAGCCTTTTTAATAGTCAACTGCAGGATGTAGGCTTACCCACAAAGCGTGTTTATTTCTTTATAAATAAAACTAGACGACCCGCCCCGGCTTCGCACAGGTGTATTATACATATAAACCTTCCTCTTGAATTACTCTATCCATTAAAAAAAACCGCATCAAAATCCGTTGCGTAGTTTTAAAGATTTAAGCATACAGACAAACAGACAAAAATATTTATTTTATACTATGTAAGGCTATGGATGTTGTGTCACGTCGTTTTTCTGCGATGAATGAATGTCAACTACTGAACCGATTTTAACCAAATGTACACTGTGTGCAGTTTGATCCAACTTGAGAGATAATGATAATGATAGCCTTTATTAACTATCAACTTACAAAACATTTTGTGTTTTAACTAATTAATAACTTATAATATGCTAAGAAAATATTACATTTGTTCTATTTCGACACCATTTGTTTGATTATTTACTCGTAATCGTCTTGCTTTTCAGCATAGGCCTCCCCAAGAATTTTCCATAGTGATCGGTTTCTTGCTTTTCTTGTCCATGTACTTCCTGCTACCTTTTTTAAATCATCTTCCCATCCACGTCTCTGTCTGCCCTTTTTTCTTTTGTACTGTCTAGGGCACCATTCCATGACATCTTTTGTCCATTTGTCTTTTTTGCTCCTTATTATATGACCTGCCCATTTCCATTTCAATTTTTTGATGCAATAAACTTGAGAGATAGGACAGTTTATACCTTAATTTATAATCACAATTATTTTTTATTGGTGATATTTTTTTATGCCAAAACAACGTTTGACGGGTCAGCTATAGGGGAGTGCAATCTTGCAGCAAATCTTTAGTCTCGGTATTTGCAAGATTTAAGAGGTATAATCTCGCAAGATCTCGGTATTTTGCGAGATCTCGCAAATCTACGAATTATTTTTAATTATTAGAAGTATTCTATTGAAACTTGGTAAAGTTATACCCAAGTAGCATTCGGGGTTCTATATAAGATGTCTAGTTGTTCACATGTACTCCACAAGCTGTGCAAGTCAGCTGTATAAGAGCTGTATAGCTTGCTATAACGCTCTTATAGAACCAGTTTGGGCACAAATTAGACAGCCGTAAGTTCACTATGCTGTACATTAGCAGTATAATAGCATTATAATAGCAGTTTAAGTAGTAACATCGGACTTAAGGCTGACTTGCGGCACTATATGGGACGCAGTGTGATCCATACAATGTACATGAGCGTAATAAAGAGTAACACGTGGCTAAATACACAGCCTTCACAGTTAAAAAATCCGACAAAAGTACTCCAGTGCTACCTAAAATTCACGTGTGCCCTAAATTATTTCTTCATTTTATAATTTTATTCACAATTTAATTGTTTATGGTTTTGTGTGTGCTATCCAAAAACTTCCCAAGTAGCATTCGGGGTTCTATATAAGATGTCTAGTTGTTCACATGTACTCCACAAGCTGTGCAAGTCAGCTGTATAAGAGCTGTATAGCTTGCTATAACGCTCTTATAGAACCAGTTTGGGCACAAATTAGACAGCCGTAAGTTCACTATGCTGTACATTAACAGTATAATAGCATTATAATAGCAGTTTAAGTAGTAACATCGGACTTAAGGCTGACTTGCGGCACTATATGGGACGCAGTGTGATCCATACAATGTACATGAGCGTAATAAAGAGTAACACGTGGCTAAATACACAGCCTTCACAGTTAAAAAATCCGACAAAAGTACTCCAGTGCTACCTAAAATTCACGTGTGCCCTAAATTATTTCTTCATTTTATAATTTTATTCACAATTTAATTGTTTATGGTTTTGTGTGTGCCATCCAAAAACTTAATAACTCCGGCGGATATTTGGATAAAAAATTATGATAACACGCGGTAATGTACCTGTTTCAAAGACTTAATAATGTAATTTGCCATGGGAATGCAACTTTATCGTGAAATCTATACATATTTACAGCTAAAATATTCACGCGCCTCTGTTAAAACGCGATATTCATTTTAAAATATTTAAAAGTGGCTGAGAGGAAATCTACAATTTTCAGTTTTTGATATTATCTTGGCATTATGATTATACTACGGTAATTAATTATAACATGAAACCAAATTTCAATCGCTCTATCTGCGTATTTTGTGATAAATCTGCACGATAATTTTTGAGATTTATTATTTGGTAAATTTTAGGTTAGAACAAAATGGTGGAAATGAAAGCAAATAAGAGTAGTACTTGTGGACAAATAAACTGATATTGATGTTAATGGACAACACATATAGTCCTTTTAACAGCCTACAGTGCACATGCGAACCATTTAAACACTTCTGTACAGATAGTAAAAAAGGTTATTTTAATGATCACAAACAAGTCCTACTACAGCTAATAGCTGTATAACAGTCTAAAACAAGTAAACGTAACAGCCTTTGGCTTTATAAATGACCACGTGTGTTCTATTAAAATGCTAGCTCTACAACATCGTACAAGTAGGCTGTTAAACAGCGGTTGCCGTATCTCTACCCTCCTATAATGCTCTTAGTTAGACGGCTGACTAAAGGATCATTGTTAGAGTATTATAACACCAACAAACATATAAAAGTATAACTCTACACTCCTATAAGTCCCTTAGACAGGTGTAGGTGTAATTAATCGCAATAATGCAGCTTATACATCACGAGTGAACTGTAATAATGCTTCAAGTACACCTGGGAACTAAATGTGTACTCTTAAATGGAGTAAAATGCTACTTGGGTAGAGGCGAAATACTTAAATAATTTACATGTAAAAAATACTGAATCACTTATTTTTAAAAATTACGGATTATTCTGAAAAAAAAAACTCCTAAGAAAACACAGCATATCTTAGGTGTCGTCTGCCAACTGGCTTCGGATGTTAAGTGCCAAATACCCAGCAGCAGAAAAGGCCCGTTCTTGCCTCTACGCTTGTTGGCACCACTGATGATAGGCATTGATACGCTGACTGCAGGTGCTGCCCTTTTTCCCCGCCTGATTCTAACAGTACTGTACAATCTTGCAAATCTTGCGAGATCACGCGCGATTTTTGGTGCACGATTAATCTTGCGAAATTGGTGCAAGATCTCGGTATTTCGAGATCTCGGAATACCGAGATTGCACTCCCTAGTCAGCTAGTATATGTACTTGTACCTACATATACCTACCTACTAGAGAAAACATGGGCAAATTTTCCCTGTCGTTCTATTGATAAAATAATCAGGAGAATAACTGCTTGGTTCTGGAGTTTGTCTTGTTCAGACGCTCTATTCCCTATAGTTGGCGGATGTCCTACGCTACGCTTGCCAGTGCATAGTCTCTATTAGAGAATGTGCATAATATAAGTATTCTGCGTACCATGTGCCCTACCCGTTGCCACTTCAACATATTTTTTGTTGTTTTACTTTTCTTGGATTTAAATAAGTACAGGTCATACCTATTTCTAGACAGCAGTAATAATACTTATTCTAGGATTTCATTTCATCAATCTGAAGCAAATTATGGGACCAATGCTGTAAACGCGAAATAAAACCAGCTGCTTCATACAAAAGTTCATTAATATTCGACAAAATGTGTAGAACGGAGCACCTGTTTTTCGCAATTTCAGGGTTAGTCCCATATTGAAAGCTAGTCATAATTATAAGTAACCTAAAACATTATGTCCGTCTAAAGTTACAAAGTCAAACTTATAATAAGTATAACTTATAACGTCAAGAACATGCCATGAATTAAAACCGTAAAAACGTAAAGTAAGTATTTAAAAAAACAAAGAAAACACAGTAATGAGCTCAGCGCTCATATTGTACAACTATAGCTTGAGCCCACGTTACGAGTATATTTTGATTTTTTTTTGGGCATAGGAACTTTTTCATTTTTCAGGGATAAAAACTAGTCTGTCACTCTCCGACCTATAAACTATCTATGTTAAAGTCAAGCCGAACCTTCTTTCTGCTGCTGCGTGAAAGAGTAACAAAGAAACCAAACCAATAAAATAACAAACACACTTTCGGATTTACCTATAACATTAGTAATGATACCTACCTGTCTGAGTAAACCAGATTTCACTAGAATTAGGTGCATATTCCTGCTAATTCCTTTTAAATAATTCAACAAATATTCATCTCAATATTTATTAATTTAAATGAATAATTTAATGGATGGTCCGTGTGTAATAAATTAATTAACTGCTTAAAATGTGTCACTTTACCTACAAGGTGGATAGAAGACTCGATTAAACCATCACTTGGATGCAAGCCGCTTCCAAACGGTCTTAATAGAAATTTTTAGGGGAGGCTTATGTCCAGCAGGCGTCTCACAGCATTATACTAAATGATTTCATATATTTAGTGGTCTCCACTCTCCGAGTTGCAATTTTGTACGAGACACAGCAGTTTTTTTAATACTGGTTTGGCCCTATAATAAAAGTTGTGAATGATGATTAGGTACCTAAGGATATTACCTCCATCGGCATAGAATTACCTGAACCCAGATAGTCAAAAGAAAAGAGTAGGTTTTGAAATCCTATTGAGTTTTTTTTTAAATTTAATTGATTACCTATCTAGAGAAACAAATACCTATTTCAAGTCAAATATTCTATTCGACTTACAAAGAGGAGATTCTCAATTGAAATGATTTTTAACTTATCTAATTGATGAACCCAAATTATCAGAAGAAAAGAATCAAAATAATGTAATCCAATTGAGTTTTTTTAATTGATTACACATAGAAACAAAATATAGTCAACATTCTATTCGACTTTCAAAAAGGAGATTCGCAATTCAAATGAGTTTTAACTTAATTGATGAACCCAGATTATCAAAGGAAAAGAGTCAAATGTTCTAATCCGATTAAGTTTTTTTTTTAATTAATAACCCAGAGAAACAAAATGTACTTGAATATTATAATTGACTTTCAATAATTTCATTTTCCGCAAAAATATATCAAAACCGATTTGCACCGTGTAGGTACAACATTCAAATACTTAGTTCGCTTGAATTGATGTATGCACAAAACATTATTGTTAATTTATCAAAATCAGCTCAGCCGATTTCGATAAAATTTAAATGAGACTACCGCGGGACTACACCCTTTCGAACTAAAAATGTTTTTTTTTTAAATTCGGTTCACAACTGGCGATGAACATACTTACACAAAAAACTCCTCCTTTTTGGAAGTTGGTTAAAAAAAGATATTCAATTCAAATGAGTTTTAACTCAATTGGTGGATCCGATTAACAAAAGAAGAGAGTCAAATGTTCTACGACAGTGGTGTGGAGGGACGCGTGCCCTACTTTGACTGTATTCATAGGTATGAATAGCGTTGACCGAAGGCGCAACGTGTGGCGACCGTGGGCTGACAAGGCGATGTCAGAGCAGACGGTCGGCAACGGGCGGCCGACATGAGACGAGCCAAATGGCATCGGACACAGGAGCGAGGCTGGCGAGCCTCGCTGCGCTGCAAGAACTGCGACGGACGGTCGGTAAACCCCCAAACCCGACCACAAGAGTCGCTCGTAGACCGGGATTCAGAATAGCTCCCCGATCCATTGCACTACTTAACTGCGTAGAAACGGACTCCCCGATACGTCATCAGGTCTAACTGTATAGGTGTCGGAGCGGCGAAAAAATTTCAATTGCGCGATGTAGAACTTTTGCCCTTAATCTTTGAATTACTTCAATTTATTAATCTTTATTAATTTAATAGCCATTAATAAACAATTTGTAATCAATTTAATTCTATTTCAATTGTAATTAGACCAGTTGTAAGCTTATTATTTTTACGCACGCGAAACAGCAAGATGAGATAGGCCCTTTGCGCGACAAGAACGGCAAATCGTTACAGACGTTTTGTGGCTTTGGTGATGCCATCTGTTATTGGGTGGAGGAACTATTTAATTTCCATAAAAATATTTTGCAAAGAATATTCACAATTGATTTGTTATTTCGTAGTTTTTTATTTGAAAGTACACGTGATTAGTGTTGGTTGGAATACGTAAAATAATTATTACGTGCAATACTTTTACGTAATAAAATAATAAATAACAAATATTAATTGTGTAATGAGATCAGGGAATTAGGTACCTATTTATGATTTTAAATACATATGATACAAGCGAAGCTATTTGAGTAGAATAATGAATAAACTAAGAATTAATTGAAATACATTTTTTGCGTCAGATTATATAAATATTGAACGATGTCCTTATCTTATCGGATAATTCATTAACATTCAACAACCATTGTTTTAGTTACTCGTGTATTACAGCAGTTTCATACACTTGTGTGTCAATGTATGAAGTTACTCTAATTATCTCAGTTATTTAATTAAGGAGATTTTAAACGCCCCTTTCCATCTTGCTCGAGTTTACATTCATAAACGTAGACAAAAATCAGATGTGAATTTCAAATTTCTATTATCATAAAAAAACACACACGTTTTGTAATTGTATTGTTTAACGGATAAAGAGAAAAGAAAAGAAGAAGAAAGAGATATAAATAAAATAGGTTACAGCTTTTTTCTATTTCTTACAATTAGCGAGTTATGATTAATTGATGCTGCGTAGGGTTTTTAAAATTCAATGCCTATGTCAAATCAAAGTTGCAAATGTACGAATGAGATAACTGTGTGAAAAGCCGTTAATAATGATATTATTATGTCATTGTATTTTTTACCAAGTCACAGCCCTATAGGTACATGTATACCTAGTTACATTATTTGTAAGATTGGGGTCATACGCACAAAGACTGCATGGGGTACTACTCAACGAATTTTGTGTGTGATAATAAATAATAGTAAGAATAGCCGTGGTAGCATAGTGAGAGATATGATTGTCTCATAATTATGAATTCGTGGGTTCCTATACAGGGTTATCCAGAACTAAAGTACTAAGCCAAAGGAGGTAATTTGTAGGTACAATGATTATGAACAACTTTTGCTATGGCGCCAACCCAAAATTCGAGAAATAAAAATTAGCTGTTCCATACAAAACTGCAATTCGGGACGACAAAATGTATGAAGCATCTGTTTTTTTCCTCGAATTATGTGTTGGCCCCATAGTAAAAGTTAATTCTAACGATGGTCTTAATCACCCCCTTTCGGCGTAGTACAGGGCAAGCAGATAACCCTGTATAATTACGCGTCCTTTAGAATTTGTGTATGAATTTTCATGTAACAGGAGTTTCGATAAAGAAAATAAATTATTTCGCGGATATCTGCCAAAAAAACGGAGGAGGTTCTCAAGTCTACTCACAGTGTAATCCGATTTTGATTATTAGTTTTTAGGGTTCCGTATCCAAAGGGTAAAAACGGGACCCTATTACTAAGACTCCGATGTCCGTCTGTCCGTCTGTCTGTCTGTCTGTCTGTCCGTCTCCAGGCTGTATCTTATGAACCGTGATAGCTAGACATCTGAAATTTTCACAGATGATGTATTTTTTTTTATTCCATATAGGTTTGCGTTTGACTACATGCTGCCTGATGTTGAGAAGATATGCGGTCTAGGATGTAGCACGCTTACCTAGAAGATACCTATTAACTCGGGATTTGAAGACACCCACGTCGGAAGACAGACTCAGGCAAAGCGTTCCACATTTCCACATTTCTGTTGCCGCTATACTTAACAACAAATACTAAAAACTGAATGAAATAAATATTTAAGGGAGGCTCCCATACAACAAACGTGATTTTTAAGAGCTTTTTTGCTCGCTATTAATAATGGCAAGAGGTATGGGGTTCAGGGGGCTCCAACACGGTACGGAACCCTTCGTGCGCGAGTCCGACTCGCATTTGACCGGTTTTTTTTATTGTAAAGAGTCTCCGAAGTTGGCCTCATTTAAATTTTATCGAAATATGTTACTCGTAGTTGGTTTTTGAAATATCTACTAATTATTATCTAAAAACTATTTCCGTGTACAGAATTCGAATAACTTGCACGAATCGATGCGACATTCATGTACATTTTTGTTGATTTATCAGAAACGGGTCAGCCGATTTTGATAAACATTATATGGGATCACCTCGGAAGGATATACTCTTTTGAACAAAATTTTTTTTGTATAAATCAGTTCACAATTGGCGCAAATATCGATGAACATACACAAAAAAAAAAAACATCCAGATGAACATAGTACCTACTTCCTTTTTGGAAGTCGGTAAAATGGCATACATCGATTCGAGCTCATTATTTGAATTTATTACGTAGATTGTAATGACTGACGTCGGGTGTGTCATTTTTGGCGAAAAATAATTATTTGCAGAAAATAAATATTCAGCCTCTGAAACGATCCGAATAATTAAATACTTTTATTATCTACCTGACGCTACAATACACTACAAAGGAAATATACAATGCTACCTGCGTTACAATGTTGTCGGTATCTTCCAGGTAGGCGTGCTACATCCTAACCTACAACTCAGACAATTTTGTCAAACGAGAACATTATTTTACACTATGGCACTATTATTTTATATTATGTCACTAGACGACCCGCCCCGGCTTCGCACAGGTGTATTATACATATAAACCTTCCTCTTGAATCACTCTATCCATTATTAAAAAACCGCATCAAAATCCGTTGCGTAGTTTTAAAGATTTAAGCATACAGACAAACAGACAAAAATAGCGACTTTATTTTATAGTATGTAAGGATAAGGATTATAATCCGCGGCGGGTCCCAGCGCCCGCACCTGTCTCAGTCCCCTTTGTCGTCTTCCCCGGCGCCCCTGTACCGCGCAGGCGAGGTTTTAGGATTATATGTAAATGAAATCATGTATTTATTAATATGTTTAAACATTAGTAAATAATAAACATTAATATGTTTTTTAAAACCTTTGACATATTTTTAATTTAATAAATGAAGCTATTTACTTAGTTCTGTGCAATTATTTAAAACATTTTAGAGCAAATAGGGAGACGTTGTCAGTTCTCGACGCACATCAATGTAATGTCAAAATATCTAAATAGCTCTTAGAAGAATAACAAGTAAATGGAATAGCTAGACATGAGCTAGACAGTACGATAAGTATTGCGTACTTCCTTTCTTTATTACTACTAGGTACTTGTTTGAAAATTTTGTTTTTTCAAGTTGAGGATTTTTTCTTATTGCTTTGTGAAATTAATGTCTGAGTTCGCTGTTCATTTTGAACATCTCATAACAAAAAATGAAACTAGCCAGGTCAGAGGCCATCAGGCGGCCTAAAACTCAGACACCAGGGCTAGCCACCCGGCCTATACGAACTTACTTAATGAAACCAACTAGATAATAAATACAGGATGTATAATTATACAGGTAAAATAAGTTACGAACAAAACATCAAGATGAAAAACTTTTACTGTGGAACAAACAAATCGAAAAACAACATCAGCAATCGGCAATCAGCAGCAGCTGTTCCATATATTTTGTCGATTGTCTATGGACTTTTCTATGGAACAGTTGATTTTTTCGCTTCCGTTTTGCTTTTAGAATTAATGGAATCTTTATTGTTTACAGTGCGACACAAAAGAGATGAAATGAATTATTCGGGAACTAACTTATCACTTTTGCTGGAACCACAACCTGAGCTTTTCTCGTTTTCTGTTATTTCGTGGATTGTGAACAGGAAAACAGTATCATTATGCAAAAAATTATGCAAAATATGCTAAGAAAGCGATGGTGGCGACCTCATTTATTTTCAAGTCTTTTATGTTGCACTGTACACTTATACAAAAATACATACAAAAAGGAAAACACAAAGAGGTAAACTTAAAACGTGTAACAATGGACGTCCTTATTGCTTATATGCAATCTCTTCTAGGCAACCCTTTGTACCTATATCTTGATGAACTAAATTCACCTTTAAGAGGATTCTGTATCGACCAGTGTTTTCGCGTTTTCTAAAATAATTTATTAAATAAGAAAATTATTTTTTTAAATTTGCGGTACATTTTTGATAAAATTTACGTTCCGGGAAAAAATCCTTTTCACCCGTTAAATTGTAACAAATTGTTATATTTTTGGTGTCAATCGCTTGAGTAAGAAATATTGCACGCTCGTAACTATTATCTTTTTCAGAAAAGTTTTCAGTTTATGAATACTTTTCAGCCAAAGTTTTTCGTAAAAATAATGACTAAAACTTTTTGGACGCTTATAACTTTAAGGTTATTTAATAACTAAAAACTAAGTAGTTTAGATAGATATGCGATGTGACCGTCCGGTCACGCAGAAGTAACGCAAGGTAGGGCAGCGGGCGACGGGCGGCGCGGCAGTCGGCGGGCGGCGGTCGGTGGGCGGCGGTCGGCGGGCGGCGGTCGGCGGGCAAAATCGAAATCACAAAGTGGGACTTAGGGATTTCTGGTTAAATTTTTGAATTCTACATAAAACGGAGACTTTTCTCACTTCGTTAACTCGGTCAAAAAAACATTCAGGTTATACATATACAACTTGCAGATCTGTGCAAAATCGTTTCTCATTGTAATATAAGAGGCATAATTAATATAAAATACTGCTAAAGTTCTAGCATTAAACCTTATTTATTTGTACCTAATCTGTGGTGAACGAGCATAGTCTGGCGCGGCGATTTTCAGAAACGCTACTGGTAACACAGACAGATACTCACCACCGACAGAAAATGGCGGTCGATTTTCTCCACGTGTAAAATACAAAGGAAATGGAAAGTGCGAAATATTATTTAAAAACTTAGATATTTTAATTCTGAGTTTAGAGGATAAGCTAATAACATCTCCGCAATTACCTTGTCTAAAATAGGGTCAAATCGTTTTTTTATCAGTAGACGGGTCGCATTCCATACCACTGCCATTGTTTTGGCCCGGTTAAACCGTTTTTTTTTTGTGGACACCAACTTACAAAGATATGGTTTATAGTCATTGCTCATTACACATTTGGATAACGTTCATAGAATACATTCTTCTCATAGCGTATAGATGGGATTTGTAGTGAAAGGTAAAGCGGTTATAAAAAGTAGATAGAAGAACATTCAGGATGCATTTAAGTCCCAAACAGGACTACTAGTTGTGAAATAGGAACACGTACGAAAAATAATGGGAATACCCCGAGGAGATTTTTCAAACACCCCAATATTGCGGCTTTTATCACGGGAGCAAAATTCAATTACTATACTAAATTCACTATGAAATTGTACATTAATTTGTACGATTGGTTTGATATGCTTAGTGTAGTCTTGGTAGTGTTTATTAAGTTCTTGCTCACGAACTCACGAAGCAGTAATAATTTAGCAATAAGCTTGTGCATAGTGCACATTGGAAAGTTCTCCGAAGTAGCCGCTGAAGCACGTTATAAAGATTTCGTATGTATTCAATAGCAAAATTCATTCACATGATTACATTTTTTAAATTCACACATCAATTTTTCGAGGTCCCTAAGTCCACTAGAGCGCGATTTCGATCTACCGTGGGAGCTGCGTGGCAGGTCGCCCTCTTCCCTAAAACTTGTCGAGGATGACGATTGCTGGCGGAGGGGGTTATTATATAATCATATAAGATAATAGCCCCCCTATAACTCACTAGATGGAACAGGTTCAATAACCAGTAACCCCTTATAGAGTCTGGCCAATACGTCACGTAGTTTAGAACTACGTGCATGCTAAATTTCATGGAGATCAGCTGAGCGGTACTAGAAAATAAGCTAACAGCTCTTGATTTTTTTAAATTCCCGCCTTTTTTCTTGGACAGCTTTCGTTGGCCAGACTCTAGTAAAAGATACAGACCCCAGATACTGTAGACTAGTGTAGTAAAAAAAACATCAGTGTTGCCAAGAAGTTTATTCGGCCATTTCGGCCTATCCCTACGAGTACGTACGACTAACATTTTTTAACGCCTGCAATATTTAGCTAAGCAATAGGCCTGCCGTTTAAGGCTCGGCTTATCAGCGTAATTAGAGGGGGTGAAAACCAACACGCTCCCGGTTTTGCCGAATATTTGCATCCAAAAATCAATCCACACTCACTTTTCAGATCACAACTTTTTTGCTAAATTTTATGGATGAGAGCTTTAGTTCAATTCATGTGCATAATAAATAAAAACCATGTACCTAAACACGATTGTAAAAATTGTAAAAATGTATCTTCGCATTTATTTTCTATCGAGTGAAGTTTTTTGCAGTGTGTTTCGAGTAATTGAATTGTCTACCGTGTGTCTACCGTATAATTTTGAAAAATATTGTGGTTTTTTTTTCTATTCTATAAAGGTTTGATGGAGAAAATTCAGTTTAACTAGGGCTCTAAACAGGTACATATTTTGAGATTGCTAAGCAGCAGTGATTTGCTCATACCATATTAGCTAGCTGTTAGATGCTATTTTTATTAGAGAACAATTTTATTTAAATGCAGACCTCTATACATTTTTCGACCCTTATAATACGTACCAAACAAAATAATATGTATAATGCTTGCCGAAATGGATAAATGCGCACCAAATATTGTTTCACAGTAATTATGCTACAATTTCGGTAGGTTGTTAGGTTTTTTTATGACAACTTAAAAAAACTTTCATTTATAGAGATTGAAAATACTAAACTTTCGGTAGGTTGTTAAGTTATGTTGGGTTTTATAACAGCTTAAAAGGTCCAACGCCCAATGTGTTCTACTTCTACATAGAAATAAAAAAAAAAAACAATTACTTAGCTAAAACCATAAGCAGTAAAATTGTTGTTTCGGATACGTACCTACTAGAAAACTGTCGCCTGAAATTAACTTTAATGGAGTTGAAATAGCTTTCCCGGTGTTTTTGCTCAGTGAACAAACGTAGGCGCATTATAGTAGCTGACCAAATAAATACTTTACAAACAGTAAAAGTATTAGAACCCGTACCTCGTAGAACTAGCAGCGTATAAAAAAAACAACATTCAAAACAAAAAAATGCTGTTCCTTTTGTATCAAAGGTATTGCATTTATTTTTCATCTAGCATCTTCGAAATATAAATTAGGTACTACTACATTTTAAATACTTAGTGGGACTAATAGTAATGGTGTATTCTCTTTTTAACCGACTTCCAAAAAGGAGGAATTTCCATGTTCGTGTGTATGTTTTTTTTTGTGTATGTTCATCGATAATTTCGCCAGTTGTGAACCGAATCGAAAAATTCTTTTTTAGTTCGAAAGGGTATACTCCCGAGGTGGTCCCATTTAAATTTTACAGAAATCGACTGAGCCGTTTTTGAAAAAAACAACAATAATTTAAGCAATTCAAGCGAAATATCCGATTTTCGTAAACGATGAACATCGATAATTTCACCAATTGTGAACTGAATCGAAAAATTCGCTATAGCTCGAAAGGGTATGCTCCCAAGGTTATTATCATTTACTCTCACTCCCATTAACATTTTACAGAAATCGGCTGAGCCGTTTTTGATAAATCAAGAATGATGTAAACTATTCGAGCGAAATATTCAAATTTTGTAAACGATGGAAGGCGGTTTTGCCATTTTTTGTGAAAAATAATTGTGTTTTTCGAAGTCGTGGCGAGGACACTAACTGAGTGTAAACTGGAAGTAAATAATTTTGTTATTGTGAAGGTTTTTGCATCGATAATGAATATTACGAATAATAAATGAGTAATTAATATTGTTTTATCTACACTAATGTTGTAACATTCTACTTATGTTTCCAATACTTGACTTATAATGACTACTGTTATAGCGCAGACAACAAAACACTCAATTTAAGCAATTTCACATGATGTTATAATATCCACATCGATATCGTAAAATCTCATTATAACATCGCGCGCTCGCTCCTGATTGGCCCTGCGCGCGCAGCTGCGCTCTCATTGGTTAGATTTTAATGGCGCCAAGTTCACTGTGACAATACACGTACGCGTGAATTTAATGTTTCGCAATATGTTTTTTTTATTTTTATTAGTGAAGATAAAGTAGTGTATGCAACTGCATATAACACGGGTATTAAAACACGAGTGTGAGTTGTTTCATAATAGTAACTTCATTATATGACAGTTGCATAAACTACTATTTTGTGTTCGTAACAGTCATTTGATTGTAGTAAATATGTTTTTATTTATAACTGGTTGAAGTTGTATGTTGTAGGTGATCAACACTGCGCAGTATGTAGAAATGTACTAATCGTTTTTTCTCAAGGTCGGAGTACTACCCACTCGCGGGCTCGTCTCGCATAGCACCATTCTATAGAATTCATTTCGAAGAGTGTGCATTACACCCCTACACTGTCGATTTTCCTTCGATACGTACGAAGCGGTTTGACTCAACATTTCTGAATCGTACCGCCAGGGAATGGAACAGCCTTCCTGCTTTCCTGTTTCCTAAGAGATATAATCTAAAGCTTTTCAAGGTCAGAGTGAATAGGTGTCTTCTAGGTCTGCGTGCTTCATCTTCGACCACAACGTCGCTTAACATCAGGCGAGTTGCTGGTCAAGGGCGGACTTATTCGCGTAAAAAAAAAATTGTTTGGGCGTTGAAGGGTTAAGATATATCATATTTGACCCTTTACGTAGTATTATTATATCTTCTTTGCCCCTACTAACTCTGCTTCGTTTTGACACGTCGATAAAATTATGTCGTGGTGCGTTTGCGAGCCCGGCTCGAAGGTCTTTGGCATAAGTTTACCAATTACTTAGGGAAGTGGAAGGAGTGATAAATACTGAACGAGAAAGTTGTTAATGGTCACATTTGGTATATGCTGGAAGGAGTAAATTTAGGTACACACCCAACAATACCCAGCCAGTGTCGGGTAAACTGGGTAAACGCCAAACACAAACTGCCTAGCTATCATGGTTCATGAGATCCAGCCCGGTGACAGACAGACAGACAGACGGACAGACGGACATCGAAGTCTTAGTAATAGGGTCCCGTTTTTCCCTTTGGGTACGGAACCCTAAAAAGCGAATTCTGTTCGATAAAGCAGTAGACGTCGCTCTACGGTGTTGATACGAGTATAATTAATGTCTGTGCCGGATAAAACTTCTTAGCGGCTGTGAAGTTAGCTACAAGCTGCGCAAAACCCAATCCTGACTGAAACTCACAACAGTTACCCAAGGATTGGATTATACGCAGCTTTACAGCCACCAAGAAGTTTAGAAATTAGAAGAAGAAGAAAGAATGAAACCTCTTTGGTGCCCGTATCAGTTCGATTTTGTAGAATAAAACCTCTTTGCCATACCCGTGTTAGGCCATGATAATCGAGCTGGCCATGCTCTTATGTTTTTCACGTAGTAAGTATTTACATTCTCTGTTTTATTACAGATTTGTGTGCGATTCTATGAAAATTCGTAGGTACCTACATTCTGATTTGTTTTATTTAATTGTTAACAATACCGTGTTACCTAGAGAGTACCTACACTTAGGCTTGGTTGCACCAAGTTACTTTAGCAATGACAAACATGTTAAATTAATGGTTAGGGAAAATAATGTGTTGCACCATTTGACAATTTGTAAGATGACGTCATAACTTTAACTGTAACCGTAACCGCCCACGATTCACTGGTTAATGTTATTGTTAACGTTAATTGTCTGTCAGAATTGTATAGTCCTGATAACTTTAACTATTCCAAGGAATACGCTGGTGCAACACATTTCGCAGTCACCGTTATTGTTATTGTTAAATTTGACAATAATCTTAACTATAACTACCAATATGGTGCAACCGAGCCTCATAGTGACTTTATGACGTAAGTATTGCTTACTCATATTTCTGGGGTTTTATTTTCTCGAAGTTAGAAGAAGAAGACGAAATATATATGTCACCGGTTTATTATAAGAACGGTTTGTTTACAAACTCTCGAGTTAAATTATAAACTATCGATAGATTGTGAACGGACACAACGATGTACAATTTAACGCTTTACATTTTCGTTAGTTTGTAAACAAACAGTGTTCAAACGTGAAATTGTGAACTTGTGTGTAACGAAACTCGAAGTGGACAATGATTGGTTCAACGCATCATCCCTTTTACGGCCACTCCTCCTCCGCCGGGTTCCTCTCCTCTCCTTCTCCTCAGCCATCCATTGTTCTTTTAACGGTGTAAAGATGACTTTTATTATCCTGTATAATTTTTTATGTATGATCACGCATGATGCTATTTTTTTATTGGATAGGTGTATCCTAAAGTTATTCCCATACCCATATAAATTTAATAAAATTGGTTCCTAAAAAATCAATAGTACTTACAACGGTTTGATTGAACTGTCCGAATATTGTACGTAAGTCTTGATTGAAGATTGTAGTCGATCGTACTGTTTTTGGCGAAAAATTATTATTTTTACAAAGAAATCACAGATGAAAGTGAGGATTAAAACATACGAAATTATTTTTGCTATTTTTATATTATTTTTTTTATTTTTACAAATTATCCAACCTTCAACCAAAATGTACCTACTAATGACAAACTAAAATTAATGTTGTTTTCCTTTTTTATTCCGGAACTCAGATGCAGACTCGAAGGCGGCTCACGGATTCAAGTTTGGCACATGGGGAACAAATCCCTCCCAAAATTTCATTGATTATAATTCTACAGCATTTGTTGTTTGCTCTATAGAATTATATTCTATAGACTTCTATAGTGATATGATACACTAGCTAAAATATATTATTTGAGTAAAATGAAAAATGAAAGTGACTCGTAAAATGACCGTTGGGCTATTGTCCTGCGGATCTTCAAAATTCTCGTCAAACAAAAAGACATGCACATTATTATGTGCACATCTGTGCTCTCCGGGGTTAGTTTACGGAAAGACCCAATCTAGTGATCTGCAGTTATTTTGGAGTCTCAGTACAATACCATATTATTATTTATGTTTGGCTTTTCACATACCTAGTATTGAAACTAGTGGCAAAATATACCGGACAAGTGCGAGTGGAAAGTAAGCCGTATCTGCACGTGGATATTTTTTTAGTTTTGAGGGGTTTTTTATGTAGATAGGTAAATGTATCAATTTATAAGACGGTTTTTTTGCCAATCACAATTCTAGGTCAACATAAAGTACGCTATATGTTTTTGTTTACCATGTGAGAATCGACATTAATTATTAGTTTTCGCCAAAAATAGTACAATCTACTTCAATCATAGCTATCTACTTACGGACAAACTTCGAATATTTTATTTTTATTCGCCAAACTACCATCTCAGACCTGGCAACAGCCTTAGATGGTTTATTAGTAAAATTGTCCAACAAGATAGTCGTCTTCTTAGCAGCGCGTAGCCAAAGGTCGGCTTGCTCTGTTCCATTCAATCTTACTTGGATTATGTTATCTTTTCGTCCAGTTTGAGGCGGGTTTCGCTTGATATGTTTCACCTGTTTACTATCGATCTTGAGTGTCCGCTAATATTTATTCATTAAATAAATTATATTAAACAATTCAATTCGCTTAAATCAAACGATTACTGAGTTTTTATCCAATGGTCATCTTGCAGCTCCATCATCAGACCCTGGTTATCATCTAGCACCAAAGTACTCGTCAAGACGAATTAAACGAACCGAGACACGATGGGGTTGCGTTGTTTCTTTACTGAGTTCATTTGACCACCTTACATCTCCATCATCAGATCAAACTCTGGTAACCATCTAAAAATAAAGTACTCTCTAAAGCGAATCAAATGAGTCAAAATTCGATGAGGTAATGTCGGTTCATTGCAGAGTTTCTGTGACAACCTTCTAGTTCTATCAACAGACCCTAGTTACCACTGAAAGACAAACTAGTCGTCAAGACGATTCAATTGAGTCCTAACTCGATGAGATAGTCTCATTTCATTTCGAAGTTCCTTTGCCCACTTTCCAGCATCATCAGATCGGCACCATGTCGTCAAAATATTGCATTGTCATGCGATTTACACATGTATGTAAAATTTCAGCTCAACCGGTATCCGGTAAGGGGATCAAATTTAATTTGTAAGATTGTCTAACCCCAGACAGGTAAATAAAAGTTTGTAAAAAATCATAATGACTGTGTGATCATGAATAAAAAAAAAATACACGAGTCGAAAACAGCCTGATTTTTTTACTTATATTCTGCGCCATTATTCAATTTTAAAAAAGATTCTTTTAACGGTGTAAAGAGTCAATACTGAGTGCGCCATTATTCAATTTTAAAAAAGATATCTTGCGTTAATAGAACAATGGATGGCTGCACCCGGCGGAGGAGGAGTGGCCGTAAAAGGGATGATGCGTTGAACCAATCATTGTCCACTTCGAGTTTCGTTACACACAAGTTCACAATTTCACGTTTGAACACTGTTTGTTACAAACTAACGAAAATGTAAAGCGTTAAATTATACATCGTTGTGTCCGTTCACAATCTATCGATAGTTTATAATTTAACTCGAGAGTTTGTAAACAAACCGTTCTTACAATAAACCGGTGACATATATACAAAATAAAATCTTTAAGTAGATAAGCATTTAATACTAATTTTCACAGAAGCAGACTATCAGGTCAATATTTGACGGATTTCCCGAAGGCTGGGTTCCTGAACTCCGTGGTCGCCGGCTCGTAGAGCGGATTAGAACAAGGCGCAGCGTCAGGGACATGGTCCTAAAACAAACAAAACAAATTAATTTCGTGCTTTCCAGTAGTCTCAAACGACAATATGCGAAATTGGTAGAATCTGTTAAGAAAAATCGGTATATTTCGACTAAAACTTGGTATAAGTATGATTTTCAGGTTAAGAACTACTGTTTTAATGTAAAATGTTCACGTGTGGCTCCATATATTTTGGTTAGTTCTTCCTCGTTTCCGCCAGGGGCGCTGTACAAAAATGTATATAGCCATATAAAAAAGGCTGTAGTTTCAATTTACATGTAAACTTGGACTAATAGTCCAGCAACCAGCAGCCCTCTACTATGATCTTAAAGTGATTAATAACAGGCTGAATCTTCGTGGGCAGGTTAAGTTAGACGAGACGCCAAGATTAGTCTTATAAAAAAATCTCGATCGATGTAGCTAAAGTACTGCGCAGGTATAAACAACTTCTAAGCGTAGGACTGAAAAACCATACCACTAAATTTGTAGGACTACGCAGCCATTTGATTGTACAAACATTTACTAAGCTGCACACAAAAAATCAGCTTGTTATTAATAATTTTGATGATTCAAAATTACTCGCGATGACTCGTTATTTGGAAACATTTCTCATGGACTCATTCATGGACTCCAATCAACCAATCATAGCATCCATTTTGTAGGACAATTGTTGTTCTAGGTTTATCAACCATTTACTTCGATATTAAAATAAAAAAAAACTTACTGTTATTGTAACAATATCGACACCCCACCAAGTCGAAATGTTTAATACCTGTGCAGTACTTTAGCTACCTCGATCGAAATTTTTTATAAGATTAATTTGGGCATCTCGTCCACGAAGATTCAGCCTGATATTAATCACTTTAAGATCACAGGAGAGAGCTGCTGGACTATAACCCCTCTGATCACTTTTCGTCTCGGTCATTGCAAATTTAGAATTCGGTCGAAAATCTGGAGAATTTGGCCCAATAGAGAAAGATTTTTTTGATCCAAATTTGAAATTCAGTAGAAAACAGAAGAAATCTAAAAACTTTACAAATCGTTGAAAAATTGCTTCATTTCGGTAGAACAGGTGCCACATCGGGAGAAATACTGAAATATTGGGAGGTTAGAGACAACTGGTGCTTCCTCTAAGGCAGATACTTTATCAGTTTCTCAAAGAGTCAAAGACGAACTATTTTGTGACACTCATTTGAATGGACTAAACATAATTATTTGTCGCAGACCAATTTCAAATGTGCTTTTGGTTAGTACTGCATCAGATTATGTAGATGTGCATTTGTGCATATTTATACAGATTTTTTTTATTTAATATACTGCTTGATGTTAAGCTGATATGCGTCTAGGGAGTCGCTTTATGACCTTACATTTAAAGAAAAAATGAAGAAAAGAAAAGAAACCCTGCGTTTTACGTTTTGAGGAGAAGAGTAATACCACATATTAGATTTATGAAAATGTGTTGCGGAGTTACAAAGTCTGGCGCTAGTAAGCCAACTGCAGAAAAAATTGCTTATGGTAATACTAGCTGACCCAGCGAACCTCGTTTCACGCAATAGCCATATAAATTATAGCCTATGTGTTATTCTATGATGTATAAGTATTACTATTGTAAAGTTTCATCTCAATCCGTTCAGTAGCTCTTGCGTGAAAGAGGAACAAACAAACTTTCGCGTTTATATAGGTAATATTAGTAGGATTGACAACACACTGCTTACCTTCATAAACTGCAAATACTCCCGCCGATCACGGAGGTAGGTGATGAGTTTCCACCCGAGCAACGTGAGGATGCCCACAAGCAGCACACTTAACAAGAACAGCGCGCCGAATACTGGAAAACATTGATTTAACATCTTTAAAGAAAACATACAAATGTAATACTTCATGTTCCTCATGAGGCCTTCACATAAGACAACCGTCTCAAAGTGCAGGCCTGGAAATCCGTGCTCATCTTGTAGCCCGGGAGGTAAAAGCAAAAAATGCAAATTTTTAGGTTTTAGAAGTAGTTGCAAGATACAATACTCATTTATTTTTTAAAATACTCAAACGGGTATTCCCACCAAACGCTAAGCATCCCAGCTGACTGACTCCGGGGTATTGTTGTACACCACCATGACTACCTAATTCCAAAAAATCTGCTTTTAGAAAGTAGTTGCATTTTTTGCGCTACCTCCCGGGCTATTGAGATTACTAAGTTGTTAAGAATATTACAATCATAACGTGGTTTTTTGACCCAGCTTTAGCACTCAAACACACGCATACACACACAAACACACACGCAATCCTCTTAACCCGTAATCCGTCACGAGATCGCGGCTCTTAAGCCTCTCCACCACATCCGCACATGCATTTCCATTCTACTGAGCTCCGAACTGCCACTTTAGCCATAAAACTATCAATAGCAACTGATGTTTAATTAAGGCGTTTTGATAACATAGAAAGCATTGTTGCGTATTTTCTAACAAATAGTTTTGTGAAATTCGGGCAACCAAGACTGGCCAAGGCACACGTTTTCTACCTAGTTTGGGGCCTGCAGTATGTTTTTCAAATTATTTGTATGGGTCTACAATGGTTCATCATAAACTTATTTCATATCTGTCCACTATTTAACTTAGGCATAACAAGTAACTATCTTCTTTATTTTTGGTTTTGGTTTGTCTTTCGTATAATAATATATTTGCTATCATTCGCTTAGTGCAGGTTCCACCTGGGGCTCTACAATCGAATCACTAGAATGACTGAACGTATGTATGTGTAAATGATCACGAGACCAAGTAAGAGCAGGAGAGAGCATTGAAAATCTATCCTGGTGCGAACGGGACATCTTAGCATGTGATCCTCTGCAAACGTTAGAAATTATTATCAGTATTCCCTACTCTATTTTTACCTCCACTCTAAAGTCTTACTACTTTTAGGCTTTTAATTTTAGGCCAGCCCAATGCCACTTCAGTGTGTTAATTCTTTGAACTAAAACCAGTAATGTCAGTCCTTTGTCGAATAGTTTCATTTCCAAGTATATTTCAAAGAAACTCCCAGCTAGTTATGTAGCTGGCTCTATAGCACAATGAGCAACTATAAACCTATAGATCTGCTTCACTGTTGGTTCAATTGATACAATGTGGTCTATGAAACTGTACAATAACCAAAAAAGTGTAAAAGTATTGAAAATTAAGTTGTTAGTACCTAGGTATAGTAGATTCACCAGTCGTGGTCACTGTCCCGGTTTTGCCTAATGTCAAAATTATTGCATAAATAGAATATTAACAATGTAAGACCATGAATATTGTTTGTGTGAATGTCAAAGTCTGAAAATTTCTTTAAAATTCTTACTAATGTGTTATTAAAATAAAAGTAGTCAAAAATGTCATTAGGATGGCCACAACCGGTGCATCTACCCTTCTTCTAATATTTAAAGGTTTATTAATATGACTAATGAGTTAAATACAAAAATTGACTTACTATACTGGATTTCAGCACAATTCTGTTTCTTCTGCAATTGTATATGAATCCTATAAGGGTCGTTCTCATACCTGTAGGTGAAGTTAGTGTAACAACCGATATCTGATCTAACTTTGGTGCATAAATGCCATTCCTCATTGATATCTAAATTGGTTATGTTGTTTGATAATTCATCGAGTACGGTGTAGATGAGATCTTCTCCAAATATGGTACAGTTACAGTCATTTTTAGTTTTTCCTTCCTGCATGAGGCAGACTGCGCAGTCTGTTAGTACATTACACTGGGGTTCGTGACAATTGGCGCATGGTTGGATTACACAGTACTTGTTTTCGGTGATACGCATGTCCCATTTTGCTATATCGTTGCAATCACAGGTGTCGCAGTTGCACCTTCCACGGCTGTTGCAGAGCTGCAAAATGTTTACCACGTTCATTATTGCATTGCACTTAACACAGTAGATCTTTATCTTTGTATCTAAGAAATAGTCCTTTGATAGAGTTTGTAGCCTAGCGGTCGAAGGCTCGTTTAAGACCAATGAATTAGGAACATCATTGCTTTATCCTCATGAAATCTTGGTTGAAAATGAAATCGTCCTCGTGTCGACGAGTTCCTTGAAATTTATAAATGGATTTTAACACCACTGGCTTTACGGTAAAGTAAAACATGATATGCTTTTCTTATTATAGTGTATATAAATCCAACCATCAACAGGGCTATCATGCTGTATGTAGCCCCATTGCGAGGGCAGGTATAATTATATCTAACGAATTATTAAAAGTTACAGTATATAAAACGGAGTCTTCTAACCAAAACACACTTACTTGTCTGCCCTCTAAAAGCTCAACAGTTAATAATAATAATAATAATAAGCCATTTATTTCCAATACATACATACATCATACAAGCTTAGTTATAGAGTCGTAAATAACAAATAATATTTAGTAATAACTATTTAGACATATAAGTTAATTGTTATTTTTATTTTCCTCGGGTATTGGAACCCCTGTTAGGGTATAGGCCTCCTCCAGCTTGTTCCAAGTGTCTCTATCTTTGGCTTTGGTCATCCAATCGTTTCCCGCTGTGTTTATGATGTCATCTATCCACCTTTTCATTGGACGACCTCTTCTTCTCTTTCCAAATGGTCCTTCCCATTTCGTTGTCTCCGAAGTCCATCTTTTATCTTTGTATCTTGCTAAATGCCCTGCCCATCGCCACTTTAGCTTCAAAGCATAATGTAAGGAATCTATTAAATTAGTTTTTCTTCTTATGTGTATGCTTTTAATTTTGTGGATTTTTCTGATTTTCAAAATACTTCGTTCCATAGCCTTTTGACAAGTTACAAGTTTGGATTTTATTTTTGTATTGTATGTCCACGTTTGGCATCCATAAGTGAGGGTCGGTAGAATGCAGGTGTCTAAGACGATCTTTTTGAGGTGCAGGGGGATATTGCCTTTCAGAATTTCTTTCAGGGACCAGAATTTTCTCCAACTCATGTTTATTCTTCGTTCGATCTCTTCCTCTTCGCTTTTATCTCCAAACGATATTCGTTTTCCTAAGTATATGTAGTGGTTTACATATTCTAGCGGTTTCCCTTTCAGATTTATTGCGATTTTGATGCTATTAGTCATTAATTTAGTTTTTTCCTCATTCATTTTGAGACCTACTTTTTCGCTTTCATCGCTCAAAGAGTGGATCATTGTCTCTAGTTTTTTACTCGATTCTGCGAAGAGGACGATATCATCAGCGAATCTTAGGTGTGTCAGTCGTTTTCCTCGTACCTCTATACCCTCTGACTGCCAATGAAGATTATCAAAGATGCCTTGAAGTACTGCTACAAATAATTTAGGCGAGAGAGGGTCTCCCTGCCTCACCCCTCTGCAGATTGGTATGTCTTGTCCGCGTTTCTCTAATTTGACCTTGCTGACGCTGCCTTCGTAAATATTTTTAAGCACCCGTATATAATTTTCGTCGATGTCGCATTTTCGAAGAGCTTCCCAAATAGAGTCTTGTGAAATAGTGTCAAAAGCTTTAGCGTAATCTATATATGCAATATATAGGGGCTTATTGAACTCTTTGAATTTCTCTATAACCTGTTGTACGACATGTAAGTGATCTGTTGTAGAAAAACCAGAACGAAATCCCGCCTGCTCAATCGGCTGATGGTTGTCAATCATTGGGTCCATTCTGGTTTGTAAGATCGATGTGAATAATTTGTACACGCTTGGAAGGAGACTGATTGGACGGTAATTACTTAAGTCTTGTGGATCTCCTTTTTTGTACAGTAAGATAATATCAGATCTCTTCCATTGTACTGGTACCTGGCCAGATGCTAAAACTTTACTAAACAAGCAAGAGATGGGGTGCGCTAGGAGAGTGATACCAGTTTTTAGAGCTTCGTTGTGTATCCCATCAGGTCCAGGACTTTTATCCATTTTCATTTTTTGTATATGTTTTATAACTTCTGCGACAGTCACTGTTGTTAGGTCTTGATTGTTGGTTGTGTTATCTCGATTTTCTTGTGATTTATTGATAGGTAAGTTTAGATTAGGTTGGCTATTCGTTTCTTTCTCATAAAGTTGTCTATAAAATTTAGTAGCACAGTCCAAGATATCTTGTCTGGTTTTAGTTTCTTTTGTATTTGTTTTTAGATTTTGGATCCAGTTTTTGTGAGTATTTAGTTGTCTGTAAGCTTTTTTTGTGCTTTTGTATTTTTGTAAGTTTGTTTCTATTATCTTAATTCTGTAGTCTTGGTAATCATGTTTGATAGCCTTGTTTGTTAGTTTGTATAATCTACTTAGTTCTTCCTTCTTTGCTTTCGTTTTTTTTTTCTCTTTCAAAAGTTCAGTACGTTTTGTTATAAGATCTCGTGTAGATTTGGTAAGGATTTTTCCTGAAGTATCTATTTTTTCACCGGTTCTTCTTGATGTCATACTTCTCTTAATTATATTTTCCAATTTGTCATAGAATGCCTGGATATCTTCTTCTTCGTCTTGAGTCTTTAGGTTTTGTATATTTTCTTCCAAATTTTTGAGAAATCGTGTAATTTCTTCTGCTGTTTTCAGTGAGTTCGATTGCGATTTAAATGATATCCTACACTTTTTCTCTTTTATTATGACGTAAGTAGCTCTTACTAGGCGGTGGTCACATCTAAATCCTAACCCGTGTAGTACTTCGATATTTTTTATATTTTTTGGTGTGTCTGATAAGATGAAATCTACTTCGTTTTTTGTTTTTTCGTCAGGAGAAAGCCATGTCCACCTGCGATTGCCTCTCTTTTTGAAAAATGTGTTCATTATCGATAATTTATTCTCTAAAGCATATTGAATTAGTACTTCTCCTCTGTCATTTCTATTTCCATATCCGAATTTTCCCCGTACCAAGTTGTCTTTTCCTTTTGTTTGGCCTATTTTCGCGTTGAAGTCTCCGATAACAAGCACATTTTCTCCTGCCTGGTCCTGCGCTAGCTGTAAAGTTTTGTAAAAATTATCGAGTTCTTTTTGTGAAGCTCTCTCGGTTGGAGCATATACTTGTATTATGGATAATAATTTATTGTTGACTTCAATTTGCAATAGTGCAACTCTTTCGGAGAGGCCTGAGAAGTTAAGTATCCTATTTTTATGCTTCTTATTTATCAAAAAGCCGACTCCGTGTAGGCCTGGTGTTTCGCCTTTGTAACAAAATATATAATCAGCGTGTTCTTCTATATTACAGCCCATTCTTCGGACTTCTGCCAGTCCTAGTATATCTATTTCAATATTTCGTAGAGAGTATATCAGTTCCAAGTATTTTTCTGCTGATGAAAGAGATCTTACGTTGAACGTTCCTATGTTGAAAGACGTATTTATATTTGCTGGAGGGTTGTGGTCTTGCTTCCCCACGGTGACCAGCCGGCTTGGGGAAGGTGGTTTAAAATTTATTTGTGTTTGATTGTTTTTGTTCTTCCGGCAGTCGTTTGTTTGTAGTTGCTAGCTGTTGTTTTTTTCTTTAGGTAAGTTTAGCGAGTTGCTTCTAGCGCGACCCAAGTAATCAAATGCATTCTTAGTTGATATCTTCTTGGGAGCCACAGAAGAGGACGGAGTGCTCATTGTGTTAGATTCCAAGTTGGGGGACGAAGAAGGTTCTCTCTTCCTCTTTTCGCGGTTTTTATCGTTTTGTTTTTTAATTATGAGTTTATCGCCTCTTAAGAAGGCAATGTTGCCTTTGCTCCTTTCTTCTTCTAACTTAGGTTGGAGCCCTTTTCTTGTTTCTAGAATTTCTTTGGTGAAATCCTCTTTTACATATAATCCTTTCGGTAATTTTATCTTATTTTTTAAAATTTCACTTTTTCTCCAATTCGTTGTAAAGGTAATAAGAACTGGCCGAGTACCGTTATTTTTGTTGATGCCAATTCTATATGCTTTATTGATTTCTTGCTCCTGGATGTTCAACGAAAGATATGAATTAATTTTTTCTTTCATATATGTAACGAGGTTAAATTCATCTCCATTTTCCTCTTGAATCCCAAAGAAGAGTAAGTTGTTCTTTTTGTTTTGCATTTCCATCCCTTTAATTTTTTCCTTCAGGTCTGTAACTTCCATGCGCAGTTGTTTATTTTGATCGTCTAATTTTTTAAATTTTTCATCAATTTCCTTCTTAATATTTCGTGTGACTGTTTCTGTAATTATTTCTGTTTGTTTCTCCATCTGTTCTTGTATTTTCTGCAATAACATTTGCATTTGGTTATCCATTACTAAAATGTACCGTTGAAATATTTAACAGAAATTTGAATTTGGCGCGTTTATTTTATTATTCGTGTTACTTTTTTAGTTCTTTAAATGTCAACACTGACAGCTGTCACTTAAGATTTTGTTAGGTTGTTAGACTTGCTTGGTGTTGTCTATGCTCTGCACTTGCACTAACTTCAGTCCAATCGGGAATTTGAGGTTATCTCGAGATTAAAATGTTTGGTAATTATTTCACTTCACAAAGATTTATGTTTCGTTATTGATATTTTCTTTCACTTTCCGCGACTTGAAGTTTATTTGGGCGCCGATGAAGTATAGATATTGTAGCTTTAAACACTGTTTGTGAATTAAATTAGTTTTCGCAATTCACAACACGTCTGCTCAAAGCTCAACAGTTATGATAGTTAAATCATTCAATCTTATTCTGAACACTACGAGTGCTCGCCCCCAGTCAGAAACAAAGTTACGAACGCCACCACGGAAGTTTTTGAATAAAAGTGGCCGGAAGCAGCTTTTCTAGACTCTACCACTGAATTCTAGACTTGACGCTTCAATCGGTTAGTTCTTAGTTTACTTAGTTCCCAAATTCTGCCATTGGACTTCCTTCAGTGCTAGCGCAGAGTCTACTGATGATGCTTACCGTATTTGCAAAAGGTGTCGCGCATAGTTCTTCATTGCACTGACAGGCGTCGCCCGCCCACTTGCTGTCACACTTGCATGTCCCATCGCACTGGCACTTGCCGTGATTGGCGCACGGTTCATTATCGTATATCGGGCAATTCGACACGGAGCACTCGCAGTAAGGACCTGTGAATCTGCGAAAAAAGACACTGATAAGGGAGATGCCAGACGAGTGTTGACGCGCGTCACCGCGGCGACACCGCCGCTGCATCGCCGTTGCACCGCGGCGGCACCGCGGCGACTAGTGTTGCCGTCAGCGACTTAGACACTGATGTCATCTAGAGAATTATATAAACAGTTAGCGGAAAAAAGATTCAAGCGATAACCGTTCAACTTTAAGCTGAAGATGAGTAAAATCTCCCATAATTACACATTCTGATTTTGTTAGAGCCAACCGCGAAATCGGATCGTGTGCAGCGTGGGCGGTCCAACTTTTTCCTCGCTAACTCTTACTAATATTATAAAACCGAAAGTGTAATTGTTGGTTTGCCCGTGTGGCACCAGCCTCACTCATCTAGTGGCAATAATTGTAAATGACTAACTGCAAATTATTATGAGGATAACAGAACAGAACAACTACGTATTTTTCACTCTTCTGTGATGGGGATCCATGTATTTGACGAATGCAGTGTGATGTGAGCTCAAGTAAATGAGCAGTTATAGGTACCCAAAGGGTAAAGACGGGACCCTATTCTAAGACTACGCTGTCCGTCTGTCTGTCTGTCACCAGGATGTATCTCATGAACCGTGATAGCTAGAAAGTTGAAATTTTCACAGATAATATATTTCTGTTGCCGCTATAACAACAAATACTAAAAACAGAAAAAAAAAACAGTATTTAAGGGGGGTCTTATACAACAAACCTGAATTTTTAGCCGTTTTTCGCGCTCGATATTAAAAATGGTAGGTAAGGACAGGAAGACGCTCGAAATATTTACAGAATATTAAGTGGTATATTGACTTAAAAAATAAATAAAATTCATAATGTTTAGGGCTCCCATACGGTGCGGAACCCTTCGTTGGCGAGTCTGACTAGTACTTGGCTGATTTTTAATAACAATACAGTGGTAATTCGCGTTTACAACCCGGTCAGAATATCTGTGCACCTTGCTGGAATGCGGCGCCTCTCCCGCTTCCCCTGTCACCTCTCCGCGCACTCCCCGGTGCGACAGTACGGTTAGCATTTTCGTTGCCGATACACGTCCCGATAATAATTTACGTCCGGACGGTATACTAGACTTCCGGTAATGTATATACGTCCCGATAATTCGATATGACGTCACGATGTCAGGTGCACAGATATTGTGACCGGGTTGTACATAGTTGTGATTTTAAGCGAGAGTTTCGTTCGAAATTCATTATCCTCTAGAACGAGACTTGTCCCCACTCTCGCAATATGTTTGTGGTTACACTATAATTCTTATCCTGCGAATAACCTGTTCATCCAGAACAGAAAAAGCATGTTCTCGGTGTTTTGGAACATCGAACCTTTTGAATCTATGTAGCCTTTAATTTTAGTCTTAATAATATATTTTGAATTTATGACCGAATAGAGCGTTATTTTTTTCTGAATAGGTTTGGGTTTGACCACATACTGCCTGATGTTGAGCAGATATGCGGTCTAGGTTGTAACACGCTTACCTAGAAGATACCTATTTACTCGGGATTTTAAGAGGAAGACGTTGTACTTTAGCGGGAAGACAGACCCAGGCAAAGCGTTCCACATTCTGGCTGTTCGTATGAGGAATGAAGATTCGAAACGCTTGATTCTAACGCGCGGAATATCCACCATAAAAGGGTGGCGCTTTGGTCGCGTCTGTCTAGCCGCACGATAGAAAAAAGGGCCAGGTGGGATATTTGATAGCTACGTACTCTCGTTGACAGGAACAAGTGCCACAAGAGCATGTCCCTTGTTTATTACAGTTGTGTTCCATGCCCGGACCTTTACATGTCGTGGTACTGTTACTGTTATCTTCTCTCGTTATGAGACGGTTGCATTGGCATTTGTCTCCATACCTGTAAAATAGTTATATTACCATGAGATCCACAGATTCGCTAAGAAACATTTTTATGAAAAAGTTAAATAAGAAAAATAGAAAACGAAAAGATTCCTTCCTGTGACCTGTGACCAAACCCTGATGCACAGGGCTTTCTATGACAATCTTGGCTTCTTTAGGTGTTTTATTATTTCCTTCAAATCACATAAAACACTGTAAATGTTCTGCAAAATTTTTGTAGCTGCCTATTCCAGTTTCTATTAAATACGGTATTCTGAAAATCTTTACTTACTTCGGTTCCTTGCACAGACAAACTCCGCATTCTCGTTTTTCCTGATCACAGAGGCTTGACTTATCTTCTGCTGTTTTCTCGCATCCACAAGTATTAATGATATTTATATCTAAAGTAAGTTTTTCAGCGATCCCTTCTATAGATACATCTATTGTAGTTTTGTCGTATCCGCCATATTCAAGGATCTGTATCTCTCCAGAAAAATTTTTAGAACCTTTGCCTGGAACGTAACAATCCTTATGATCCTTGGAACAGTCTGGATCAAATGATATTTGGAAATCCTTTCGGCGAGTAAGCCCACTGGCATCAGTTCCTGCGTTTACATTGAGCTTTATTTTAGTGGTTATATCCTGAAAACAAAAAAGTGCTGACTGATATAATATTTGAAACAATTGATTGTTTGGTCTCAATTTCCATATTTCAAGCAATTTTATCGCTAGAAATCAAACCTGTTAGGTCGGACGCAACCTCTGGATTGTACAAGGTTGCTACGAGTACGCTAATCAAATACAAATAATGCGATTGCCCACAAATATTCGAGTTACAATCCGCGTCATGTTAATTAAATTAGGAATAAATTTGATTACAAGGAAAATAAACTGTAGCTTTCTGGATGTATGGATTGATATAAGCCTTAACAAATTTTAACTTATAATTACCTACATACAGATACATACCTCGTATATTCCTTTGAGTTTTTTCACAATTTCATCAGTTTTTAAATCATTTAAATCAATCATTTTAGATCCAGAGACGACATCAACAAGCCTCGAGTATACATCAGTTAAAGACACTGCGAAAATTACAATAACATCATTTTCTCTAGCCAGTTTATTTATCATAGCCACAGATGGATAGTCCATTTCTTGTTCTTTTGTGTACACGTTGCCTTCTGTATAACATTGTCCGTCATAGGGCTTAAATAAGCCAGCTGATCTTCCATCTCCTGCAGCGTGATATGACTCATCCGTCATCAGTACTAGGATTTTCCTAGATTCATTTCTCCAGCCAATCACATTTTTGCAAACTATTGCTTGTGCTAGCGCATCTAATCCAGCTTCAGGCGAGTCGCGATTTAGTCCTATTTTTATTTCATCAATTGCGTTTTGGAATTTTGTAGAATCATTTGTCAAACTTAAATGATGTCGGAATGAATAGGACTCATTTTTGGTAACGTTTCTAAAAGGCAAATTTAAAAAAGTGTTATTTGATGTACCTTAACCCAATATCAGAAAAAAATGTTGGAATTAAAAATAATGGCTAGAGTTTGTGCAAAAAGAGAAGCGTCGTAGGTGAGGTCGCCCGCTGCTCTGTCATTGCTAGTACAACTAAAAGTGTTTGATACTTGGTAGACATCAATTCGGTTTTAATCAGTACTCGGGTCTATCAAGTGTAGTCGGTACCTTGGCTGCTAATTAAAATCTTATTGTTAGTTCACCGCAACGCCAGGACGGTTCCTTTATGCACAAACTCTACTGAGAGCTACTGTAAATTTATGACACATGTCGTCAAAAGGAAAACATTGTGAATTGTGATCTATTTCCTCAACATTTGAGTTCAATGCTTTATGCAGAATTTTTGAATTTAATCGTGGAATAGAAAGATTGCACGACGCACGTATTTTTAATAAGAATATTCGCGTTTTATTGTAATCTGGATATTTTTACTAAAACTAAAATCGACATTTCTATTATAACTTAAAAAAGTTATATATCTGTTTGAAATCTTTTTCATGTAAATCCATAAACTTACATTGTAAAGGGTAGCATATTTTTATCTACGAAAGTTCCCATCCCCATATACACATTTTGGGTAAAACCTATCATGGCTTCGTAGATATTTTTGGACTGCTGCGCGGTATTCTTTCTGAGTTTGTTCATCGTTCCAGAAGAATCGAATAGAAAGTACATATCAATTGGGTAATTATCGGCTAGTTTGAAAGAAAAATTGAAGTTTTGTGGTTCGCCAGGCCTGAGGTAAATCTGATAACTCTGTGGTTTGATTTGGGTTACATTTCCAAGCTGGGAGCTGAAAGAGACGTCTTTGCCTTTGACAGGTTCCACAGAACCCCGTAGACGTTCAAGGCTGCCTTGGCACCACGTCTTGTTGGTGGAGGTAAAACTTTTAGATTTACACCGGTACTCTACATGTGCGTCCTGAAAGAGATAATTTTGTTTCAAGGTACTTACACTGTCTACATTTTTTACATATCTTAAATGTTGTGAATAGGAGAAAAATATAGCGAAGAAATACGTGAAGATTCACAACACAACAAACATACCTATTTCAAAAATCATCGATCAAATACCTATAGGTAAAACTTCTGTTTCCTCTTGATGTTTTCCTGCACCACTTAAAAGCTAGAGGTATACATTCAAAATTACGAAATGTGTCTAGTACATGCTTTGGCATTCGAACTAAGGACTTCAATTGCAAAAGTTATTCTTTAATCTATTAGTGTAACCATTATTTTTATCGTTGTCTGCAGCATCCCAGAAAAAAATCCGCTGTTTCATACTTTTTCTAGATTCCGAGTAGCAATTTTGTATGAAACAGTTGATTTTTTCTCGAAATACGCGTTAGCCCCATAATAAAAGTTGTTCATAATGAAGCCGTGGTGGTCTAGTAGTAATGACACCCGCCTTACAATCGTGACGTCGTGGGTTCAAATCCAGGTTCCGTACCAATGAATTTCTTGGAATTTTTGTACGGAATTTCACACCACTGGCTGTTCGGTGAAGGAAAACATCGTGAGGCAACCTGCATACGTCCGTAGAAGAAATTCGATGGCGTGTGAATCCACCAACCCGCACTAGACCAACGTGGTGGATATGGCCCAATCACCCTTCGTGGGTAAGCCTACGTCCTGCAGTGGACTATTATATTCATATTCATATTCCTTTATTCATACAACAGTATACGTCACAGATCGAGTACAATAGGACAATTCCAATAATTTCAAAAAACAAATGTCATAAGTATTAAAATGTCAATAACAGTGATAGGTACAACGGTACAACAATAAATTAAATAATCAATAATAATAAGTCAAGCACAAGTTAATATTAAAAATAACAATTAATTTAAAAAACAAAAATAATAATAAATAAAATAGAATGTCATTAAAAACAAAAAATAGGATACTGATAAGTACAATTTTACGTAGTTACTTTTAGCGTCAAAAACTCTTTATCGATGTCATAGAACGCCTGACCAACAAGCCACCGTTTCAGCCTCGACTTGTAAATTGTGATGTTGGGTGCTTCAAGGACATCGAGTGGTAGTCTATTATATACCATTGTCCCCATAACATGTGTCAACTTCGCGGACTTAGCGAGCGTGCACGTCACGGGTAGAAGTCTATACTTGTGTCGAGTTGTTCGCTGCTGAGCTTCGTATAGCTTCGCACCCATTACTCGATACGACTCGAGGTTCACCCGTACGTATGTGGCAACTTGCATTATTATAATGGATGGCAGAGTGAGTATATTAAGAGACACAAAGTATGGCCTGGCCGACTGGTCTTGCGGAATGCGTGCTATTGCACGGACCGCTCTCTTTTGACATATAAAGGCGCGATTCCACTCGGCACCTCTGCCCCAGAGTTCCACACCGTACTGGAGCACTGAGTGGACAGTGGCAAAATAACAGGAGCGTACCACCTCGCTGGGCAAGAACCTGGACAGTCGCTTGAGGGCGAAGCACGCTCCGCTGAGCTTTCCGCACACTTTGTCGATGTGCGCTTCCCATGTTAGGCCTTTGTCCAGTTCAAAACCAAGAAAGGTGGATTTAGCAACCTGCTCTATTTTTGCACTGTTAGCAAAGACACTCAGCGGTCTTCTTAGATGTCCTGATAAATCAAAGTGTATGAAGTGTGTCTTAGTGATATTCAGCACCAATCCATTCACTTGGAACCACTCCGCGAGTTGAGATGCGGCGGCGTTTAGGTTTTCTTCCAGTTTGTCGATAGATGGCGCTGTGACTATAGCGGCAACATCATCTGCATACATCAGTACCTCTGCTTCGGTGATGGCGAAGGGCAGATCATTGAGTAGTAATGAGAACAGTATGTTCGACACTGACGATCCTTGGGCCACTCCCATTGTAGTGTTTAATGGGTCCGATCGTAGTTGTCCTCCCTCACCGACCACAATCTGAGGTCTCTCATGCATGAGGTCAGCGAGCAGGGACAGTGGCTTGTCGCGGCAGCCGTAGTGACCTAACTTTAAGGACAGTATCCCGCGGTCCGCGACGTCGAATGCCTTGGAGAGGTCACAGCATAGAACGGCTACTTGCTGCTTCCTCTCCCGAGCATCTACTATGCGACGCACCACTTCCCTGGTTAGGGAGGTCGTAGACCTGCCCTCGCGATAGGCGTACTGCCGGTCCGACAGCGCTTCTGTCTCCGCTAAGTATTCCGTCAATCGAGAACATATACCATTTTCTAGCACCTTTGCAATCGCCGGTATTATAGAGACTGGTCGGTAGCCATCCATCTCTTGCCTCTTGCCCTTACCCTTAAAAATCGGCGAAACTTTGCTAAGTTTTAGGAGTTCGGGATACGAGCCCTCACGGATACATCTATTAAATAGTTCACAGAGCACTGGTGCTATCAGATCTACCACTGTTCGTAGGATTTCCATGGATATTCCGTAGACATCCTTAGTCGGCTTAGCAGGTATGCGCTTCTTTATAATATGCGTTATCTCTGCAGTAGTGAATCTACGCAGTCGCAGCGAGCGGTCGGCCGGGGCGCACGCCGCGCACAGCGCGCGCTGCACGCTCCGCGGTTCCGCTCTCTGCGCCCCACAAACCAACGCAGATTGGACGAATCTCGTATTCATTGAATTCAGTAATTCTTTTTTTGAACAAAAGGGTTCACCTGAAGAGTTTCTAACGACGTCCGTAAAGTCCACATCGCACGAATTCTGTTTGCCTCTCTGATCATTAACTATTTGCCATATTAAAAAGGCTGGTACAGATAATGATAGTCTGTATCCCCTACTTTCGGCTTAATACAGGACAAGCAGATAACCCTGTATGTATTGGCACTTTACAGTCTTTTTGCACATTTAGGTATACTTATTTTTTCACAATCACGTGATATAATGTCGTGTCGAAGTATGCATGTTTAGTACTTAATAGATTTATTGGGTAGACTTGGGAACGAAATAAAAGAGGCCTCGCTGATGCAACATGGTTCACGGGGTTTATTACCAGTGTTACCGTCTATATTAATCCACGCAACGCCACTGCACAATCGTTTTTAGAGTTCCGTACTCAAAGGATAAAAACGGTACCCTATAACTAAGACCGCGCTATCCGCCTGTCTGTCACCAGGCTGTATCTTATGAACCGTGATAGCTAGAAAGTAGATCACAATTGACGTATTTCTGTTGCCGCTATAACAACACATACTAATAACAGAAAAAAAATTAACTAAAGTATGTAGGTACTATTTTGTTCGATAACTTTTTGCCATCTTGTAGGTAGGAACATGATCCCATTGCTTTAGAAATTTCGGGACTTCTGATCAAAATACCGCGACAAGTGGTTTTGGCAGTCCTCTCGTGATGTTAACCTGACACTTCCTAAAGAATTCTGAAGAGACCGAAACAGGTGGAAATCTGAAGGTGCAAGGTCAGGACTATACGGCGGATGCATTAACACCTCCCAGCCAAACTATCTTAATTTTTGCTGAGTGGCTAAAGATGTGTGAGGTCTAGCGTTATCATAATGAAAAACCACACCCCTTCTGTTGATTAATTCCGGCCGCTTTCTCTCAACTTCTTGCTTTAATCTTATCAGTTATTCGCAGTAGAGTTCAGAATCGATGGTCCTGCCTGGTGGTAACAGCTCATAATGAATAATGCCTTTCCAATCCCACCAGACACACACGGCATCACCTTGTTGCGAGTTAACCCGGGTTTTGCCACAGTCTGTGAAGCCTGACCGGCCTTTGACCACGATTTTTTTCGCGCGTTATTGTCGTACGTGATCCACTTTTCATAACCAGTTTATCAGCTTAATCCGCGACGAATTTTTGAAATGTTTATCATAAAAAGTAACTCTTTGAGTTATCAGCTTCTTCAAAAATGGTTCGGTTTCATTACGTCGTAATAAAGAATCACAAATGAGTACACGGTTCGTTAAGTTTCTTTCAGTGAGCTCGTGAGGTACCCAAATATCGAGCTTTTTTGTGTACCCAGTTTTTTTCAAATGCGCCAAAACAGTTTTGTGGTCAATTCCCAGTTCTTCAGCTACGTTGTAACTACTGATATGCCTATGTTGCTCCATTTTTTCAAAAATGCCATCCATTTTATCCGTAATAGGGCGACCAGAGCAACGTGCGTCTTTGACATCAAAATTTCCGGATTGAAAACGCTTAAACCAAATTTGTGCTACTCTCACAGACACTGCACTAGGTCCATAAAGATTGCACATTTTTTTCGCGGCTTGCGTTGCATTTTTACCTTTTTTGTAGTAAAATTTTAAAATGTATCGAATTTCTTCATTAGTTTCACTCATCTTGATAGTACAAAAAACAAATGAAAATCACACATTTTCCTAATTTGAATTTGGAATTATGTTCTTTAAAATTTAAACTTTCAATGATACCAAAACCAGCCAGATACAAATAGTATAGCTAAAGAGATTTTATTACAAGTTCATACATACTATAATGCGAAAAGACTTTTCCCCCAACCTAATATTAAGGGGGGGGCTTTCATACGGTACGGAACCCTTCGTGCGCGAGTCCGACTCGCTGTTGGCTGATCATTTTCTTTATTTATACCATAATTAATAAAGAAAAAAGTAAATATTAAAGAATGTTCGTTTAAGCTGTGGATAAGTGTGTGTATACGTGGCTAGAACTGATGTAAGAGTTTTTAAACGGTCTCACACATCTCTGACACGGTTAAAAGATTAAAACAGCCGGGATCCAAAACCATTTTAAGGTGTTATGCGAGCCACGGTAACGCTCAGTTGTAAAAGCAACCCGCGGTCATCCATCCGAAGAATGACCGTGCCGAACGATGCTTATTTTTAGTACTGTACCAGTCTTTTTTTTAATAGTCCACTGCAGCACGTAGGCCTACCCACGAATTGTGATTGGGCCATATCCACCACGCTGGCCCAGTGCGGGTTGGTGGATTCACATACGCCATCGAATTTCTTCTACGGACGTATGCAGGTTGCCTCACGATGTTTTCCTTCACCGAAAAGCCAGTGGTGTGAAATTCTGTACATCAGTTCTAAAGAACTTATTGGTACAGGACCGGAATTTGAAACCACGACCTCACAATTGTAAGGCTACCTCTAGACCACCACGGCTTCATCTTTAGTAATTGCTAATAAACACCTTGTCAAACTACAGTATGAGTGCTATACTACAAAAAAGTAAGAACAATTTCAAGGCACTTACCGAATAACACCAATCACACACAGTCGCATCTCGTATGCACTCCCGGCAAGTTCTATGAAGTTCGCAAGAATCTAACATAACTCCTTTTAAATACAAAATTAAAACGAAAAATTTTATATTATTCATTTTGAAATACAATGAAACGTGTGGTCATTCAATAGCGAACTCTTTATCTGGTACTTGAATGAGGAAAAATGTCACACACACACATTGTAATTCAGGTTAGGAATTAACTGGTACCTACTAATGAAACAGGATAGAGGGAAAAATTCCTGTACAGTAATAATACAGTAATGTAGGTTTTATATATTGATATAGATTAACATTTTTAGGGTTTCGTAGTAAAACGAGGAACCCTTATAACTCCGTTGTGTCCGTCCGTCCATCCTTATAACTTCCATATTTATAAACCACATTGCATGAAATAGTTGATTTCAATAGTTGACTGATATTATGATAGTTTAAATATAGATCTCAATTTTAAATACTTAAAATTTTCAAAATTGTGTATTTAAGTGGTAGGTCCCATAAAGTCTCATACATGTAAAGTGGGGAATGAAACATTTTTTTCAACCCCACCCCCTCATGTGGGGTATCGTTGAGTAGGTTTTTAAAATAAATGTAAGGTATCCGAAACTATTTTCTTTGTCACATGTATCATTGGTGAGATATAGATCGACAAAATTTCCTAAGTATGTTAGATAGAATGTTCAAACTTTCTGAGTTTATAGACCACATCAAAAACTTGAGTTATAAAGGAAAATTTAAATTTTAAAACAAGCACATATCTCAGAAGTCATTGACCTAACAAACATATTTCATACCCAATTAGGTTTTTCTAGTAGTCAACCATATAATGACATCATAAAAAAATGTTTTTATCATCATAATAATCATCGTCACCATCTACGGAAGCCTATCATACGCGTGTCTCGACACGCTCTTGACAACTTATTATTATCTACCGTGGTTTTATATTCAAAAATGTTTGTCAAACAAGATAAAAGAGTACTAATAAACCCTGAAAAATATTACTAAGTAGGTATGTTAAGTAAATCTGGTTTTAAAATGAACGTTATACCCAACGTCAGTTTTTACCTAACCTTATGATTTTAATTGCGGAAACACAGACTTAGCCAAAGTCCTACTAAACTATTATTTATTATTATTATGTCCTAAGGTACAAAAACAGCCATGTTTAATCAAATGAAATTATCTTCATTTTTATATAAGAAAACTATCTGGTTTCTCTATCCCTTAGTGAGGTCCACGTATACAAACGTCGTAGATGATGTTGGAACCACGTATTCGTTAAGTATGGACAGAGAATTAGCGACACAGAACTGGATCCATCGGTCCCCCAGTCATTTCTTACAACATTTCACACCGTGCGACCTGGACTCGTCATGGCGCCGGGTGGTAGCCGGTTTACATGCCATCTCATCTGTATCCGTTTGTGCTTCCGTATTAGATTTCTTGGGAATATAGTGCAGTGGTTCCCGTGGCCTTCGCACCAGTTCTTTCAGGAAGTATTTAGCTCCCTAGGCCGCTGAAGCCTCTTCCAGATAGTTGTCTATGTGGGTGTAAGGGTATTCCGCCTATGCTCGGTCGCCATTGCCTCGTCTGTTCTCTAGCAGGGAGTACCACAGCAACCCGTTGGTTGCCGCCGCCAGTAGTTAGGCACGTGCAGGTGAGGTTGACAGTTGGGTCGGATAAGCTGTTATGTCCGTTCATCTCTTACTCCAAGTATAATTTTATTAATACGAGTATATGGTTGGAAGTTTTGTTGTGTCAATAAGAAATTGGGGCATTGATAATAACTAAAGGCGCTTCGATTGTCGCTACTCTCTACAGTCGATGGACATATTCTAGGCTAGGATATCATTGTATATCTACTCATCATTATGACCGCAGCGTAGTTTGACTAGCTGTTTGCCAGCGATCACCGAAGTTAAGCAACGTTCGGCACGGTTAGTCTTCGGATGGGTGATGGCATTTATAGAGCGCTGCCGTAGCTCGGATGACACGTTACATTGTAGCTCCCGGTTGTCTTAACTTGATAGTCATGTCAGAGGCCTTCAGGTGGCTTCAAAACTCTGACATTAGGATTAGCCATTCGGCCTATACCTACGAACTTACATTATCAGACCAACTTTTACTTTTACTAATCGTAAAAAAAAACAAATAATGTTTTTAAAAAAGAGCTCTTTTTGTGATATTGGTGGCCCCATTGTAAAAGTTAGTCATAACACTCATAACGTATAATGAGTATATTGATATCGTTGAATATTATCAACAATAGGTTACAATATTGTAATTAATAATATTGCACATAAATATCAATATTGAATATTGTCAACAATAAAAATAAAACCGAATAAGTGCGAGTCGGGGTCGCTCACCAACGGTTCTGTACAAATCCTGAAAAATCGAAAATAATCGGGAAATAACTTAACTTAGTAACCTTAGAGCGAATATGGTGAACCGCACAAAAAGGGGAAATTTGATTTTTTTTTACTTTCTTCGTCATAAATCGAAAGTCACGTGTCGTAGAAAAAATTAAAAACCTGTTTTAGCTTGTGCCAGTAAAGCTCTTTTATATGATATGATATGCCACACATGAAACTTTTAACTCCCTTTAAAATTTGGACCTTCATCTCTTGCATTTAGTCGCTATATTTTCGTGATCCAACAAAAATGTAATATGCAGTTTTCAGATTTATTCCTATTCATGTACTGTATGACGATGCTCAATGCCAAATTTTATTGTTCTAGGTGAACGGGAAGTACCCTGTGGGTTTTGATTCCCTTGTGAGTATCGAATGCGATTTTTTTGTGACAAAAATGGCTCTAACTTTTTCTCACGATATCTGAGAAGTTTAGGTAATGTTTTCACAACTATAAGAAACTATAGACCTGCGTATATGGTTTTAACCAGGGCGCAGGTCCCCCACAAACATTCTCGACGATTTTGGCACAGAATAAATAATAGTTACTATAGTTACTTTACCATGCACGCCATCTGTTCGATTCGTCTTGAATCAAGTAGGCAGCGCTCTGACTAAGTTGACATGACGTCACAGACAGATTGTCTTAGCTTCTAAAGAAGTATTGCTAAATTTTACTCAAATAAAAACTACGTTACAGCTGTCTTATTCATATCTGGTTATACAACATACGCGAGAGTGAGTGGAACAAAAAAAACCGCAATGTCTGTCACATACGACAAAATTGGTATGCAGTCATTTAACAAACTTTGTTTTATAAACTGGCATGTGATAACCAACCTTTGACAAACCCATGAGTAGTTAAATGATAATAAAAAAAAATTAACAACTTGGTTATATCTCAAAATGATTACTTGAAAAAGTTACATTCTATAACGTATCATTTTACAAACAATTCTTTTGTTTTTTTTTGCTAACTAATAAATGTTTGATAATAAACCAACACTTGACACATTTTATTTTATAAAGTGTCGTTTGACAGACAATTCCATTTAGATTTAAAATACTTACCTAACATATAATTTGTTTAAAAAATATGTCGCTGCTGTGGCTTTTTTCGAAAAAATAAACCAAAATATTCTCGTGGTAAGCAAATTTTTGTAAGACATGGTTTTATTTGGTAGAACAATTAACGTGTCGTGGCAGCGGCCGGCAAAGTGCCAGAAACGAATCGCTTTTGTAAATTAGGTGTGAAACAAAAAGTAGATTAGGGTAGAACATGACAACCAACGCACGTGCCAAGCGAGCGAAAAGAGCGTGCCGCGGCAGCGGCCAGCGAAGTGCTAGAAGCAAATCACTTTTGTAGATTAGGTGTGAAACAAAAAGTAGGTAGGTTAGAACATGACAAACAACGGCGAGCAAAGCGAGCGGAGCGAGTGGTGTCCTATTCATTCGCCCAATATTGTTTGTCCTAAAGTTGTTTTGCATCATAAAATTGTGTAGTCATATTAGATGCGCATAATTTTTCATAGTCATACTTGTATGTAGTCATATCAGAATTCTAGGGTAAAGTCATACATTAGGTCCGACGACGAGCGAAGCGAGGAGCAGGGTAAGGTTACTTGCGACCACAATGCACGAGCCAAGCGAGCGAAGCGAGCGGTGCCACGGCAGCGACCGGCGAGTGCCAGAACCAAATCGGGCCATATTCGGTAGTCTATATTATTTACTATTAGTTCATTTTTTAAACGAAACCATGCAAAAATATGGTTTTCGTAAGTTTAACATCTGATGTTCTGACATGAAAAATATACAAATAAAAAACAAAATATCATTCGAGATATTGTCTAAGTGAAATGTTTGATTTATAATTGGTTATAAAATAATGGTTTGTAAAATAAAACATTTGTGGATATAAGATATTTTTAAAATAAATAACATCCGAGATTTTGTTTGTAAAGTGAAACACTTAAAATGTAAAGGTTTTGGAATGAACATTTCATTACTATAGAAAATTCTGGTGATACCTTGCGAAAAAAAACTGCTTTTTTAAAAGATTGAAGTCTTGAACTAAGGGTCGAATCAGATACTTATTGATATTTTGTTATATTAAAATAAGCCTAAGTATCAGTTTGTAGCTTTTTTTGAAAACAATGACTTACCCGTAGACATTAGGAAATATTTTTTATTTTAGCTGGTTATTGGTAAGTACATAATAATAATACCTGTAGGTACTATAAATACTAGTAACCCACAATCATAACTTTGTTAAAGTCTCGACTCGCTGAAAACTTGGAATATGGTAGAAAATCGGGAAAATTTGTCCCAAAATACAACTTTTCTTTGTTGAAACCTAGAAATTTGGCAGAAAAGTTAGAAAAATTAGCATACTCAGAAATCTTAAAAAAAATTGATTCATTTCAGTAGGACTGTAGGACAGATGCCAAATCGGTAAAACTACCGAAATATCGGTAGGTCCAAGACTACTGCCTCGAGCGAGCGGCAAGCTACAAGAATCATGTCGAGATAGAAATTGTGCGGTGTCAAGGAGACGTTGCCACTTCGCCACGGATGGCCGCCGTGGCGAAGTGGCAACGTCTCATTGACAACGCTGTCTATCTGCTAACGCCTTATTATAATATGCGAGCAACGGTATTTCTGAATGAATAGTTTTCAGCAGGCGTTATCAGTATTTATCTATAAACTTTATTAAACTATAACATTTAGAAACAAATGTATGCACCAGGAAAAAGTTTCTAATATCTCAAACCACTTATTTCAAGTTTCATTCAAAATGAACCTCTCCGATCCATGAAAATAAGGATAAAAAATAATTACAAAAATGCTGTAGTGATACTTTTCAATAAAATTTTAAAATAGTTCCAAACATTAATAATAAGTATTTTGGATTTTATCCGCTTACTGAAGATATGATTAACCAAGATTTACTCATTTTAAACCTCCCAGATCTTGAAGAACGATCAAAAAATGAGTGGGAAATCATGTTGTTTGCCCATCTCGTCCCCTTAATATCCTCACGCGTTCTCGAAATAAGTGGTCTTGACAACAAAGTGATCCTATAAGGGCTTTGTTTTTTCATTCTGAGGTACGGAACCCTAAAAAATGTCCTGTAAAATATGTCACCTTGTATAAATAACATTTGATGTATCAGATTAAAAAATATAATTATGTATCGGCCACTCTATGGAATCAGTTTTTAAAACACAGATTTTTCCTGTTCATTGTAGATAGGTATTCAGTATGTATCCCGCAGCCCGCTATAAACCGCAATCGGTCATCAACATAATTCCCTATTACAAATTTATTAAATTTAGAACGATGCTATTATTCATCAAAGTTTTCCTGGTTAGTTCCATACGCTGTCAGTAACTGGGGCATCATGAACCTGTGTATATTCTTGTTAATATTGATTTATGTGAATATAGCTTATAGTGCTACGTCATCATGCCACCAGCACAAGACGTGTGGAGATTGTATACAAAATAAGATCGAAATATGCAACTGGTGTTCAGAGGTAAGTGGTTCTTGTTTAATACACAGCTTGCGATATATACATGCTGATTAAATACCAAGTCTTATATGCGACCCTATCTTACAACAAAAATGTTGTGTGCATTAAAGTTGTCAGTAACTGTGTCAGTGCCGTTGAATGTATGTGGGGATACGTTCATAGAGAATGTACGTAAGAATATTTTTCACTTTCTCTGACGGTACGGTACGGTGCCGGTACTGTGAGGGAACTGAGACGTGACGGTGGTGGCTTGACTGATTCCTATGTGTGAATCGGTCTTTAGTGTGTCTGTCTGAGGCATCAGGGGTTAATTTTTGATAAATGGCCTCTATCTTTTAAACACTTTTGATAGAGAGTGATCTACTACATATTTAGACGGTTTAGGTAAGGAATGCCCAATTCTAACAATTGCTTATGGTTCTAAGAATGCCCAATTCTACGAATGCCCAATTTTATGAATGCCCAATTCTCTGAACGCCCAATTCTAAGCATGCCCAATTCTCTGAACGCCCAATTCTAAGTATGCCAAATTCTCAAAATGGCAAAATAACTTAAATTGGGAATTTTATAAAAAATCATACATTTTATATACAAGGTGTCAGGTAAATAACGTCGAACCTCTCAATGGCAGGTTTAGTACATTGAAGTGAACAAATTTTACTATGGGCCAACTGATCCAGATTACGCGAAAAAAAAATCGGCTGTCCCATACATTTTGTTGATTTATATAGAACCGCTAACTTTTTGTGAATTTTGATTCGGTTGGTCCCATAGTAAAAGTTATTCTTCTGAATGTGCTAAACTCGCCCCTAAGAGGTCGTTACCGTTAGTTACCGGTGACACTGTGTATTTTTGCCATTTTGAGATTTAGGGATTCCTAGAATTAGCCATTCTCAGATTTGGCCATTCCCGGACTATTTAAGCATTATGAGTGTGGCGATACGTGCCACTACACTTCCACGCATACAAATTCAATTGCACTGGTGTGCGCGAGAGCAAGACGGAACGCGTCACATCGTCCGATCGCGACACGGGCCTCGCACCCGCGAGCCCGTGACGACAAGTTCAGTCCGCATCTCACTTCCGCCCGAGACGCACGTAACCTGCGTCCAGCGTCCCGCGTCCCACGGCTCTCGCGCACTCCCCGCGCTACATACGCGCATTAGACTTAAGAGGCTCGTGTGAGTTAGCTAAGAAGTAGGTCATACTAATATAACTACTTTGTGGCAGGACAATACATGACGTTTATTGAACCACTTAGTTTCATTGACATTACCCAAGTAGGTACCTACCCTGCGTAACAGCGAGTCCTCAATGAGAATTGGGCAATCCTCGCCTAAACCAGTTAGACAAAGTAAGTTCGCATAGGCGGGGTAGCTAGCCTTAGTTTCAGAGTTTGTCGGTTTCCTGAGGTTCTAAACGACACTGATATGGCTAAACGGCTAAAACTCCAGGAGGGACCTACAATTTAACGTGTTATCAGAGCCACGGCAGTGCTCAGTTATAAATAACACCCATCCGAAGACTGACCGTGCTTAACATCGGTGATTGCTATGAAACACCTAGTCAAACTACGCTAGTTTTTTAGATAAACTTGTTGCATTCAACACATTTGCGAACATTCATTTACAAAAATTGCAGATTACCTAGATAACTACTTTGTGTACATCAGTGCAAAATAAATAAATAAATATTTGGGACATCTTACACACGGCCTCTGTCCCCAAACTAAGCAAAGCTTGTGATATGGCTGTCAGAGACTGACATACTACTTATATATTTTTAAATACATACTTATATAGATAGTAACTAAACTACACCCAGACACAGAGCAAACACCCATGTTCATCACATAAATATTTGCCCTGGGTGGGGATCGAACCCACGCCTCTTTGACCCAGTAGTTAGGGTCACTAACAACTGAGCCACCGAGGCAGTCAAATAACACTAATTAATTTTTTTTCAGGAAAAAGACGTCTCTCCTTTTAGATGTCAACCAAAATCTTACAACGACAAAAATGCCGATTGGTGCAAAGAGGACCAAGTGTTCCCCCCTAAAAAACAAGAAAAGGCTCGTATTGTAGTAGCTAATAATATTTCATCCACTGTACAAATTTATCCACAACAAGTTGAAATCATTACTACACCGGGAGTGGAAACGACATTTGATCTGAAATACCGCCCAAAGACAGACTTCCCTCTAGATGTATACTTTCTTTTGGATTACTCTGGAACAATGAATAAACATCGAGAAATGCTGAAGAATCAGTCTTTAGAAATCTTCACTAGTTTGAGTAATTTGACAAACAACGTTATACTGGGAGTTGGAGGTTTTGTTGAAAAGCCTGGGTGGCCGTATACAGATGTTAAAAAGTGAGTCTCTTTGGTGAAATCTAGTTTATAACTATATCCTGGTTTCAAATTCATCACAGTAATACTTACTGTTTATTTAATTTCCTCATTCATCAATTAGTTCATTCTTAAAAAAAAACGGTAAGTATATAGACGAAATTGCAAGCGGAAGTTAGTAAACAAATAAGAAGACCTGGTTTTACATATTTTCTTTCTGATAATATAAGAAAAATCACGCCGTCCATCGGCAGACACTTAGTACGGTTAAAACCCCCAGGCAGACACCCTTCATCTATGTTATGATTAATTTTATTTATACTTTTGGCTTAGTTAGTACACCAGTTCTGGTTAGCTCTGTATAGATTTTCTTATTCATACATTGAAGTGAAAATAGGTTTTAAGCGTTTACTCGCCGACCGTAACGATTCTGCAGTCGGATCTCGTACTATTACAGTCTGACCACGAGGACATGTACGTAGTACGTACTCCATATCCTTGTCAACAAACTAGTATTACTACGATGAAACGCCCTTAGTTGGTTGGGCTTTCTCACAGGGTGTGCAGAAACGAGAGTATGACTACAAGGTCATGCACATTTAACATATTATGTACCGAACAAATTTGAAAGCGGTGTTTCCTTCTTTCCTTCCATACTGATAAGACCACGAGGAAACACCGCTTAAAAATCTGTTTAGTTCGGTGTTCGAAAAAAACTACTAAAAATAATGTTTTCTTTATAGAAACGGGAACAACACATACGCTTTCAGAAATTATTTAAATCTCACGAGCGATAAGGATGCATTCAAAAACGCAATTGACGGATTTCCTGTCGGAACTAACTATGACGATGCTGAGGCGGGCCTCGACGCGCTTATGCAAGTTATGGTATGCAAAGTAGGCTGGAGAACTGACACTCGACGGATAATAGTGTTAGCTACTGATAATACTTATCACAGCGCTGGTGACGGGAAAATGCTAGGTGCAGTCCAACCTAATGACATGCAATGCCATTGGGAGAACAATGAGTATAAAAGAGAAGACTCCCTTAAATATGATTATCCATCTGTAAGTCAGATCAGCAAGATAGCGCGAGAGAATAACTTTCTTATCATTTTCGCGGCACTTGAATATATGAAACCTAAATACACTGATTTGAAAAAACAAATTATCGGCTCCGACTATGCAGTGTTAAATGATAAAGATAGCACCATCATGAACATCATCAAAAAAGCATACAAGGTGAGTTAGAATGATTGTGTTTATGATGTACAGTCAAACCTGGATAAGAGAGAGTTGAAGGGACCACCATCTCATTCTCTCTTATAGAGGTTTTTCACTTATCCAGGTTTCTCACTTATCCAGTTTCAGAAGTCGCTTCTCTCTCTTATAGAGGTTGAAAAATACGTCTAATTTGTATGTAGGTAGATTTACATGCGTGAAGAAGGATAAATATGTTTATAAATACATAGTATATAGGTACTAATTGTTCGGGTTGTGTTAATCTGGGTGCACGGCAGTGCACCCAAACAAGTCGAGCACAGCCGTAAGCATACTTTTCCCGAAGCCATTCAGGCCATTTTCGACCCCCTGTAATTTTGGTCTGGCTAAAGCTAGACGTCTGATTTTTTTACTATAAAGAGAACGTCATATAACAAAGAACATTTATAAATTTCATCAAAATCGAACCAGTCATTTAAGAATTATTGCTAGTGAAAGTTCTTTGGTTTTGTCACTGACATAGGTACTCATACACTCACTCAACGATCATCAAAATTTTAAGGTACTTCTAGCAGACATACAAGCTTGTAATTTTGATGACCGTTAACATATAGCCTAAATAGCAAGGAAAAAGTCAAACATACTTTAATTTTGGTCTGGTTTTCCTATTTTAGTATCTACACAAATAAGTTTGTAATCCTAATTGTAGTACGTGAAATAGGTGATTACCATTATATAACTTTGCGGTTTGACTTCGGATTTCAGTTTATGTCCCTACTAGATTTAAATTTTGAATCTCTAGGGCAAGGGTAGGGCAGGGGTGGGCTTGTAGTGGGTAGGGGGCGTGGTGGCTCATGGCGGCGTGGTAAGGGCGTAGTAGAGGCGTAGTGCGGGCGTCGTGCTGATATGGCACGGACGTGATGGGGGCTCGGTAGGGACTCAGTGGGTCCTCAGTGGGAGTGTGGTGGGAATGCGGTGAGGGTATGGTGAGAACTCAGTGGAGCTTCGGTGGGGATTTAGTGGAGCCGCGATAGAGGCGTGATAGGGGCGCAGTGGTCGATTGATGGGGTTTCCGTGGGAACTCAGTGGGACCGAGGTGGGAGCGCGGTGGGGATTCCGTGGGGATTCAGTAGAGCCGTGGTGGGGGCATGGTAGGTGCTCGGTGGGTACTCAGTGGGGGCTTGATGGGAGCTCGATGAAGAATCAGTAGGGTCACGGTGGGAACTCAGTGGGGCAGCGATGGGGGCCCAGCGGGGGCTTTATGGGGGCTTGCTGGGGAATCAGTGGGACTGGCGGTGAAGGCGACGTAGAAGGCAGGATAGGGTAGAGCAACCTCACGGTGTTAGTGGTAAACCATCACTTACAAAAAGAAGTGAAATCCCAACAAAAACATGGCATGTAAAAAGTACAACAAGTCGAGCAACAATTCTTCAGTAAAAAGTAGTGAGATCAAAATGTAAGCAAAAGTCTGTTTATATATTCAATACTTGTCTATGGGGGCAGAATCTGGGCGTATCTTTACAACTTTGATGCTCTCATAGATAAGCAAGCACTGACAAAATGTATGCATAATAATTCGGTTTATTATTATTCAGTACTTATCTATGCGTCGCAAAGTTACATTTGCATGTTTTCAATTTCTAAAAAATCATTTTTTTTTTCTAAAACTTGTTTGAGGCCATAGTTCTAAATACAAGTCCTAGAGGCGGGTGTGTGTGAGACATTTTCTTTATCAGCAGTAATGCATTTTCTAATCAAATTTACTAATGGGCATGCCAATTTCTGCAAACGCAACACCATCGCGATGCAGAATTTCAATGTGCGATGCTAACGCCATCTAGTTTTTCAATGTGAAGTAAGAAACTCTACAGTAACATTTGATTACTTTCGAAAATTAAGTTCCAGCAACGTTACATATAATATAACAAAAGACGTATTGTCGCAATGTTACAGTACAACATTTCAGTAACTTTCATTTGTAAAGTACAGACAATGCCAGACAATAAAGTTAGTAAAATTATATTGCTGCAATGTTTTATTTGTAACGTCCCAAGTACATTTTTGCAACAATGTTAAATATTTACATTTAGGTATGTTCATGAGGCTATATCCCTGCAAAGTTGAAATGTAGACTTTCATGCGAAATATAACAGTAACAATAAAATAACTTATAGTAAGTTTCAACCTAACAATAAGAGCAATGTAACTGACATGTTCCTGCAACATGATGTTTGTAATTTACAAATGTGCCATATACAAACTTACTGCAACTTATTGCAAGTTTCATGCTTAGTGGGTAATCTACTATTACAATACTTACTTTACTTTACAATGTATCTAATAGATAGATACGGTTGTAATGTAAGTAAATAATACAATACAGAGTTATTTCTAATCAATTAGCATCCTTTTATGGCTTATTCTGTACATCAAAACTAACAAATTTTGTTCTGCGACTTTTGTCAAAACTAAAAAAAAAATGTGGTTCCAGAGAAAAATATCGTTCACCCGCGACAAAATGTATGGAACAGCTGATTTTTTTTTGAGTTCTGACAAAAGTCGCAGAACAAAAGTTGATAGTTTTGATGTCCAGAATAAGCCCCTGAAAGGATGCTAATTGATTAGAAATAAAATAACCGTGTATACGTATTGTTTTAGGAGCGCCATGTTTGGCTTTATTCTTCAACTTACTTGCGAGATCAAACATATTTTCTTTTCTTCCAGGAATCGCTCAGCAAAGGAATCATAACTCACGATCCATCAAAGAATTTCGAAATAAAAATTGACCAGGAATGTAACGCTTCACCGGAAAGGAATTGTTTCATTACAGTAAATAGACCTGAGCTTACAATCCCTGTGACTATAACGGGTAAAATTTGTACTTCTAAGTTAGAAAAAATATCCATTAGTCCTGTGGGATTAGATGAGAAGCTCCGACTTTCAGTCAAAGTAAACTGCCATTGTGACTGTAAGAATAAAAAAGGGAGTACTCGTAAGAGTTGTAATAATAATGGAATTATAGAATGTGGCGCTTGCAAATGTGACAAGAATTGGTAAGTACTATTTATATCTATACCTACTTCTATTGGTTTTCTTTGACTTCAAGTTAAATTACGGGCGAAATGGGGCTAAAACCCTGAAAATATGTCACTGCAATATTAGTAGGACCACGGGCACGAAATTTTTGCCCGTAGTCCTACTAGAGTGCTTAGTAGGACCACGGGAAAAAATTCTTACCCGTGGTCCTACTAGTAGTACATCTGGTAGGACCACGGGCAACAAACGAAACTAATAGTTACTTTCCTTGCGCAGTAGACTTCGCGACATCTCTGACTGAATCTTCATAAGCCTTATATCTCGACTCGGTCTTGACCGATTTGGTTCATACCCACTCGCAAATCTTGGCAGAATTTAGATTTTGTACTAAACAATCTTGCCAAATATTATCAAATTGGCTGTTAAATAACGCGACAGCAATTTTCCCTGCTTGTTAAGAGAATTACACCCCCAATCATATTAAATTTACCTATTATTAATCAAAAATTGCCTACAACAAAAAAAATACATGAATATACAAAACCTGTGTGCCAAGTTTCGTCAAGATTGGTTGAAACATGCGATTTGTAATTGAAAACCAACATCTGGACAGACGAAAGAAAAATCGCCGTGATAAAACGAAGATCTTCGTTGCGTACTATTGTAATACAGAGTTATCTGCTTGCCTTCCTCTTTCGTTCACGTATCATTCGTAGAGGTATATAAAACGAGGTGTTTTAATACGTACTTACAGGGGGGGTGATACCTGCAGTGTCAGATGTGATGATAAGACATCGGAACTGCTGAAGACACATTGTCATCCAGAGCAGAATTTAACTAGACCAGAATGCAGTGGTCACGGAAGTTGCGAGTAAGTTTGTACGACATTGATGCAATATTTTACTTACTAGGCATACTTATATAGATACCAGCTAATCCGCCAAATATTTTTTAGCCATATAAAGGAAGTTCTGCACAGGGCCATTGTTAAATACTTCTGTAACTCCTATACACGTAAAGTGGGGTGAATATTCTTTATCAACTTTACCCTAAACAACAAATAATAGTAGAGCGACATGCGGACAAAGGACTATCTTGTGTTGTGGGCGATATATTGAACCCTGAGCGAAGCGAGGGAGTTCCCGAGTGATATGAGGGGTTTAAGCCGCCCAAGACAAAGACAGACTTTGTTCCACCGGTGCATACTCTATTCACCTGCGAGAAAATAAAAGCCCAGAAATTTACAAATACTGCTTATGCCAATGCTAAACACTGTCATAACCTCACTTAGTGTACTCTATAAGCAACTAGGTATTGTTCACAATGAAATAAAATATACCTACAAGTTGAGTACAAGTAAACAGTTGTTTTTATACCACCTGATCAAAAATTACCAATTATAATATGTCATACACCATATAGTTATACTTACCATACTAGAGTCCCGCGCTACGCTTAGGGTTCAATATGTCGCCCGCAACATAAGACAGTACTTTGTCGTCATGTCGCATAATCTACTATTGTGTTACAAAGGAAAATTTAGATTCAGCTCAGAGGTCATTCTCCACAGAAATATAAGATGTAGGTACTCGCCAATTTTTTTGTCTAGTAACCATCTTCTGGCATTTTAGACCTTCAAGGGTCTGCGGATGATCCAATTGCTTTTTATGTTGGTAGTTTTAGCTTCAGTAAGTAGTAGGTATTGTATTTTGTTGTTAATAAAAGCATCTACTGGCATAATAAAGATTAGGTGATAGACACACTCTTGACAACTTAATGTGTATTGACCAGTTTTGTTAGTATGTGTGATTCAAATGCAACTTTATATTATATTCTAAACGAGTTCAGAAACAATGTCATTCGATTTAGAAACAATTTTCCTTAATATATTTTAGTTCGATGACCACTACGTATGATCATAAAAGTACTCGTAACATAATTCTAAATTGAACTTGGCGGAGTTTTAAAAACAATTAAACTTATTGTGTATGGACACACGAGGGTAGCATCGTCTGTTTTCATAAATCTACGACCATATAATTTGAACATAAATATAGAGATTTTCCTGCATCTTTACTTTTGTTTGCAACTAAATACAAAAAAAAAAAAACGATTTCGAGTTGAAAAAAGTTCGACTGTTTTTTATCTTTCGCGATTACTGCGCCAATTATTATGAACCGATTCTGATTATGTATTTATTGTTTTGTGGATAATACTACAGAAGTGGTTCCATTTAAATTTTATCAAATTTTATTGAAATTGAGTGACTTTTGAAAAATGAATCTGAACGATTCGTGCGAACTATTCGAAAAAAATTGTGTACGATTGGGAATCGGTTGTGCTAATTTTGCCAAACAAATAATTTTATAGGTGACTATTTTATTTAGTTTATTATTTGTCTATTTCCTATTTACTTCCCAGATGTGGCAAATGCAAGTGTACAAATCTCTTCACCGGCAATGTATGTGAGTTCGATCCTAATTCGTGTAACACCGGAAGTAATGGAAAAATCTGTAGTGGGGATGAGCGCGGGGTTTGCCAGTACGGGGAATGCCATTGCAAAGGAGTTTGGGGTGGGGCTGCTTGCGACTGCCCGACTGAAAAAGAATCAATAAAGCGGTGCACTGGACCATTTTCCACAGAGGTAATCTTAATGCAAAACTCACATCTGGTTATGTAGGTATTACAATCCTAAAGACACTTTATGCTACACTGCTTTACTGAGGCATAAGTCAGACTAGACTGTGAGTTAGTCTTGGATTTCGACTACCTAGCCTATATAAAGTCATATAAGACTGTGACTATATGACTTCCAAAACAAATTAAGAAGCGGCTAAGGCTTAGCGCTGACATCCGTTTTAACAAAATATATGAAAAATCGTGCGAACTGCTTGTCGCTGGCCACCACCGGTGGCTGTGGTCGGTGGCTCGTCTGCACCGAACCTAAAACTACCAGTATCCAAGCCGGTAAGACTAAAAAAATTGTATAGCAAAACGTGGTGGTGCGAAATAAGAGATAATAGTAAAAACTATTAGGGGATATTTTACACACGGTCTCTGAACCCATAAAAAGCATAGCTTGTGATATGGCTGCCAGAGACTGATAAACTATATACTTATAAATATTTTTAAATTCATGTACTATAAATACTTGCTGGCCCTCCTAGGTGGAAATCGAACCTACGCCTCTTTGACCCAGGAGTCAGGGTCATTAACCACTGAGCGCAGTAGGAATTGCTGTGATAGTGATTTCACTATCACAGCAATTCCGAAATCTAAATATATGTTTATATTGGAGATTATTTATAAAACAATTATATCTAAATATATGTTTATATTGGAGATACATTATCCCTGAAGTGTAATTTATCATCCCGACCTCATTACATTACTGAAAACAAAAATGGTACTTATAAACTATACAATATTACTGTAATTATTATTTCACAGGTCTGTTCTGGCAGAGGAAATTGCACGTGTGGTAAATGCAGTTGCGATGAAGTCAAAAACTCCGGTGACAGATACACAGGTCCATATTGTGATTTCTGCAAAGATTGTAGAAACGAGGTGTGCCAAAAATTCGAAGGTTACGCCAAATGCAATCACAATAAAACAAAGAATATTTGCGACAAGGAATTCAAAATAACCACCGAGGAAAACCTTTTCGTTCTAGTGGAAAAGAAAATTGACTTAATTAATAACGATGAATGGAAAATCGGAACTCTGTGCCGCTCATACTATGATGATGGATCATCTTTACTATTTAAATACCACTTTAGTAATGGTAACACGTTGATAATGATTCAGAAAGAAATAGAAAAACCTGTAAAGGCAGATCTACTTAGTGAGTAAATATTTTCTTCTCAAACATGCTTGGTTTGGGAAAATTATTTTGATAACCTTCTTTGTGACAAATTTGAATTGCTGTACTAGTCTTTTATAACCACTCATCACAAAAAACATAAGTCTGTCATTTGTGTCCGCTAATCATCATTAATTTCATTTCCAGTTCCTATCGCCAGCGCCATAGCAGGAATATTGCTGATCGGCCTTTTAACTGTGGTGTTTTGGAAGGTACTAATAGAGTGGTACGATAAAAGGGAATACAACAAGTTCTGCGACGAAGCTAAAGCCCAAGGATTCGACGTCTCCCAAAACCCCCTGTACGAACCTCCGACACAGAACTTCGTTAACCCTGGCTTTAATCAAAACATTTAAAATAACGTGCATATTTACACCTTCAACAGGAAAAATGACAACAGCATGACGTATTATGGACCTATTAATAGTACTATTGTCATGCGCAAAAGAGGAAAATTCTATAACTAAATATAACGTTTAAATTTTATGTTATTTTATTACTCAAAATTTACATCTCAATAAATATGTGTATAAATAAGAAAAATAAATAAATACATACATTATAAAGTATAAAGCCGTCCACAAAATTTAATTAAAACATTTACAGCGGTACGATCCAACGTCACAAATATTATGAGATAGTCCTAGAATGATCTAGAAAGGCGTTTGCAGTTTGATTTGTTTGTGGGTGTTAAATATCATGTATCCGGATATCGTTTATCTCTATTCTTTTGCTGGTTGGTCATATTTCTGCGCATTTGGATGACCAACTTCTTGGTTAATTTGGTTATTGTTTTTTTGGTCGATTCAGGTGCGGCCGTCGCAGGCGAGTCGGTAGCTCATCGTTGTATGCCTTCTTGTCACGCCGCCCTTCGGCGTCCATTTTGGCAAGAACGGCCTGTATCCACAAACTGCTTATTATTCCGTTTGATATCAATATTTTAATTATTTTCTGATAATTCTAATTTAAGCTCATTGAGACCGCAGGAACGAGGTGGTTACGTTCCTCTCTACCATCTCGAGCGCTTCCAATTTGTAGGGAAGGATTATGGACTTTCATCTTATTTAATGATAATCTAATCATGGTCTGAAACGTAGTCTCTTAAGTACCACGTTTCGGACCACAAACCAGCAAGCACAGCGTATTAGGACGTCCACCGACTAGGTGGACTGACGATATAATAAAGATCGCTGGAACGCGATGAATGCAGGCCGCTTCCAACCGGCCTTATTGGAAATCCATAGGGGAGACCTATGTCCAGTAGTGAACGTCACAAGGCTGATGGATGGATGGGGTCATGGAAAGAAAAAAACAAGGAACGAAGAAAGAAGAGAATGACATATTTGATTAACGAAAACAAATCAGCTGTTCCATACATATTGTCGATAAAAACAATGAATTCTTTCTTTGGAACAGCTAATTTCTTTTGGTCCTGCAGTAAAAGCTTTTTATCTCGATGTACTAAAGTAGCCTTTAAGTAATTTACTCACATCATCTTAAAGGTGAATTTAACTATCGCTCTAGGAAAAAAAATGTCAGAAACGAGAAAGAAAACTAACTCACCCTGTTAATTTCCGGTCTAGTTCGTTTTGGTCCTATTCCGGTAGGAAGCAGCCCGAGATCTCCCGCAGACCTCCTCTCGCCAACATTCATGGTAAAGTTACTAGTGGCGCCGGCGTTGCAACTGCAACTATTTTTTGAAAATTATAATTTATTCAGTCGCTAAAAGTGAGCAAATGTGTGTGAAAAATATGTGTAAGGGAGTAAGAGTCTATGTTGCCTGTGATGGCTTATGGTAAAACAAATTGATCTCTCATTATGTGCCCTATTGGCAAGCTCCAGGTAACACAACGAGCCATGGAGAGAAGAAAAGAGAGAGAGAGAAATCGAATCAGGAATAACGAACAATGAATAATAAGCCCAACACATTGACAAGTTAAAATGGCAGTGAGCAGGGCACACAGTTGGAGAACTGATAACCGATGGGGTCGAAAAGTCCTCGAGAGGAGACCACGTACCTACCGGCAAGCGTAGCGTAGGACTTCTGCCAACAAGTTAGACATATGATCTCATCAAGACCGCAGGATTACGCTGAATGCTTGCCACTTGCAACAAGCCACTAAAAACCAGAATTCATGACACGACGGTTGAAATGATACATCCGGATTGTTCGAGATTCGCATTATTCGAGGGTTCTGTAAAATAGTCCAAATTCCCACTTGTTTTCCTTGGTGCAGCTGGGTAGTACAGTTGACCGGACCACGTTTAAACAAAATTAACAGTCGTACAGTTAGCCGGACTAGGCTTTGTTTTCTATTAACCGTGGTACAGTTAACTGGACCACAGCTCTCGAGCCTTATAAGGAGACTCCAATCAACACATCATTGAAAGGATTTTCGTATTTTGTATTTTGTACTTGCTCAAAAAAAAAACTTAACACTTTCAATCCACGAAATTACAAAAAATTAAAATAAATCCATCAATTACTAGCGAAGCTTTTCCAAGGCATGGCCCAATGTGATTTCTCTGTTTATGAGTTGTAACTGAACCTGTCTTATGGCATCATCTCTCATTATGTGCTCTAGTTGACGTTTCCGAGATATTTTTTTAATTTGGAATTTTGCAACTCTTATTTGCATTTCTTTGTCAATAACATGTAAAGAGTCTAGTAGTCGCAATATATTAACTGAATTCTTATTTAGTGTGCGATTCAACTTCGAATTCCACCCCTCGACTGTATTATTGGTCCGGTGGCGTTCACTAAACACACTAATAAATTGGCATAATTTACCATTTATCCAGTACTTTTCAAAGTAATTAAAGAATTTATCCATATCGGACAGGGCTTCTTCTTTAATATATTGCCATGCCTCGGTTATGGTCTCCTTCGGCAAAAGTGGTAAAGCAGCATACAAGGAAATAATTCGCCTCTCCACTCTCATTTCAGTGTGTCCTAGACTCTTGGCCTTTCGCCATACACATCGTGACCAATGGTAATAGCACCACTACTACTTCCGGGAATATTCTTCTAATTGAGTTTATGGCAGCTACTTCGTAGTCATAATGCAATTTTGATGGATTCCATTTTGATTTTGTTTTAATCAAAAAAAATATTATATCATAACTAGTTTCTTTTTTATCGCACATTAACAAATATAGTAGGGGAATTACATTTGTAGTTTCGGCCGAACTACCAATATCACCGTGAATAGTGAATAACTGTGTAAATGGTGGAGAACAGCTTTTGTAAGTTGCGTCAAAAAAAAACATTTATCTTAGGAATTAAGTTTTTGGCTTCTTTTGAGCAAAATATTATAATTTTGTTTAATTCTTCACAATAATCAGCTAATATAAAATCTCCGAACTTTCTAGGCACTTCTATACTTTTTGGATCTTTACACTCAAGTCTTTGCACTCCTAAATTGTCATTTCTAGCTTTGTATAACTTGTGAAGAATGATCGAAATTCAGGTAATTTCGTTACAAGATCGATTCCGCCATCTTGTAGTTTTACAATAGCTTCATTGAATAATTGTGGAATAGGTCGGTCAGATTTTTCAACGTCTTCTTTTAAAACGGCCATCGCTAGATGGCTAGAAAAGAACAACAACAACAACAATTTGATAATAGATCCCATTAAAGAGTATTAATACTGTTTTCCGTGGTCCAGTTAACTGTACCACGGTAAATAGAAACCAAAGCCTAGTCCGGCTAACTGTACGACTGTTAATTTTGTTTAAACGTGGTCCGGTCAACTGTACTACCCAACTGCACCAAGGAAAACAAGTGCAAAATCCTACGGCAAGAACATCCCGCTCATAGCGTACACGGTTCAAACCAAATTTTTACGTAATTATATGAATAGGAGAATTATATTTAAATAGGGTTGCCTTGTGAAATGTGGCCGCAAGTATTTGAAATTTAATAATGCTTAATTAGTTTATAGGAAAACATATCAATCATTTATTTTTTCTATAAATTGTACATAGGAAAATACATATAAACCAAGATGCCTTGCGAAATGTGGCCGCCAGTATTTTAAATGAAGAAATAAATTGTTTATTTATTGACAAAATATTTCATTCACTTGTTTTTTAGATACATTACGAAACTTAGAATACTCGTATATCAAACTCAAACTCATACATCTACTAGTACAAGGTTGCCTAGCGAATCGTGGCCTCTAATTTTTGTCATTTCCTAACATTTGATTTTGTCATTTCGTTAGGCAACCTTGTATATTATATATTCTAAGCTTCGTAATGTATCTATAAAATAAGTGAGTGAAATGTTTTATCAAAAAATAATCATTATTTTAATCAAATCAAAAATACTGGAGGCCACATTTCGCAAGGTACCTAACCTGGTAAACATAATTATATTCTCCTATTAAATACATTTACGAAGTACCTTACCTACCATATTAGGTAGGTACCCATGAATTATACACTATATTTTTACCTATATTTTATTGTTTATATAGAATAGAACGCGCTCGCAAGTGGCGACACACGGTTTCATAGTAGACAGTCCTATGTAATCAGTACTCACAGGTTATCCACACCCGTATTATTCGAGGGTGCTGTAAAGGCGTGGGACGCGGCATCGAGGCTGCTGAATCTTGACGCGGTAGGGACGTTACGACACACGGCTTCTCTGATTTCTTGCAGGCGACGTCTCTCTTCCGCCACTTGACGGTCTAACTCTGAAACTAAATTAATTGTTAGTTTTAGAAGTTTCCTTTTTTTTGAAGATTTTTTTAAATATTTTGATCATCAATATAAAGGTCAACATAGAGATTTTCCATACAATCTGTCAAAGTTATGTATACGACAAAACCATGCGAAGTTATAAAAAACCTCCCTGTAGCCGTATTGTGTACGCGTTCTGACGTTTAGCTTAGCTTTTCCCACCGCTCACACTCATCGCGTGAGTAACTGGCGCGAGAAGAAGAAAAAGCGAAGCCTACAGTCAGAACGCGTACACAATGCGAGCTGTTCTCAACTGATCCTATGAGATTAAATACGGCTTAAAAGTAGAGGATGTCTTACAGCTGGTATGATGGCGACAGAACAAAAAAAAACTCTTACTGTTATGTTGGTTGTGACGCTTCTTGTGCATCACCTCAGCTTCTAGAGAGCTGATTCTTCTCTGCAGATTTTCATCTTTCGAAAACTTGACTTTCCAAATGCGACAAACTTTCAAATGCAGAAACGACAGCTCCTGGCAATCCAGCGCCTGTTCCGTTGCAATAGAAATTATTAGACAACTTGGTTAGGTGAGGGGGATATGGTTAAAGGGAACACACTCTGATGGAGGCTACGCGGACATCGGTATATGAAACACCTGATTTTTATTCGAGATGTTAGGCATAGGTTTATTAGTAAAAACGGTTCAAAATAATGAGTGTAATGACCACTGTTAGGCTTCTTTAATCAATAAATCTATATATTTATGAAAAAAAAAACTGATTTGATAGAAACACAATACAATAAATACTACGGAAATTAATTACTAACTAATTTTTACCTCAACTGTGCTGTTCAAGATCTTATTAGCAATGTACTTAAGGTAGGTGTGCTCAGCGATCTTTCGCTGGTCGTCATCAACTTGTTCGAATATATTTCGTATAGTATCTGATATATTGATATCTAATGAGCAAGTACATGGTCCGTTTAAGCGGCTTCTGGGTCCCACATTAAAAGCCTGGACATTTGTTTTAGTTAGAGTTTTATCTACTCGTGTCTGTTTGTCTTTCACTGGTTCAGGAGCACATATTTTTACGGGTTCCTAAAATATAAAAATGCATTTAAAAGAAACCGATATTACTAAACTACTCTCTATACTCTTGTGTTATATTTCTTCTTGTTTCTTAATATTTTTCACAAGCTGTACAATAGATAATTAAAAATAAATAAAACCTCATTTGAACAAGTCGCACTGTAATCCGTCATTTGATATTTTAAAGATCGCACTTCTTTCTCCAGCTTATCAGCTTTTTTCATTGCTTCTATGCTCATACTCCTCAAATTGTCAACTTCATTCTCATGGTGTTTAATAATGTCTTGCAGAGTTTCTTCGTGAAGGCCTTGAATACTTTTGACACCTTCATTGTGCTCGTTAAGTATGTTTCTTATGTTACTGTCATATTGAACTTTTATGGCGTCAATTTTCTTTTTGTAATCTTTTTCAATACTTTGTAAATTATTAGTAAGACTTTTTATTTGTGTTTCATATTCATCAATATGATCTAGTTTGACTAATACTTCTTGATCTGTGTATTTCTTTTGTCTTGAAAAGGTAACGTAACTAGATTGATCATTAGTATAAACTGCTTTATAATCTGTTGATGTGTTATTTATTTCAGTTGGTTCTAATTCGTTAGAGTCACGTACAAACATATCATTACTTCTTGTTTTGCGTAGTGCTGCAAAAGCATCATGCCTTTTGATATTATCTGCATTAACTTGGATATAATTTAATTCAAAATGGCTCACTGGCTTTTCGTTGTTACTACTTTTACCGTCTTCACTGTTCTCTTTCATGACATGGTCACTTCTAATGAGGCGAACATCTGCATCAGTACGTAAAAGTTTATGATGTGAATCTTTATTAATATAATTATCCAGTAAAAAAAGTTTTTGACTAGTATTATCATCAAAATCTCGTTTATTTATTTTGTTGCTGTCGGCATAATTAATATTATTTTCGTCGTAAATGACGATGTAAGATGCAACACATTGAGCGTCATCGTTCGATATTGTATTTTCTATAATATAATTACACAAATAATATCATTAAAAAGAAAAGAAAATTAAATAAATGTGCATAAAATATAAAAAAAAAAAAATTACAATTAATATTGTTTCAATATCTGAGAATGTCATAGTTATTTTTCTGTGAATTCTGCCTTATACGCTAGGAGACTTTACTAATTGTTTTCGAACCGAAATCAAGTTTTATGTACTGTGGAACACTTACTTAAATTATAAGAGTCCAATGATTTCTTCTCACCGTCTGAAGAAATATCTATTGTTGGAGTGTCGATTTCAACTCGTGGGAGCTTAATTTGCAATTTATTTTTGATACTATCATCTTCTATAAATTCGTCATCTTCTTGGTAAGAATATGTATCGTTATCAACATCATATTGTTTAGGTTTCTTTTTATTATTATATACCTCTGGATGATTAGTCACAGTTTGCGGTAATATATTGTCGACACGCTTATTTTTTAGCCTCAATGATTTTTTATCATATATTTTGTTAGATTCACTATCTTTGTAAATGACAAATAAATCGTTATCTGTCGATATTCCGGAAACAGAGCCAAATAAATTGCTACCTTTTTGCGTTGTATTTTTTGTTCCAAAACTATCAGCGTTTACACTAAAATTCGTCGTAGCACTTGTTTTACCCGGGATTTTAGGATATTTTTCATTTTCAGGGCATTTGTCGTCCATATTTTTCGAAGAGTTTGTATGTGTGGATTTTTTGTTGTATATATCTATAAAATTCATAATTTCATTACTTTGGCTATTTGTAAGACCTTTACCAGTTCTATCCATCCCCGATTTAGTAACTTCTTCAACGTCTAGTTCATTATCATTTTCACTCATATACGATATAGAATATTGTTCTAGACGTCCTGGACTAAGATTTTTAAGCTTATAATTTAAATAACTGCTTCTGACGTAATCAAACGTTGGTTCTATATTTGCTATAAACACTTGAACTTCATTAGGTTTCTGAAATTGTTCTACATGATCTTTGCTTTTTTCTAGTGCTTCAGATATGCTTGCCTTAATTTCGTCGCAGTTATTTTCTTCTTTTTCATTTATGTCGTCATCAATTTCATCACGATCATAGCCTTCATACAAAACTTCTTGAATCGTTTGTGTTTCATTATCTTTATTTTGTGCAATGGAAGCTTGAACAGCTACGTTTTGACTTAATTTATTTTTTAAACTGTCTAGTTCTTTTTTTAATAAATTAATTTCTTCAATTTTCTCTTGAAAATTATTGTTTACCTTCTGTATTATTTTTAAATGTGTATTATTTTCATCTGAAATTAGCTGAATTTTTTTTTCTAACTCTGATATTGTTTCTAATGATGCTTGGTACATTTCATTGAGAGCTTGTATTTCTTTATTTAATTTAGAGACATAATTCTGATTCAATTTATCACAAATTAGTTTTTGATTCAGTATTTCAGCTTCTAAATCTTTGATTACATTTTTATCGCGGAATATTTGGTTTTCTAATTGTTCTTTAAGATCAGCAAGTTGTTTTTCCATATTAATTCTATCTTTAACCGCTTCTTCTTTTTCATTCATTATTTTTTGTTTTTCTTTCTCAACTATTTTTTTTGCTTCATCGGCTTTGTTTTGAACTACTTGATATGAGTTTTGTACTTTTAATAACGTTTGCTCTAATGACGTACTCTTTGAGCTTCTAGCATCTACATAGCGCCCGATTCTGTCAAGAGAACTAATTATATCTTCAACCTCACAGTGTTCAGGCGATAATGCACTATCTCCCACACTTCTCAATTCTAGTTCTTTTATCTCCGTGACAATTATTTCTCTCTCATTTTGTAAGTGGATAATTTGAGAAATGTATTCATTTTTGTCACGAGTTAAATCTTCACTTCTGATTTTGCTGACGGATACTTTTTCTTCTAATTTCATTTTCTCATTTTGTAGCTTAGCCAATTCCATTTTCATGTTATGAGTTGCTTTCGAATCTGTTAATAAAAATTATAAATCAAGTTATAAAATAGTCCGTTTTTAATTACCGTACACAAATTATTATATTATTAAACATGAGAATAAATAAATATATGTACATGTATATTAGGGACATCTTACAAATGGTTTCTGACTCTAAACTAAGTAAAGCTTGTTATATGGCTGCTAGATCCTGACATACATACATATATATTTTAAATACATACTGAGATAGAATCGTTTTTATTCATAAAATATTTCATTTACATAATTTGTCACAGTACAAACTTAGAGCGCTTGTCCACAGCCGTTTTTATTCACCGGACAACGGACCGTCAAAAACCGGATACTCTTGTAGACACATATTTTATTTACCGGATGGATGTCAGCTTGGAGTGCCGTCTATATGCGCTAGTTTTAAAATAGTTGTCAGAAATGAAGCATGTGAAAATGTATAAGAAAAAATCGGGTAAGTGCGAGTTGGACTCACGCATGAAGAGCTCCGTACCATTTGGGAGTCCCCTTCGCTTAATTTCAAACGTGTTGTCATTATTAATATCGAGCAAAAACGACACAAAAATTACGTTTATTGTATGGCAGCCCCCCATTATTTATTTTATTACTTGTCGTTATAACGGCAACAGAAATACATAATCTGTGAAAATTTCAGGGTCTAGCTATCATGGCTATGCGTCCGGCATCGTCAACACGAACCAATACATTGCTATGGATGACCTCTCTTTCGGACGCCGGACCGGTGTCCGTCGCGCCAAGGGGAAGCGGACGTGCATCCGGCGTAAATTTCTCGCCGGATGGATGTCCGGTGCGTCTACACAGGTTCATTATAAACCATAGACCACCGGGAACCCGGTCACAGCCCGGACACTCCGCGATTTTTCATACAAAATCTGCTGTTTTACACACACCTACACAGTACTTACTCACAGACAACACACATACGCACGGTCGCTACACGCGCATTTGTGTGCGGAACGTCTATGGCTGTCAGCGATCACCACATCGTGACGTCATGCCGCGTGAGTGAGACAGTTGCGTACATAATTTGCAAAAATGAATATTAATCTAGTGCTTAAAATAGTATAACAATTACTTAATTTGGAAGCATATTAACAAAAAGTAACCGATCTACTTCTTTTGTAAGATAATATCAAGAGGAAGTTACCAAATAATGTAAAATAAGTTCCTATTATTTATCCTTAGGGAAACATTAAAATTTCTTGTTTTGTTACGTATCATTGATATTCAACCATACACAGTACAAGTCTTCCCTATTGTCACAGTCTAGGTAGTTTTTATTAGAAAATCCACCGGCCAGTGCAGCCCGCGCGCAGAGTGCACGATGCGGTACGTAGACGCGGGGTTGAAGTGAGGAAGACTCAAACGGGTGGGGGGTAACGAGTGGCCGTTCTATACGTAGTATTATTATATATTCTTTGACCCGGTGAAAAAAAACGGTCCGTTGTCCGGTGAAACAAATTGCCGTTAACAAGCGCTCTAATATACAGGATTATTTCTAATCAATTAGCATCCTTTCAGGGGCTTATTCTCTACATCAAAACTAACAACATTTTGTTCTACGACTATTGTAAAAACTCAAAAAGAAATCAGCTGCTCCTTACATTTGGTCGCGGATGAACGGTATTTTTCTATGGAACACAAGTTATGACAAAAGTCGCAGAACAAAAGTTGTTAGTTTTGATGTATAGAATAAGCCCCTAAAAGGATGCTAATTGTTTAGAAATAACCCTGTATTGTGAACACAAATTACAAAGGCTACAGCCGAAGGATCCAAAAAAATACAAAATGTAATTTAAAAATTAATTTATTAACTAATTATTACAAGTTAAAACTTAAAGTAAAAGGTTTACTTCATCGAAGAATGATGGAAGCAAAGTGTGTCGGTGTCCGATGTCGGGCGTCGCACGTAGCCTCGGCTGCCGCGCTTGCGCAATGGTATTCCGCTGCGGTGGCACACGTGTCGCTGGGCCGCGCGCATTGTGTATCGAGGTCGATGCCGAATCAGCAATGCACTAAGGTTGTGCATGTGTAACACCTCCCCCCGTTGAACGGCGACTATCGCAGAGCCGGGTCGAGATGGTCGCTGGGAAGCATCCTAGGTCAACCCTTATCTGACTTGGGTTGACATTGCGGAGTTCTGGGACTGCATATGTTCCTGCTGGAATGCTGTTGTCGGTCTCTGTAGCTTCTTTACTTCTTTTGAGTAGCCGGCGATATAATTTTGACAGGATGAATGCTCCTACTGCCAAGGATGCTAATAGATATATCGGTATTGTTGTGTGATATATGGCAGGATCGGTGACGTCGTCCAGATGAGTTGGGGACTGGGCTAATACTTCTTTGTTCAGTGTGTGGAGTTTCTCTAAGCTCAGTGAGTTGAGGGTGAGCTTTGGATAATCTTCAAGGCCGGAGTCGTTGTGTCTTGGTATTTCCAATATTCTTATAACGTGACCTTTGATGTGGTCATTTGTGTTGGAGATGGTGAATGATGGCGTTTTCAAATTGCAGCTGAGTGGAATGACGACCAAATAGCTTCCTTGTAGAGTCCTATATTGTTCTTGTCCACAGGATATCTTGACTTTGGTCGGAGTGGGGAAGTTTATGGTGTAATGTTTGTCATCCAGTGTTTCTAGGGCTTCATGTGTCAGGGTCACGGATGTCATCTTGCAGGTTGGCTGGAGTTCCTGGTGCTTGATTAGGTGTTGCACGCAGTCTGTCTCGTTCTTGACCACGAGACTGGGTTTCGCTTCACATAGATACAGAGAGTTTAGCTTCGGACATTCTGTCTCTATGTACCTAGTGTCTTGGCTAGAGAGCGCTACATAAGGTGAGGGTGGTATAAGGATTTGATAGTCTCTATTGGGAGCAAGGGATAACTTATAAAAGTCAAAGGTTGAAGGAATGACAATCGGTACCTTAATAACTACCACTATTTCTTTATCTAAGTAGAAATATCCTAGTCTAATTATTTCATAAAAGTTCCTAATTTCTATATCAAGGATTTCATTACTTGAGTATAAAATCCTTAGCTTGTCTAACATATCCCTAACATTACCTATACTAGCTATAGAATAAGGAGTGCTCGATGCACGAATAAAAGCTAATGCGTTCTCTAAATTTTGTAACTCTTCGCATAAATCTTCTATATTATCTCCTAGTATTAATAAGTGTTGTGCCAGGTATTTAAGTCAAGCGTCATTTCTTGTCCCAGTGTCTGGTGCGTCAACGTCAGCCATAGTAGTATCCTGCAAAAATGTGGGGACTTTAGGGCTTCGCTTAAGGCGTGATTTAGCTACCGGACCACGTTTCTTCTTGGTATAAATATGTATGGGAAGATCTGCTAGAACAGTGTCCTGAGTATAGCGTGGGGCTAATTTCTGTCGGGCTGCTATAGGGTTGCGAATGAACACTTGTTGGTCAGGGGAGTAATCCTTTTCAGGTTCTCTATCCTTATTACGATTCTCAGTCAATTGAGTCCTGTCGTGTAAAGAAGTCTGATTGATAAGGTCGTACACTTGAGTCATTTGGGTCCTATGGTCTTGGGAATATTGTTGGTATAGATGTTCGGTTAAGTCGATGTCTATGGGGTCACGCGGATCAAAATGTCCAGTTATTAAGTCAAGGGGTCTACATTTTGTAAAACTGTGGATGGAGCTGTTATAAGCTAAAATGGCATAAGGCATGAGGTTTACTGCGGGTTCATTGCGTTTCTCGAGTTTCAATATCCTTAGATGTTCAAGTATAGTAGAATGAAATCTTTCTACTATGCCATTGTCATTCGGGGAATGTGCTAGTATTTTATGGTGTTGAATCTTATGGATTCGTGCAAACTCGGAGAACAATTGGTTTGTGAACTCAGGGCCTCCGTCCGTGACGATAGTGAACGGGACGCCGTGGTGCGTACAGAATACAAGGAGCGCCTGTACGACACTTAAGGCTGTGCTATCTCTGAGGTGGTACGCCTGTGCGTACTTTGAGAAGGCATCCACTATGGTAAGATATTTCTCGTTTTGGGCAGTGAAAAGATCAAGGTGGACTGTTTGAAATGGCTTTGTTGGGGGTGGAACGATCGAAAATCGTTGTTTGATCGGATTTCGGTCGTACTTAGCCTGCCCGCAAATGCTACATTCGTTAATGTACTTTGCTATACATTCTTTCATCTTGGGCCAATAGTACTTGGAGGACAAGGCTAAATAACACTCGGTTATTCCTCGGTGGTTTGTCTTGCCTTCATGATATTTTTTTATGATCTCTTGCTGACGTAAGTATTCCTTAACGTTTTCTATTTCGATTTTGGTGAGGACGAGATTCATGGAAGAACTCTTGAAATTTTCTTGTATGATGGGGATAATCTTATACATTGCGAGAGGGGGATGAATGATAATACCTGTTTTAACTTTAGGGTTGACAAATTCCTTTATGGCGTTAACTACGTCATGAGCCAAGTTGGATTCAGAAAGTTGTATAGTCGTTCGAGTATGAGTCTCAAAGGGTTTCGTCACTGTCGGTCGTTTCTTAATGTCACCTACTAATACAAAGCATATTTGTCTATTGAATCTATTTAGAGGGTCGTCGGTAATCGGGACTTCTAGGATTGGCATTTCATTACTGGTATGAATGGTTTCAGTTTCTGAGTTACTTTGCTGGGGCGATGTTTCGTAGTTATTCGTAGGGGCTGTTAAGGTTTCAGAGCCTACTTCTGAAGGAGGTTTCTCTGATACATTAACTACGATGGAGTTAGTGTCTTCATTATGAATTTCAATGCGAGACAAAGCGTCTGCATTGGTGTTCTGTTTGCCTTGCTTGTAGATGGTGGTGAAGTTATACTCGCTCAATTTTAGTCTCCAACGCGTAAGTCTAGAGCCGGGTTCTTTAAGGCTCATTACCCATTGAAGGGGTCTATGGTCCGTCACTATTTTGAATTTTCTCCCGAATAGGTACGGTCGGAAGTACTTGGTAGCCCAAACTATGGCTAGCAATTCCTTCTCGATTGTACTATAGTTAGTTTCGCTCGAGTTCAGAGTCCTGGATGCGTACGCTATTGGCTTGTCATTGCCTATTGGTCCCTGAGACAGGACAGCACCGATTGCGAAATTCGAGGCATCGGTTGTCAGGACAAAGTCTTTTGTAAAGTCAGGGTATTGTAGTATCGGGTCATTTGTCAAAAGCACTTTACATTTCTCGAAACAGTTAATGTACTTAGGGTCGTTATAAGTCACTTTGGAACCTTTCTTTAGACAGTGAGTCATAGGTTTGGTTATACGCGCAAAGTCCGGGATGAATTTCCTATAATATCCGAGTAAGCCAAGGAATCGCTTAATCTCGGTAGCTGTCTTTGGAATCGGGAATCTCTGGATGGCTGTTATTTTATCAGGGTTCGGTTTTATACCATCCTTACTTATGATATGACCTAAGTACGCAGTTTCTAGCTTAAGAAACTCTGACTTGTCCATCTGAATCTTGAAGTTTGATTCCCTAAGCCTTTTGAAAACTTTTTCTAAGTTCACCATGTGTTCTTGTAAGGAGACGCTGAACACTATGATGTCATCTAAATATACTAGACAGATGACGTTTTGGAGGTCTCTGAGGACATTATCCATCACTCGCTGGAAGGTGGATGGAGAATTTTTTAGACCCATGGGCATTCTCAAAAATTCGAAATGGCCATGTTCTACATTAAAAGCCGTCTTGGGAATATCTCGCGGGTCCATTTCGACCTGGTGGAACCCACTGGCAAGATCTAATGTCGTGAAGTAATGACAGTTGCCAAGCTTATCTAATACGTCATTGATATTGGGAATAGGATATTTATCATCGATAGTCTTTTCATTGAGTTTGCGAAAGTCAACGACAATTCGCCATTTGGTTTTTCCAGACGCGTCTGATTTCTTTGGGACTACCCATATGGGGGAGCTCCAGGCAGATTGAGAGGGGCGAATTATACCCTGTTCAAGCATTTTAGTGATTTGTTCTTGAACTTCCTGTCTGTGAACGAAAGGATATCTATAGGTCTTAGTATAGACAGGTAATTCGTCTGTAGTGTTGATTCTATGCTTTACCTTGTCGGTAAAGGTAAGAGGTTCTCCTTCGATATAAAATACGTCAGCGTATTGCGCACAAAGGGACTCTAAGTTAGCTCGCTCTTCTGGATTCAGATGGTTAGTACGTAATCGTGAAAGCACTTCAGATGCGCGATCACTGAGTTTCTGAGTACGCGTACATTGTTCGTTAAAAAGCTCAGCACTAACGGGTCGGTCCATAGAAAATACTACGTCGTGTTTTGTCGGGTTGGTAACCTCTATAATGCCACGATTGTTCTTAACAGTGGTGATGCAATCCTGAATGGTACAGTTTGATATTAATTGTTCTGTAACCAACGCATCGCCGTCGTGAAAATTGATTGGGACTCGCATCATTTTGGATGTGTTTGCGGGTATTATATCCTCGTAAAGGTTACAGTTACGTGAATCATACATTCGCAAAGGGTTGGTGGATTTCCGGGTTACTAAAACTTTATCTTTTAAGTCTATGTTGGACTCTAGCTTCTCTAATAAGTCTAGGCCAATTAACCCATCAAAATAGTTGTGAAATTTATACACAAAGAGCGTGATGTCGCAATCTTCGTTAAATTCGTCAAAGCATGGCACGGTTATCGAGTAATTATTACGGGTGGTCGCGTGGATATTGGTCACTTCGAACGGGTCGTAATTACACGGAATGTTTGAGTAGTATTTTTCTACTGCGTCGGGGCTGATAAATGACTGGTTTGCACCTGTATCAATTAACAATTTGAGGGGTGGATTTCCTATCTGTATGAAGGGAAGTTGCCTTTGGGTTTGCAAATTAATTTCTATTTTGGCTTGTCTGATTTCGCGCTCTTCTGAAAATCCTGCTGTTCTGGGGAGGCTTCGTCTGAAGTCTCCTCGACATATGCGGGAATATATTCATAGGGTTGTTCGTAGGGTGCAACGTCATAAGTCATTTCGTAATAAGTCGGCTCATAGTCGGGATAAGCAGCACTATCGTAGTCATAGTAATTGTCAAATTGGTCATAGTATTGTCCGTCATTAAAATTCAGTTCCCTTGTTTTAAAATAATTGCTTGGGGGCGGATTCCCTTGTTTCGACCAATCATGCAATATTCTAGCTGGGGGTGCTGGTCTTGAAACGAAGTGGCTAACTCCGCTCATTGGCTGAGGGCCTGGTGGTTGATAGTTGGTCCTATTCTGATTTAACCTAAAAACATTGCTCTGCGGCCTATAATTAGGCGGAGGGGCAGAAAACATTTGTTGGGTCCTTGACGGGCCTCGGTTCATAGTCATTTGGGGCCTCCAAATTGGCATCCTTGGTGGCTGGGCAAAAGTCAGGGGCCTTGATGGTCCTGGCTGTGAGTTAAAAGGACTAGAAAAAGCTGGTCTCGCTTGTGGCGAGTTGAAGTTAAACGGTTTGCCTGTACTAGTGCTAAAATCGAATGAAGACGTCGGCTGCGTCCTTCTGTCCGTAAGGTGGTCGTTACGTTGCTGTAGGTAGAGGGTGTTAATTTCTTCCTGTACATATTCTAACGCTTTCTCCAGTGTTTCCGGTCGCATGCAGCGAATCCTGGAGCCTAATGGTTCTTTTAAGCCACGAACAAAAGCTTGTAAGGTTAACTTTCTATAGAGAGTGCGCTTTGCCTCTATGGTGGTAGCTAAGGTCTCATGCAACGTCACATAGGTCATAATAGTGCTGAAGAGACTTTGACACTTTTCATAAAATTCCTGTGGGGTCATATGTCTCTGTGTCAGGAGGGCTAGGTCATTGTAGAGAGCGGTCTCATCTCTCTGGTCAGCGAAGTTATTTACTAATGCGTTTCTAATACCCTGCCAGTTGTCAGGTATTCCATTGGAATTTATTGTTCTGGCAGCATGCCCGGTAACTTTATTTAAAATCCCGTTCAAAAGAGCTAGGTTGCTTAGCTCAAACCCGGGCTCTGGCCTAATAAACTGCACAACTAACTGGTCGCACAGATGTATAAATCTAGTCAATACATTGGGATTGCCGTCAAACTCAGGCAATAGGCGGAGAGCCTTATAGACTTGGTCTACCTGTTCCGCGCTCATTGTTATTTCGCTTTGAATTAAGGTTCTGCCTAAATCTAATGGATCTCTTAATGTAATACTATCTTCTAAAATTATTTCTAAATTCCTATTTGCGTCGATTCGCACTGCCCTACTATTCCTACCTCTAACTAGCGAATTTCGTGGGTGGAAAATTTTGGAAACTTTTTTAATGTTCCGAAGAAATTAACACTCTGCGAAATCGCACACAAAATATAAAATAGGGAACAAGGACTAAAAATAAATAAAAGGATTTACTAAGGTTAAGGAAGGAGAGCAACTCTAGTAAGATCTAGGTACTCACCACATTTGTATCTCTCTGGCGTATCTATGTCTTGATACTCCTCCTGCTGCAGCTCTCTTGTAGGTTCAGGATACCCGCGCCGGTGATCGATTCACTGACTCTACTTTACAGGTATCCTACCGACTGCGCCAATTACAAAGGCTACAGCCGAAGGATCCAAAAAAATACAAAATGTAATTTAAAAATTAATTTATTAACTAATTATTACAAGTTAAAACTTAAAGTAAAAGGTTTACTTCATCGAAGAATGATGGAAGCAAAGTGTGTCGGTGTCCGATGTCGGGCGTCGCACGTAGCCTCGGCTGCCGCGCTTGCGCAATGGTATTCCGCTGCGGTGGCACACGTGTCGCTGGGCCGCGCGCATTGTGTATCGAGGTCGATGCCGAATCAGCAATGCACTAAGGTTGTGCATGTGTAACACACAGAGCAAATATACGTGTTTATCACAAAAATGCTTGGCCTCATTGGCACATGAGTCAGGATTACCAACCACTGGGCCACCGAGGCAGAATTTTTAAATGTTTAAAGATTGTTTATTTAAAAATAGAATGTTACTAAATATTGTTAATTTTAATGTGTAATAACTGAGCAATATCAGGGAATAAGTAGTTTATTAAGGATTTTTTCCGCTTTTAATTAAGATTTCATAACCTAACAAATGGCGCAATCAAAATATGTTGGCGAGAAAAAGGCAAGTTTATAGGGTGTATACTAATTTTCTTTACGATGAATTGAAAAATACTAGCAGTAGCAACATTCAAACAGATAAAAACAAAACTTGCCAGTAGAAGCAGAGACGCTTCATCCACCCATCCATCCATCAGCCATAAGAAGTCCACTGCTGGACATAGGCCTCCCCTATGGATCTCCAACAAGACCGGTTGGAAGCGTCTTGCATCCAGCGCAATCCTGCGGTCTTAATGAGGTCATCCGTCCTCCTTGTGGGTGGACGTCCTACGCTGCGCTTACCGGTACGTGGTCTCCACTCGAGAACTTTTCGACCTCATCGGTCATCAGTCATCCGCGCTATGTGCCCTGCCCATTGCCATTTCAACTTGCCAATCCGTTGAGCTATGCCGGTAACTTTGGTTCTTCTACGGATCTCCTCATTTCTGATTCGATCTCGCAGAGAGACTCCGAGCATAGCCCTCTCCATAGCTCGTTGGGCTACTTGGAGCTTACTAATAAGGCCCATAGTGAGAGACCACGTTTCTGTGCCATAAGTCATCACTGGCAACACACACTGGTCGAAAACTTTCGACTTGAGGCACTGAGGTATGTCGGATGAGAAGATGCTACGTAATTTTCCGAACGCTGCCCAGCCGAGTTGGATTCGGCGATTGACCTCTTTCTTGAAGTCGGACCTACCTAACTGGACCACTTGTCCTAGGTAGACGTACGAGTCAACGACTTGAAGAACCGAGTAGAGATCGGGGTATACAACATGGGAATTACACATGACTTTCGTCTTGTCCATGTTCATCTTAACCACCTGTTGAGAAACCCGATTGAGGCTTTCGAGCATCGTGCTGAGCTCTTCCATCGATTTTGCCATGACTAATATATCGTCGGCAAAATGAAGGTGAGAGAGGTATTTGCCATTGACATTGATGCCGAATCCTTTCCATTCCAGGAGCTTGAAGGCGTTCTCCAAAGTAGCCGTAAACAGTTTCGGAGAAATTACGTCTCCCTGTCTTACGCCTCTTTTTAAAGGGATCGCCTTGGAGCTCTCTTCCTGTACTCGGACCGACATAGTGGCGTTATTGTACAAGCACTTCAACACTTCGATGTACCGATAGTCAATACGGCATCGTTGGAGAGACTTGAGCACAGCCCAAGTCTCGACAGAATCAAAAGCTTTCTCATAGTCCACAAACGCTTAGCAAAGTGGCAAGCTATACTCTTCGGTCTTCTGTATAACCTGCCGCAGCGTATGAATGTGGTCCATGGTGCTAAAGCCCTTTCGGAAACCGGCTTATTCGAAGGCTGGAAGTCATCAAGCCTGCGCTCGAGACGGTTTGTGTATTGACTCTTGAAAACAGCTTATAAACATGGCTCAGAAGCGAGAGGGGTCTGTAGTTCTTCAATAAGGTGTTATCACCTTTCTTGAAAAACAACACCACCACGCTTCTGTTTCATGCTTCTGGCGTGATGCCCTCGACGACGACGGTGTTGAAAAGCTTTTGGAGGACTTTTAGGACCAGTGTTCCACTCGCTCTCAGAAGCTCTGATGTGATACCGTCAACACCCGGCGCCTTGTTGTTCTTAAGCTGATTCAGGGCCATTCTAATCTCGTACAGGCTGATGTCCGGGATATCTTCGGCGAAGTGTGAGACGCTTAGTCCACTTCATTTGTTCAGTCAGTCAGTGTAATGCAACAACTTAATCAGTTGATGATTTCTTAATGTTTGTTTTTAGTTGTCTATTTCAATAAAAGGTAATAAATCTACGACGTACCTACATCATAAACGAGTACGAGTAGATATAAAGCATAAAAATATCTTACGATGAGCTTCCATAGTGTTTAACGATTGCGTTATTTTTTCTTGGCTAATATCATGTATTTGTTCACCAGTGTTCACCATATCCGCTAAGCTTCTTTGTAATTCCCTCACTTCATCTTGGAGGCCATTGATATGATTTTCCAGAATTGCTATTTTACCGTCTCTAGCCGAAACTTCTTCGTTGAGTTCAGATATGATATTTTCCTGGGTAAAATTTAAATTCACTTACAGTTAACACTATAGTAATTTTCTCATGTTTCAACACCAAAATTAATAAATAAGGTAAAGAAGAACTAAAGTTGACGAAGAGCTAAAGTTCATCATCTTAATAATGAAACTAAAGTTGCGTTGTGCAGGACTCACAGCAAAGTGTCATGTGACATGTAAAAGTTACTATTAATAACTTACAGATTCGTCCAATTTGTTAAATAGTTCTCTAATTTTCATCATATTACTACGTTTTTCTTGTTTCAGTTCCTCTATTTCTTTTGTTATATTATCCATATAAATATTGTTAGGACTGCTAGTCTTACCAATGAGCTAAAATATTAAGGGCATGTATTGAAATTATAAATGACAAATTTTTTTACCTAGTGTTGTGAGCTACTTGTTCAGAATAATATTTTAAATGAAATGATTTTTCTATGTAACTTATTAACATCATATAAGCTCTCAAACGTCCGTGGAGAATGCCGAAAGCCAGATACATGCGTATTATAGGGTTACGTACATGTTGATGATGATTACGATGATCACTATCAAGCAATCAAAACTTGTAAATGTATTTGAAAGTGCTATCATATTTTTGCATTGTATTTATTTAGACTGTATAATATATTGGATTTGGCCAATTTATAGAAAGGTTATTATAACATAACATACTTTAAATAAATAAATATTACGGGACATCTTACACACGGTCTCTGACCCCAAACTAAGCATAGCTTGTGATATGGCTGCCAGAGACTGATATACTACATTTACATATTTTTAATACATACTTATATAGATAGTACCTAAATAACACCCAGACACAGAGCAAACACCTATGTTCATCACACAAATGTTTGCCCTGGCTGGGGATCGAACCCACGCCTCTTTGACCCAGAAGTCAGGGTGACTAACCACTGAGCCACCGAGGCAGTCAAATGTTTTTACTTTCTACGTATTATAGTTAATTTACCAGAAAAATATTACTAGCTCAACTTGATTTTTGTCAAATGATTAATTACTTTATTTGAAGCTCATTTGGCTTTTGGGTTTGTAGCATATTTTTTTCAGTTTCAGCTGTTATTCTTGAACTTAAAAAGTTATTATCTCATAGAGTTTTATGAATCCTTACTTTTAATATAAGTAAAATCCCTGTTAAACTACACTTAAAATGCAATCAGTTTTTTCCACTTTGCATGAAATGGGTGAAAAAAGAATCAAATAAAAAATAAATAAAAAATGTTCTTAGGTATAAAACTAGTTTGATGAGAAAGTTTGTATAAATACATTCAAATTAAAATAAATAAAATGTTATCATGTAGCTACAATAAAACATTGTGTAAACTCGGTTTTGTTTTTACCTCATTCCTAGCATTCATCAAAGATTTCTCTAAATCTTCACTGTATGTCAATAACTGTTGACTTTCACTGTGCAAAGCTTCGTTATCTGCCGTGATTTTATATAGTTTTTCTCTTTGCTCGTCTAGTGCGTTCTGAAGCGTCTGGTTTTCTCCTTTGATTTGTTCGTGTTCTCTTTTTAGTTGATCGTACTTGGACTCTATGTCTTCATAAAATTTTAATTTGTCCATTAACTCTTCACTCTCTGTCTTAAGAGTATTCAAAACATTGGTTGTGGAATATTGTTCTTCTTGCAACATGCTTATATTACTTAGCGCAGTTCTGTTGCTAATTTCTAGCAACTGTAATTGTTCAAATAATGCCTTATTTTCGTCAATTTTTCCATCCAAAGTGTTACACAATTTATTTATTTCTTGATTTTTGTCATCATAGTCATTTTGAAGAGCAGCTTTTTCTGCCAATAAATCATTATAACAGTTTTTTAAAGACATCAATTCTCTAGATAAATTTTCGACTTCTTTTGATGATTGATCACTCAATATTTTTAAGTCTTTGTACAGTTCCAAAAGACTGTTGAAATCTTGTTTTTTATCATCAAGATCTTTTTGTAAGCGCTGTTTATCTTTGATCAACTCACTGTATGCATTTTCCAAGCTTTCATAGTTTGTTTTTATTTCTTCAGTACTCAATAATTTAAGTTCTAATTCTTCACTTTCTTTTTTTGTCAAAGCTATTTCATGAATAGCATTATCTAATTCTCCAGTTTGGTTTGCTAAATCATTTTCTAGCTTGGATTTTTCTTGCATTAGTTTTGCGTGAGCTTCTTTTAACTTTTTGTACTGGAATGAAAGATCTTCTAAGCTCTGAAGTCTATCTTCCATCATTTTGCTATCTTTCTTTGTTAATTCTAAAGAAAGTTTGTAGTGTTGCTTTTCATCTTGCAACGCGCTCATACTATTAACAGCAAAATTATTTACTTCCTGTAATCTTTGAATTTCTTGTAGTAAAACTGAATTATTGTTTTCTCGACTACTCAAGCTTAATTGAAGAGTTTGATTTTCTTGCTGAGTGTCCATAAGGAGAGCTTTTAATCGATTGCACTCTTCACTCAAATCTTGTTGTTTATTGATTAAGTCATCATATTTTTTTACCTTTTCAAGTAACTCTTGACTTTCTTTCTTTGATATCTGTAATGAATGCTGAGCGTATGATTTTTCACTGTCTAAAGCAGTTATACTTTTATTATAAGTATCATGTAATTTGCATATTTCAGCATAAAGATTGGTGTTTTCTCTACTTTTTTGTTCCATTTCTTCCATCAATTTATCAACTTCTTGAGATTTGTTATTCAGCACAATTATTAAATTATCTATTGCGAGTTGTTTCTCGTTAACATCTTGTGATAAACTTTTATTTTCGTCCACCAACTTTCTTAACTCATCTTGAAAGCTGTTTGTATATTTTTCCAGATAATCATTTCGCTGTAAAGTTTTTTCGAAATTACCTGGAAAAAATCAAAAAAATAAGAAAATACACGTCAAAATATAATAAAAAATGGATACTTATAAAAATATGTAGTAAAAAATAATTTGGATTGTTACTTTTCCAATCTTCAATTTCCATTTTTAAATCATTTATGTAATTTAATTTATTCTGATATTCTAATTGCAACTGCTGATTTTCCTCCTCATTACAAAATAGAGCATCTTGTAAATTTTTTATTTGTTCTTTCAGAGAGTTCATCTCATCAATCAAGGCGATGGCAGTAGCTTCAGTTTCTTTTGGATGTATCTGAAAGAAAAGTGTTGACTATTAATAGTCAATGTAAGCGTAGGTCCTTAAAAATAATTGAAATAGCATTGGACGTACTTTGTCTGGGTCTTGTTCAAGTAGTCTATCTATTTGAATAGATAAACTCTTTATTTGTTGTTCTTGACACATTATTTTACATTCGGATTCTTTAAGTTTACATTGCGCACAATTTCGTTCTTTTTCAAAAGATATAGTTGCTTCATTTAATTTTCTTTCTAATGCCATATTGTCGCAACGTAGTTCTTCAATAGTTTTAGTTTTAACATCATTTATTTCACTTTCTGCTTTCAATTCTGTTTCTAAACTAGTTGTTTCATCGCATAACACCAAATATTGCTCTTTTAGGGCATCCAAATCAAGAGACCGTTTTCGGTAATGTTCTTTTTCACTCCACAAAGAATTGTACTCTCGTAATTGACTTTGCAAGTTCTCAAATTCCGTTTCTAGTTCTTCGTATTTTCGGCATCTAATTTGTAAACATTCTTTTTCATGTTTTAGGCTCTCATAGCAGTTCATCAAATCATCGTAATTTTTCTGCAAGTTTTTGAGCCGCTTTAAATTTTCCTGATCAATGTTACACTCGTCGTTTATGTCTTCGTCATCAGTATATAATTTTGAATCTTTATGGAGTAATTCTTTCATTTCCTCACTTTCCATTATATCAGCAACAAGTTGTGTTCTTTTGTCGTCAATCAAGGGTTTCTGTGCTTCTGCTGATGTGAGCGCATACGCTGTTTCTATATTTGGAATAATTTCTGCACGGTAACAAGAACATTCTGGATTAGATGTTGAGTTAAAATCTTGAGAACAGGGAGCCAGGAGAGCAAGACTAAATTTTTCCAGAACTTTTAGCTTAAAAAGTATTCTTCCTTTGATGTCAATATCGCATATATCTTTACCAGCCGTCTAAAATAAGACAAACAATTTAATATATTAGTGTCATCATAAACATTTAATATACGTAAGTAATATATCAAATTATGTTATTTACAAAACGCTGAAAGTGCAGAGAGTAAATTCTGAATTTCACACTCTATATGCCCGATCACTGCCTGATTTTTAAATCCAAAAAATAAATGTACCTATGTCTATTTTGAAATGCTTTCTATTCTATTACTTCCACAATGCTTAAAATGACAAGTTTCTAATATAATTTATAATACCGAATTAAGCATAAAGCTTGAATTCCAAGAAGTAGAACTTAATACTTACTCATCATATTAATATTCAATGTATTATACCTACGCATATTTGTGTGTTTTGGTTTTTAAATTAATTACACTTGCAATCTTTTTATATCTACAGTGTTATATTTAGGACATACAAACCATCAAATCAAGGTACAGCTTATATTTTTCGTTTTGGCACAGAATTCCCAATATTTTCTCTAATGCTGTGTAAATGTGTGCGTAGATGCAGTAAGGTTCACAAACGTCGTTCTCTATTACCTGTAATAAAATTATACATAAACATGCCCTGAAATATTAGACCTTCAAGGAGGCTGCTTACTATAAACGTGCTAAGAACTTATGAGGCACTGAAAACAACAAGGTACGCTCTAAACAAACAACACTTTATTAGACAACCACATTACGAAAAAAAACAGATTATAAGCACAAAAACAAAACAATAGGTTTCTGATTGGCGGCCTTATCCCTTTAAGCGATTTCTTCCAGATCACTCTAGTTACTGTGCCCACTAAGTACAACTTAAGTACTATCAACGTAAGTACCTAAGTCAACAATAATCGTCAAGCAAATTGCAGTACCGAAATACTCCGCGCATAGCGCACGAACATTACTCATCATTTAGGTGGACCACCGTCAAGAAAAACAGCCCGTGGTCCACCCAGGTGAACTAAGCAGGTGGACCACGATCGATTCCTGACGACGCCCGACGGTGCTGTCGGTGATGGAAAGGTCTAGTATAGTGGGTATAATCCCATACTATTTAATACAAATAATGTATTTTGCCTTAGCATCGTCTGGGTATGATAAGTGCATAGTGTGCAGCCACCTTGAAGGTCAACTATACTAAGGTATGTTTATACCTTTAACCCCAGTAAAAAGTTAAATTAAAGGTAAAGAAGACGCGAAACGAAAAGAAGAAGCGGCTTGAATTAGGTAGGTATACGTCGTGCTATAATGCCGTGAGACTGACTACATTCTGAAATCTGTCTTACAGTTTCACTATAAAGCTCTCTCAGAAGCTCGTGCCAGATTTATTACTTATTATAATCGCACATAAACAAATAAGTAGATAAATTGGAAATACGGGTTAAATCTTGTGGACAAAATACGAACCGCATATGAGTTTCTCATAGCGTTCAATTTTGCGTCTTTGGCGATGATGACTTCTTTCATCTCTTGTATTCTTGGATCCACGACGTCTGAGAAAAAATCATGATGACAAAGTATGAAACAGTTTAGAACATTTCATTACAGACCAACAGGCTCAAAATTTGATGTCTCGGTGGCTCAGTAGTTAGTGACCCTGACTCATGGATTAAAGAGGCGTGGGTTCGATTCCCACCCAGAACAAGCATTCATCTGATGAACATAGGTGTTTGCTCTATGTTTTTATTGGAAAGAGTATACTTCGGAATTCATCCCATTTAAATTTTATTGAAATAGGCTGAGCCATTTTTGATAAATCAACAATTATGTGAAAAATGCTACATCGATTCCTGCGAAATATTCGCGAATTATGTACACTATTAAAGTTGGTCATGCTATTTTTTGCAAAAAAAATTTATATTATACAGGGTCATTGGTATTAAACGCAAAACCTTTTAAAGGCAGGTCTAGTACATCTAGACAAACAACATATTTTATACTAAGACTTTAAAAATTCGCAAAAAAATCGCTTCTCCATACATATTGCCGCGCGTTAACGAATTTATAGTATGAAAAAGCTGATTTGTTCTTCGTGATTTTCCAAAAGTCCTAGAACAAAAGTTTTTTTGTCTAGATGTACTAGACCCGCCTTTAAAAGGTTTTGCGCTTAATACCTATGACCCTGTATATTTTATTCACTTACTTTGTATTAGGTACCTACTCTTTGAATGTAAAATCAGTCCGCTTAAACCCGCTCTTTCTGCAACGAGGAACTTTTTGCCGAGGGCGAGTGATTTTAAAGCCCATCCTTATTGATCCTCTTATACGTCATGCGAGACATAAAATAATTTTAGAAAGAGAGCATAATATAATTAAAAAGATTTCTTACTTGTGCATGCATCACGATTGCTTTTAATTTCATCCGCCTGGTTTCCCTTGGAAACTTTTTGAGGAAGCTCTTTTTCCGAAATCCAATCCGGAAGAGTCGATTGTTCCGTATATTCCTGAATAAAAGAAAATACATACGAATAGTATAGAAAGAAAGATATTAATTTGCATAATAGTAGTTTATGCAACTGTCATATAATGAAGGGTATTAAAACACGAGTGTGAGTATAATTTTTTGTTCATAATAGTAACGAGTGTTTTAATACCCGTGTTATATGCAGTTGCATACACTACTTTATCTTCACTAATAAAAATAAAAAAATATATATTGCGAAACATTAAATTCACGCGTACGTGTATTGTCACAGTGAACTTGGCGCCATTAAAATCTAACCAATGAGAGCGCAGCTGCGCGCGCAGGGCCAATCAGGAGCGAGCGCGCGATGTTATAATGAGATTTTACGATATCGATGTGGATATTATAAAATCATGTGAAATTGCTTAAATTGAGTGTTTTGTTGTCTGCGCTATAACAGTAGTCATTATAAGTCAAGTATTGGAAACATAAGTAGAATGTTACAACATTAGTGTAGATAAAAGGAATTTACTACAATATGTCCGGGAAACAAATTAAATACTATCATAAGAAAAATTGTAATGTGACAGGAGTAACAGCGGGAACAACAGTAACTACCTCGTAGTACTTAGTAACTAAGGTTAAAATAGTAAATAAACTAAATATATAAAATGCAGGTTAAGTAAGCATCTAATAGGTTAGTTAATAAAAAAATATTATTATGATGTTCTCTTGTAACAGCTAACGATAAACAGAGCTGATTAACGAAACAAAAATAAAATAACTTAGTAATAGAGAAGTTCATATTTATTTTCTTGCTAGACAAAGAACGCACTATGGCGGGCTATGACGTCACTGCCCGTAAGTGTCAGACATTCGCCATACTATGTTATGCTTTTTGAGAAAAAGACAAGGCATCCCCTCTTTATCCCTATCAAAATCTTTACAAGCTTAATATCTCTGAACTTGATTAGCCAATTTTAACTAAGTATTTTTTCTGTTTTTGAATCATAATTTATTGCATAATTCACTAATCCTAATACTTTTAACTTTGTATTTCAATACCAGTCAACTACCCTATTATGTAATGATATAATATTATAAACTATTTATTTGAAGCTGAATCGGTACATTAAACACATATACATGGTCGACCTGCTAGCTTAGCACACAAGACCACGACAAGAGTTTATCGACGTGTGCAAAGGTGACAGATATATGCTTCATCATAACTCTGTCACGTTCTGACACGTCGATAGTATTATTTTATGGTCAGTATGCTAAGCCCGCTGGTCGTACATGTAGTACCTACCGACGTTTACGTACTTACTACTTAACTCGTAATGTTTATATCTAGTACAAGAAAAAAAGAATATAACTTTTCCGATCCAATTTCTTCTTTTTATAAGGTTTAGGATCACTTACTGAGCATAAAATCACAAAATGCTGACAGATCCAGGTAGAGCTTCAAGCTCCATCTTGAAAAAATGTTTTGGCCGATATCTTGGAAACTATGTACTTTAGGGCAAAAATCATGGACACTAATATTGTCGAAAATAAATTTAATGGAATTTCATTAAATGGGCCATTTCATTAAATGGGCCATAAATCGTAAACGGTAAGTTTTACAAAATAGTTGAGTTGTTGAAAAGTTGTTAAATTAACTAAGGTTTTATTTATCGGTTATAACATTAAATTATTTTTCATACCACCTACTCGAAAATGATATATATATGTGGATATTATATGTCATAGAATCTGAACTTAAAACGAGTCATTACTATCTTAACACAATCTCGAGGGCTATGGCAGGTCAATAATGTTGTATGAAACTCCCTAGGGGTTAAAGTGATTTAAATTTGGAACGTCTAATTCGTATGAAAATCTCTCCACTTAGAACATTTAAGGCCATCGTAAAGAGGTTCCATTTTGCAAAATCAAATGTAACCAACCTCTTTACAAATGTACGGCAACTGGCATTGTAAGGAGGTTCTACTTGACTTTACAGAATAAAACCTCTTTGCAATGCCCGTTTCGGCTATTATAATCGAGCTGGCCATGGTCTTATTTTTTTTCATGTAGTATTTCCATTCTCTTTTTTTTATTATAAATTGTGTGCGATTCTATGAAAATTAGTAGGTACATTGTACATTTACATTTGTTTTAATTTATTGTGAACAAATACCTAGTTACTTAATGAATACCTACTTAGTGAACTAGTGAATTTATGACGTAAGTATTACTCATATTCTTGGGGTTATATTTTCTCGCAGGATGTATGAAAAGTAGAGTATGGACCTCTAGAACCAAGTTTGTCTTCGTCTTGAGCGACATTTTTTTTTCTTAGTTTCCTCGGACTTGATCGGAGGCTTTGTTTATTTTAAAGTTTAAATTTTTAACCAAAATACAATTTTACATATTACTTATATGTGATAAAAAGTTTACTAATTTCGTATCGATTTTGACGCATGTTTCCAAAAGACTATCCAAAAAACATAAATGTTTCAAAAATTCAAAAGACTTTCCAAACAACAAACATTTAAACTATTTCTTATAACTATTTTTAACGGCAGTCGCACATACTTATAGCTCATTAGAGCCATACGTTGGTATTGGTATAATTCTCTTAATACATAATCTACTAATAAGTATTCAATCAAATCGTATTCAATTCATTTACCTCATTGTGTTGACATCATTTTAGTTCGTTTCTGAAGTAATGTATAAAGAGTTATTGTGGAAAATCAATAATGAATTTATATATGGTATGGAGTAATTTCAAACTGCATAGCCGCTTAGGTACTTAATAAACTAATTAAATGATAATAAAGTGAACCAAATATAAAAGTAAATCTCCCATCACATCTACATCTATTATGGTTCAAATTCGAAAGAAAATAGAACATGGAATGAACTCTTACTTAATAATATAGAGAGACAAAATGGCATACCTCATTTCCAAGCTCATTGCCTCTATCGTCATCAAGACTCCTAACTTTTGAAGGCTGAAACGTTATAAAATATTTTTATTAGGTAAGTAAGATACCATTCGAATTCGAGATATAAGATTTCGAGTTATTAAAAAAAAAGTAGGTAACTCAAAAATTTACTAGTGCAAAATTGCACAGACGACGCCGTGGACCTAGAAAGTACATAAGTAACAGCACACGATTTGAGTCATAAGTAGTAGCAGTGTAGGTTGCTTATTAGCAATGGTCACGTAATGGGTGAACTCTGAACACCTATATACATAACTACAATAGGAAATCTAATAAAAACAAACTGTGTTGGCACAGTGAATCAAAATGTGTCGTGGTTTAGAAATAGTTTAGACAATAACATTTTCGGAATAATTACCTCGTCTCCTCTGGATTTCCCAGTCTGTAAAAATAAATAAAAAATCAACTGATAAAAATTGATACTACGGCTTCGAGCAAATATCTATAGAGTCACAATCGTGCAAAAAATGTGTCTGAGCCAAAACCCTGCCCGAGCTACGTAGTGGGCAGGCTTTTTAGTTAGTCGTAAAGCGATTGCAAGCCGACTACAACGAACGCCGCGCGATGTCTATAAGTGCTAGGTTACAAGTACTTATTAGGTGACATAACGTCGAGATTGAAGAAAACGGGTCATTGTGAATTATTTAATCTAAATGTCTAAGTCGGTATGTATGACGGCGCTTGGACATTTTTTTAGTACTTTCACTTAGGGACTGTGGCTCTGTAGATATTTGCTCAAAATACAACGGCTAATCTTTTGTGATGTGATGAGTGTCATAGAAAACATTTACAGATGGTTAATAGAATTGCGTCTAAATATATTATTATCATTATGAATAAAACCTATTCCACAATAAAACGAATACTTATATGAATTAGATACCTGACGCACATGTGTCTCTCTTTGTATGTATATTGTGTGTGTCTATGTAAGTGAAAGTTACCTCAAAGTCTTCGGAATCTATTCCCTGCAAAAAGGCATTTATAGTATGTACATTAGACTGAACATATTAATACGATGATTTTACAATTACAACCGTTTACTATTAAATACATGACATTACTTACTGTATAACCAGAGACATCCAGGTCTAAGCACTGAAAGAAAAGAATACGTTATCAAAAGATTTGAATAAGTAATTATTTTTCGCAAAAATGGCCGGTTTTGCCACTTCCACGGACTTCCATCGTTTACAAAATTCAACTAGTTCGCTCGAAATGACATACTCGTATACAATTTTAACATCTTTGTTTATTTTTCAAAAACGGCTGAGCCTATTTCGATAAAATTTAAATAGAACCACCTCGAGATTTATATACCCTTTCGACCTAAAAAAGGATATTTTTATTCCGGTTCACAATTGGCGAAAATATCGATGAAAATACACAAAAAAATATACAGACAAACATAGAACCTCATCTTTTTTGGAAATCGGTTAAAAAGTTACAACACGTCACAACACATGTAGAGTAAACAAAAATTGCACTCACGAGCTCAATCAGATCTTTATTAGCCTCTTTTATATCTGCGTGCTAGAACAGAAAAGGTTTTGTTTAGTTCCCTAAGTGCAAATTACAAGATCATAATCTATTTGAATTTGAATTTGAAAGAATTTGAATAGAATCAATCTCGCGAGATCTTTGTCAATAAAGTTGTGTACTCACAGCTTTCGCAATCTCTGCCTTTTGTTCATAAGTGAGCTCCAACTCATCGTATGCTGCAACCATTTGTTCGAATTCTTCAATCCTGCGTTTGAGGCGCGAGATTTCTGCCTGCTTATGTGCAAGCAAAGTGTTTACTATCGTCTCAGTGGGAAAATACTTCGGCCGGCATACCTCATTGTTCCTCTTTATGATCTCAACTAAATGCTCAGTTTTGTCCGAGCAAAAGTGCGACCAAGCTCTCGCGTCCGTACATGACGCGTAAGCCTTCAACTTCCCTTCATTTCTAGCAGGTAAATCAAATAGATCGTACTCGTTGAACACTCGTTCCCTTTTTGTGATGAACGACATATTTTCTCCTTAGGACATAAATACTTCTTTTGATAACAAACATGTATATTTTCTACTTGTCTCCGCAATTCATTTTACTCATAACGTTAAGATTTTAAATATTTGCTTCAATAACTTACGGCGGAAAATGTAAATAATGAAAAATATCAAATATTTTGCAATGTCATTGGTAATCGAGACGGATTGGCATTTTGAAATGGAATGACGTTGTTTTGAAATAGTTAATGTTGTTTTTGAAGAAAACTAAACCAGCTCGTAATTTTATTTTTGTGGTTTGATCTCTTTAGAAAAATGTGCATAGAGAACGAGCACAGTAAGTTAAGTTTAATCAACACTGCCTAATTCCCGCTAATGTCCCGCTGCCTAATACAAATGAATGCTATTTGTTAAACTTTTTGAATCTTTTTTGAATACCAACACGCCTTATGGTAAGCGACATTGTGGTTTCCATGCAATAAATACAGAGCAAAAATAACAAAATATAGATTTAGACAATAACACAGGACGAAGGTCCGAATAGCTATAACTCTTGTCTTTCAGAAAATCATTAGCTCTTTACATTGTCTTTGATCCTTAGCAAAAAATCATGTCATATCAAATTCAAAGTTCAAATTGACAAATGATGAAATAAACACAAAAATAGTTCCAATACATTTATTTAGATAGATTTTACCAATATAGAAACAAATTCTAGCGTCTACATTTTTAGCAAATGGATTCAAAGTTATCTTAACAAGGTTGACCATTCAATGAATCATTTACACCTAAGTAATCTACGACTGACGACACGCAACGAGGGCAAGATCAAGTCGTACGACTCCTGCACGGATATTCGAGCTTGGAGCCATGATATCGGTGTGCAAGATCAGTATCTTAGGGAGTGGATGAAGGCAGACATGCCCGTTTGCTACATATCGTGCTGCAACTTGACTGGGTGCCTGAGAAAGATGACGTGTAAAAGTCGTAGATGGGTAAGCATGTTGTGTATCATCATTACAGGTCTTTAGACATTTTTAATTCAGGAGTCAGAAGTATTTGGAGCACTTGCCCTTAGTACAGCTGACAGAATAGACCAATGGGATCTGCAACGTCGCCCGTACCGCTGGCAAACAAGATCGATGGATGTTTCTAAAAAGTTTTACGATGGATGCAGTAAGTAAGTAAGTTCGTATAGGCCGGGTGGCTAGCCCTAGTGTCAGAGTTTTTAGGCCGCCTGAAGGCCTCTGACATGGCTAATATATGATAGATGCAGTGATATATATATATGCCTCTGAAAACGTTTTTATCCAGATTATCCAAATTTTCTTACCCCTAGGCACCCGTACCTTCGCCTATTTGAGCGAGATTATAACCAATCATTTATTTCTACTCCTACTTGTATACTCCTGAAAAAAAAACTGCACTAAGTACTCGTGACAGGCTAGGACCTAGTAATTAAACATGTACCTACTCTCAATGAAATAGTTTACACGCATTACTTTAGTAAGAGCACTTTTTTACATTTATTTTAAGCAGAATTTAAATTTAGGAAAGGATATGAATATGTGCTTATAATAATTATAATTTCCTCAGGCAACACCCCGCTGTCACCCGGATTGTAAATCCAAAATGATACTGGACAGCATTTGCAGTTCCTGCCAAGCTGTGAAAGAGTGTCTGCAGCGAAATGAGGGCTTGGAAAAGTATTTTGTCGAGGTAAGAAATAAAAACTATCGTATTTCAAAACTGGTTACTTAAAGGAATTCCAAAAACTTTGAGAAATGTTCTAATTTGAATACTATTTCACTCTCTCAACTGTATAAAAAATTACGACGTCTTCTTCTTTTTCATCGTGTCGATGAAGTGATCGAAATCGGAATATGAGTAAGTATTAAAGGCCTTTTCACATGCTTCGCTACTGTCTCTTCGCGAGAAGATAGGTACATGGTACAGGTCCTAGAAAATACAGGTTGGGCAGTGAGGGTATGAAAGCAGGTGCTGCATGTTTTGCACCGGAGCTTCACACTGGCACCAAGCGTTGTCTGAATATCCTGATTTCAAAAGATGTACTAACTAGTACCTAATTCATTAGTTTACTATTCTGACTGTCTCGAGTTTGAGTACCAAGCATTACATCGTAAGACAACATACATGCTTGAGATTTGTTAGCAACTTGGCCAGCGTACGTTTTCAAAGGAGAAAAGGCCGAAGTTTAGCAGTGGAATATATCTAGTGCTAATAGTAAACGTTTTCTGTTACTGATTGATTGTTTTTAAAATAATGTGGTGTACTACATTCTCGATCATTGTACATAGTTCTAATTGTTTTAACTTTAGGAAGAGCTGGAATCCAGTCAATGGCCTTGCGACAAGTGTTTGGAAGCCTTAAAATGTATAAAAATGTTCTGGAAAATCTTACTAGATAAAATATTTGGTCTAAATATTTCAAATTGTGAAGCATTAGAGACTACTTGCGAATTCCCGGTTAGTGTGAGATCGATTGCCAAAGTATGGGAATCGGATATATTACAACAGACACATTTTGTACGAAATACACCTTCAAAATGCAAATCACTTGATGAGTCAACGATAACCAATCTGCCTGTAACAAAGATGAGAGAGCCATATTGTATTGGTGACAGTATTTGTAACTGTTATCAACATATTTATAAAACACCATTTTGTACAAAAAAATCCTCAAGATGTACGTCTATAAAAGTAAGAACGACTGATTGTGCATGTAATACAAGTATAAATGTTACAGAATACGAAATCCGTACTTACAAAGAGAAAATATCAAATTTACAAGCAAAGTATCATTTACTAATTAAAGATTTCGAACAATTGAGAAACGAGAACTGTATTTTGAGAAAGGAAGTAGAAAATGTTCGGCAGAACTGCCCTTGGAAGGCATCCTTTTTGCTTCCTGAAGAGAAACGTATTTGCCAACGGTCTTTGACAATCATTCCAAAGCCATTTAAATGTTGTTTGAAAGATAATTGCTGTCCAGTAGACAATATTGATTCTGAAATGATCATTACTATGAAAAATGGTAAAAACGAGGTAAATCTCAAAGAATGGTCAATATATTGTAGTTACTGTAGTTAGACACAAAACAGGAGACTCGGCAAGAGACTGTGTTACTCCTGAAAAAAAAACTCTCTCTTTCACGTATTTTATTCAAATCCATTACCAGTCCATAAACGTTATCTGATTTCACCTGTCAAACATAAAAGAAGCAGTACTTAGGTACATAAAATATACAAACTATATAAGTTAGTATTGTGACTGACTTCATTTCAATTTACCTACCTATAATTTTAGTGCGAGATGTATATGTTGATTTTTGTATGCAAGTGTTAAAATAAGTACAGTAAAAGTCTATTTTTCAGAGTTATAGGTACGTGTCGTTACTTCAAGTCCTACATAAAACAAATGTTCCTATTATAATAGATCCAATTGTCGATTGTAAGCCATGCTGCAAGAAAGAAGATCCCATTGAAATTTTAAATAAAGGTAAATTAACTTCTTCAAATATAATTTTCAAACGCTAAAGGTTCACTACATAGTATAATTATAACAAAATCGCTTCCCGCTGTCTGTCCCCATGTATGCTTATATCTTTAAAACTAGGCTTTTAACTTGGATTTTGATGCGGTTTTTTTAAATAGATATAGTGTTTCAAGAGGAAGGTGTATATGTATAAGCCGGGGCGGGTCGCTAGTACTTTATAAAACAAATGTTGAACTGCTGAATCTAGCGATCTCTTCTGGCGATCTTTTATTTTTTGTCTATTTGTACAATATTATCTAATTTTATACTATATAAAAAGCTAAATTACCACTCACTGACTCACTCACTGACTGACATAGAGAAACCTAAAGGGTATAAGGAGGTGTGTGGGGGAAAAAGTGAATATAGGGTCATGTTGGGGGTGGTTCACAACCTCTGGGAAAAATCCGAAATTGGAAGAAAGTCGTACCCTGATGGTGAGATGCCCTCGTATCTCGAAAACGGTAAACAATTTTCCCAAAGCACTTGAACTAAAAATTGATAAAACCCTGGGACCTCTTTAGAGAATTGAAAAAAAAGATGGCCCCGAACAAAAAAACATGGCCGCCATACAGTATTGGATCTTCAATAGCTCGGGAACGGTACAACTTGGATGAAGAGTGTTTGACCAAATGTCATAGGGAATCGAGAGAGCTACCTGGTGGGGTCGATGAAAATTCAAGATGGCGGATTTTTTTTTTTTTTACTTTCGCCATACATTGGTTCGAAAGTAGTTTTGATGAAACTATTAGAAATGACAAAATTTTTTTTTTTTTTAAATAACAATAGAATGCCTCGCGGGCCGCTTGCGGCCCGCGCACCGCCCCAAAATACTAGTCTATTTAATCTAAATTTAGAATCATAAAATGTATTGTAGGTACGACAGAAACAGTGGAGACAAATGAGCTGCAAATGATGATGATGCTACAATGTCTACATATAATCCTTTTTTAAATTTACAGTTCATAATGCTGTTGGTGCTATTGTAAAACGGGAAATGTGTATAGCTAATGATAGAAACGGTAATTGCCAGCCGAAGAAAACTGAAGTCGATGCAACGTTTCACACATTGCATAACAGCCAATCGGCTCTGTCGTGTTCTTCGATCTTGTCTCAATTGAGTTTGGATTCTGTGAGTCACATTTTTTTTCTGTATTTCACATTACAGGGTTAAAAATTAAAATTAACATCACTATCACTCGGAACTGTGTAGTGCAAGTAATCGACAAGATTGCACTTCCATAGCTGAGTTTGTGCAAAAAGGGAAGCGTTGTTGGTGAGCTCGCCCATGTGCTATTTTAATAATTTTGTTATGTAGACAAAAACTGCTCTCTCATTGCTAGTACAAGTAAAAGTGTTTGATACTTGGTAGACACCAATTCGGTTTTCATCAGTAGACTCGCGTCTACCAAGTAGTCAGTACCTTGGCTGCTGATTAAAATCTTACTGTTAGTTATATATTCTTTGCTGTTAGTTCACCACGACGACGGTTCTCTTTTTGCACAAACTCTAGAGTGAGAAAACATTAGTTACGTACTACAAGTCAAAGAGGTGCATGAACCGCGGCATTTCCTAAATATAATGTGTTGAACTATACCTCTAGGATCTTGGCATTTCAAGGAGATATCAACATATCTTTCGATGATGCGTTTTCGGTTTCATCTTTGGTGCGTTAACACCTACTAAAACGCAGCCACTTTCATCGTTCTCACACTCTCTAGTGTATCTGTATCTATAATCTATATCTATCTATAAAGAAACCTAATTATCATATATTTTTTTCAGATATGTGAAAATCAAAACGAATGTCACAGGTCGTGTATTAACGTAACAAATATCTGATGTCGTCATGTCGCGTTTGGTCCTGTAATGATTGTAATAAAAGCTACAGTTATTGAATAAATAATTTTATTTGATCTGTTACATAATGTTCATGACTCTATTGTAAATTAGCTCAGTGGCATTGATAGCAAACACAAAATATAGGTGATTAAACTATGCCATGGGAACTCTGAACATGCCAATACTGTTGTTATTTCTTTGGAGTCTGTTGACATCATTGGGGGTTGAGAGCCAGTCGTTGTCAGAGTAATGCAGGAAAACTGAGGTCTTTATGTTGCTCAGTTCATGTTTAAGTGGTGCGATCTTTCATTTTATTTAAATTGCTCCATAATATTAAGCACTCTATTGTAAATTAGCTCAGTGGCATTGATTGCAAATACAAAGTCTAGGTGATTAAACTCTGCCATGGGAACTCTGAACTTGCCAACTACTGTTGTTATTTCTTTGGAGAGTCTGTGGACATCATTAGGGGTTGAGAGCCAGTCGTTGTCAGAGTAATGCAGGAAAACTGGGGTCCTTATGTTGCTCAGTTGGTATTTGGGTGGTTTGAAACTGCCGTATTGCAGCTTGTTCTTTATCCATCCGTGGTCGAATTGTTGGAATTTACCAGATCTGTATAGCTGGCCAAAGTGAATGAATTGTCGTGTAGATGCGCCGGCTGGAGTGTGGCCTAAAACTACTGGTAACATAGTCTGAAAATAAACAAAAATATTTATTTACGTAGGAGACTGCGACTGCACACCGACGTGTGACTCTTGGTTCCTATGCCTTTACGCGAAATCCATTTCTTACTTAGTTAATCGCGTAGCCTGTTGCTGCTTCTGAAGCGTCCTAGTAGACTACGGAATCGTACCTTAACTTGTGTTGTTTTTTTTGTCTCATAATTGATAAGGAATTCAAAAGGAACAAAATAGGACAAAGATATTTGACGATAGGTAACTAAAGGAATGGAGAGGTTTATGGAACTATTTACTAAGCTTGCCAATTGTCTTCTATGGGAGGAATATGGATTATTTAATAGTCTGATATAAGTAACAATAGCGTTAGAGAGCATTCGATGATTTATAGTACCTACTCAGATTTATTGATTCCTGCATAAAGTTCTAGTTGCTCGTCCCGGGTTCGCCCGGCTACCAATAAATTGTTTTCATAAATCTTCTAAAGAACTATTCTTAAATATACATAGTGTTAATTGCATTGCAATTTGTTGTATAAGTATTTAAGAAGATCTATATAAACAGATGTGTTATATCGTGAATTCACGATAAAACACAAAAAAGGCAAATTTGAGTATAATACTGTACTAGCTTTTTATTAGTACACTGCAGGACGTAGGCCTACCCACAAAGGGTGATTGGGCCATATCCACCACGCTGGCCCAGTGCGGGTTGGTGGAGTTACATATGCCATCGAATTTATTCTAAGAACGTATGCAGAATGCCTCATGATGTTTTCCTTCACCGAAAAGCCAGTGGTGTGAAATTCCGTGCATAAATTCCAAAGAATTCATTGGTTGGTACAGGACCGGGATTTGAAGCCACGACCTCACGATTGTAAGGAGGGTAACATTACCACTAGACCCCCACGACATATTGAGTATAATATGTAGTGATAATACCTTATTCAGCTGTTCATCGTCGAAACCACAAATCAAGAACAATAGATTGGTACAGAGTGCCTGTGTAAATGCTTCTTCAGTGCAGAGTTTCTTTCCAGCTATCTCATTTATCTTTCCACCAGGGAGAATTTCGTTGGTTCCCAATATCTTGAAAGCTGTCTGTAAAAGAATAAATAGGTTCGTCGCCACTAGTACCATTAACAATTCCATGATGGAACTACTGTCAAAAATTTACAACACTAGTTCCATTCAAAATAGATCTCGAATTAATGGAACTATATTGTTGTGTTAATTTTGAGTTTAAAAAAGTGCCATTCACAGTTCCATGATGGAAATAAAGACCTACAGATATATGTAAACCGTCACTCATTATAAGTTCCATCATGGAACTGTTTATGGTACTAGTGGCGACGAACCCAACTTTTACTATAAAACCAACTGCAAAATCACGAAAATAAAACCAGCTGTTCCATATAAAAAAACATTGAGTCTCAAAAAAAATGTATGAGCAGCAAGTTGTTCAAAATGATGAAGGTAAACGCCAAGACCCTGCGTTTTACAAAACAACATCTTGTATAGTTTTTGAGATATTACATAAACTATTTTTGATATTCCCTAGCCTCGTAGCCCGAAATAATATAATTTTTATTGATCCTACTAATATTATAGACGCGAAAGTTTGTGAATATGGATGTTTGTTACTCTTTCACGCACAAACGGCTGAACCGATTTGGATAAAATTCGGTATGAAGGTACCTTAGAGCTTGGATTAACACATATGCTACTCGGGCTAACGCGAGTAACACCGTGGGGCTAAACAAGATTTTTGGTGCGAGAGCTTATCTAAAGTAGATAGATAATACCTCTATAAAATGAACATCACTTACTTCTAATGAATTCGTAAACGGCGCGATAGCTCTGAACAAAGGACTTTTAATATTGCCAATATAAGCAATGGGCGCCAACGCGTGCATGGCTGTTATTTTTTCATTATACTGCGGTCTGGTAGACGTCATGACCCAAAATGCAGTGGTTCCTTGCGAGAAACCGATGTATTGCAGTTTAGGGACCCCTGTTTCTTTGATGATGTAGTCTATCATCGCTGGAAGGTCGTAGTAGCCTATCTCGTGCCAACTGAACTTCCAGAAAGAAGAAGAAGTTGGTTTCAAGGTCGCGTGGCTCCTGGAGTAGGTGTTGCCTCGGGCGTTTCCCATCCAAACGTCGTAACCTGCGTCTGCTAGGAGGTAAGCTAGAAAAAAGAATGTGACAAAAAAGTTAAACATGAAATTCGTGCAGCTCTGTTTTGTTTTGATTATTTTTGTGTGTGATTGGCTACCTGTGTTGGCTACCTATTTTTAAAAAAGAACAAAAGGTTAAATCCAAAGATTTAACCACATTAGCTATATTTTACAAGCTTTTATTGAACTTGCAATGGATGTACTCATAGGTACCTATGTATGAATGTATAAGTTCGGGTGGAATCTTGCAAGTTAAATTTGACCAACTTCCCGGTTTCCGATTGAGCTGAAATTTTGCACGCATATATATATCGCGTGACAATGCAATAATATGGTACCATGGATCTGATCTGATGATGGAGTTGGAAGGTGGCCATAGGAACTCCTGTAGGTACTAAACAAGATGTACCCGTCGTGTTTGGGCTCGTTTTACTTGTCTTGGCTAGCACCTGCTGCCACATTATATCCAGGATCTGAAAAGCTTGTATTTTTAAGAAGTTATATTTTAATAATAATTTATTATTTACTCGGGATTTGAAGACGTTAATAAACTCAAGTGGCGATGGACAGTTGACCAAAATGGTGACGGTAAGAATGGTGATTCCACCTGAAGTACCTAGGGAGTTTTGCCCTTGCTACAGGAAGCGTAGACCCGAAAGGCTGGTACGAAGATGGACGATATTCAGAAGTTTTGCGGCAAGATCGCACCGTGTCTTACAGTGCTGATGGTACAGGATATGCATAGGTAGGTAGTTAGCTAATAATTATTTTTCGCATAAAATGGCAAAACCGCCTTCCATCGTGTACGAAATTCGAATATTTCGCTAGAATTGTGTACATTTCTGTAAAATTTAGATGAGACCACCTCGGGAGTATTACTCTTTCGAACAAAAAAATAACTTTTCGATTCGGTTCACAATTGGCGGAATTATCGATGAACATACACAAAAAAAATACATACAGACGAACATAGAACCTCCTCTTTTTGGAAGTCGATTAAAAATACAGGAGGCTTATATCCTGCAGTAGGACGAAATAAGATGATTATGAGATGACCATGTTTAGTCTAATACACTCCTCAACTAAAAAGCCTTACCAAGTCCTTTCCCAGGGGTCATGAGCACCCACTCAGCAGAGGAAGAAAGCAAGCCATGCTGAAGAAGCACTACCGGCCTGGCGCCCCCAGGCTCCTCCCCCTTCCCTCGCGGCACTCGGTGTACCTCCAGCATGTACCTGTCCTCTGTGTACACTCGGTGTATCTCGCACGGGTAGCCGTATTTTCTTATTAAGGAGAACTGTGGACAGAGAGGGTAATGTCAGGGTGAAATCATCCGCATATCAGCCGCAAGCTGTAGAAGATATGCACTAGAATATGGATCGACTTATATGTATCTAAATATAATAACGTAAAAATACCTTTTTACGATGTTTACGATGGCGCCTTCATAATTGGGTCTACTAAAGTACAATATTGGTATCTTCAAAACTATGGTGAACAGGTATCTTCTAGGAAAGCGTGATACATCTTAGACCGCGAAATATGTGGGCAAACGCAAAAAGATCAAATACAAAAATATGTTGTGATTGTGACATCGTGAAGCGTACAGTTGCCGTGTCTACTTATAATAATCCCCAAAGTTAGAACAAAAAACGCATGTGTGAAATGCATTACATCTGCTATCACATAGGTGTTGACCATGACCGCTTTGTCAGAATGTTCACTGTTAGAACATTTTGAAGGTTTTCAACAGATTTGAAATAAGATCGGTTGGAATAAGTCTCTGTAAATTTTAAGTTAATAATTATTAGCGACTCGCCCCAGCTTCGCACAGGTGTGTAACACATATAAACCTTTCTCTTGAATCACTCGATCTATAAAAAAAACGCATCAAAATCCGTTGCGTCCCTAGTTTTAAAGTTAAAAGCGTAGGTACATAGGGACAGACAGACAGGGAAGCGACTTTGTTTTTTACTATTCAGGGTTATTTCTAATCAATTAGCATCCTGTCAGGGGCTTATTCTGTACATAAAAACTAACAACTTTTGTAAAAACTCAAAAAATTGTGACAAAATGTGTGAAACAGCTGATTTTTTTTTGAGTTTTGACAAAAATAACAAAAGTTGTTAGTTTTGATGAACAGAATAAGAGACGAGAGGGAAGCGACTTTGTTTTATACTATACCTGCAGGGTTATTTCTAATCAATTAGCATCCTTTCAGGGGCTCATTCTGTACATCAAAACTAACAACTTTTGTTTTTTTGTCAAATTTTTGTCAAAACTCAAAAAAAAATCAGCTACTGTTTCATACATTTTGTCGCGGGTGAACGATATTTTTCTTTGGAAAAACAAAAATTTTTTTTGAGTTTTTACAAAAGTCGCAGAACAAAAGTTGTTAGTTTTGATGAACAGAATAAGCCCCTAAAAGGATGCTAATTGATTAAAAATAACCCTGTATAGTGATAAGAGAAAAAAATTACCGTATCAAGTCTTGCATCTTCTAGAATGTCGGGATCCGATTTTTCAATCCCAGCTGCTCCTGTATCACTAATGAAAAATAAGACTGAAAATAATAATACCAAAGCAGATTTTAGTATCATTTTTGTTTTAGATAGGTCAGAGGCGTTTATGTGAATTATTATGATTTTATCAGAGCCAACAACTTATTAAATCGTTAGTTGTTAGTTGACTAAAGACGAATGTACCTACTTACCTAATCCACAAAACACTGTTCGTAATAAGAATGACGGTAAATTTATGTGTTTGTTAATTCAAGATTGTATTTCATTTGAAAAAAAAAGTACTTCCATAATTGTCGGGACTTTGGGGGACAATGGTCATCAACGTGTTAATAGTAGGACATCCTCTGTTTGACATTGGCCTTGGCGTTAACTGGGGATTTTCAATAAGACTCTGCAGCTTGAAAGCGGCTTGCATCCAGCGTGGTAAAGTAGAGTAAATTTTTATTGTATCAGTACAAAGATGTTATAATAATAATAAATAATAAATAAATTTATTTTAATTGAAACCAAAAATGTACAACACATATTAATTAAGATTATTACAGTAAGTATTAGTTAAATTAAGTAGGTAGTAGAGATGTTATTCATGCAATTTTATCTTATAATCAATTATAATAATAATTATAACAAACATGATGATTACGTGGGGCACTAACTCCCACAGTAGGATTCCCTGAGTTTGTGGGAGTTAGTCCCACAAGCTCACAAGCTGTTACAAGTAGATTATTGGTATCAACAGTTTGTCTTAGCGGACATGCAATATTATGCAATATGGTAGCCATCCTAAGACTTAGACTGGAGACGTAATGGATGGGTAGGTACCATAAGCATTACTTACATTTAATAATGTTCTGTTTAGTTTGTTTCTGCGTTTATTAAGCAGATAAAATCGGTTCTCCTTGTGCGTGGATATCCTACGCTACGTTTGCTAGTAAGGTGGGTGGACCATGGAAGGCCACTCTAACGAGTAAACGCTTTTTATTCGTTTATTAACTGGATAAATGAAAAAAACAAATTATCAAATAATACTTTGTTTTATTGTGTACCATAAAAATCACTTTTTTTTAACCTAGCTTTAATCAGTATTCATTAAACTTAAGTTTTGTTAAGCTCTTCCAAATGGCCTTGCGAGGAACACGGCTCCAAACAAGGCCAATATTAAACATCAGTCGTTCAACTTAAAAATAGAGTTGTAACAATTAATATATTCGCTTTTCCTAAAACTACATAATAAGCTCTTTCATTTAAGCAAAACATTAAATGCTCAATATATTTTTATCATTTACAAAAAACTCAATGAACATTACTTGAACACCATCGTATAACTAAGAATATATTCATGGAAATTATTTGAAAACAGTAGTAATGAGTATTATATTGACATCAAATAACTTGCCAACGCGTATTATAATGAAATTAAAAACTTTTTTTTTTACCTCAAATGGCCTTCTTATGGGTCCGTTCTTTGTAAGGCCAAAATGTTCCTAAGAAGGCCAAACTAAAAATTATCAATGACTTGTCTATTCAATATGAGTTAAAAAGTTTAATAACTCTTATAAATAAAAATATTATAAATATAAAACAGTGTTTTAACTGTAACGGTACGTATTTATAACTAAAAAGTAACTTCATATGTTCATAGTTTGTACATGTTCTTTGTAAGGCCCATGTACCCTAGCAAGGCCAACTGTCAAATTTTTGATTGGCCTTATAAGGAACCACCGGCTTTCCTAGGAACACTACCAATATTTTAACTTAAATCGAGGCAAAACTATTTTTTTTTCTTTAGTACCATAAACATATCCTTATACGACAATTCACAGTAAAAAAATATGAAATAATAATAGGTTATCTAACTAAAAACTTACGTTTTGCTGTGCGCGCGAATTACAATTGTAACGTCGACGACCGAAGTCTACGAATCGTGAGATCGCACTGCCACAATAGCGGCGCGAGCGACTCGCCGCAGCCTCTGTGGCCTTGAGTTTGATGGATCTTTATGTATAGCCGAAGGAATATGTGTTTACATGTCAATAACTACGACTTTTTGATAGTTGGCCTTCAAAGGAGCGTGGCCTTCCATGGTCCACCCACCTTAATTGTCAAATCATTGATATTTACAAGTAGCTTCGCAGAACACAGCTAGTTAGATACTTAATAGTTACTCAATCGAGAGATTATAAGATTATGATAAAGATTTCAGAACGTTATTGTGATACTGATAATAAGTGGTTAATCCCCTCGAGAAGGTTGATTGAACTTGTCATCGGGATGTTGGTTATGATATTAAAGAAAAACGTGTAGGTACATACAAATAATTACAATGACCCATATTTAATGTGGGACCCACCCCTAAATCGTGAATTTTATTCGAATAAAACATTTTGTGGAAAGTCGAATCAATGATTAGGTAGGTAAGTTAAAATAATTTATTACTTAAATATATTATTGTTTTTGACAAAAACGTAACGACACTGGTCAGATATTTACTAAATTTTATTGAGACTACATGAAAAGCGTTAGCTTTTCAATAAAAGAGAATCATGAAAATTGGATCACGTAGGAGAAAAGTTATGGTAACTCATAAAAATACCTACAGATCAACTGAGAACAAAAATAACTATTGTGATACTACACAGGGCTCTCTGCTTGCCCTGTGCGAAGCTGAAAGGGACCGGAGGGGACGGATAAGACTGTCATTATGAATAACTTTTACTGTAGGGTGAAAAAGAATCAGCAGATTTTTTTTTCTCGAATTCGGGTTTGGCCCCATGGTAAACGTTGTTCATAATGATAGTCTGAGTCACCTCCTTTCGGCTTAGTATACCAGTTTTGTATAAGCCCGTATTTATTTGTCTATCTATAAACAAAATATAAGTTTTGTAACCCCAATGCTATCTTATTTAATTGCAGCATTGGTCACTTGGTCAGTTTATGTTTTAATCTGATTAAATTAATTTATCTGTTGTATATTTAATCTATTTAATTTCACAAGGTACATGGGTAGGTATTTTTAAAATTACTTATTGTATTACTTGTTGATGTAACTCTTTCATGCAAACTTTTTAAACTTATTGGCGCTTTTATTGCGGATATTCCCATATGCCGGAAATTGGCTTATCATGTTGGTACGCTTGACAAAGTTTTGACATTTCATTTAGAGTCTGGCCAACGAAAGCTGTCCAAGAAAAAAGGCGGGAATTTTAAAAAATCAAGAGCTGTTAGCTTGTTATGTATAACATAGTTTATATAAACTATGTGCATGCTAAATTTCATGGAGATCAGCTGAGCGGTACTAGAAAACAGCTCTTGATTTTTTAAAATTCCCGCCTTTTTTCTTGGACAGCTTTCGTTGGCCAGACTCTATTCAAAGCATTCTTGCCATGTTGTAATTTGTAATAGCCAAGGATTTTATAATACATCCATGGTAAAAGCACTATTTACCGAAAAAATTTTTTTAATGACAGTGATATTTTTAAATCTCCAGAAAAAGAATGTGTTTGTACGTCACTGTCAATTTATTTTAAAGAACCAAAATGCTACCAGGCTAAATAAATCAAACTATATTAGCGATTTCTATATTTTTTATAGATAGAGACTGGTGCGGGTCTCGGTCTTTGTTCCATTTTGTATTATTATTTTTATTCTTGAATGGAGACCACATATTGGAAGGTGCAGCGTAGAACGTCCACTGTCTAAGATGACTGACGATATTTAGACCATAGAATCGCGCTGGATGCAAGCCGGTTCCAATTAGGCTTGTTGGAATTCCCTATAGTGCTACACATAGTCCTCCCAGGGAGACCTGTGTGCAGCACTGCACGTTCTACGGCTGATAGTGATAAATTAAAAAGTTTATTTTTCATTTTAAACTTTTTAATTTATCACTATCAGCCGTAGAACGTGCAGTGCTGCACACAGGCCTCCCTGGGAGGACTATGTGTAGCACTATAGCGGCTCGGCTAGGAATATATATATCGATAGAAAAGCGATGGAGAGAGTTAAACACAGCCTATAGTTCAGCCGTTCAGAGAATGCGTTCCTGGACCATTTAATGTTTTAAGGTCCATTTAATGAAATTTCATTAAATGGGCCATAAATCGTAATCGGTAAGTTTTACAAAAAAGGTCACCGGAAACAAAAGATGCGAAATTTTATTTTCTACAATAATAATCGTAATGTTTTTTGCCCTTAAGTACATAGGTTCCGAGATATCGGCCAAAAACATTTTTTCAAGAAGACGTGTCAGGAACGCTTTCTCTGAACGGCCGAACTATAGTGTTCAACGCTGTCAAATTTACATTTTACGTCAACACAAAATTAGTAAAATATTTATTCGGCGCTGGCCTGTTTGTCATCGTTGAATATGGCAGCACTGTTTCTCTGATTGTTTTCTTTTCGAAGCATTTTGTATCATTTTCGCTAATTTTCATGTATTTTGATTTGCGTTTATTTCGCGTGTTTTCAAACAATAAATAATAAAAAATCAGAACGTATGAGTTACAAAGCGTCATGGCAAACCAAGAGATAAGTCTGAAGTGGAATGGATACCAGAGTAACATACTATCGAACGTAAAAGAGTTGTTTAGAGATGAAGGGCTTTCAGACGTAACTTTGGTTTCAGAAGGGCAGTGTTTTAAAGCTCACAAAGTGATTTTATCGGCCAACAGCTCAGTTTTCAGGAGTATATTTCAGGTACAGTCCTATACAATTGAAAAAAATCATGCTTGTCGATAGGGTTTAGATGACGCCCACGCTTATTTTTTTTGCAGCAAAACCCCCACAAGGATCCAATTATAGTTCTTCATGACATCAATACTGCCTCTCTGCGGACGTTGTTGACGTTTATGTATAATGGAGAGGTAAATGTTACGGAGGAATTTTTGCCTGTGTTATTGAAAAGTGCTGAGACATTGAGGATCTGTGGTTTGTCGACTGGTAACGAAGCCAAGGATGACGAGGTAAGATTTACAAACACAGAAAAAATTATTATACGCATAACTCTCATCATTTCAGTTGTAGCATGTCCTGCGCTGGACTTAGGCCTTGCCTACTGATTTCTTATTGACTGTAAATAAGCAGCTTGTATATCTATTTCTATATTCTGTAATCTCATTCATTCATCTGCCTTGTGAGTGATCCTACTCTGTGCTTGCCTGTATGTCTCTATTCTGAAACTTACAGCATGATGCAGAACATACTGACCTAGGAATCATACTTCAATTAGGCCGCGTCACACAAGTTGGCAGGAATAAAGTTACCTACAAGCTGTGCAATAACCAATCCAAGTGCGGCTTTGTGTGAGCTTCAGTCAGGATTGGATATTGCGCAGCTTGTAGCTAACTTCATTTCCACCAACTTGTGTGATGCATCCTATTCTAGTGCTAATTATAAAACTACAATGCTTCTATAAGCTATAAATTTCTTGGCATCTGTGAACATGAGGTGAGTGGTTGTGCAGTAGCAATATATTCATAAATTAGTGGCACAAGAGAAGGGATGTGGGTTCCTTGTAGCTAACTTCAACACAGATACTTAGAAGATTGATTCAGGCTGAAGAGCAGACTGGACTCATGTAAATGATACAACTACTTGAACAGAGTATTAAACTCCAGCGACTGTTCACTGAAAGCCAATAGGCTATGTAAGATATAATACCACACCATCGAAGCACATCTTGATATACATTCATGGAAATTAAACAAGCAAAGTCACCATGTTCGAAACTGACTGGTTGACATCAGTTTTACACTTAAGCCCAAATTTACAGTGTAAAGTCAATAAACAATTTAGAGATTTACTCACAATAACATGCTTCAATTTGGTTGGTTTAATTTTCTTATTGAGTTTTCGTCATTGGGTAGCCGACTAAGTTTTCCAATACTATTGTCATTAAAAAACATAATACATCACAGAGCTATTCAAACTAGAGAGATAGCGCTGTTGTCGCTTGAGGCAATTTTCAACCACAAAAGTGTATCGAAAATCTTGCTCAGATCAAATCAGATGTCAAAACTGTCAGATATGTATTAGAATTTGGAACTACTGATTGAAAAACACGGCAACTAGCCACTGAATCAAGAAATTGATTATGTCTCTTTCCAACTCATGCCATATTAAATCATTGCATCACTTTCTTTCTTTTCTCGATCAATCACATTATCACCTGGTAACTGTGTAATACATATACAGACATAGATTTGATTTATTCATTCTCTGTAATAAAAAATCTCAAGAATAAATAAGAAGAACAATGTTTGATCTTTTGGGCTTCACTGACTGAGTGAGTGAATGGTCTCTGTTTCAAGATTGTTATAATTTTCTTATGTATTTTTGGATTTTATTGCCATTTCCGATTTTGATTTATTTCAATTTATTAGTATTTCCTCCAAAAGAAGGGAAATTTAATATAGTGCTATTTATGAGGCAATTTCGATAATATTTGGCTAATAAGATTTGCGAGTGTAAATCAAATCGGTAGGATCAACCAACAGATGAGAGATCTACTGTTAAAGGAGCTACTAGTAATAAAAAAGCATACTCTGGATTTTTACCTATTTTTGGTTAATCATTACCTTTACGTGTTTTCAGAAAACCACAGTACCTGAGAAGCAGGCGACACAACCAAAGAAACGTAAGAGAAGTGAACAAGAAGACAATAATAATAGAAATAAGAAGACTAGTCTCAGCAAACCCGATTTGGTGCCAATTGTGAATATGGAATCTCAAAAAAACAATGTAAATATTTATTGCACATTTTAATACCTATTGCATTATAATATCCAGGCATAATAAGAGTACATGAGCCTCGAATTGACCAGGTTTCACATAAAATAGCCTTTAATATTTTATTATACACTAGCTTTTTCCCCCAGATTTGCCCATGTGGTTTTTTAATTTTTGTGTTTTCCCATGGGAACATTTTATTTTTCTGGGTATACATAGTTATAGTTTGAAGGACTGAAAGTCACATAGGTTACTAAAAGTAGTCTATGTCACTTTCACTGTGTCACTTTCCGTCTTTCAAACTAATTCCATGACAAAAATCAAGTCAATTCTTTATTGCGTGACAGAAGAACAAACCAACAAACACACATTCGGATTTACATTATTAGTAAGGATAAGGATTTTCCCCTAAGTCTCTATTAGTCTGAAGTCTGTATTATAAGACTTCACAACTCTCTCATAACTAAATCATTGTTTTATGTACGCACCAATTTTCCGTGAATTTTCGTAAGCGCCGGTTGACACGTCAGTTCGAATCACTAGACTGTTTTTCCAGAACTACCCTCACTATAGGTCAGACACAACATGCCTTTCCTCCGGGATTCTACAACACTACACTGGCTCTAGTAAAAAGAGTCATCACTTTATAATCACTTTTAAAAATAGTCATTTTTAGTTTTTTATATCTATATTTTTTGTATTGTTCTTAATATTAATGGGTAGGTATAACATATTATTATTGTTTCAGTGAGTTAGACACTGATATCCAACTGCTCATTGACTCAACATATTCTTTCTCATTTATCTTTGAGCAAATGAGAAAAAATCTTTTACATGTTGTTATTTCTTAAAAATATAGATTCCATTGTCATTTGAACCTAGTGCTCTACACTATTAGCTCAATTGTGCCTGTGGCGATGACAGTAAAAATAAACACTAATTTCCGAACTGTTTTTTCCAGAATATAATACCAAAAGTAGAACCCATCGATTCTCCATTCACCGACTACTCGGGTGAAAACACCGATGACACCGATATCGCTCTACTCGAAGACTCTATAGAAAAGAAATACTCAGTCAGTTCTGAAGCACTTTCTGGGAAATCTGTCTGTTCTACTCCGGCAAGCATAAAGAAATGGATAACCGAAGTTACAAGTACCCGTCTCAGTATTGGCAGTGATAAAATAGATCTCAATGATGAGGATAAAGACAGCATTGAGATTGATAAGGAGGTTGAGACGGTGTTACAGAGTGGGACTATAGTGGAGTCGTTGAGTATAACTACTGAGAACCTGAATTCGGTGTCTAGCGAAGCTCAGAACTGCAAAGGTAAGATTTTTGACCAACGAAACGGAGGTGCTCATTTCGACGCGTATTTTTTTTTAACGTTTAACTTTTTATATAGTTGTCCGATTTCGATAATTCTTTTTTTATTGTAAAGAACATACTTTGAATTTAGTCCCGTACAAAGTTTTATCGCAATCGGCGAAGCCATTTTCAATAAATCAACAATAATGTGATAAATGTTACATCGATCCGTGCGAACTATTCGCGAATTCGGTTCACGGTTTCATGCGAAGTTTTGCAAAAAATAATAGGCTAGTTGACAGTATTTTTTTGATGTCCTCTTGTAACAGCTAACCATACACAGAACCGATCAACGAAAACAAAAATAAAATCAACTTAGAAATAAAGAAGCTACAAGAATATTTATTTTCGTGCCAGACAAAGAGCGCACAATGGCAGGCTATCACGTCACGGCCTTTAAGTGTCATACATTCGCCATACTATATTATGCTTTGTGGGAAAGGGACAAGGCATCCCCTCTTTATCCCTACCAAAATCTTTACAAGCTTATATCTCTGAACTTGACTAGCCAATTTTAATTATTTTTTCAGTTTATGAATCATAATTAATTGCAGAATTCACTAATCCAAATACTTTTAATTAATTCAATACCAGTCAACTACCCTATTATTTTAAATGAACACTTCTTTACCGGCGTTGTTCACTTTTGGGATGGGTAATAATCGGCCAAGTACGAGTAGGACTCGCGCACGCAGGGTTCCGTACTGAATGGGAGCCCCCCTTAAATATTTATTTTAATTTAATTATTTATTATTGAATATACAGTACGGAACCCTTCGTGCGCGAGTCCTACTCGCACTTGGCCGATTATCTATTGTTTATTAAAGATAAACCTAGACTTCCTTATTTCGCAAAGACTCATGGCAGAGAAAAATATCCATGTGTTCTGCTTTAAAAAATCAGCCTTTCTTCATTTTCTGTAGATTACATGTTGCCTTTTTAATTTTATTCTCTGTAACACAACTATAACTGTCATAGATTTAAGAATCTCAAATGTTTCATTTATTTATCCCATGTAGCTATCTCGTTTGCATTATAATTTTTCATACCACCTGCTCGAAAATTACCCATTATATGTCATAGAATCTCAACGTAAAACGAGTCATTATTCGTATGAAAATCTCGCAACTTAGAACATTTAAGGACATCGTAAAAAGGTTTCATTTTGCAAAATCAAATATAACCTCGTTACATTGTACGGCAACTGGCATTGTAAGGAGGTCCTACTTGACTTCACAGAATAAAACCTCTTTGGTGCCCGTATCAGTTCGATTTTATAGAATAAAACCTCTTTGTAATGCCCGTGTTAGGCTATGATGATCGAGCTGGCCATGAAAATTCATACCTAGGTACATTTTAATTTGTTTTAATTTATTGTGAAGAATACCGAGTTGCCTATAGTCTTTTTCAAATAGCAAGTCACCTATGACAGGTCCATAGAACGTAAAATATTACGTAAATACATCATGTGACGTCACATCAATAGTTTAATATTTCTATTTATCAGTGAAAACATTAAGCAAACTTACAAGAAAAACTACTAAAATAAACGACAAAGGACGCAAGAAATAGAATAAAGGTTATTGATTCGCGTAAACATAGTCGCATTCACTTTTCAATTTAATAAAATATCAAATTCGTTAAATTGTTATGTTACGTGCTATTGCCGATCGTGACGTCATGATAAGAGGGCTGGGAAATCGACTATTGTTGAAATCGAAGAATATCGAAAACAAAACATTAATCGACTTGATTTATTGATAACGCAAGGGTTATCGTTAATCTGTACCCCTAGTACAAAAATTATAAAATATGTAGTGCGTATTCGATACAAAAATGTATGAAAAACTTAGTTTCCATTTACCTCCGATGTTCACATAGACAATATAACGGATAATCAAATGATTATAAATCTGGAAGATTCGTCAAATGATGATAATGATGATAGCTCCGATGACGAAGTGACGAGGACATTATTTCCCAAATAAATCTTTTTTTCCCTGTCACTTTTTTATTTATTTTTGTTTCCTCTAAACCTATCGTCTAAGTAAGTCCTACTGACTTGTAGATAAATTCACCAAAACAGTTTTAGGTATATTGTTCGATAATTTCGATAAGTACGTAAAATCGATAATAATCGGTAATTACAAATCGAATATAGGTGCGGTACATCATTAAAATTGTCAATGTATGTTTGACAGCTGACATTTCGGAAGTGTCATAAGTGACTAGCTATTTGAAAAAGACTATAATACCTACCCACACTTAATGAATTTATGACGTTAGTACTACTCATATTCTTGGGGTTATATTTTCTCGCAGGATGTATGAAAAGTAGAGTATGTACCTCTAGAACCAAGGTTGTCTTCGTCTTGGGCGACTTGAAACCCTCGCTTCACTCAGGACTCTAAATAATTTTAATTTTTAACTTAATACACCCTCGTTGCGCTCGGGGGTTAACTGTGGAGTCCCTCGCTACGCTCAGGGTCCAATTGTCGCACGTGACATAAGACACCACTTGGTTCTCTTGGTACATGATCTACTATTCTATGCACGTTCCTGCTCTTATTCAGTCTCATAACCTTGAATATTTTGTATTGATTGGTACGTATGGCCTTACCCCGAAATAAACTGATAATTTAATAATACCATTTATTTCTAATCATCATTTCGTGGCAATGGCTAATGTTTTTTTAAACATATCATATTCATTATACAATTATTTATAGTCACATTACAATCTAAAAAGAAATATTCAATCTTAACAGGTTTTTTTTGTATTTTTATATAAATATTTTATGTACAATATTTACACTAAGCTTCACAACGGATGGGAAGTTATGCGCAGAATGCTGCGCAAAAGCCGAAATATAGGAGTGCGCGGGAGCCAGAGAGATGAGACGCCGGGGCACACCCGCCCGCTAACCTCAAACCTCCCGCGCGCTCCCTACGCCCGAGCTCACTACTTCGCCATTTGTATAGGCATTGTGCACACATGCGCAATAATTAGCGAATCACGGCGAAGTGTCATCTTCTAACTTTTCATCCGTCGATTTGTGTGGCACTTAGTATACATATGTTACTAAATCTTTTGGGACCAAAATTTGGCAGCCTCTACCGCGTCCCCGGTAGCCAAATTAAGGTCTCTTTGGCTGCAGTTTTTCGGGGAAAGCGGGCAACCTAAGAGGTGTGCTATAGTTTGGGTGGCAGCACCTCATTCGCACTGTTCTTCACCCGATATGCCCCATCTCACCATGATATTCATATTTCTAATATGAATTTCAGATAAAAACAACACTTGCTACGCCAACCCGTCGTTCCCGTGCCCCTTCTGCCCGCGCGTGTACAACAGCTGGGGATACCGGCGGAGACACGTCAAATCCCGGCACGTTACTAACAGGTACCTTTACATATTACGGCACGTTACTAACAGGTACCTCTAGATATTACGGCACGTTACTAACAGGTACCTCTACATATTACGGCACGTTACTAACAGGTACCTCTACATATTACGGCACGTTACTAACAGGTACCTCTACATATTACGGCACGTTACTAACAGGTATCTCTACATATTACGGCACGTTACTAACAGGTATCTCTACAAAATAATATAATAAACAACACTTGCTACGCCTACCCGTCGTTTCTGTGCCCCTTCTGTATAGTTTAAAAACTACATAATTGTCTTAATCATGAACCTTGAGGCCACACTTGCTATCTTAAGTGATTGAAATGCATTCTGAGGGGTTAGTCCAGGTTTACATGTAAATTGAAACTACAGCTGTTTCCGTATGGCTCCATACATTTCTGTACAGCGCCCCTGGCGGCAATGAGGCAGAACTAACCAAAATGTATGGAGACGCGAGCGCTAACTTTTAAGTAAACTGCACAAAACCTGGAATTTAGGGCTCGGCAGACGAATACATTGAGTGATTCAATGTGTAAGTTGATAAAAGCTGTAATAGTCAAAAAGAATAGAATAGAATATCATTTATTGTCATAGTATATCATTTATACATTCTTACTTAATAAAATAAAAAATATATATAAATGGTTCTACCATGGACTCGTCATAACAATTACAGTAGGTAGTTTTATTTACTCTTATGTACCCTCACAAAAAGAAAAAAATATAGCTTGGATTACATCAGACAATGACAACAGCAATAAAATATAAACCAAAATATAAGTTTAAACTTCCATAATTGCCTCATTAGACAATAGATTTGATAATAATATACTTGTTAACTTTTAGGAATTGTCTTACATTCATAACAAATATGTAGGTAGAATGTTACATTAATTAACTATATAAAATAAAATCAAAATGACTCAGCTGTACAAAGGCATCGTTAAATTATTATCACAATAAATTAATAGTAATCAAATTCAGTCCGTCAAACACGGGTATGCATTAATTATAATTAATTTTAGAAATTTTAATGAATAAAAATAATTAATTTTAAAATTTAAAAATGTCAAAGACTCAGTCATGGTGGTTTAGTGGTAGTAACACCCGCCCTACAATCTTAAGGTCGCGGGTTCAAATCCCGATCCCGTATTGTGTTCCCGTAGTGGTATGAAATTCTGTACATAAGTTTCTAAAAACTCACTGGGTTTTTAGATGCTTATGGACAGAATTTCATACCACTGGCTTTTCGGTGAAGGAAAACATCGCAAGGCAACCTGCATACATCCATAGAAGGAATTCGATGACGTATGTGAATACATCAACCTGCACTGGGCCAGGTGTTGGCTATAGCGCAATCACCCTTCGCAGGTAGGCCTACGTCCTGCACTGGATTATTAAAAAAAGGCTGGTACAGGCACAAACACTCATAATGATAACTGTAGTCAGATGCCGCGGCCACACATTGGGCGACGACTTGAGTCCAAGCTTGGCTACAAATTGAATAGCCAATTGCTATTGTTCGGTTTGCGTCCAAATCCGTCCAAGACCGATTTACACATTGAAGTGTTGGAACCAAGACTACGATTTGTAGCCAACATAGCCAATGTATTTGGACCTGGCATAAATTAAATTAAATAATCATTTTTTCAGTTCAGTTTATAAAAGTCTTTATTTATCATAAAAAAAGAATAAGTACAATACCAGTGTACATGCATCCTGGTAGTATAGTAATAGTGATTTTACTGGATACATTTTATTCGAGCTCGCAGGCTCATTTCAATAATATTAACGTGAGAATTTATAACATACTAAACATGTAAATATATTTTGTTCTTAATGTGACACAGTAAGTAAGGAAGAAAAAATTACGCTAGGTATGTTTTAGTACAACAATACATTTTTTAACTTTGAATAATTATTAAGTAAATAATGAACCAAAGGAGGTAGGCGCGGTAATCGATTTTAATAGAACACTCGGCAGTTCATAACAAACAACAAGAACTCTGTCGTGGACTTAACGAGCGCGCGCGGGCCGCTGTGTGCCGCGCGCGCCATACTCGCCCAACACCGGCAGGCAATACGGGCGAGAGTGGCGCGCCGGCACCCGCTGCTGGCCGCGCACACACGCGTATGACACGGTCTATTCTTCGCGCGCTAGGAATAAGTGATGTGGTAACTTGTACCGATTATATTTATCGATAAATGAGATGTTAGTACTTCTGGTTTTGCATAGATTTTCAATGAGGGGATTTTTGTTTGTTGGATTACTGAATAAGTTGATTTTTTCAGACAGGTTATACACATAGGCGTCAATTTAAGGAAAGCCTATTTTGCGGTGTAAATTGGTTAGATTTGTTCGAAATGGAGTTTTAAAAGCATATCTTACAGCTTTGTTTTGAATAACCTGAAGTTTATTCATATTAGTTCGACAGGTGCTGCTCCAAATAGGACAAGCATAAGTGATGCAGGGTCGAACCAGGGTGCGATATATCCGTAGTTTAGTGTGGCTAACCATATACATTGGCCAACATAGCCAAAGTATATGGACCTTGCATAAATTAAATTAAATAATCATTTATTCGAGTATCAAAGACTCAACATTAAATAATTTAAAAGTGCATCATCAGTCTTATTACAAATATAATAAAATAATTCGGAAACGTATTCAAAGAGTAACAAGTATAAGAATATGTATCAAAATATTAACTCAAAATATCGTAAATTCCAGGTTATCCTGCAAATGGTGCGTATCAATCCTGCCGTCGACCGGCGCGTGGTACTCGCACGCGACTCGCACGCACGGCGTGCCGCACGAGGAGGCTCGCAACTCGCTCGTGGTAATGGTTGAAGCGCATGCGGTGCTCACTCTCAACGAACCAAGCGTCACACAGTTGCTGGGTCAAGTCGGTATGGATGGGAACGGCGTTACAGAAAAAACTAACTAGGAAGGGTATTATCAAGAGCGTTTTCAAAGTACCTATTTAATTTGCAATAATTGTGGTTACAAAACTTCAAAATTAAAATGACCTACGGCGTCCTGCACGAAGAGGCTCGCTACTCTCTATACCTTGTAAACAACGGTAATTTATTTACCGTTCTTACTACTGGTAGTAAAATTGGTAGTAACACTGGTAATAAACCTATTAATAATTATGGTACTTGATATGCGTGAATCATTTCGCGTATGTCAATGTCAATGTCTCGCGTATCAAGCTATTTTTTTACAAGGTATACTAGTGATGGTTGAAGCTCACGCAGTCCTCATTCTTAACAAACCAAGCGTTGCTGGGTCAAGTCGGTATGGATGGGAACGGCGTTACAGAAAAAACTAACTAAACGGGTATTTATTTATTGTCAAAGTCAGTTTTTGTTCGCAATTATAATATAATTATGAAAAGTCTTGAACCAATTATTACCCAGTTGTTGGGTCAAGTTGGGTCAGTGTCATGGAAAAAAGTAACTAAAAAAGGGTATTTATTGTCAAAGTCAGATTTTTCTTCGCAATTATTAAAGTTGCGAAAGGTCTTGAACCAAGTATTACTTAGTTACTATGACCATGTTATTGGATCAAGTCGGGTCAGTGTCACGGAGCAAAATAACTAAACATGGTATTGAATAGGTACATACTATTACTATGCCATAGATTCTCTATTATATAATCAGCTGTTTCAGACTGGTTTATTTTTTCGAACTTTGAGTTGGTGCCATAGTAAAAATTGTTCGATTCATTTATTTAAACAATCGTACAGTACAAGATGTTAGTTACAATGGGTGCAAATGGACCCTTGTCTTACGCCGCATATTCGAATGAGAGTACTCACTGGTCACTTATTGAGAACCTAACGCCTTTTTCAATCAACTAACTTGTTGAGAGTTGGGGTTGAGTTTGTTTTTCATTGAGAGTGGTTCATAATTATGATGGTCTGCATCTCCCTCTTTCGGCTTATTATACCCTTTCTGAAAAACCCTGTAGATTCGATAATGAAGGGGATAAAATTAGTTTAAAAAAGAGAGATGGGATGAATAAATGAACGCTTATGCAAAGATAATAGAGATGAGTAAACAAAATGAAAAGATTGGTGACTGATTGAAAATACTAATAGAGTGTGGTTTGTAAAGTTTTATTTTTGTAGATTGTGTCATTTTAATGTAGATTTTGAGATTCGTTTGATGTTTTGTAGATTGTATGGCGATTCTGATCTTACCAAACATGACCTGCTAGCTTAGCATACGACCACGGAAAGAGTTTTATCGACTTGTGAAAGTGACACATATATACTGCACCATAACTCTGTCTCGTTTTGACACGCCGATAAAATTATGTTGTGGTGGTATGCTATGCAGGCTATGCTAGCCCGGATGGTTTAGTTTTTGAAACTCTCAGTTTTGAATTGCAAGTTTCCTTATTTCTTACAAGACTTCTTGCAGTGTCATTTAATACATTTTAATAGGGTCCACATTACTTTAATTAACATGAACAATTGTCGAGAATACTAAAAAAAATAGTAAATAAATCTACAGTACCTACGCCATAAATTCATAGAGAAAAGAGACACAATATAAATATTTACCGTATAGAACTTAGCCATATTTTTCTTTTTCTTTTTTTACTTACGTTTTTACGTTGAATTCCGAATCAAAATAAAAGCAATAATTTAAAATATTAGTGATATTAACATAACAATAAAATAAAAACGTGATAACAGTTTACGTGACATCAAGTGACCATTATTTTTTATTTTGTAATGCTACGTGAAATTTTTTATATTGCAACAATATTCTCAAGTTTCTTATATTTCTTGCTCTTCGTATCACATTTTCTACTGATTTTTAAACGAGGCTCTTTAAATCATGGCTATTAAAACTATTGATACATTGACTTGTACAGTGAAATAAAAATTGGACTTTTACGATTATAAAGTGAACCAAACTTCTTGGCGTCTGTGATGTGATGCTGCAAGCTGCGAATAACCCAATCCTCACGCAGCATATAATTAGAACTAAAGTAACAGAAACCGTGCTAAAATAGCAAGCGAGATACATCACTTCGTCCCACTTTAAATATGAAATTTAAAAGGTGTTAGAAAAAGATGCACGTACACCCGAACTTACGTAATTTCGAATTGTTTCACAAACTAGCTTTGAGCTATCTCGGGTGTCCAAATTCAAATAGGTAAAAAGGAGGAAGATAAAATGATCAGAGATTTGAACCTTCTGCTGGAACTAGAGGGTTCAAATTTCCGATCACACCGCAAAAGACGGACCAGTTTTAACCATTTTGACATTTCAAATTGTGATTTTGACATATGCCGACATCCATTGCGTTTTTCTTGTTCTACTCACTCTCGCGTATGCTGTATAACCAGATATGAATAAGACAGCTGTAACATAGTTTTTGTTTGAGCAAAATTTAGTAAGTATTCTATTACTTTAATTCTAATTCTATGGTTATCCGTAGCCTGTAGCATCACAGGCGCCAAAAAATGTTATACGGGCTATAGGTACGTTATGTTAAATTTTAAAGCTTTGCGTAATGGATGAAATTCTCGTCTTGATATTCTAGATGCGTCTAAAAGTGGCGTAGTAAATACAGGCTTTTTCATAATAATCTTATTTTTTTATTTTTTTTAATCAACGGACAGTTGCTGCATTAATATTAACAAGGCCAGTATAACAACGTTGCCGATTCTTTTGTGCTATTGTGTTAGCTAAAGTAATTAATGTTACGTCTCTAAAATAGACTTTTTTTATTTTTTTTGACATGAAAAAGTATACTAAAGCCGGATTTTTACAAGCTTTTATTTAGTTTCACCTCTCCCGTTGTCTGTCTGTAATCAAATCTTGCAAGTTAAATTTGATCCACTTTCTGTTACCGATTCAGTTGAAATTTTGCATACATGTGTAAATCGCGTGACAATGCAATATTATGAAGACATGGTGCTGTTCTGATGATGGAGCTGGAAGGTGGCCAAAGGAACCTAGCAATGAAACTACACAACCTCATTTGAATCGTCTTGACGAGTAGTTTGTCTTTCAATGGTAACCAGGGTCTGATGATGGAGCTGGAAGGTGGTCATAGGAACTCTGTAACGAAACGATGCAAACCCATCGAGTTTCGGTTCGTTTGATTCGTCTTGGCGAGTACTTGTTCAGTAAAAGCTTGTTTTAAAAAAGTTTTTTTTTTAATTACAGTACGAGTTGGCTCGAACCGAGCACTCTGATGGCTACTCAAACGCTACTCGTATTGTGTACGAGGTCCCAGCTAACTCGTAAAGTGAAAACCGGGCTTTAGATAAATTTTAGAGCTGCCGACATTTTAGTTTTGACTATAGTGCAACAGAATTGGCATTGAACACTTGTTTGTTTTTCGCACTTTTAATACCAATATTTAATTTAATGTAGGTTTTATTTGACGAGGGATTGATTTATTATAGTTACACGCGTACCGCCTGCGCGGTAAAAAGGGAGCGGGGGAGAGCTCCGCGTACCCCTCTCACCCACCCGGTAACATCTCCCCCCGCTCCCTTCTTCCGCACAGGCGATACGCGTGTTAAGCGGTCGGCCTATAGGATATTGTGTTTTTTGTTTCTAAAAGCAGAATGTAGGATAAAATAGTACTTTGATTTATTATTTTTGAGGATTGATTCAGAATATGAAAATAAAAATTCTAATTTATTTTATATACAAGTTTTAGTTGTTTCTATTATCAAAATGATAGTATAAGCAAAGAATTGCAATGAAAAGTAGAAGACCATCGCGATTTGATTGTATGATATTTTGAATCGATTTAATATGCTTCATTTAATTATGTAATTATAATTATTTTTTATGGTTATACAGGGTTATTCCTAATCAGTTAGTATCCTTTTGGGGGTTTATTCTGTACATCAAAACTAACAACATTTGTTCTGCGACTTTTGCCAAAACTCAAAACAACATCAGCTGTTCCATACATTTTGTCGCGGGTCAACGATAGTTTTCTATGGAACAATTATTTTTTGAGTTTTGACTAAAGTCGCAGAACAAAAGTTGTTAGTTTTGATGTACAGAATAAGCCCCTAAAAGGATGCTAATTGATTAGAAATAATCCTGTATATTTAATTTTTATATTAATTCAGACCCGTGATCTCAAAACTTTGAAGTCAATCGCTTTGCGTAACATAGTAATTCTAATTATAAATATATTTTCAAAGATATTACGCGTTCTAAATAGATTATGTGATAAAATCATTTCCGCTTGTCTCTCTAATCTGTTTCTTCACCAAATTTAAATTAGAATATAATAACAATTATAGTATAAAAATTATTGTATTTTAAACCAAAAGAAAGATAACGTAGCGTATAGGCCAAATCATACATCTTGGTGGATGTGATGTTAGCTATAGGCCGCGCCATTTCTTGCAAAATAGGTTAACAATTTTAATGTGATCTTAAATAACTTATAAATAAAGTACTCTATTTTCACAGTCAGCATGCAAGAATTCTGTTTTTTTTTTGTTAAGTCAAAAAATCGAAACGTCATCAAAATTTGTCATTCAAAAAGTCAATTACAGTATAGTATGTATAGTATGCTTTGTCCAGTAGGAAACATTTCAGTTTATGTTTAAACAAATGAGTGAGTTTCGTGTCAATAATGAATTTTGGCAAATTGTTATACAGTTGAGGAGCCATGCATAGTACACTGTTTCCTAGCAAAGAAGTCTTACGACATGGTACCTTAATTTTGTGTTTGTGGCATTTTGGGTTTGTAGGGAGCGCGCGGGATGCATGAGGTTGGCGGGCGGGTGCGCCCCGTCGCGTCTCTCTGGCTCCCGCGTATACCTATATTTTGCCTATTACGCAGCGTTCTGCGCATAACTTCCCATCCGCCGACTTGTGTGGCGCGGACTATACAAGCTTCGCATAACTCAATCCTGACGACCGAAGCTCATTTAACAGCTGCGCGAGGATTGGGTTTCCCCGCAGCTTATAGCTAATTTAACACCCGCCAAGATCTTTGATTCAGCCTATCGGTAAATATTTTACATACATTTAAATTTTAATGTGTTATTTGATAAATATTCTTAACATTTCACTAATATTATGACTGAATCTTCAGAGCTTAGAGTATTAATACGATTAAAATAATAAAATAAGTCATATTTTTATATACTATACTATAATAAATAATTTAGTGTAAGTCAATTAAACATTTTGGCAATAATTTTTAACGTGTGATTTGAGCAAATCATAATTTTATATTTGTCATTTGAAAAAAGATGCTAATTCAGATACTGATTAGAAACTTAAATTGTAAGAAAATTATACGTAAAAATCGAATTATATGTATTTTTCTAAATTATGATAGATATTATTTGGAAAGTAGCGATTGATAAATAATTCACTATTACTCTGTAGATGTGAGTTGTCATCGCGTAATTATTATGAATTAATGTGTGTGATTAACGAATAAAGTATGAATGAAAGGATTGAACAATTTGAGGGAATGGGTTATATATAAGATATTAATTGGAGAAAGTGAACGGTAAACTACAGCAGATAGCACCCCTAGCATGGCAAATAGACAAATTGTCTTTCCACCAATTATTATTTATCCCTTCAAAGAGAAAACAAAGTATGGATTGACCAGTCATCCATTTCATCATCATCATGTTCAGCCTGTAATCGCCCACTGCTGAGCATAGACCTCTCTTCTTGTACGCCATCCAAATGGTAATTTTTAATTTATTGTTGATTTCAATAACGGCTCAATCGATTTAGATATATGTAATTTAAATCTCTCGAGAGTATAATCTTTTGAAAGAAAAATATTTTTTTATTCGGTTGACAATTAGCGAAAATTTCGATGAACATACATCAAAAAAATTATACAGACGAACCTAGTATGAACCTCCTCCTTTTTGTAAGTCGGTAAAAAGGTTTAATCCCATTGCTATACTAGGGGTGCAAAAGTGGTTCACTATATCAGAAGTGTAAGGTACTTGTTAAGGCACTTTTGGACAGTGGCGGATTTACGTATTTGCCGCCAGTAGGCTGTTGAATTTTGCTACCCAAGACACTTTGATACTAAGTTGTAAAACTAATCATATATGTTGTTTTTTCTCTGTAGGCTTTATAATGTTTAGGTATACAGTTTAATCTTGTATTTATGTCAGTTATAATATTAATGGTCCGAAATTTGCCGCCCCCTAAAATCTGCCGCCCTAGTCTTCAGCCTACTCAGCATCCTGGTAAATCCGCCACTGCTTTTGGATTTTACTTCGCATGCCGTTCATCTACACATCTCATCTGGTATGAGACGTATCAGAACAGCCTAAAAGTAGGATGTCTATGATGTACTGTACTGTACCTGCCTTAATAGTCCACTGCTGAATATAGTCCTACCCACGAAGAGTGATTAATGATGATAGATGTGATGGATATTTAAATAATAGCTTCGTGAATAATAATATTTTCATGCATTAATTAAGCTACTTATACTTGTCTTATAAACATTATTTATGGCAGTAGAGTTAAGAAAAAAGAAAATAGTTTTAAGATTTGCTCACTAAAATCTCTTAACAAGTCATGCTAAATAAGCAAAATAAAAACCACCAATTTTATTCTTAATCATAAAATCGTCTTAGTTTAATAAAATTCACGCTTATTATAATATAACGCGGAAAAATAATAGTAAACTACATAATATTAATTAAAAAACATTTTGATACACAAAAATATTAAAGTGAAAATAAATTAAAAACATATCAAACTGTACAAAACAGAAAACAATCGAACTTACAGAAAAAAAACATTGTCTATGGTAATTCTATTTTTGGAGTTTCTTATTCGACCATTCTCTTTAGGATATAAGTAAATATAATAAGTTACCAAAGCAATTGTAATTTAGATTTATACTTAAATATAATATCAAAATAATATATACATATTTTTCTACCAAGTGATGGCTCCATAAAAATGTGTTATTATTGATAAGTGAAAAGTGTGAAATTAAAATGTACGCCATACTTAGTTTTAAGGCTAACTTTGTATTCGATATACTTAACTCTTTTGAGATATAAATGATATATTTTCGATGAATATAACAAAAACTTTGACTTAACATATTATAACTTATGGCTTTAAAACTTAATTGTCAAAAATAATAACTGCAACGCCATATAATATAAAAATAATGTGAAATTCCAATACAATGGACATTAAATATATTTTTAAAATAACAAATCTTTTTTTTACAAATCTGTGACAGTTCCTTCCACCGTGATTCCTGGTGCTAGTTCTACTTTTTCGCTTTCGACTCTATTGTCGATTATTGGATAAATGAGTTCCGGTTTGGAGTCTCTTTTCTTTAGTTCTGCAATGATAAGATCTCTGGAGCTTTGCCTGAAGAGTTCTTTGGATGACGGTGTTGGTGTCCTTTTGCTCGGTGGTGGAGTCGGGGAGGCGTAATTAGGCGGAGGTGGTGTTGGTTGGCTGTATCTCGAATTGGGTGGTGAAGGAGATTGCGCTTTCTTTGGCAAATCAGGCGTTTTAGTCGCAGGTGGAAGAGGAGCTTGCTTGAATTTTCTCGGTGTCTGCTTTGCTCGATTTTCCAACGAATCCGTCTCTCCAGACCTTTTCATCGAGGCTCTGTTTCTGGGAGTTCTTTTCAACATTGCCTGGAAATTGAACGGTGGATCATCCTCGCTCATATCGTTAGTTGATCGTGCCATAGCTTGCAGTTCCTTTATAGGATCGTTATCTGCCGTGTTAATTGCATACAAGCTCTGCGTTTCAGGAGCTTTGCGTAATTTAGGAACGGTGTCCTCTAAGATATCTGTATCATCTTTCACTCCCACCCACGGTTCTGGTGGGTGATAGTAACTATGCGTGGTCTGTGCACCAGGTTTTTTTTTGTAAACTGCTGGTCTGTTACTGGTGGCTTTGGGGCTGGGTTCTTTCTGGTCTTCAGAGGGTAGAACCGGCACTGGTTGGGTGGGGTCTCTGCAGAACGGCACTGCGATTAGGGTCTGTGTGCTGGCTGATGCTTTGGTAACGTCGGGTGCTGAGCCGAATCGACGTTTCAGCGGTTCGTCCCACTGCTCGTGATCCGAATCGTACTGACTGGCAAATGTGTCGCTAGAAAGAGATATATTAAGGTTTGGCTTTTAAAAAAGGTCTGAAGGTACGTAAAGTATAAAGGTAGAAATAAGCCTGAATTGAATTCAAGACTTGACTGCAATGTATTAATTAGGGTTCATGTACCTATGAATTCTATTTTATTGTGAATGTTTTTAAACCTATACCTACTAAGGTCCTTGCTATAGTTCTATCGTGATTTTAAATATCAATTGTTTATTACTTACTTGCTCTTGGTCGTAGGGTCACACATGTATGTGGTATCGTAATATTGGAGCTGATCGATTCTGAACGGCAGTTTCCACACCGTCGGTGGGGTGGATCCTAGGAAATCGACTTCCTTTGCTTGTGGATCCACACGGTCCAATAGGGCAGATGTGCTGGTGTTGAGTAGAGCCTCTAGCGCTGCTTGGTTGTATATGTGGACCTGTATTTTTTGTAAGATAATAGAAATAAGATAGGCACTGAACATTTCAGAAAAAAAACTAATTTCTGCATTCTACGTCAGGAAAACTGTGGTCAAACGCAAGCATATCATATATCACTACATAGTATGAAACAAAGTCGCTTCCGCTGTCCCCATGTCCCCATGTGTGCTTATATCTTTAAAACTACACAACGGATTTTGATGCGGTTTTTTTTAATAGATCAAGAGGAAGGTTTATATGTATAATAAACCTGTGCGAAGCCGGGGCGGGTCGCTAGTATAATATAAGAATTATTCGTTGCAATTGTAAGGAAAAAAGGTCAAACGAAGTATTGATATTGTTCAGAGTATTGATTTTTAAAATACAGAAAAATTACTGTTCCAGACATTTTGTCGAGATTATGAACTTTTTGTATGGAACAGTTGATTAATTAAGTATTTTTCACTATTTTGGGGGATGGTCCCACAGTAATAGTCCATACCTAATTATAAGGTAGTATAATTTACCTAGGTACTCCCTGAAAATTATGCACTTTCTAAAGCAACGCCTTTGTTGTCAGTATCGATTTTACCTGCTGTGAAAAATGCACCAAATCCTGGTACCGAACTGCTCTATACTGTAACAGAACTTGAAAGATCGACCTGCTTTTCCATTTCATAGCGAACCTCTTCAAGAATAGCGCGGTTTCCTCGTCGATCTGTCCTGTGGATTTGTTTATGAGGGGTCCATAAGCTCTTCGAACTATGTATCCGCGGTACGCTGCAAAATTAATTGATAATTCACAGTTTTTATACCCAATAATCTTCTGGAGGTGCCAGCTCCTACCGGAGGTCGGTTATCATTAAAGCTATTCGGACTTTGGGAACTGCTGCGCGGAGTAGCTCTTTTATGGTTTAATTGACCAATGTCTCATGAGCCACGAAGTTCGTATTCTTCCAGCACGTGTAGCATGGCAAGGGAAAAATCCATTTTAACCACTCGTAATGTCAGTTATGATTGTCAAACCATACTTTATATTTCCTAATAAAGGGATGTAATGGTGGAAAGACAATTTGTCCTCTTGACATGCTGCCCGTGCAGGAGAGCATTTACCCTGGAACTCCCTATACTCTCTGGTCTCAAAGATGCATTGCCCCAATATACTGTACTCGCAATTTAATAGTCCACTGCAGAAATTATTTTTTTTGCAACGAAATTATGAAAATCCACACGTAGACCGATTGGAGCAATATCCAAACCACGCTGCCACAGTGAGGGTTCGTCGATTCATATAGGTAAGCTATTGTATTTCTTCTAATGCATGCATTAGGATTTTTCCCTTCCCCGAAAAGATTGCACCCGAAATCCGATTGTTAGGCTAGTGTTACTGCCACTACTGCCCACCACGCTACGATGAATTGCTTTGCTATATGAAAGTCAATAGTTAATGGCCTTGGCTAACCTTTTTGAATTAAGAGTGCAGCTTCATCTTCAGTAACATTCATGGATTGATGCTTCTTTAATTCTTTTACTGCAAAGAGAATAATCAATTATTATTATTTGCACAACTTTGCGCCTTCGTGTTTTCTCTTAGTAACTTACTATGTAGGCTTTTTGCTTTGTCCTTTTTTGCCTTCCTTCGAGCTAAGAAAGCTCTCATCATACATTGGACTTTTACGATTTTCTTGACTTGAGTTTCGTACAACCTAAAAACATGTGCTTTAATAATAACTTTCGCTTGCAATCTCATCAGATTTTACTAAATATGATATGTTATTTTTACCTTGATAAAAATTCCTCGTTGTAATATTTGAGAAATACCTTCGTTTTCCCAAGCACCCATCCTTCCATTTTGAGCCTGATCATGAGCAATCTGCAGTTGTCCTTTGTTTCTTCCACATTTTCGTCAAAATCAAAGGCCAAGAAGCGGTACCTGGAGTCAGGTCATCACTGGTAAATTCTTCATTTTTAACAAATTTGGTTCTAAAACAGAAATGCCTACTTACCTTCTTATGAACTCAGCAAACGGAATACGAGATGAGTAACCGCTTTGACGTGCTTTTGCTGTGTCCAATATAGCCAATGCTCTGATTTGTTGTCTCACAACTTCTCTTTGGAAGCCTTTAGGGTTGTCGTTTAGGTCTGCTCGAACGCATCTTACGTAGTGAGTGCCTCCGCTGCCAGGGCCTACGGAAAGTTGCTTTAGGAGCTCTAAGCTAGTAGCTCTGTAGGTGGCTGCTGCTGTTCTCATTCTGTGTACTTGGGAGAATTGGCCTCTGGATACCGTGTTGTATTTCTGAAATGCATAGGCGCAATTGAACTCTTTACATCATCATCAACTTTTGCCTTAAGTTATCTACTAATACCATTTATTGCAGCTTACAAAATAGAAATGAAACTTACTCTTGCTTTTAGATTTTCCATTTCTTTTTCAGATTTCGATTTAGCTACTTCAACTTTTGGCTGACATGGCGACACTGTTAGGTTGCCAGTTTTCGTCAATTTATTTCTGAATAATTGCTGAACAGTTAAATTTACAGAAGCTCTCATAGTTTCTATCATCTCTGGTGGAAGAAAATCTTTATTTTTGTCTGCCATTTCTCTGCAGTCGTAATTAACTTTGCCTGTATAATGTGCTACGCTGAATTCGTGGCTTCCGGAGAGTTTGATGTATGGTCCTTTGCATGTGGTTCTTATTGTGCCTGTGAATAAAGCACTATCATTATAACCTATACAATCAAATGGATATGGCACTCAATGTGATTTTAAAAAAAAACCTACTCATAATAAATTCTTGTCCGCTGCTAGTCCGACTCGCCTCATCTAGTACATAAAATAAACCTAATGGCCTTCCCATCAGTTGATCAACAGAATTCTTATTGTCATAGAAGTGTAAAGCCACTACAGCTATTTCTTCCTCCGCAGTTTCTTGCATTTCCCAAGCAAACATTCTCTGATTATACAGAAACTGAATCTGTTCATTAGTCGTGTTTACAATTAGCTGCTCTAAACGATTTCTGTGGTAGCATTCAAACCCAAACATGTCTAATAAACTGACAGAGTATTTGTCTCCACTGAAACGAAATAATTAAAATTAATTCGTATTTCAATATATTAAAGTAGTGTTAATTTTATCTGATTCTACTTACAATACAGATCTCATAAATGATAATTTAGAATTAATTATGTTTATCATCCAATCAATCAACCTTTTGTACAAAGCGCTCGCTAACGTATCTCTAGCGTCTCTTGCTTCATCTGTAGAATGTCTTCTTTTCACAGCAGTTCCACTTTCAATTAAACAATAGTTCAACAATGCCCAAAGAAATTTAGTTTCTTCTAAACCTAGTAACTTGGCAACTTTTTTCGCTTCTCCTAAATTTTCTATCTCTGCTGCACCGCTTTTACTATCTTTAAATCTTACGTTGCCAAGAACCAGTATAGCAGCAAGAACTGTTTCTAGAAAAACGATGTCTTCCACTTCCCAGTCAACACATTTAAGGTTTTCTATAAATTGTTTGTAATTTTCAACATTATGGTCCGTGATTTCTCTAACACCTTTCGGTCCTTTCGTTGGTTCTTCAAATATCCTCAAATATCTGTGCTTTCTGTTTTTGTCTAAACTCAGTTCTTCTAAACGACCTTCGGCCTCCATGGCATCATAGAAATAATATAATAAGTCAAAATTAGCTTGAGTCCTGAAACGATATTAAAAAATCATTGATTTTATTTCTTGCTTACATCTTAATAAACTAAATATTTAATTAGCTATCTCACATGTCTGTTGACGATACACGCCATTTTTCCAGCTGATAAAGCCAAAAAATTGCTCCACTGAGTTTGCCAGAACTGCCGTAAGTTACTTGTATTTGAAAGATTCCTCTTGTAGAATGTGCATTGACCGGTGTTCCAGCTGTAATAGCAGCTTGTATGGCTTTTGTTGCTCTTTGTATTCTCTCTGCTGTATTATTTTTCATAGCTCCCAAATGAGTGAGGTGAGTCAACGCGTGAACCATATTTGTAGTTTTTCCGGACTTACTTTCTCCAGAAAATACGATGTGTTGAGGTTCGTTGTGATGCAAAGCATCTTGGTAACCGCTGTCAGCTACTGCGAAAATGTGTGGCTCATTGTCTGATCTAGATTTGCATTCATATTTCGCGTGGTACTGAAACGATAGTTAAATAAATAATTCTATGTTAAGACTTGAATTTGATTCTATGTACACAAAGTAAGCATTTATACTAACGCTTTCATTGTAAATATTATCATCGGTGTTTGGATTAAGTATTAGCAAAACGTCACCAACAAAGGACGTAAAACACCCCTTAGCTAATTTAGTCTGAAGTTCTGTTAGGATTCTATCTTCTGTCAATTCTTCTAACGCTGCAAGGTCTTCTACTTGCATTGTCTCTGCATCAAGTACTCGCTCTGTCGTAAGAAGACCATTTTTTATTATTCTTTCTTTAGGTTTTTCTGGTGTCTCTTTGTCTTTCATATCAAATGCTAGCTTCTTAAGTTCTGTGGAAAGCTGAAAGTAATGTCAAATACGGGTTTTGATATTGATATCTAGATATAGATAAAATAAAAAGTAGACCATAACTAGTACTTACGAAAAAATCATTTTCAGGTACTAACTGTAAAAAAGGATGTTCTTCCAATTCCATAGCATAAGGTCTGTGTTCTGGATTCTTTTCAAGGCACCTACAATAAACAAAAGCTAAATAAAAATGACTCCATAAAAGGGCGCTCTTATTAACACATGCAAGTACTTACTCTGAAATAAAATCGTTGATATCATTAGACCACATAGCAGGTTTGGAAATTGCAGGCGGCGGGTTTCTAACAATTTGAAACAATGCTCTTGTCGGATGCATATCTTGGAAAGGGGCTTTAGCATCAGCCATTTCGATTGTTGTGATTCCTAACGCCCAAACATCCGCTCTGTTTCCATACCCTTCCTCTCCACACGTGACAGCTTCCGGAGCCATCCAGCTCGGTGAACCGATAGTCGTCTTGCTCTTATCCAGTGTTCCGTTCAATATACAAGACAGCCCAAAGTCTGACAGTTTGATCTCGCCGTCCTTAGTGATCAAAATGTTACTGCATCTTACGTTGCGATGTATCACTTTGTTTTCGTGCAAGTAAACGAGCGCCTGAAATGCATATGAGAGTTATCGGACCAATCGCGAGAGTCAACACGCGGGCTTGACAGGGAGTGATGGAGTGACCGCCCCTTATGCCGCATCTTGTTACGGTCGGCGATACTAACGTCACTGTCAGTCAATGGTCGACGCCCATGAGATTCATTGGGGCCCATTTGCATACATATCGGGCTCGGTGCTGTCGCAGGCGGCCTGTCTCGACTCCGCCGTCTGATATATCAGTGTGTTTAATGCGTTCATTACAATCGTTTAGCGGATAGGGGTGTGCTGATACTCGTTTCGATGTATTTAATTGGGGAAATTGAAATAGTTATCATTTATTACCGTGTATAGAAGTTCCAACGGAGTTGACTATAACTTTTTTTAAATTTACTGTTAATATTTTCTAATAGCTTTTCATTCCTTTAACTTTGGAAGTAATTGAAAGGGTGTTCCGAGTCGGTTTGTGGCATCGATAAAAGTTTTAAAAAACTGATCTGTATTCAGGTTTTTATTCTTAATATGTTTATTTATGAAACAGTGGTGCTACATCTAAAATATAACAGCTGGTTCAAGAAAACTACTTATCGACTTTTTCAGTAATCCAGAATTGATCAATAACGGTGGTATGGTTAGGTTAGTTAGGTATTCCTAGTAGGTATTACTTAGAACTAGTAATTCGGCTCGCATAAGCACAAATATTGACTAAACTTCCAGATTATCTACTTACTATAGGTAATTCCAACATGATGATACCCAAGATATGTAACATCGATAGATATGCGTGGAAGATCAACCGAACCAAGACGACGCAGCACCGGTATTGTGAGCCAAGTGGCTTGCATAAAGATAATACGCATTTAAACCTCACCCATACATCTGGAGCCTAACATGTCGATTGAAATTTATCACCGAGAACTCTACCTAAAGGTTATAAGGGTGAGTTTCGTCCACAGGGCGAGAGTTAGAGGGCTCACTGGCTACCGCGCCAGAGGTTCGTATATCTTGTGTGCGCGAGCATTATTTACGATAATTGAGCGATGCGCCGCGATGGGGGGCCATCATGGTGTTGTCGGGCGCGCTCCGACATTCGCATCGACAAGTTCGAGCGTTCCAGACCGAATCACATCAAATAAAGCGGCGTGCATTTTAAGTAATGGCCCTAGATTGTATTTCAACGTACGTGGACATTCGCCGGGCAATATTTTATTCGACGTCACGCGAGCAACAGAAATCGTCGGGACACAGATCCGAGAACAATTGAGTTTGCATTCAAAGTACCCACCAATTGATTCAGCCGTTGAAAGGTGGACTGGCAGGCCCTTTGTTTTATAAACAGCCATCTCGACTCGAATGTGACGAGGGACATGTTTATATTCAGTCAAATATGGGCTTACCTTGATCGTATATTTGAGGATGTACGCAATGTGTTCCTCGGACATTTTTCTGTCTGCCAAGTTTAGCTTTCTGACAATATCGATGACGGACCCACATTCGCACAACTGAAAACAAAGCGATCGAATAAGGTAACAAATAAAACGACCGAATCTCGACAATACACGAATGTGTGCTCACCTCAAGAACGAACCAGACATTTCTCACGCTCTCGGACTTGTCACAGAATACGCCATAAAAGTCGATCAGATTGGGGTGATTGCTGAAATCTCTGAGTATCTTGTATTCCTCTTGTATGTGGATTTCATTTTCGTCCGTGTAAGCTTGGACCTTGACGGCGACAGCTTTGCCCGCAGCTTGAGTGTCCGAGGCTTTGAACACTTGTCCGAATATTCCTGACCCGAGTTTGCATTCTAGCTTGTACCGCTCGACGGGGCTCGGTAAGGACGCGACGTCGAGGCCGTCCTTCATGATGCCCAGCGGAACATATAATTGACAGAACAATCCTGCTGGATAAGTTACAACCTTTATTATTGTCAACCGTGCTCAATGTTAATGCTCAAGTTTTAATGAAAACGCTTGTTACAAGCTCCCCGGTGAGATCGTTCGTTACTTTTGTCTCGAGCTGGCTATCGTACCGCAATAAAGTCTGGTAAACAATTGTCTATAGATGCTTTATCATTTAGAGACACACTCACAGAGAAATCTTGGGGTATGTTTTTAACCATACTAAAAACAAGTTCATTAATAATTATCTAAACTATTTTTCGACGGCTAATTATCAAATATTGCACTTACCTCTCCAGCACTGACGTCCGTTCCCCTCAAACAGTCAATAGGACTGACCGCTCAGGCAACCGAACACCTCCAAGTGCACTACCCCGGCTTCTTCTATTAGGAACAGCGCTAATCCCTAGTAATACTATTAGGTCATAATACCCTACGACCTTCGGGGATAGATGCTGTTTAATTGAGGACACGTGGCTCTAATTGGTCGCTAATCTCATTTGATATTGCGATTTTGGACTGATACGTAAAGGTACTTACTTAATTTGTTTTGATGTGGTGCTGTTATTTTTTTGGGTAAGAATTTCTAAGGCTTTAATTATGACGATTTATCAAGAACACCTAAACTATCAGTTGTCGTTTGAAAAGGTAAACTTAATTTGTTACTGGAGGTAGGTGATACTAATTTGTTACTTGAGAGGTGATACTTAATTTGTTACATGAGGTAGGTGATTCTAATATTATAATTTTTCAAATTATATCCTTTCTCAAATACAGTGACACTCACTCACTGTATTTGAGAAAGGCTATAATAAAGGATATAATAGTATATCTATTATATAAAAGGCTTCCCTGAGTGACTGACTGACAGACAGCCTACAGCCCAAACCGCTAAAGATAGGAACATGAAATTTGGAACAAAGATACATTGGACCACGTAATGGAGCACTAAGGACGGAATTTTGAAAAATCGACCTCTGAAGGGGTAAAACGGGCCCTTTTCGTTTGTATGTAACTTTTTATTCCCTTTACTGATTGACTTGAAACTTTGTATACATGCTACTCAAACAAAATAAAAGTTACGTTTGTTCCTGTTTTTCCGAATATTCCTTATCTAAGGGGTCAAATTGGGTCCCAAAGTTGGTGAAAAAAGCGTCTATTATATCCAACGAGCTGAACGGTTATGGATGAAATCTGGTATGGAGGAAGCTCACAACATGTTTCAACACATGAACTATTATTATCCCGGAAATTCTATGGGGATCCTTAGGGATAGCCAAAATTAATCAGTTTAGGCTACAACCCAATCCACTAAAGAAAGAGACTTGAAATTTCGAACATAGGTACAATGTACAACGTAATGAAGCACAAAGGACGAAAATTTCGAAAAATCGACCTCTAACGGGGTAAAACGGGCCCTTTTTGTTTGCATTTAATTTTTTTATTACCTTTACCGATTGACTTAAAACTTTGTATATATGCTTTACAAATAAAATAAAAGTTACGTTTCTTCCTGTTTTTCCGAATTTTCCTTATCTAACGGGTCAGATAAGTTCCCAAAGATGGTGAAAAAAGCATCAAAAATTACATCAGACGAGCTGAACGGTTATAAATGAAATCTGGTAGGTATGTAGAAAGCACACAACATGTTTCAATACAGTAACTATTTTATCCCGGAAAATCTATAGGGATTCTTAGCAATAGCCAAAATATTCAATTATAAAGCTAAAATAAAAGGGGTAAATGAATTCTAACGAAATTTGGTACGACGCTAGACAATAACACAAATTACCACTTGGGGTACTGCTATCCCGGAAAATTTCAGTGGGTCCTTCAGGATATCAATTTCCTAAAAAAAGTACTAAATGACTATTCGAAAACCGATGCAATATTGTTTGAAAATAGCCCACTTTTTTAACTAAAATATGACTATTGACGTCCTGGGAAAAGTCCCGGATTCCTTCTCTAACGCTAGACCAAACATCCTATATAAGCGTAAAAAATAACTTGATCGCGTTTTTTTAAACGTAGTGAAATATCTAGAATTAAATTGAGATAATTTAGATCCTTCAATGGGGGCAAAATGGGCCCCTAATAGTTTATGAAAGAAAATAGACTTGAACTTAGGGTACATACGGATCAATAACTACTTACTTTACTATGGGAACTACCCTGAAAAAGCGAAAATTAGCTATTCTTTACATTTTGTCGCGGGTCAATGAACTTTTTGTGTTGAACAGCTAATTTTATTTACGTGATTTCTGGGTTGGTACCATAGTAAAAGTTAGTCAAATGATGAGTATAATAGAATCCTAGAACATGCCTGTCGTCTAGATGTAGGTGCGCTATGTATTTTTCAAATAAAATGTACCTTCTTGTGTGCTACTTTTTCGTCTGTACTTGGTCAGAGAATGTCTGAAAGTCCTACAAGTGTCTCGATCACTTTTGACCGCGTAAACGGTTATGGGCGAGATTGTCATTGGGTTCAGAATAATCGAAATTAAATTTCTAATGTCTTAATGAAACATGATGAATAACTGTACTGGCCTTTTTTTAGGGTTCCGTACCCAAAGGGTAAAAACGGGACCCTATTACTAAGACTTCGATGTCCGTCTGTCTGTCTGTCACCGTACCGTAAAAGTTGGGCAGCTAAAATTTTCACAAATGATGTATTTCTGTTGTCGCTAAAACAAAAAATACTAAAAATAGAATAAAATAAATATTTAAGGGACATACAACAAACGTGAGTTTTAGGAGTTTTTTGCTCGCTATTAATAACGGCAAGAGGAATGGGCTCCCCCATACGGTACGGAACCCTTCGTGCGCGAGTCCGACTCGCACTTGGCCGATTTTTAATAGTCCACCACTGAACGTAGGCCTACCCACGAAGGGTGATTAAGCCATATCCATCTTGCTGGCCGAGCGCGGGTTGCTGAATTCACATACGACATCGATTTTTCTCTAAGGACGTGCCTATGCAGGTTTCTTCAATGTTTTCCATCAATGAAAAGCCAGTAGTATGAAATTCCGTACATAAGTTTCAAAGAGCTCAGTGGTCTGACCAGGATTAGGACCTGACGATTGTAATGTAGACCATGACATGCGAATGGAGTTGGATAAAATTTGGTATACGAGTGGGAAACTACATGGGTCAACTCATGATCGTCATATATCTCATCATAAATCGAAAAATATTCATTTCTCGCTATAAAAAAAATCAGTAGGTATATGAAAATATAACTTTATTAAGTTTTAATTTTATGACAAGTTATAAAATAACGCGGTCCAAACCGTGGGCTATTAAAGTCAAAGAACATTTTATTGTTGAACTTTGTTACATTGAGATCTTACTACTAATCACAAAAATATTGAATTATCAGTTAAGTCCAATATGGCCATAACATAATCATTAGAACATGAAAAAATTATGCAATCATTATTATTAAATTTAATTCGAATATTTTGCAATTTATCATCTAAAAATTGTCGTACTCCATAATAAGCTTTAGATACAAGTAAATTTAAGCAAATACTGAGACAAAGCAGGCCAATCCGTGGGCTAAATATTATCCTTGCAAGTAATACGACAACGTGGGCTAAACCAAGAGCTATTATTTTAAGCAAAAAAAGAAATCAGAAATCAGAAATCAGAAATCGTTTATTGCATCACTATGTACAATGTTCTTAGTAATAAATAAAATAGTTCCAATAGTGGACCCTAACGGGCGTGCAATATTAAAAGATGTCTTAGCTAGACATAAGTAGAACTCTGTTTCTCGAATTCCTACATGAAATTTATCACAAAATTGTTTAAATTACTTATATAAGAAATTCTACATTATTAATATACTTTAATGTACCTACCTTAATTAATTTATAACAAAAAACATACAATATTCATTTTTTTAAATTACCTAAGTGCCTAGAAAGATGGTTCATAAGATTAATTTTAATAATATTTATACTACTAAGTATTTACAATAGAATACATTGAAAGAGTTATCAGAAATACATTAAATATATATCTTCACCATCGTTGAAATACTCTTTCAAATTATAAAAAGCTTTAGAGAGTAACCATTTCCTAAGATTTTTGTTAAAAATTTGACCATTTAAAGATTTCAGACCAGTGGGTAAATTATTATAGACTTTTATAGCAGTAAAATATGCATTTCTGTGGTACAGAGCGTTATTTGCTTGAGGAATATAAATGTTACTACAGTATTTAGACCGTAGAATGTTAGCTCTATTTGAAGAGCAGAAAAAATCATTACGATTGTTTTTAACGAATACACAAGTTTCGTAAATAAATATACTAGTTAGCGTCATAAATTGATAGTCTACAAATATTTTACGAAGAGAATCAACGTTTCTTAGATTGAATATTGCACGGAGGCATTTTTTTTGTAATAAAAATGTTGATTCCACTTCTGCGGAGTTTCCCCAAAATATAACCCCATAACTTAAAAGAGGATAAATGTAGCCATGATAAGCGTTTATCGCAATTTTTTTAGATGACACATTTGTTAATATGTACAATGAGTGAATATATTTATTGATTCTACTGTTTATTTTACTAATTTGAGCTTTCCAGTTTAAATTTTCATCTATTGTCACACCAAGGAAATTTGTTTTATTTACTATCTCTACCTCTGTGCTTTTATTTATTATATTTAACTGTAACGGTTTTCTTTTGTGATTCCTAAATTCTATTAATTTAGTTTTATGAATATTTACTGTTAAATTTAAGTGTTCTAGCCAACTTGTAACCTTTTCTAGCGTATCTGTTATTTTTTTCTCAAAAAGCTCATCACTGTCATTTTCTTTTGGTATGTATATAGTTGCATCGTCAGCAAACATAACACATAGCTCATCAGTAATAAGAGGTAGCTCATTGATGTATATGAGAAATAATAAAGGACCGAGAATGCTTCCTTGTGGAATACCAAGCACAATATTTTTAAATATGGAATAGACATTTTCAACTGTTTTAGTATTTTTATTGTAGGTTTCTATCATAGTTGCCTGCGTTCTATTTTGTAAATACGATTTTAGTAGTTTAAGTGCAAGCCCCCGTATTCCAACACGTTCTAGCTTTGCTAGCAGTATAGGGTATACAACGCAATCAAATGCTTTAGACATGTCTAACATCAAAGCCACGCCTGTCTTTTTTTTATTTATTTGCTCCCACACTCGATTCAACATTTTAAATATTGCTTTTGTTGTATTTTTTCCTTTTAAAAATCCAAACTGATTATTGCTTATAATGTTGTGCAAGTCAAAGAATGAAATTAGCCTGTTGTATATTACTTTTTCTAAAATTTTTGAGAAACTTGGTAGGATTGCTATCGGGCGGTAATTATTTAAATCGTCTTTGTGGCCTTTTTTATGTATGGGTTTAATTATTGCTTTTTTTAGATCGTCCGGGAAATAACCAGTTGATAGAGATAGATTTATTATATGAACAAGTGGGTCAGCTATAACATTTATGCTTTCTTTGATGACTTGCATTGATATTTTATCGTGACCTGATGTTTTCTTATTTTTTAGGCCTTTTACAATCTTAATTACTTCTTCTCTGTCAACAGGTGCAACAAAAAGTGAATTGCAATTTGGGTTTGTGAGATGATTTATGGTTGAATGTATATTTGTAGTTGATTTTTTTTGACTAGCATCAACAAAATGACTATTGAAGGCTTCGGCAATAATCGAAGGATTTACAATATCTTGATTATTGATTTTTAGTGTTTGTATATCAGTACGTATTTTATTTGTGCATGTAGTATTTTGTTTTATTACGCCCCAAATAGCCTTCGTTTTATTCGTGCTTTTATTAATATATCGTATATTCGAAGCTTTCTTTGAATGCTTGATTACTTTTTTAAATGCCTTACAATATTTATTATATTTATCCAAGTTTTTTTGGCATTTATCTTTTTGAATTTCATGATAAATGCGCCTTTTATTTTTACTGGCTAATTTTATGCCTTTTGTCTTCCAATTTGGTTTTTTTAGATGGAACATTTTTATTTTCTTTATCGGAAAGCATAAATCATGTATTAGAGAAAATAGTTCGATAAACGTTTTGTACGCTTGGTTTGACTCATTTTGTTTGTACACTTCACTAAAATTTACTTGACCTATGTATTTTAGAAAAACTTCCATGTACTCATTTATGTATCGTTTTTCCACGTACCAAAATTTCTCTTTGAAGCTTAGACTGGTTGGTATTTCTATTTGTTGAGCTGTATGATCAGACCCCACAATTAGCCCTAAATCTAAGACTTTAGATTTATATTTTTTTGTGTTAGTAAGGATATTGTCTATGCAAGTCTGGGAATGAGATGTTGATCTGGTAGCTTCAGAAATTGATGCCTGTAAGTTAAAAGCAGCTAGTGTGTCCTTAAATGTTTTGGTACGGTTGTCGTTTGTAAGCAAATTTATGTTAAAATCCCCAAGAATAAATACCTTTTTTTTGTTGTATCTGGATCTAATAGATATCTTGTGTAAAAGAGTTTCTAGGCATTCAATGAAAAGATTAAAGTTACCTTTTGGCGTTCTATACAAACAAACCACAATGGAGTTTAACTCTGGTATGTTTATTCCGCAACACTCAAAATGAGTTTCAATAGACATGTCTGTCATCCAGTCAAGTTTTGAAAAATTAATCGAATCTTTAATGTAAATACTAACGCCTCCTCGTAATTTGTTTTTCCTGCAATAATGAGATGCATTTTTGTAACCTTCAATTTGTCGAACGCTAATCTCATCTTCTTTGAAAAAAGTCTCGCTAAAACAACAGACATCGAACTTCATGTCATTAACTATTATTTCTAATTCATCGATTTTTTTTCTTAGGCTTCTCGCGTTTAAATGCATAATTTTGAAACAGTTTTCAGCAGAGTCAGACTCGAAAAAACTGTTGACAGTCGTTATTTTGGTTGGTGTTCTGGTGTACTATCACGGGCGTTTTGGAAGTCTGAGTTTTTGTGATTTTTTTAAAATAAAAAGGGATTGTTCCAAGTTTGGGCAAAGCACTATTAATGTTTATGTTTTGGCGTGCTATCACAGGCGTTTTAGTTTTGGTACTGTCGGTTGTTGTGATTTTGTTAAAATAAAAAGGGATTGTTCCAGATTTGGGCAAAGCACTCAACTTTTGGAGATTTTCTCTTTTTTCATGCCTTTTTGAGTTCATCATTTTTGTTATATTTTTCCCAATGTAGCATGCTTCATAATCGTGTGTGTTGATTACATTGTTTATGCGCCTGCAAAAATTTGCAACATTAATCATAGTATTAGTTTTGGGTGTGACGTCTACGAAATTGCAGTTTTTTTGGTTATGCACGATAGTTTTGAAGTTGCGGTTTATTTTATCCTCGTTTAAGTATGGGTTGTAAGAAACACCACATACAATAATTTTTGGTTTACTAATAGTTTTTAAAATTGAAGACATTTCTATTTGAAGCTTAGTCGGGTTAGTATCATTTGAACCGACGCGTAAGATGACCCAATCATTTTCATTCAGTGATTTTAAATCTGTTCGAGCTGAATTAAGTATATATTCTGTAGGTGCACCTGGATATGTATAGTTATTTATTTGATAATTTATTGCGTTGGTATGCTTTTCTCGTATTTTTTCTAAAACCAAGGATGCATCTTTACAATTTTGATCACCAATAATCATTATTTTTGGCAACTTGTTTTCTTTAACATCAGCAGCTATCTCAAGTTTTAGAGACTCTTTTTGCGGGGACAGTGGTTCATTAAAATTATTCGTGACCGCTAGTTTCATTTGATTGGAGCTGGTTTTCGGGGACGTATTTTTTAAGGTCGCTCTTGGAGATTTGTCGTGAGTGTTTCCAGAAGGAGTCATCAAAATGTCACAATAACTTAGCTTCGGATTTTCTCCATGATCTTGTCTAGCAGAAGGGCTTGTTTGCTGTTCATTTATGGATAGATCACTTGGCAGTCTGGAGGGTGTGGCTGATGAAGAAAATAAAGGTAAAGAAGCAGGTAAGTTGGGTGATTTTCTTCCAGGTTTACGTGGTGTTTTTGCCATAACTGTTGGCTCTGGTCTTTCAGTGAGATTTTTAATTTTATCCTGATCACGGAATTTTTCTATCGTTGCTTTTAGTTCACCGTTTTCTGACAGAAGTTTATTTATTTCTTCTCGTGCTCGAATCAGGTGATTTGTTAATTCTTCTACTTCTTTTTTCAACTGTGTTTGGTTACAGGTTGGTGTGCTTTCTTGAGCGTTTTTAAAACTGTCGTAGAAAGTATCATCATTTAGCGATAAGTTTTCTAACGAAAGACATTTCAGTTGTCTTGGTTTTCTCAGGGTAATATTTGCATGGTCATCTAATAAATTGTGAGTGCCCACTGGCGTATTCATATTGTTTCCTTTCGGCCTCTTACTAACACACGTTAAACACTTCCAAGACTTCTTTTTCTCAGGTTCCATTATGTGAAATCGCGTGTCGGACACATTGGCGCAGATCAAATCATAATTGCAATTACATGTTGCACATGTCATATAATACCTATCTATGATTTTATTCGGGCATCCATCACAATTTAAATCAATAATTTTCTTATTTGAAGAAAGCGACATCTTGGATTACTTTATGGAACTTCAAAATGACGTAGGTGGACGTAGGCACTGTAGGTAGCCGTAGATTTACGCAAACAAAACAAAGATGTCGCTAGCAGTAGAATTGTTGAATAACGGAGATTAAAATATTCAACAGTCTTTGTAAATTACTGTTATTTTTAATAGCCACTTCACAATATCCACGCTCGAAAATTCATGTAATAAGAGTACTTACAATATTCGGCGGGAAGTTTGGAACACAACACAACACTTAACGTTTTGGAGCTAAGTATGGAACGCTGTTTTATTTTGTACCTAACACATTACACATGTACACACATTTCGCATAGGTGTTTTAATTTACTAGTCACTATTTGTTCATAAATTATATCATTGCTTATCACATAAATCGTAACTCAAGGATCTTCACGAAATTTGAAAATAGAAGTCACAGTTTGGTACGGAATTCAAAAAATTTTACCGGTCGTTTTGAAAAATTGTTTGTTTTCACTTGTTTCGGCTTAGTTTGGATTTGAATACACTCTTATATGATTATTTGGCACTTTGTCTTTATAATTAAACGTATTCACAGTCAATTGGACGACGGAAAGTATTTTATTGAATTAATTAAATTTCACTGCATCGAAATTGTTGTTTACAGGGCAGCGCCCTCTGTACGACCTGAAAGTACTAAGACAACGCGGGCCAAACTGTGGGAAATTACCATTTAAAGTAAGTACTAAGAAAATGCGTACCAAACCGCGCGCCATTATCATTTTAAGCAAATACTATAACGACGCGGGCCAGACCATAGGCTATTATCATTGCAAGCAATACTTCAACGCAAGCCATACGGCAGGCTATTGTAATTTTAAGCAAGTACTTAGACAACGCGAGCCAAGCTACGTACTATAAATTACCATGTTAAGCAAGTACTAAGAATGCGCAGGCCAAACCGCGACCTACTCGTATTATCATTCTAGCTAAACGCTGGGACAATTAAGGCCAAACCGTAGGCAATGCATATTACTTGAAAAGATAATGCCTACTAAGCATTATCTTTTCAAGTAATACGTTATACGACAATGCAGGCGAAACCACGAACTATTATTATTTTAAGCAAGTGCCAAGACAACGCGGGCCAAACTGTGGCTTATTATCATTTTAAGCAGTTACTCGAACAAAGCGGCCAGACCGTGGGCTATTATCATTGCAAGTAATACGACAACGCGTGCCAAACGGTAGGCTATTATAATTTTGAGGAAGTATTAAGACAACGCAGGCTAAGCTGCGTGCTATAAATTACCATCTTAAGCGAGTACTAAGAATACGCAGGCCAAACCGCGACCTATTATCATTTTAGCCAAATACTAAGACAATTCAGGCCAAACCATAGGCATTATCCTTGCAAGTAATACGTTATACGATAATGCTTTGCTAAACCACGACCTATTATTATTTTAAGGAAGTGCCAAGACAACGCAAGCCAACCGGCAGTTTTTTTTAATTTTAAGCAAGTACTAAGACAAACGCGGGTATTTTCATAAGCAAGTACCTGTCTACTAAGACAACGCGGGCGAAGCCGCGGGTTTTAAGCTAGTAATAAAGATATAGTGAAAAAACAAGACCTACCTACCTAGATAGGTATGTTTTTGCAATAGTCGAATCCAAAAATAAAGTTAGTTTTACAGAAATTGCACGTCTTCCAACAAATTCTCATATTGCCACAGCTCAGAAATCAATATGATCGATAATAACAAGACGTAACTAATCGATTCAACTATTTGCCAAATAGAAATATCGATCAGTCTCGTTTCAAACCGTGATTGAAGAACTAAATCCATTGTGAACGCGGAATGAATTCGCATCGCCAATTTGCCGAATAGATCGGATGATCTCAACGGATTAGTTACGGATATTCGATCAAGTGTGCTTGAAGACCGCTTCAAAAAATGCTCCTTTCAATCGAAGCGTAACATTAACATCAATACGTACTTGACAAAGGAAACATTTCATTCAGAGTTTTTTGGTGATTGAAGAAGGGCTATTGGGATTTGGGTACCGTAAACTTGTCTGCTCCCATCTTGTTCGTTTCGTCAATGAAAATAGATAAATATATTGGTCGTTTGATTTACAAATACTTATGCGAAAATGCTTTTAGAGTTTTGGTTCCGTTATGTACTTAGAGCTTTTATGCAAATTGTTTTCGTTTACTTTAGAAAATGTAAGTATTAGTGTACAGTTGTGTGTAGTTTGACAGCCTCGGTGGCTCAGTGGTTTGTGACCCTATCTTCTGGGTCAAAGAGGCGTGGGTTCGATCCCCAGATTCTCTCATCAACGATGAGTGGTTTAATTTTCATTGACAATTTTAACGTATAAAGTATTACCTATTATTGAGCAAAACTTTTGACTTTCTGTTGAAAGATATGCTCTATCAAGTTTGTTTAAAATGCGCCACATAATTTAATAAATTTTTTTATTTTATTTTTGTGTGTTTTGATTAAGTTTGTATGGTGTAGATCCTAAACTGCTCTTTAAAATGTAGTGGCTTGAGAAACTTTTCTAGAAACTTAAATAATTTTTCACCTTTTTTTAAGACGTAACACCTTTTTGTGTTTACCAGTATAGTAAAGACTCTTAGTTTCAGGAAGAATTTTAAAATGACCAAAGAATCGAATAGTTTTGTAGCAAAGGGTTAAAATGTTTTAATCGATTCTATTTTTAATTATATTTTCAAGAATGTACAAGACCGTCTACCCTTATCCTTACTCAAAATAAGCTTGCCTGTACATGATACCTCTCAAAAGCGTCGGCGCAGAAGGGCTCTTGAGTTGAAGAGCAAAATTAGGCAGAAGTAACATTGTAATTGGCTCTCGAATCGCTCTGATGTCGCTTCTGAACGCTTACCTTCTGACTAGGCGGGTCGATCTTTGATTTATGCTAACAATTCGTTTGTGCAAAAATAATTGAAGATTACAAAAGCTTTCGTATAATTTATCATGATAGAAACAGTATGTATTATAAACATTGGATAGGCAAATGTTGTAAAAAAAAAACCTATTTAGATTGACAAAAATGTTGTTGTTTAATTATTTATTTCAAAGAGGTAAACCGTGTCGAAATTCTGTAGTGGTTTTAAAACAGAAAAAAACCAAGTCGATGGTAGTGGTGGATTGTGACGTCTCGTCTACCTACGAGTATATAAAAACACGAACTAAGCCGTGACATCACGCAAAACATAGCACTAAATTGACATAAGAAAAAAAAAATACATATTTTTATTTTATAGATATCATTATGATAATTTAAATGACGGACTTTTTATTTGCAACTATATAATACTTTGTTTCACGTAGTAAATAAAATATAAACCACCAACCATTGCCACGAAACAGTAGGTATAGGTATTTCTTGTACAAGTACACAATATACCTACTCGTATTACGCTTTTATTACTAGATGGATAGTATGTAAGGACAGAAAGGATGCCTTTATCCTATAGGCGAGTAAGGGAAACATAAAAGGTACTTTACCAAATAATAAATTTGTAAGTTCTTAATTTTCAACCAAAAATCCGATTCAACATCCTTTTTATTCGCCTGTTTAAAATCTACTGACAAAAATCTTATTGTTACAAAATAAATAAGTAAATGAATAAAAAGTAATAAATAACTACTACACGTATCACTTCATTGGGAATGTATCTATACATAATACTAACTTAAAACTTAATTGATTGTCCAATTATGGGTATTATTATTATTTACAATTATCGTAATTTATGTAACAAACATATAGATTTATCAACACATGGATTTCAAGACACTGTTGAAAAATATGTAAAAATAAGTGTCTATTGAAAGTAAATGATATAATTTTTGCATGAGCATGTAAAACTTGTTTTTACCTACGATGTTTCGCTTTATCGTTGTAAGTTATTTGACAGCAACCAACAACGCATATAACGCCAGGGTTCCTGTATGTAATGTTTTGGACATTTATGTAAATTATATTCTGTTTTCAAATAACTGTATAAATTAAAAATTTAATAAACCCCCGACACATTGACAACCATTTTGGGCACATTTGTAGAATTTTGGTTCTTCCATCCCCACTTTAACCCACCATAACTCTTAAACGGCTCAATCGATTTTTATAAAACATAGCTAAGAACACTCTCGATTAAGTCTCCTTTCATCCAAAAAAAACTAAACTGAAATCGGTTCAGTGGTTCGGGCGCTATGATGGCACAGACAGACAGACATACACACAGACAAACAGACACGTCAAACTTATAACACCCCTCTTTTGCGTCGGGGGTTAATAAATAAATGAAAAGGACCCAGGATCATTAAAACCTCCCAAAGGACCCCGAAGCCATCATAACTTGTATCACGTGATTCAAAGTTTCTGAACATCTTTCTGAGCTAAAATCTTTATGTATATAAATCTAGGTTTGTCATTGCATTGTTAGTATTATTTAAAGGTTTAAAGATATCCTTTGCTTCTAATTTATGTACTATCACTTTTGTGTGCGTTAATTCAATTTTAAAATTTATTTTTACAAAACATGACAGTTTGGTTATTTGGAGTAAAAGCCAATTTAATTTAATTACTGTCATTGAAGCCATTAATTTTTTAAAAAGTTGATTTGAGTTAGTCATTTTCTTCTTCTAAAGTACGGTTAATACTGTATTTTTATTAAATTAATTAAGCAATTTCTAGTTTAATTATACTTACTTATTATATACGTTAACAATTTGTACATGAGGACATAAAAAATGGTTACAATACTTCATTCTCAAAACTGGTTACAACTTAATTAGATAACTAAGTATATAACAATTCAGCATTATCTAGTAAGTAAGTACATTCTAGCAGTTATTATACAGTACAGGAATATTACATTGATCAATTTATAACCCTTTTCAGGGAATTACTTATAACGTCTGTCTCCAAATTATATCACGATCATCTTAAACATTTTCTAAGGTTAACACAACATTTTGTAATCCGAGATTGATCCGATTTGATAATTTTGACTTATTTAAACATTACCCTTGAGATCTCATTTCAAATGGCTGTCTATACTGGAATGTTTCAATCGGAATGTATTTGTTTTAAAATTAAATGCGTTAAAATATATGTTCTTGTAGCATATTTTGCGATCAGGGTCTACGCTAGCTGATGATACATTTTCATCAGGGGGTAATCCAGTTCTAATTTAAATATCTGCTTGACATCCTTGCACTTCTTGCAATTCACTGCACCAGAAGAACGATGTCGCTGGCATCGATGTTACAGCAAAGCGAATCGCCTCACATGACCTAGTAGGAAAAGTGCGACCTACCTGATATATTAGACGCAATGTTAAACTTTTCCAGCTGTTTTTGACCGTATTTGATTGGTTCTTTTACGGTAGAATTATTCACAAATAGCAACCCACTTGTCATCCCTACACTTCTGACAGTCTACTCGACGGTAGACCGAAAAGTGCGCCTTTTTGTATGGAACAGAACAGCTGTTTTTAATAAGGTAGTTCAATCTATGTTAATAATCTATTCAACATGACCAAGTTATACTATTTACAAATAGCAATCCATTTGTCGTCCCTACACCTTTGGCAGTCGACCCGACAACACCAGTGGAAGGTGCAATTGCAGGGCTTGAGGCTCGACTTGCGGATGAGTGCGTGGCCTCGGCCGCAGCACAGCAGGTCGCAAGACCCAGACCGAGAGGTGCGACCCACGCGACACACGCGACCCGACGTCCCGGCGGAGTCTACCCGATTGTCAACCTCGCAGAAGCTGGGAGATCTGAGGACGGAAGAGATTATAGGTGAAAGTTTCTGTCGAAAGTGTTTGGAAAAGGTCAGTTACATACTTACTCATATTAATTATGGCCTAAGAGCCGCTGAAGATCGATATTCGCCCACGTGGTAACCAGATGAGACGTATTTTTTAAAAATTATTATTTATCTATAAACACGCCTATGATAGCTTGCCTATTGATAAGTGTTCGTGGCAATTTTTTATTATATTTAAAATATGTCATGAACGATTTTTGGAGCCAAACCTGTATGATTTATTTTGTAATTTAATTATTTTTCTTATGACACCAACTTTGACTGGTTATAAGATCAATTTCGTACTTATATTGACATATTTGTACATAGTTGCTTGCCAGGTACTATGAACAAACCTACCAAGATATACTATGTAAATTAAAAACCATTAGTTGGAATAAAAAAATACCGGCTATCAAAAGAGTGAAGGTAAAAAAATAACTTCCAAAAAAAATGTCTAACGAAAAAAGTAGTCATGAACACTTTTCGATAGGCAAGCTACCATAGGCCTATTTGCATGTAAATAACATTTCACATAAAGCATGTCTCATCAGCACGGGAAACATGGCAAAGGGACTAATAGTCTTTCTACCATTATATCCCCTCGAAGAGGAAATAAAGTATGGATTGACAATGACATCTGACATTAAGAGTGGATAAAATGGTTTTCTCCCCTTGTCGTGCTACCCGAGCTGGCTATCAGATGGGTGAAGGTCGTTCTTCCACGTCTCTCCCCCTATTATGTATTTCTAGGCGACGGACATTGAAGGGTATCATTGTGGTGATCATAAGGACTAACTTTGATTGATATGGGTTCAACTTAGAAATTGCGAAAACAGTACAGATTACTTTTGTATGGAACAGCAGATCTCCTAGGATAGGTTTGTTATATAATTGAAGAGTGCAATGTCATCCGTATAATTACATTTGAGGTATAGGTACTCGTAGAATTAGGTAATAAGCGACGCTAACGGCGTACGTAAAATATAGTGCTCCAGCTTTCTTCAAGTAGGTAGGTACGTCAGCGTATCTGGCGGCTTGGTGTACAGGGTTATTTCTAATCAATTAGCATCCTTTTAGGGGCTTATTCTGTACATCAATACTAACAACTTTTGTTCTGCGACTTTTGTCTAAACTCAGAATTTTTTTTTGTTGCTTCATAGAAAAATATCGTTCACCCGCGACAAAATGTATGGAAAAGCTGATCTTTTTTGAGTTCTGACAAAAGTCGCAGTACAAAAGTTGTTAGTTTTGATGTACAGAATAAGCCCCTAAAAGGATGCTAATTGATTAGAAATAACCCTGTATATTGCCCCCGTCAAGACGAGTCAATTGAAGCGAAGTGCAACCTACATTTTGACGAAGCAGTTCGACGTTTTATGAAACCCTCGTAACTTAAGTTACTTACTTCTCGAAGAACAGCAAGCTGGTCTTGGGCGCCGGCCGTGGCCTGCTCCGCCTGCGGCCGCGCGGCCGGCCTCGGAGGACGTTCATCCCGTTATTCATCTCTTCTTGCGCCACTATCAACGCCTGAACCAAGGAAACTCATTTGTTTTAAATAATCGGCCAAGTGCGAGTTGGACTCGCGCATAAAGGGTTCCGTACCGTATGGGAGCCCCTCGGCAAAAAAAAAACACGTTTGTATTTGTATTGTTTGTTTGTTCGTTTGGGAGCCCCCCTTAAATAAGTATTTATATTACTCGTATTCTGTTTTTAGTATTTGTTGTTATAGCCGCAATCAAAATACATCATCTGTGAAAATTTCAACTCTCTAGCTATTACGGTTCATGAGATACAGCCTGTGACAGACAGACAGACGGACAGCGGGGTCTTCGTAATAGGGTCCCGTCTTTCCTTTGGGTACGGAACCCTAAAAAGCTCTCTAAAAACAAACACGTGTATAGGTGGCGGCGCCAACTTGTGTGGCGCGGCCTATACATCATTAAGCCTAAATCATCATCATCATCCTGTCCTTATCCCACTAGGTGGGGTCCGCACAGCACGTTTCTTTTCGCCACTTCACTCTATCATACGTCATCTCATCATCAACTCTTTTATAGTTACAATTAGTTTATTTTCCAAAACAGTCATTTGAATTTAACCTACAAGCTAATATATGAAAATTTAACTAAGAGTGCAATAAGTGCTCGTGTACCTAGAACCATGTGACACATAGGTATCTGTCCAGGGCCATTGTATAGCCTGCGCGTTGCGGTGAAAGAGTGACAAAAAGTGAATATGAATACAAAAAGATTAAAATATAATATTTCTGTACGAGTACTTCTCCAATGAGTGGTTTCGAATTTATGCTTTCGGATTTTTACACCACTGGCTTTTTGGTGAAGGAATCGTGACACACATAATTACACATTTTTGAAGTGAAACTTCTAATGCGACTGCCAACATGGTTGCGTTAAAAGTTTAACGCTACCATGGAGGGGGTATGAAAGCACTGTTGCGTGTATTATTATTTCTTCTTTGGTTGCGTCGAAGTTTCACTTATTCCGCGCGGAGGGACTCCACGTTGATTTTTTAATGTTTTTTTTTATCGCGAATAAATCCGCGCTTGATCACCAATTCGCTTGATGGTAAGCGACGTTGTGGTAACTAACATAAGTACAGTTGCATAAGTGTCTTAGGCTTACATTACCTTACGATATTGCCTTTTTATTGTAGAAGCCACCGCCCTGAAGTCCGGCGTGGCTCTCCAGCACGTCCTGAGCTGACAGCTGCCTGACAGCCCGTGACACTTGCACCGAACCTCCATGTTGGAAGATAGAATCTGGAACATATCATGGAATACGTACTATCTAATACGTAACCACAGAGTACTAGCACTAATAGTTGATAGGTGTTTCTCAATCATCGAAGTTAAGGAACGTTCGTCTGCGGATAGGTAACGGCGGATGGCATTTCCAACTGAGCGCCACCGTGGCTCGGATGACATGCTAGTTGTAGAACTAATCTAAATATTGCTAATTTTAGAACTATAGGTAAGTATTGTCAGTTCTACAATATTAGCATGTCTAAACATTCGAGCCATCCGAGTTCTGTCTACGGTTTGCGAGTTTTGCGACTAATGAGATCTTATTTTCCCGAATAAGGCTTGAATCTATAAGGAATATATATATATATATATCGAATAAGGATATCTGACACTATCTTGCCTAATAATATTATAACTATATCTCTCAATGTTTCATGTTCGCCATATCAATATATTATAGTAACCTTAGGGCTCTCAAATGTACTGATGCGTTCCAACGGAGATTCCAGTGCCGTCTATAAAGCATAGCTACCGAGGGGGTTTAGTGGTTAAGACCACATAACCCAGTTGCACCCCAATCCAGCTAGGTATCTGTAAAATATTGCCCCCCCCCCGTCATAAAAAAGGGCTCTTAAATGTAGTATCTAATTTGATAAGCTGGTTCAAGGTCTCGGTAAATTCTCAAGAGAAACTGGTTGAAAGTGTGCTCATCCCAGACATGAAACCTACAGTCCCTCGCGAACCATAAATCTGTTTCGCAGTACGTGACCGCGGTGGCCACAATTGCTCCATTACGCCACCCACCACTAGCTCATAACATTTACATAATTAAACGCCTGAGCGCAATCACGTTGACGTCTTAATTTCGCGATGCCGCCGGCCGAACAATTTCCCAAATTGAGTCGGGGCAAAAATTCAAATAAAATAAATCTGTGTTTCGGACCGCCCCCGGTACCCGGCGAGCCTTAATAACGTAGTATTAAGAGCTCTTGCGATAGAATTCGCCACCCAAGACGTTTGTAATACGTCGTAATGAAGCCCGAATATTAAAAATGGTCTCGAACCGCTTATTATGTTCTCACCTCGACGGGTGTATCGTGAAATACGGGCGGTTAATGTGGGCCTCGAGGCCGCCAGTTCGGCCGCGGAGGCTCGATAGGCCCTTAATAGTGGCGCTAGTGACGCTTCCATGCTTATTCGATAGCTATTAGGGATGTTCGATTGAGATTGAATCGTTGGAAGGCGTGGTTTGAGACACATCATAGGAAACTGACTTATTAATAGAGATGAGCAGCGAAACCGTAGAAATCCTAGGTAAAATACGCATAAAAGTAGAACGCCTTGTATTTTTAAATACAGGCGCTTAAATGAGACCGCCGGTCCTTCGCGGAGGTTCGATAGGCCCTTAATAGTGGCGCTAGTGACGCTCCGATGCCCATTCGATAGCTATTAGGGATGTTCGATCGAGATTAAATCGTTGAAAACCGTGTTAGGAGACAAATCATAGGCCTAACCTACTTATTTGTAGAGATGAGCAGCGAAACCGTAGAAATATTAGGTACATATTACTTAAACGTATAAAAGTAGAGCGTCTGGTATTTTATAATAGGTACGGAAGGTTAATGTGACCGTCGAGGCCGCCGGTCCGCCGCGGAGGCTTGATAGGTTCTTAATAGTGGCGCTAGTAACGCTCCGATGTCCATTCGATAGCTATTAGGTATGTTCGATTGAGATTGAATCGTTGAAAGGCGTGGTATAAAAAAGATACAGACAACCTACTACTATTTGTATAGAGATGAGCGAAGCGTCTTAAAACTAGGTATTCTATAAAAGTACATTGTTTTTGCTAAAAATCTCTGCAATGAGAAGTGAAAAAAATGCGCATTGTTAGGTCACGGTTATTAACTGTTTTCTTGATTCGCGTAAAAAAATCGTAGACCTATCGACGTAGTGTGCATATCCCATGTAAAAACTCATGAAAAATCCGTACCTATTTCTCAACTGCCAACTGCTAAAGTTAAATAAAAACTAAAGTCTTAGTTTTACAGCACCATTGCATCACCTCTGACAAAACACTTCACAATAATTTACGGCCGCCATACAGCAATCAACGGCGTAAACAGTATGTCATCAATCTAAATTACCAGCTAGCCTCTTTGTAAATAATGATGGCGAGTTAATAACCGTGATTGAGGCCCTAGACTAAACAAAATAAGGAGTGCCAGCTCGAAATAGCACTTGATTGAATCTGTAAAGAGTGGGTGATTAACATCAACGGCATTCTAGGAGTAAATATTTTCTTGTATGGCATTTGACCTGACTAGGTACGCTCTGGGTGTGACTTATTGATTCGAAGCAAATTCATGGTGTGACATTATTTGGTTTTAATATATTATCAGCAAGTGTTTTTATTAACCACATGATAATTGAATACGATTACGCAAAGTACTGTACTGTATCAGCCTTTTTAATAGTTTACTGCAGGACGTAGGCCTACCCATGAAGGGTGCGCAAGGGTACGCAAAGTATTCCATCAAAATATATTCTTGGACTCTACGTCGGCGTATTTCTTAATTTACGTTGAAACTGAATCGGGATCTGTGAAAAGGCAAGCACAGCTTTTTATGCTTGTTTCGTTAAAATTGATAGGAAGTAGAACAAAACATATTTTTTTTAATAACTTTTTAAAAATACAAGCTTTTGAGATCCTCGATATCATGTAGCAGCAGAGTGCTAGCTAAGACAAGTAAAACGAGCCCAAATACGACGGGTCATCTTGTTTAGTACAGGAGTTCCTATGGCCGCCTTCTGACTCCATCATCAGATCAGCTACATAGTAGGTAGCAGATTATTGCATCCATTGCAAGTTAAATAAAAGCTTGTAAAATACAACACAAATAATTTTATCGTTTGGCTCATACGCGGTGAGATTTACCGACCTGTCGTCGTCGTCGTTTCAGCCATAGAACTACTATTGGACATAAGCCTCCCCTATATATATTACCTCTAATAAGACCGGCTGGAAGCAGCTTGTATCCAGCGCGATTCTGCGGTCTTGATGGGGTGGTGGTCGTGGTCTCCAATCGAGAACTTTTGGACCCCTCAGTCATCAGTTCTTCGCGCCATGTGCCCTGCCCACTGCCATTTCAACTTGCCAATCCGCTGGGCTATGTCAGTAACTTTAGTTCTTATACGGATCTCCTTATTTTTGATTCGATTTCGCATTGAGACTGCGAGCATAGCTCGTCGCGCTACTTGTTGCTTACTGATAAGGCCCATAATAAGAGACCACGTTTCGTGTTTTTCTGTTTGCCTGTGTAATTGTGGCGTCGCGTCGTAGCTCTCAAACAAACGGATCTTCTTTTTTGGTGTGATGGCTGATAAATCGACAGTCAACGAGATCAGTCGAGGTGGTTCTTAACTTAAAAACCCAGCTAGCTTTGCATATGACCACGAAAACAGTTTTGTCGACGTGTGAAAATGTGACGGATATATATTTCACCATAACTCTATCTCGTTCGTTGAGTCAGAACGAGATAATAATTTGGTGGTGCGTATACTAGCCCGGCAGAAAAAACATATTTTTATATTTTGTTCTTTGACTCCACACAAAAGCACGATGACTAGATGTTTTTTATGAATTAGTTTCTTAAGCATAAACTTATTAACGGCTAAATTATGGCAGAATTAAAGTTATTAAGTAAATAACAAAGCTAATGGCGTTTCCGCACGGCGGATTCGTCACGGTCATCTCGTAGCTATTAGTGTTAAGCCGATCTCACACAAGGCAACGACAAATCAAACTAAACTGTTTAGCAAACGGACGCCTGAGTGATCAGAGACCTAATAGTATTTTTCAAATAGCTAGTCACTTATGACACTTCCGACATGTCAGCTGTCAAACATACATTGATAATTGTAATGATGTACCGCACCTATATTCGATTTGTAATTACCGATTATTATCGATTTTACGTACTTATCGAAGTTATCGAACATTATACCTAAAAGTGTTTTGTGAATTTATCTACAAGTCAGTAGGACTTACTTAGACGATAGGTTTAGAGGAATCAAAAAGAAAAAAAAAAGTGACAGGTAAAAAAAAGATTTATTTGGGAAATAATGTCCTCACCACTTTGTCATCGGAGCTATCATCATTATCATCATTTGACGAATCTTCCAGATTTATAATCATTTGATTATCCATTATATTGTCTATGTGAACATCGGAGGTAAATGGAAACTAAGTTTTTCATACATTTTTGTATCAAATACGCACTACATATTATATAATTTTTGTACTAGGGGTACAGATTAACGATAACCCTTGCTTATATCAAGTCGATTAATATGTTTTGTTTTCGATATTCTTCGATTTCAACAATAGTCGATTTCCCACCCCTTTTATCATGACGTCACGATCGGCAATAGCACGTAACATAACAATTTAACGAATTTAATATTTTATTAAATTGAAAAGTGAACGCGAAAATGTATACGCGAATCAATAACCTTTATTCTATTTCTTGCGTCCTTTGTCGTTTATTTTAGTAGTTTTTCTTGTAAGTTTGCTTAATGTTTTCACTGATAAATAGAAATATTTAATATTTAATTTTTGGTGTGACGTCACATGACGTATTTACGTGATAATTTACGTTCTATGGACCTGTCATAAGTCACTTATAGTATACATTTGTATAGTTTCATGTGGGGCCTTATATTTTGTTAGATCTTCTTCGCTAATGCCAGGAGCGCTCTATGTACAAGAATGTACCTATCGAGTCACACGAACAAGGACAGCATTGGGTCTGAGACAGCAAGAGAGTAAGACCTATACCCATGCAGCAGCGGAATAAATAATCTCTAAGACTGTGTATACATCCAATCGATAATCTAATTAGCCCTTATATTCGATTCGTGATTATTCTCCTCCCTTTGTAGGAGTCAGATCCTGCTCGAGCTCAGAATAAAGACTAAAGTGATAGAAACCGTACTAAAATAGAAAGAGATATACATCACTTTGTGCCACTTTAAAAATGAAATTTAAAAGGTGTTAAAAAAGATGTACACACACTATCGACTTGGCATATTTTATTTTCTACATACACCGAAACTTACGTAATTTCGTAGAGTTTCACAAACTAGCATTGAGCTTTCTCGGCTGCCCAAATTCAAAAAGGTAAAAAGTAGGAAGGTGAAATGATCTGAGATTTGAACCTTCTGTTGGAACTTGGAACTAGAGGGTTCAAATTTCTGATCATATCGCAAAAGACAAAGTGGAACTAAATTCTAATCATTTTGACATTTCAACTTATGATTTTGACGTATGCCGACAGACAATGCGTTTTTTTTGTTTCACTCACTCTCGCGTGTGCATGTGCTGCGTGTGCTGTATAACCAGGTATGAACAAGACAGCTGTAACGTAGTTTTTATTTTAAGTAAAATTTAGCAAGGTTTATATTACTTGTAATTCTTCTAAACACTCGTTCGAGGTTTCCCTCTTTTCTGAGGTTGGACGCCCTATGGGAGTCTGCCCAGGTGGCAATATAAGAAGGGTGGTTTGACACTCTTCCCCTCTCTTAAACCAATCAGGTTTTCAATCCTTCTTGGCATGGTCGTGGAAGCCCTTATCTACTCACTAGATTGCTTGCGTCGACACTCGATGCTAAAGACAAGACTATTTTGGTTACCTCGTGTGAGATAGGCCTTAGTGTTAGTCAACGTATTAGAAATGAAACAGTCTACGGATTATGATGTAATTCAACAGTCGTAAAATATAGGGCTTATAAAATTAATTACCTAGCGCTATACGTATAAAATTAACATGTGTTCAAGTTTTATTTGATTAATATATGTTTTATATATTTTTTTCATTGATTTGATTTAAGGTGGTAATTTCGTGGCTAGTTTTCATAGCAATTTATAAACGGAACTCATTTGGAAATACCCAATTTGAAAATATGTATATATAAACGGAACGGCAAACAGAACTGATATTGAAAATTTTGAAATCAGATTCTCAGACTTCAATTGAATCCATTGAACCACCAATCTATAGGTATACCATCTATACCAATATTATACACATAAAGAGGAAAGATTTGTTTGTTTCTTTGGATCGAATAGGCACCGAAACTAATGAACCGATTTGAAAAATTCTTTCACTGTTGGAAAGCTACACTATCCCAGGTGAACATAGGATATACATATATTATATTTTCAAAAAAAAAATTAAGGATCCTTACTCTTTGTCTTTTTGGGCCAATGGTACCCGGGCGAAACCGGGACGGGCAGTAGATAATACACCAACAAACCTGTACATAGTATGTTTTCTGATAATGTAACTTTTCAAAAAATACCTACGATCAGCAGCGGGAAGCAAACGGGACAAACCTCACTGCAACATACTTACAACTAGTAGTTCTCCGGACAGTAGACCTGGCGGCCTGAATTTTCATAAGCCTATATCTCGACTCGCTCTTGACTGATTTGGTTCATACTCGCAAATATTGTTAGAATTCAGATACTAAACGATCTCACAAATATTTTTGAGATCGGGTGATAAATATCGACAGCAAATTTCCCCCCTTTTTTGAGGGAAATTATACCACCCCAATCAAAAGTCGCCGACTTCGACCATATCTATAGAGTCATAATCGTGCAAAAAAGTGTCCGAGGCAAAACCCTGTCCAATCTTCGTAGTGGGCAGGCTTTTTAGTTAGTATTGCAAGCCGACTACAACGCCGCGCGATGCCAAAGTACTCGGTTACAAGCACTAATTAGGTGACACAAGTTGATATTTGCTCGAAGGGCGACCTTCGTCGAGATTCGTTGAAAAATACTACTTGATAACCAACATCCAGACAGACGGAAGCAAAATCGTCGAGTCAAAGAGGAGACATTCGCTTCGCTTCGGTCAAAAAATGCGTACACACAATATGTACTTGTGGCACATTACATATTGCAGTTCATTAACATCCAATTTACAATTAAAACATTCATCAGGTAAAAAACAAAAGCTTAAAGAAAACTGAGATAACATCTGACTGAGCCAGATGGATCTCACGATCATCTTAAAGAATCAATAAAACGCAACAATAGCCAGTTCATTCGCGTCCATAAAACGTAAAGTGCCCATTGGTTCTGACGCAATCGATACAAAAGGAACGATACCGTGCTAGGGATGCTACCTTCGCGTTACGCAAACATCGGTTCGCGTAATTTTATCGACTAAAGTTTAGTCGATTAATTTACGCGATATGCACGAGCGGAGCGAGCGCGAAGAAACCATCACCAAAATATGGCATAATTTGGTGATGGTTTCTTTAAAGAAAAATATATACAAAATATTAAAGGTAAAAAAATACTAAGGTTCTAAATTTAAAAAAAGCCACAAACGGCAAAGTAAAAATAAGTAATTTATTGGGCAAAAGTTCATTGAATTTGGTGTTACTTTGCCGTCTGTGGCTTTTTTTTTAATTTGGAACCTTAGTATTTTTTTACCTTTATTTTTTTTGTTCCACTTCATACCATAATCTGAATAGAAACATAAACATAAGATTGACCTTAAAACCTTTGCTTTCTTTATAAGTATGGTAAACACTTATTTGGTAAAAAGTACAAATGATAACAATTGATGTAAATAATATCTATACCAAAGTTTTATGAAAAAAAAATTGTAAATGAATCCGAGCATGAGACGAATCACATCACAATAATTACTCGTTTTAGAGATAACACAATCGATTACATTTCTAATGATGCGTACGTCCCTACAGCACGCCGTAATATTTAAATCGATATCGGATAGTCATCGAGACATAACAAAATATTAACTCATCGAATCGATTTTTTTGTAACGTAATTATCACCTTGCCACTCTAATGTGGTACCTAATTTCTTGTGTGGGTCGGGACGCGAGATCTTTTATGGTCCCGCTGTGGAAGTTTGGGCGGATGACTGTTACACCGAATTGTAATCTCTGATGGCTCGATACACGCATTTCGTTTCAATAAAGAAAACATCCGGTTTTCATTAACTTATGCTAGCGAGAGGACTCGAACCCCAAAAGTATTATTAACTAGATTTTGCCCGCGGCTTCGCCCGCATGATATTTCGAGGCCCTACCTTACCACCTAATAAAGGAGGTGGAAAATAAAAAAACAAAAAATTTGATTTGACATTTGTTCGATTCGACAGTTCTTTTTTGACATTTCTTGGAGCGCACGCTAGAATAGCTCGCAGATGGCAGAATGTTTCCTACTTACTCAACACTTATTGTTATAATATGGAAAATTTACGTTATATCATCATAATTTATAGCCTATGTGTTATTCTGATATATAGCTATATCATTCCAAAGTTTCATCTCAATCCGTTTGGTAGTTTTTGCGTGAAAGAGTAACAAACATCCATACATCCATCCTTACAAACTGTCACGTTTATAATATTAGTAGGATTGAAACATGTGATACGAATATAGTGGCTAAACAGTGTTATCGGTTCTCGGTGTGAGTGTACACTGAATAAATAATAACATATAGAATAAACTAGATAAAATAGTAGTCAGGGATTTTATTAAAACGAGTAGGTTAGCCTACTAAGTCAGTGAGTATGTACTACAAATATGTGAGATAATAATATGACTACAGTCCAGGTCAAATACTATAGCTTGTTTGCCAAGTGACTATGTTAGACTCTTTCAAAACTAGGGTTGTTTTAAAAATGCTAGTTTCATTGCATTCGTTTTTAATTCGAGGGAGGGGGTTTTTTTTTTAACTTGTAGTCGACGTCTAAATTCTTAATAATTGAAAACATAAAAAAGTGATTTATTTTAATGACATTATTTTTTGACACCAGTTGTAAATATCACCCGCGAAATAGTGCTAATAGACTATTTGGCTAGGTGCCACCATTGATTGAAAAAAAGAACCGGCAATTTGAAAATAAATAAAGGCACATAAACGGTATTATGTTTTTTGGAACAACACGGGTAGAGCTTACTGCTCTAATGATTTGACGAGCATGCGTTGCACTCCGGTGTGATTGAGGCAAACTTTATTTTGACATTAATAAAAATATCATCGCGGGAGTTATTACAAGCGAGCGTGTCTAACAAAGATCTCACTGGGCGGCTGTTAATTATGTGGCCACAAAACAAAATGGTGAGATGCCTTCTCGAACAATGGTCAAGTGTGGGGTCCGGGACCACCGTGTTCGCGAGCGTTTGTAATCTCGATTTGCCTTCGGTGTGATAGAGCGTCGTAATTGTTATTGTAAATATTTTGTTTGATTTGGCATTAGAATTTGAAAGGTGTCGTTGTTTTAATGGAGACTAGAATGCGCAGCTAATTTTCAGAAGGCTGTTATAAGAGTTTTAACTTTTACATGGCTAATATATTATGTTGGTTTTTGTATTTACGCTAAGTACGTTTAAATTCTAATCTGAGACGGGGTTGATGTGCTATGGAGAGGTCCATGTTCGAAGTCTCTCTGCGAGATCGAATCAGGAATGAGGAGATCCGTAGACGACCTAAAATTACCGACATAGCCCAACTTACTTATCATGCTGAAATGGTAGTGCGCGGGGTATACCCGTATATTTCGAAGAACGGATGGCCGATGAATTCGTACTTAAAATTCATAAATAGATACCACGTACAGGCAATCGCAGTGAAGTTTCATGACATGACAAGTTTAAGACGGCAAGAACGCGCTAAATTCAAGAATGTTCCAACCGGCCTTATTGGAATTCCATAGGGGACGTCTATGTTCAGCAGTTGATGTTCTACTTCTGATGGATGAATGGAGGTAAAGTGACCTACATTGACAAACCGCGTAGTTCGTATTGTACCTACACAAATAAAAATACTGAATTGTTTGCACTACAAAATCATTCTAGAGGGCACGGGACATAATTCAAAACATGTTAATTATTTTAAATGCGCTTTAGTTTTCTCCCCTATAAAAATATGATTTCTCACCCATGTTCTTTATTACCTATTCGTGATATTTAAGTATGATCTTTTAGCCTTTCTGTATTGTGTGCGTTATAGTTGTCATTACCTACATAGGACACACCCGTACAAGGAACCCTAACAAGGAGCTAAGTGTGAAGCGTTTTTAAAAACTCGTCTACGAATACTTTAAAAATGTTATTCACTATAATTAACTTACCATCATATTAATGCGTAATAAAATACTACTTTGTAACTAAAATTAGTTTGACTAGACGACATTATTCGACCACATACGACCGCTCGTAAAAGTGTCACATAAAATAATATTAAAAATATATGTATGATAACTATAATGTTATTTTCGCATATTTCATCAAGCTACTGGAAGTATAAAACTGGGCATTCACTAATTAGACAAAATTACTAATACGATAATTTTGAAATTATAGATATAAACTCGGCAATGTTATGTGATAGGTCGTAGTCGTAACCAGATGTTTGTACAATTAAAATAACGATTTGTTTATAAAATTTGTGTTTGATTTGGTAATTATTGAATTATTTATGTGGAAAGACGATTTAAAGGTAAAAGGAGTTTGTTGTATCTATCAACATGAACAATTTTTTTTCATGAATATAAAAAACACCTGTTTGGTACGTTTTGTGTTTATCCTAATGTTGTGTCTATTATTTTTTTGCCTTCAAAAAAGAGAAAGTCGATACACACATAACATGGCTGTATGCCATAGTAGCTCTGCAGGGTGATTATTTATATGAAAACTCGCGCGTTACGTGCCCCATGTTAAGTTTTGTTGTGAGAATTAAATTTCTATTCCCAATAATATACCTTACTCTCCGTTTTTATTTAATTTTATTGTCATAATTTACGTAAATAACATTGTTTGAAACAAAAAACGCGAAAGTAAAGAAAAATCTTCACACGAGTGACCTTATCAATGCCGCAGGATCGTGCTGGATGCAAGCCCCTTCCAACCTCACTCATTGGAAGGGAGGAATATGTGCAGCAGTGGAAGTCCTATGGCCGAAGTGACGACGACGAAATCTTGGTAATATACTAGGGAATAAGGGTCGAGGTCTTATAACAAGTAACTCGTAACTAAACGTAGTATTATTATATTTTCTTTGACTAGACTAAAAAAGGTAAAACTTTATCCGCTTAATATTTTTTTGTTTTACTTATAAACTCAATACTTAGTTCTAATTAAGAAGCTATCTGCATAACAATAAAATAAAAGCTAAACGCTTAGATTGTGATCTTATTGTACCACCTTAATGTCACTAGACAGAGACACCCGTGGGTCCACTATAAATTAGGCACCCGTCGACTCACGTATAATTAAGCACTATAAACGAATAACAAATTAAATAATTTGTACTCTACACGTCGTGTTTGTATTATAAAAAATTTAATCATAAATCGTGGATCCCTTTAATAAGTAACTTAGAGATGTGGTATGCCGCTTTAATGTCAGATTTGGTAACGTATACTAATATAATATTCATTACCAATTTAGTAACGCTGCTAAGAAATAAGATAAATATCATAACAGAATAAGAGATACAGTTCCATTTCGGCGCTGTCAGCCGCAAAATTAACTTTGTCAAGTCGTATTTAACATCACTTTGACGTGTTTATTATTAGGAAGAGGCCTATTAAATTATTATAAGTAATCCTTGTCTCTGTGTCTGGTATTTTGGCTTTGCTGTCGCGCGGTCGGTAGTTCAGTGGCGGGGATTTAGTTATTGAACAATAAATAAAAGTTAAGACATGTTAAGGTGTCACTGAGCGAGTTATTACGAAGTACACATGAAGGCGGTTTGTTCGTAGAAGAATGTGGAAAATGTTTCTTGATCGTTTCGCTTTGAAAGTGAGTAGTTTCGAGACAGGGGATCAATTAGAGTTGAGACATTAGAATCGGGACCGTGTTGAGATCGAGCGGACATGTTTATTCCATCACTAATATGATATATTTTTAAGTTGAGAATTGGAAAGCTTAATATTTTTTGACATCACAGTTTAATTCAGAAAATTACTTTCACTTTATGGAAATCAAATTTTAGATGTAGGATATTAACATTGCAGGATCTATACTGCATTTTAGACATGTAAGTAAGTTGTTTATGTTAGTTAAAATTAAAACAACATTTTGTGACAGAAAAGTCGTCGTGCGTTTCGTAAAAATGTTTGTTACTTAGTATGCAAAAATGCAATCTCATTAAGTATGAAATGGCTTATGATAACTGCATAAAAATCTTACTTTAAATTTGGACGACAAGCTATCGAAAAATTTGAACAGCAAATAGTATACAAAACCCGATGATAATCCCGTGCCCTTTATGTCTAATGTGCAATTCCATTTCGATTAAAATCAAATGAAATCCTCACAAGTCCATTAATTACAGCAATCCAAAATCCTGTAATCTTCTCAAATCGCAACTTTTATTACAATAATTTTGTGCAAAACCATCGCTGCACCAATAATCGTATGCGCATAAATACCGCGTACGTTACAGTTTATAGCAATTATATTATAGCAGTTTAGCAATATAGCAGACAGTTTATAGCACATAAAACGGGGTGTGATCGGGCTTGCCATATAATAACATATTTTATGGCTATGTGCGCTGTAACGGAGACCACCCACACAGGCGATTGTCCAAGCCACGCCTCCGACCGCTAACCAATTTGATCTAAATAAGCAACTGCTGGCATTCCTTTACACTTCTCTCCGGTAATTTGGACACCTACCCTATTCGGACCGGCTTTTTGTGACCTATTTTGGACCACCAATTTTGACGTCGTGCGTTTGAATTGAGATATTAGGTGAAACTTTTGGGGTCTTTTAATGGTGGTCGTAAATTTTTATTGTGTCGTTACGTCAAAATAAAGGTTTACGTGTCACATTGTTTGTGGGATAATGACTGTGGTTAGAATAAGTAGGTATCTCTCTAATTTTCTTTTGTTTCTATTATAAGGCCGTTTTGACAGAAAAAATAAATTATATTTTTTTAGAAAATAGGATCTGATCTGGTGATGAAAAGCTTACATAGAATACTTCAACTTTATCTGTACATCTGTTCTAGTAGAGTACGATATCTAGAGTTCCGTTCTGAAGTCAACCTAGAATCTCCACAGCAAGATACTTTACTTTTAATCATTACAGTATTTATGTCCACAGGGAAAACCCAGGAATTTAAATTTTTAAGGGTTCCGTACCCAAAGGGTAAAAACGGGACCCTATTACTAAGACTCCGCTGTCCGTCTGTCTGTCCGTCGCCAGGCTGTATCTCATGAACCGCTATAGCTAGAAAGCTGAAATTTTCACAGATGATGTATATCTGTTGCCGCTATAACAACAAATACTAAAAATAGAATAATAATAATATTTAAGAGGGGCTCCCATACAAAAAATCTAAATTTTTAGCCGTTTTTCGCTCGATATCAAGAATGGTAGCAGGTAGATGCTTGAAATATCCACAAAATATTTAGCTGCATGCCTACTTTAATAATAAATAATCAAATTAAAAAAAAATGATATCTAAGGGGGGCTCCCATACAGTACGGAACCCTTCATGCGCGAGTCCGACTCGTACTCGTACTTGGCAGATTATATCTGTCATATTAACCAAGACATTTACATTTTTCAAAAACTTACCTATAGATATGTTTGTGTTAATTCGTAGTAAACTCCTGTTACAAATCAACAATTATCTTGTAGGTGAAGCACACATACCTACCTCCCCAAGCATAAGACGTTTTCTTGAAATTGTAAACTATATACTTAAGTAGATACCTACATCGTTTTCACTAAATAGAATATTGTCGCACTGCTTCATCTTTCAAATGTCGCCCTTAATTATTGTTCTTAAGATTTATTTTCAATCAAAGCTCTAATTACGTCCTATGTGACGGCTACTAACCCACCGAGGCACGCTGTCTCGTGCCCCGTTTACACATTCAAGCCGCTTGTCAAGCCTGATTTGAATTTCACCCCGCATGATCAAACCGGAGCTATGCAGGCCTCTAACGAGGTAAATTGAAGTGTCATTCATAAGGCGGTACCTTTTCAACCTCTGTTGTACGCCCTTTGTGTAGGTACATCAAAGACAATCGGGGTGCAATACGTTTTCGCGATTGATTAAATTTGTTTGTTGACGAGTGGATGGTGTGAATGAGCCTTTATGTGATAGTAGTTTGTTTGAATTATTTTACACAATTTTGACATTTGAGGGAAATTTAAGACGAAAGCTACTTTTTATATTAGAGAGAAATCCGAGGAAAAAATCCACAACCTACTTAATAAAATCACGGTAATGGTATTGTGACTCGGCCCTGTCCTTGAAAAAAATATAGCTACGGCGCCACGTGGCCACGCAGAACGTATCCTGCGCTAGGGCTGCCCGCCTTCAGTATATGATGTTGGTAAAAATATTTTATTTAGGTAGGTATTACAAGAAGGAAATTCGTTGTGATTGAAAAAGGAAACGTTCAATAAAAATACATATTGGTTTTTTTATGTTTTAGGGTTCTGTAGTAAAACGAGGAACCATAAAAACATAAAATAAATGCTTCCTTCCTTCCTTCCTTTCAGCCATAGGACGTCCACTGCTGAACATAGGCCTCCCCTAAAGATCTCCAATAAGACCGGGTGGTAGCGGCTTGCATCCAGCGCGAACCTGCGGTCTTAATGAGGTCGTCCGTCCACCTTGTGGGTGGACGTCCTACGCTGCGCTTGCCGGTACGTGGTCTCCACTCGAGGACTTTTCGACCCCATCGGTCATCAGTCCTCCGCGCTATGTGCCCTGCCCATTGCCACTTCAACCTGCCAATCCGCTGGGCTATGTCGGTAACCATGGTTCTTCTACGGATCTCCTCATTTCTGATTCGATCGCGTAGAGAAACTCCGAGCATAGCCCTCTCCATGGCTCGTTGGGCTACTTGAAGCTTACTAATAAGGCCCATAGTGAGAGACCACGTTTCTGTGCCGTAAGTCATCACTGGCAACACACACTGGTCGAAAACTTTCGACTTGAGGCACTGAGGTATGTCGGACGAGAAGACGTTACGCAATTTTCCGAACGCTGCCCAGCCGAGTTGGATTCGGCGATTGGCCTCTTTCTTGAAGTCGGACCTACCTAACTGGACTACTTGTCCTAGGTAGACGTACGAGTCAACGACTTCAAGAACCGAGTTCCCAACTGAAATGGGGGTGGGTACAACATGGGAATTACACATGACCTTTGTCTTGTCCATGTTCATTTTAAGACCCACCTGTTGAGATACTCGATTGAGGCCTTCGAGCATCGTACTGAGTTCCTCCATCGATTTTGCCATGACTACGATATCGTCGGCAAACCGAAGGTGAGTGAGGTATTCGCCATTGATGTTGATGCCGAATCCTTTCCATTCCAGGAGCTTAAAGGCGTTCTCCAGAGTAGCAGTAAACAGTTTCGGAGATATAACATCTCCCTGTCTTACGCCTCTCTTCAAAGGGATCGCCTTGGAGCTCTCTTCCTGTACTCGGACCGACATAGTGGCGTTATTATACAAACACTTCAACACTTCGATATACCAATAGTCAATACGGCATCGTTGAAGAGACTCAAGCACAGCCCATGTCTCGACCGAATCAAAGGCTTTCTCATAGTCCACAAACGCTAAGCAAAGTGGCTGGTTATACTCCTCAGTCTTCTGTATAACCTGCCGCAGCGTATGTATGTGGTCCATGGTACTAAAGCCTTTTCGGAATCCGGCTTGTTCGGAAGGCTGGAAGTCATCAAGCCTGCGTTCGAGACGATTCGTAATGACTCTTGAAAACAACTTATAAACATGGCTCAGAAGCGAGATGGGTCTGTAATTCTTCAATAAGGTGTTGTCACCTTTTTTAAAGAATAGCACCACCACGCTTCTGTTCCATGCTTCTGGCGTTATGCCCTCGAGGACGACGGTGTTGAAAAGCTTCTGAAGGACTTTAAGTACCGGTTTACCACCCGCTTTCAGAAGCTCTGAAGTGATTCCGTCGTCACCCGGCGCCTTGTTGTTCTTAAGTTGGTTCAGGGCCATTCTAATCTCGTACAGGCTGATGTCCGGGATGTCTTCGGTGAAGTGTCGGGTCAGCTTGGCTCTTGGGTCTCTAGCCGCGCTGTTTACAGGCTTTGCTACCGAGGCGTATAGCTGTCCGTAGAACTTTTCGATCTCCTCCAATACCTCTGCCTTGGTCGACGCTGTACTGCCATCTTCTCTCTTCAGCTTTGTCAGCTGGCTTTGCCCAATAGACAAATGCCTTGCGAACACTTTGGAGCCTTTGTTCCGCTCTATCTTCTCCTTAATATGTTTGGTATTAAAGAGACGAATGTCGCACCGCACTGATTTTGAAATTTGTCTATTGAGCCGCCTGTATGACTTTGCATCATCGGAAGACTGCAGTCTTAGCGAGCGTCGTTCGGCCATGAGATTTAGAGTATGATCGGAAAATTTCCGAGGTCTATCAGAACGGCGGGGTCTAAAGAACTTAGAACCTACCGTTTGGACAGTTTCTACGAGCCCGTTATTGATCTCGTCCACAGACGCAAAGTTCTCCAGGCAAGCAAAGCGATTTGAGAGCTCGAGCTGAAAGTTCTCGGGGTTTTGTATATGAGCATGAGTAGGTCGGAGCGTAGACTTCATCAGGCGGGACCTTTCGAGTTTAACGTTAATATTCAGTTTGCCTCGCACGATTCTGTGATCACTACCGGTTTTTATCCTGTGGATCACGGAGACATCGTTGAATATCCGTTTCTCGCTAGTCATGATGAAGTCTATCTCATTTCTCGTAGAACCATCGGGGCTTATCCAGGTCCATTTCCTGTGAGGTGGCTTCTGAAAGAAAGAGTTCATCATGAAGAGTCCCTCTTTCTCCAGAAAATCTGCCAGCCTCTGGCCCCTGAGGTTCCGTTGCCCATATCCAAATTGCCCCACTCTCAACTCATCATCGCTTTTTTTGCCCAACTTTGCGTTGAAATCTCCCATAACAACCGTGAAGCGGGTCTTAGACGTATGTATGGCCCGACTTACGTCCTCATACATAGCCTCCACTTCATCATCTGGGTGTGACGAGGTCGGTGCGTATACCTGAATGACCTTCAACGAATATCGTTTAGATATTCTGAGTATTAGGTATACAACCCTGCTCGACACACTTTCAATGGTAATGATGTTGTTAACGAGAGACTTGTGGACGAGAAAGCCGACACCACCTTGGGACCGTTGGTCACCTTCCCGGTAGTAAAGTAGGTTGCCGGATTTCAGGGTTATCGTGTCCTCGCCCTCTCTACGGACTTCAGACAACCCCACAATATCCCATCGCAACCTACTCAACTCTTCTTCCAGTTCCGCAATCTTCTCGTCAGTCCTCATTGTGCGCACGTTATATGTTGCCAGGGCCAGTTGTCGGGTGGGGTGGCAGCCGGATCTCTTCCGGCGATTCTTAGCACCCCGTGCTCCGCCGTTACCATGGCCGCTGCCGGAGCCAGGAATAGCGGCGCTGCCGGGGACTGGGGGCCTGGTCTTATTTTTACTAATCATTAAGGGGGGTTTTGCCCGTAATTGCCGCGCTGGGCAGGCGTGTTGGCAATCGCAGTGCGTAGCTCTCGCGACGGGGATGCTGCTGCCCATCCCCGCCCTGTTGCACTTGAGCTACGCTGTTTTGGATGGATATACCGCCATCTGTCGGTTCCGTAGTACCTCAGTCGGCTCTTACGACACCTGATACAAGAGGGGGGTGCTATTCTACTCTGCCGGCACCCCACGGCTAACGGCTAAATAAATGCTTACTTGTTACAAATCAACACGTTCGTTAGTCACTACGGCGCGACGCGACTGACTAGCATACCAAGAGCATACCAAACTGAGGCGCGGAGGTATGTTCCTCTCGATTGTCTTAAATTACGATATTTGACTCACAGATCTCCCAGCGTTGTTATTGTGCACGTTGATCTTCGACTGTAGATCGTCCACTTGCTCCCTGACGTCCAGGAACTTCCTGGAGAACTCGATACCATACGCCAAGTTATGGGAGCACCCGCTCCACTCCCACTTATTGACCTGTCGGAAACAAAGCTACGGTGTTCATTTCATTTATTTATTTGCACAATGTAGTTTACATTACAACAGTCCTTAAAATAAATAAACTAATTGAGGGACAAAACATAGACCCCGTTAGGGCGCTGCAAAGGATACACTTAAGTATTACTTATTTAATATGGTAATCAGCTTCTACCGTGCAAATGAAATATATTTTCTTAATCGTAATTTTATGCTATTATTTGGCGGTGAATAAATTACAAACGTATTAAGGTGCAATGGTAACTTTTCAACACACTTCATCAATCAGACTTGCTTGAATCTACTATAAGAATAATATTATTGATCATGTTTATTTTCCCTCCACGCTCACTCCAGGATTGTACAAGACCCGGTAGCTTACAGGATCACTGAGTATACCATAATTATAATTATCGACTTGGCATTTTTAGGGTTCCGTACCCAATGGGTAAAAACGGGACCCTATTACTAAGACTCCGCTGTCCGTCTGTCTGTCTGTCTGTCTGGCCGTCTCCAGGCAGTATCTCATGAACCGTTATAGCTAAAAAGCTAAAATTTTCACAGATGATGTATTTCTATTGCCGCTATAACAACAAATACTAAAAACAGAATAAAATTAATAACTAAGGGAGGCTCCCATACAACCTGATTTTTTGCCGTTTTTCTCTCTATATTAATAATGGTAACAAATAGTTGTATATTCACTTTTATAATAAATAATAATTATTATCAGCTATAACGATTCATGATATACAGCCTGGTGTCAGACAGACAGACAGACGGACAGCGGAGTCTTAGTAATAGGGTACGTTTTTACCCTTTGGGTACGGAACCCTAAAAATCATCAACAAGATAGCTGTGTCCTGTATTTCGTCATTGAGCGCTCGCGCGAGCCCTTGCGTGCGCCACTCGCCGCGTTGTAGTTATATTCCGAGTCTTTTTGACCGACGGTACGGAGGAGGTACTCAATTCGACGCGTATATATTTTTTAATGTAAAACCACGCATAACTTTTTACGTAGTAGTCCAATTTCGATAATTTTTTTTTTATTTGAACGAGTATACTTTGAAGTTGGTCCCATTTAAATTTTATTAAAATCGACCCAGCCATTTTTGATAAATCAACAATAATGTGAAAAATGCTACAGCGATCCGTGCGAACTTCGCGAATTCTGTACACGGTTGATGTCGGTCATGTCATTTTTTGCAAAAAAAAATTATATCTTTCGTCCTCTCATTAGTTTTTTTTTTAAATGACTTTGCAATGAAAACATAATACAAAATGTGGTCTAAATTTTCCTTTAAAACATACCTTCGTCCTCCCTCTAGGATCGTGGGAGGCTCGATAGCCGAGGGGATCGCAGCCACACGACAGAAGGCGGCCCTGCGCGCACGCGCGGGCCACTGCTTGCGCCACTCCCGCCGCCGTCAGTGCGTAAAGGAAGGAAGATTCGCGAAATCCTGTCAAACAAAACTTATTATTAAACATCTATTTGGTAAGTGACCAAATTACTTTTCATGTAGATAGTTTAGAATTCTTCTAGTGGCATTGCAAAAAAAAAAATGTACCTATTGCCACAACTAATATTTTATTTTATTTTTATTTATTAGGCACTCATAATAGACAACAGTAAATACATGACAAAATTAATAACCTACAATTTCGACCGATTCTGTGGTCCAAAACAATGAGCACACGGCATGATAATAACAGTTATTTATACATATTATGGTATATACTTAAAATCTATTTAAGAATGATTGTATCAGCTAGTGAAAAATATTAATAACAATGTTTTTAGCTATGTTTTATAAAAATCGATTGAGCCGTTTAAGAGTTATGGTGGGTTAAAGTGGGGATGGAAGAACCAAAATTCTACAAATGTGCCCAAAATGGTTGTCAATGTGTCGGGGGTTTTTTAAATTTTTAATTTATAATATTATCGTTAATCTTGTGAATGTGTGTGAAACGTACACTGTTGTCGCCAGTAGTCGCTACTTCTTCTAGCGTCGGCAGAACTGGTTGTAGCGACACGCTCGTGTGCGATTAGCCTTAGTTACATAGGTACGTAATAAAGTTATCATCTACGCACATATTCACGTACTATCTAGGTGAAAACTACATGAAATTGCCGTTTTGAAAATGTCGCTCAAAAGACTTCAACGAGCTCAACCAAGAATTCATTCTAAAAGATTTCAACGCGCTAGGCATATCAATGCGTCAGTTTTTTTGTAGGGTAAGCATACATCTACCATCTACATATGCGTTGCGTCGTGGCCCTTATAAACACCGATTAATTATACAAGGTTATTCAAAAAGGGTTTTCCCAAAACCAGAATTTGAGGCATTAAAACCAAATACTTATTCCATAAAAATTGCAACTCTAAATCGACAATTTTACGAAACAGTTGCTTTGTTATTCTCGGATTCCAGGTTGGCCTCATAGTAAAAGTTGTCAATAATGATGATTGAACCACCTTGATTCGGCCCAATACCTTTTATGAATTACCATATATACGTGTTCCACCATATAACTAACAGCAATAATAAATGTTTATTCGTTGAAATTAAACGGGTTACAAAATATTAATAATACATTTTAATCTAATTTGTCAACCAGTTACTATTTGATGGTTAGTACATTATTAATATGGAGTTAACAAATCAACAGTTAATTGGTACAATGATAAGTTGAGCAATTTACATATATCCAAACGTACCAAAGCTTGTTAATTTCAATTAGATCAAATAAATTAATATTTGACAACATAAACTTATGCAAGAGCATTTGTGCTATCGTACTCGTAAATACTGGTGTTTATACTGTGGTTCTATGAACTAAGTACAATGATGTTAGAATCTGAGTCAAAGATGCTTAAATCTAGGTCCGCGTGCTAAAAAACCACTTGCGGTAAAATTACGATGCGACCCAGGAAGAAGGATAAAGGGCTCTTAAGAGTCTCATACAGGCTTAAGCTCCTTACCCCAAATGCCACTCTAGCGCTTTTGTTTCATTCAATTTCATTTATTCATGCTACCATACAACTCAAGATGTTAGTAACAAAGTTAAGGTGCAATTGCCGTCTTCAAAGCCGAGGTTAAATATCTCTTTAATCTGCCACCGATGTCCGCTAAAATCAGTTGGAGATATGGTGTTCATGCTAAAATAATTATATTTCGACAAAAATAATATGTACGACATCAATCATTGCAATCTACGTACAAAATTGGAATAGTTCGTTTGAATCGATGTGCGTCATTTTTAGATTATTGTTAATTTTTCAAAAACCAACACCAATTTCGACACAATGTATGGGACTAACTTCGGGGTACCCTTTCCGAATAAAAAAAAATATAAATCGAACTACTCTGTGATAATTATTTTGCGCATAAAATGTCTAAAAGAAGGATGTCGACAGCTCATACATACGAATACCTGTTGTGTACGAATACACTCAGTTTCTCCCAAGCTCATTTATAAAAATGTTATCTTCACCAGAGTAATTTATGACGCTTCTAAAACTGTTCTGATATGTACAAGTTTGTTTAAAATGATGTAAAATAAGAAAAACCGAAAACAATTTTCAAGCTATATACGAGTAGTACCTACTTTGATTTATAGAATTAATTATAGACCATAGCAGTGCTGCCAACTCCTTTTGGCAAAAATTCGCTATCAGCACGTCAAAAACGCGCCAGAAGCGCTAAATGGTAACTACGACGACTGGTACTACGAAAAAATGAATGATAATGAATTTCGGTATTCATCCACTTCATTAGCAATAGTATAAGAACCACAACTTGCTGCTATTCGAACTTCGGCCGCAGCTTGCGGATGCAGGTCGCGATTGCAGGTAACACACATCTGAAATGCAGCCACTGCCTGCTTCCGCAGTCGAGAGTGATTCCGAGGTTGGCTACACGTGCTGCGACAGGCAGCACGTCGGACTTGTCTAAACAGGTGAACAACACTCGCAGCTGAGGCTCGGTAGCACGTGCTGCCGGAGCCGCAATCGGAATCTTTTTTGCAGAAATTCATACTACTACATAGATAACCAGAGCCCTTACTCGTAGTCCAGGCTTTGCGAAGTTTACTCAAACTTTCGCGTTCGCGTGTGGCTCCATAGATTTTGGTTAGTTCTTCCTCGTTTCTGCTAGGGGCGCTGTACAAAAATGTATAGGGCCATACCGAAACAGCTGTAGTTTCAATTTACGTGTAAACCTGGATTAACCCCTCAGTTGTGCAGCCACAGCCGGCTTCGTGCAGCTGCTGCAAGTGCTGTTTGTAGCTGTAGCCTGCTGCCGAGATTCGAATAGCACCTTTAAGGATTATTACGAGTAATATCAAAATAATCAGGAATATCTCGGATAATTTCAACTGCAGCTTTTTGTTAGTTGAAAGTGAGTGAAACCTAAAATTATAAGTCTTCTTTCTTTTTGATAATCTTTTAGTATACAAAAACGTATGTTTCTATAAAATATGTAAAAAGACACCTCAGTTCGTAAAATTACTAGTTGAAACACTTAAAACGAGTTAAGGAAGGAGCATGTACCAACTGTTGAAAAAGAAAATAATTATATCAACCCCTCCAAAAAATTGCTAAGTCGGAATACCGAAAACGAAATCTGGCAATACTGAATACATCATCTGATCGACTGAATTTGACATTTCCTTTTTTTTTGACAGCAACAGTAATAAAATAGTGATTTTTTTAAATAATGTGCCCATTTTTGGACAGGCTAAAGCCTTTAAGGTCATACCGCCACTTCTTATGTATGTAATCTATAATGTAAAAACAATAAAAAAACATTGTAATTTTTCTGGTGGTCTAATATTAATTTTAATTAGTGATATGAAAACAGCAAAAAATCACTAAATTTTTGAAGCACATATCATTATTATAAATGATGTTTTGTTTTCTACCTACTTGCAAAAAAAAAAAAACGACAGGTCCATTCGCTGCATCCTTCTTTAAAAAAATGACGAATATATTTCTCGAATTTCTATAAAATTTAAACTTCGGGAGAATTCCCTTTCGAACAAAAAAAGTTTTGTTTTATTCGGGTGACAATTGGCAAAAATATCGATGAACATACACAAAAAAATACATAATTATAGACGAACATAGAACCTCCTCCTTTTTGGAATAGTAAAAATGTAACTGAATTGTAAACCTCCTACGTTTTTTTTTCAAAAAACTTCATTACCTTTAACATTTTTGATAAATATTTTATTGTTGTCCCATCTCGTTTAGTGGTCAACATGCCTTGGAACTCGAGATTACGGACCTCGTAGGTACAAGAAAAGTTGGACATACTTTGTGTGTTATAACTTCGAAGGCAGCATTGCGAAATTGTCTGCTGTTTCGTGTAATTCCGACCACACGCAGTCGCTTCGAACGAATTCATGTTCATACAAATTAATTATGTAAACAGTTCGGTATTTTATCTCAATAACGTTTTGACATTTACTTAGCTGATAGCATGTTTAATGGAATCATTGAGATGAGACAAAGTTGAATGTACACACTAAATTCAGTGAATTCAAATGTGTGGAAAAACTAAATTAGTTGATCTTTTTGCGTAAATATTAATAGTCAACTCGAAGATATTGCCAAATACTGGGACATTGGATTGGTACAATTAAAGATAATAGAAACGACATGCCAATAAATAAAAATCTAGAAAACTACGGAAAACAGTCTGGGTTTATATTTTATCTTTATTTTATGACTCATACGATCCGACTTATAATATTTTTACCAAATTGACCTAAGTCTATACTTTTTAGGATAAAAGCGATATTGGTTAATTGTTATTCAATTCAGACTCGTTGATCCATTTTCACTAAACAAAATAAACTCGATTCATTAAAAATAAAAAATGTTAACTCGAGCTTAAATGCTTTACATTCAGTCAAGTTTTTGACCTGCTTTAATTTATTATTAAACACGTCAATGTTTTCTTTCCGATTTGTTTAAACTTTATCCGCCTTACTACAAAAGATTTAAACTCGCTTTAAACACTGTTTAACAGTGCAATTTGTACTGTTAAACATTGTCTAAAGCGTGCGTAAAACTTTTGTGGTAAGACGGTACGTGTTATATTGTAGAGATAGATTGCGCTCAATTTTGAATACTCATAGATAGGAGATAAACTAGTAGTGTTCCGAACAGTAGATCTCGCATCTGCTTAACTGAACCTTCATAAGCCTACATCTTGAATCGCTCTTGACTAATTTGATTACTCGGAAATCTTATTACGATTTAAATATTATTAAACTATCTTACCAAATATTATGTATAGTTAGTAAAGGTATAGAAGTTAGCCGCAGATGACACTTCGCCGTAATTCGCTAATTATTGCGCATGTGTGCACAATTACGACACAAGTGGCGAAGTAGTGATCACGGGCGTAGGGAGCGCGCGGGAGGCATGAGGTTGGCGGGCGGATTTGCCCCGGCGGGGCGTCTCGTCTCTCTGGCTCCCGCGCATACCTATATTTTGCCTATTGCGCAGCGTTCTGCGCATAACTTCCCACTTGGGTGGTGCTGATTATAGACATATTGCAATCGTCTGATAAAAAGCGCTACAGCAAATTTCCCCCTTTTTGAGGGAAATACAATCACCAATCCAAAATCACCTACTTACACGAAAACCATTACAAATAATATTAATATATAAGTAGAAGCTATGTATCAAGTTTCGTCAAGATTCATTCGTTGAAAAATGTTACCTATAGAGGAGAACCAACATCCGGGCAGGTGAAAGATATTTTTTTTCTAATTTCGAAACGGAAATGACAACGTGTCTCGGGAAACATGTTCACCATACAAACAAAAATCAATAGAAAATGTTTTTCAACAAATTAAATATTCATTAAAACGATTTTTTTTTTGCAGTTCATTTATTTTCCATATTCTTACGCTTATTTTGAAGAATGGCACAAAGTCTGGGTGTACTGTGAAATATCTTCTATCATTATGTTTATAACGGGGAAAGAGCAAAATAGGTTGTATATTTTAAAAAACACTGCAAGAGAAAAATGTGTAGACATTTCAATACAAGCATAAACTAGTAACCTTTGACGTTGTCTGTGCCTTCGTCAAATTAATTCGTTTTTAGGGTTCCGTACCCAAAGGGTAAAAACGGGATCCTATTACTAAGACTCCGCCGTCCGTCTGTCCGTCTGTCTGTCACCAGGCTGTATCTTATGAACCGTGATAGGTAGAAGGTGGAAATTTTCACAGATGACGTATTTCTGTTGCTGCTATAACAATAAATACTTACTAAAAATAGAAATTATTTCTAATATTTCTAATATTTAAGGGGGCTCCCATACAACAAATCTGAATTTTTAGCCGTTTTTCGCTAGCTATTAATGACGGTGACGGGTAGATGCTTGAAATATTCACAGAATATTTAGATTAATATTCACTTCAAAAATAAATAATTTAATTAAAATATGAAAAATATTTAAGGGCTCCCATACAAAAAATGTGTTTTTTTGCTAAATAACGGCAACAGAAAGATGCTTGAAATATTCACCGAAAATTATGTTGTATATTCCCTTCAGAAATAATCAATTAAAATTATTATAATAGGTATTAAGGGGGGCTTCTATACGGTACGGAATCCTTTGCGCGCGAGTCGGACTCGTACTTGGCCGATTATTTAAATATACGAAGAGCTTTACAAGAATGTTTAGCGATAGTACGAATCATGGCACATCCAGGTAAAATAGTTTAGCTCTCAGTAATCTTTGGTTTTTGGGGTTCCGTACCAAAAGGGGTAAAAACGGGGCCCTATTACTAACTATTATTGTATTTTTTTAGCTTTTTTTACTGTCTGTATGTCTGTCTGCCTTTCACCAGGCTGTATCTCATGAACCGCGATAGCTAGAACGTTTAATTTTTCACAGATGATGTATTTCTGTTGCGGCTATTACAAGAAATACTATTTATGTGGGGCTCCCATACAACAAACCGTTTATCTGTTTTTCGTTTGATATGGTAGACGCTTGATAGATAGATAGATATTCTTTATTGTTAACACAAACAGCACAAGTAACACAGATAAAAAACATTATAACGAAAGCGTGTAACAAGAGGCGGCCTTATCGCTAAAAGCGATCTCTGCCAGGCAACCTTTTGCTTGAGATATTCACAGAATGTTTAGTATTACATATATCCACTTCAAAACAAAATAAATCAAGGGGGGCTCCCATACGTACGGAACAAGTCGTGCGCGAGTCCGACTCGCACTTGGCCGATTTTATTTATTTCTTTTATGCGATGTGTGGTCGGCTGTTGTGGTAACCTACGAGCTTACATTCCCTTAAGTATATTTAATTTTCTGTTATTGCTCTATGGAGAATTTATGGCGAACTAGTTCTGCCAGTGGTTTTATTTGCGATTTTCTAGTTTTTCAATACCAAGAAAGGATATAGTAGATATGTCTGTTTTTGTTGCAAATGTATGAAATTAGATAAGCTTGTATTTTAATTCTGATGTTGAAGCGGGTTTATGGAAAATTAATCCGAGTAGAAGTAACAAATCGAATATATCCTACGGATTAAAAAAAGCGCCCTCGCCGTAAAAACATTACTTTGCTCCCATATAAAATCTACTATTAATTTTATTTAATCATTATTTTTCATTATGCGTTTACTAATATTTCCAAACATTTCAATCACACAATTAAATTCTCACGACTAGCCTTTGCCCGCGGCTTCGCCCGCGCTTACTTTATAGCCTATGACACTCGCAAATAATGTGGCTTTCTATTGGTAATAATTTTCAAAATCGGTGCAGTAGATCCAGAGATTACCCCCTACAACCTCACACCTTTACCTCTTTAGGTATAATATTATAGTATAGATTACAAAGTATGTTTGTGGGTTTGTTTGCTAGTCATTCACACATCAGCAGATAGGATTGATTTTTGTATTTATTTATAGATATGTAATATACCTGTAGATAGTTCATAATAACGGATTAGTAAGTTGAAATGGCAATGGGCGGGGCACATTACTCGGAGAACTGATGGCCGATGGGGCAGTAAAGTTCTCGAATGGAGACCTTGCACCGGCAAGCGCAGCGCAGGACGTCCACCGACCAGGTGGACTGACGATATTATTAAGACCGCCGCAGGAACGCGCTGAATGCAGGCCGCCTCCAACCGGGCTTATTGGAAATCCATAGGGGAGGCTCATGTCCAGCAGTGGACGTCCTGCGGGTGATAATGATGATGATATAATAGTTCAAAGGTCGGAGTGTCGTAGGCTACTTTTTATCCCGGAAAAATAAATGTTTCCATGGTATAGCACAAAACAAAAAACCAGGCAGGCGCGTAGGCGGAGCCGCAGGAAAAACTAATACGTTATAATATTACAAATTCAATTTTGATCATATTATGACGATGCTCTTAAGATTTATGCGACAATAATATTTGTAAAACGATCGCAAAATGTAACTGAAATTGTAACATCACAATCTCTGCAAATCCCGCACCAAATAAAACCATCATTTTATCATTACAACGATAACATTGGGGATATCTCCCGAGTGATCATCGATCATAATCGATGTCCATTACCGCTTTAGTGTACTGCTCCTACACTTAATATAAATTAAACCAACGAACGATGTTTCGCATACCGATCTTTCTGATTATAGTTATCATTATTTATCATACTATTGGAAGCTTTCTCGTCTAGATTTATAGGAACGCGGAACGTCTACAAGTACCATTTATCTGTTTTATTGCTATAAATTAAATGGTGAATCCATTCGAGATGGTAAGATAAGGCATTGCCCGCACAATGTAATCTTTTACCATAAACAGTGTGATGGGTGATTAGGGTTGCCTGTGATTTGATTAAATTTCATTAAAAGATAGTATTTTGTATTTGCGTTCGCCTCTTTTCTATTGTAGTTTCAGACATTAACAACCAACGTGTTGCTCCTAAATCCATAATTATAAAGCATGTTAGAGAAAGTTAACGAAGCTGTCTGCTATAGAGAAATAATATGCTAGACGAGCTGTTTGTGGAGCAGAATAAAACTCGTATTTTTACGGGTAGTTTTTTTAATTAAAAACCATTTTTTTAAGATACTGCTGACATGGGAATCATCCTTACAAAGTATAAAATAAAGTCGCTATTTTTGTCTGTTTGTTTGTCTGTATGCTTAAATCTTTAAAACTACGCAACGGATTTTGATGCGGTTTTTTTTTATGGATAGAGTGATTCAAGAGGAAGGTTTATATGTATAATACACCTGTGCGAAGCCGGGGCGGGTCGTCTAGTACTCACTAAAACTCTGAGTTTTGGAGGACAGCCTTTGCTTTATTAAGTGCGAACCAGAGCGCTGTCTACATTTTTATGCTTGTAAAAAGTCTTCTGAGTTTACTTAATTCTACTTTGTGTTCTTTTTTCAGAATATTTTTGACTCATGTTTACTGTGAAATTGTTAAATCAAGTATGCTAAGTATCTACCTATATTTTTGTAAAAATAAATTGTCGCTAGGTACTCTTTTTTGTAATTAGTCGTCAAGCGATAGCGATAGCCCTACCTGTGATTTGCATTTGAGTTAGGTCTAGCTTAGTTAATTGTGAATCTCAGGTATTTCATTGTGTTAACCTGAATAGGCCTTTAGATATAAGCCGATTTGAGAGCTATCTGCCTGTAATGGGCAATTATTGCAGACACGATGCCACCTGCTTCGTTTTTACCACAGGTCTCACAAGACATGATAATACGCTTCGGTCTAACGGGAAACTAATTTCGCACAAAGCTTTCTATAAACAGGGTTATTTCTAATCAAGTAGCATCCTTTTAGAGGCTTATTCTGTACATCAAAACTAACAACTTTTGTTCTACGACTTTTAATAATTCTCAAAAAAAGTTGTTATTCCATATAAAAATATCGTTCACCCTTGACAAAATGCATGGAACAGCAATTTTTTTTTTCGAAATTAGACAAAAGTCGCAGAACAAAAGTTGTTAGTTTTGATGTACAGAATAAGCCCCTAAGAGGATGATAATTGATTAGAAATAACCCTGTATAGCTCGCGCCAAATATCCAAAACCAAGCGCGATTTGCGCATTTGTAGTGTACATACGAACAACGGGAGGCGTGCGCAGTTGCTCCTACGCAATAAAACAAATAACCCCACCTCGATCGATTAAGACAACTAAAAAATTTAATTATCTTTCGTGCAAGTTTTACTTTTGTGGGGAGCTGTAATAAATGACAGCTTCGTGTAACGCTAATTAATTATTACACAAATACTACTGACCCGGTTTTTAGAAACATTGACAGTCAAAAAAATCTGGGGCCACCCTAATCACATAGGCATATAAAAAATCTACAACCTATTTTCAGACGTTCGAAATCTAAACAAAAAAACAATTTAAAAATCGGTCACAAACAGTGCATTCTGCAATTCAACATGCATTATGTGGCATATGAGAACCTCGCTCATATAAAAGTCTCGCGCGCGGGTAAGAGAAGCCCTTTCTATATATCTCTATGGTCTTTACTGTACCCTGCTGTTCGTTCATTGCTGCTTTAGTAGTGGCTTTAACTTTAATTGATTAATTTTAGAGTTCGCAATCAACCATTCGATTGAACTCATTATCCAAAGCTCAATCTAGGGTACCTAAGTAATTAAATTATACAGGTAGGTATAATACATCTAGAAATTTCGTGTCGTACCTTTTCTCATTTGCAATAACAGACAATACTCCACCTACTGAACTGTGCAGTCTGCCCTGATACGTACACTTCAGACGATCTTCACAAGCCCACGGAGAAGGCCTTTGGAGTGGCCTCATTTTGGTCAAACAAAATAGCAATACAAAATGTTTTATTTTTAATATATCTTATCTGAAAAAAAAAACGAAATTTCGACTCGAAAATAAGAAGAATTTGCAATAAGCAGTTGGATAAAGATTTTCTTGTGGAAGTACCCAGCAGTAATAATGTATGTAACTATACTAGAAATGAGATTGAGAAATGAGGAGATTGGTAGAAGAACCAAAGTTACCGACGTAGCCCAACAGATTGGCAAGTTGAAATGGCAGTGCGCAGGGCACATAGCGCGGAGGTCTGATGACCGGTGGGGTCGAAAAGTTTTCGAGTGGAGACTACGTACCGACAAGCGCAGCGTAACACCCACAAGGTGGACGGATGCCCTCACTAAGAAGCAAGTCGCTTCGGAGAACCATTGGGGAGGCCTATGTCCAGCAGTGGACGTCCTATGGCTGATGGATGAATAGACGGATGACTAACTACTACAGATATGGTTGTTGTAATACGACTATAAAAACCTCTCGTCAACGTATAAATGGTCAGTTTTGGATGTGTGTCTGCGGTAGAATTACGAGTATATTATCAATGGATTGATACTAGAGCTCAGTGTAACTTTAAATATAAGGATTGGTTGTTTTAATCGATCAGCCCCGTCAGAGGCTCTCAGACGACTTTAAAACTTTGCCACAGGGGCCAGCCACTCGAACTTAACGTCACATCTCATTCTGAACTATGAAAGGTTAGAATTAACAGCTACAAGTAGCGGCACGTAAGTCTAGCGCTGAGGGTACTGTGGAGGGGATCGCTGCGCATGTTGACCGCCATACTAAACTCATGCGCAGCCATCCCCTCCACATTTCACTCAGCTCTAGAACTGTATGCCGCGACCTGTATCTGTAAAATTAAAAAAAAAAAGGCTGCGACAAGACATCAAAACTTAACACACACGTCACCAACGAAAGCTCCCACATTATAATCAGTCGAGCGGCAATAGGCATCTCGATTATTCGATACGGGAGAATCGAATAAATTAATTCGATTGTGGCAAGTGATTAATATACGAGGATGGTGTTATCTCTCGGATTAGTGGGCCGGGGTCTGCATCTAGAGTGAGCCTAATTGACACCGAGCGATACGGTGGATTGCTGGAATGGTATTTTTATTTTGTACGCTTGCGTTGGAAAAATTTGGATGTTTTTTGAAGTGAAACTCGCGGGCGGCGATTCGATAAATCGATAAGTGGACGAGAATCGAGAGTAAAATTTTAAGGACACATTACGTTTACGCACATTTTTTTAGGGTTCCGTACCCACAGGGTAAAAACGGGACCCTATTACTAAGACTCCGCTGTCCGTCTGTCTGTCTGACACCAGGCTGTATCTCATGAACCTTGATAGCTAGAACGTTGACATTTTCACAGATGATGTATTTATGTTGCTATAACAACAACAAAAAAATTAAGTGACGCTCACATACAACAAACCTGAAATTTTAGCCGTTTTTCGCTCGATATTACATATTAATGGTAACAGGTAGACGCTTTAAATATTCACAGAATATTTAGCTGTATATTCACTTGAAAATTAAAAAATGAATATATGTAATAAAAAATATCCATATTAAGGGTACGTACATACGGTACAGAACCCTGCGTGCGCGAGCCCGACTCGTACTTAACCGATTATTTAGTAAAAAGAAAAAAGAATAGCTTGTACATATTATTTAAATATTGCAATAAATAATCGACTATTGAAAAATACCTATAACGTACTCGTACGTACAGAGAAAGAGAGCTAAATAACTGTTCAAAGTATTGAGATATATGTAAGTACCCATGGGATTCTACGCAACGGAATGTTCATGCTCTATCGCAGCATTCATTGAGCATTGTGTTCCTTCTTGTATCCACCATCCTTTCTAAGCTTATCACTCAGTATCAACACTGTTTTCTGACGAATGTAACGACAGACGGCCCAAACACGGCATGTTATTGTTTATTTATAAACTGCCAACGGTCAAGACGAGCTTTCGTCGAGTAGCCACTGACAAATTTATATTTGTCGATCGTACAAGACGCGATAGAATCGATACGTCCCGATTTATAGCACGCTCGATTGATCGATTTCGATGATTTCAAGTTATTGGTGACTGCACTGTCCGTAGCCGGCCCCACTGTTATGGTCCATTCGATTCTGGTTTCGAAATCAATCTACATCTCATGCAATCATTTCGGGCCGACTCCGTTGTGCGCTGGAGTCGTTCAAACAAACTTATTCTTTTTGACTAATTAAAACTCAAATACAAAATGTATAGCTGGCATCACCACTCGTATTATAATTACCTCCATCCCACGGTTTAGTGTCAATTTGTGCCAATTAGTCGACTTTAAGGTCGTTAATCGTCCGCGCCGAAGCCCGTGCCGAATTCCTTAATCGATTTTAATGAATTCCGATTATTCGACGTTTCTTCAACGAAATGCTCTGAATATCCAACGGGTGACAGATTTTAAATTCTCTCTTACACTTGTCCCCTTCCCTTTTTGCGTCGCTTTGTTTTTAATAATGCATGACATGTAATTATTTTCGTTACGAGTTGTCAGCGTAAAAACGCACGGCGATTTATGTCATTCGTCTCTGGCGAGATCCGTCCTTGTATTCGTTCTGTGTTCTGTATGTGTAATTAATTATTTGCGTCATTAACATAGCGTTGTCAAGTTGGTACGGCGCTGAACTCGAATTTTGTTAACATTCACGGCTTGAGTGCAACGTTCGTTCTGTAGAGAAAAAGTGTGACGCTTTAGGAGTTAATTACTAATACTTCTGTGTTACAGCTGGAGAGAAACCTCTGGAAGTCACGACGGCCACAGCAGCGCCACCTCGATTCTGCGAACTCGGGATTAAATTGGCGAATCTACATTTGTGCCGTATAAGGTATCTCGGCGCCCGCTCAGCAAAAAGCAGACGAGCTAAGTAAACACAAATTTCAATTATCATTGACCGTTTTATTCATCTGTGATTCTTTAAGAATGGAATCGAACGCGGACATTTTATGTAATCGAATGCGCATAATGATCGGTTTTTCCGGGCAGCTCCGGCGGTGGTCGGCTTTTTCCGTGTCTTGGTAACATTGTCCCGATGCGCGTGCGACGCTCCGTGTCCGTCGCGCTTGCATCGCGTGTGATTTATGTCGAAGCTTCCATTTTTAAAAGAGTTTTTAGTGACGGTTCTCGCTTCCAACTGGATAGCTTATAAATCTGGCGCCAAAATGAATGAACTCGCAACGGGGTTTTTCTCTTGTAAATTATTGGAAATTCTCTGTATATATTCATATTATTACCGGAGCTGAATAATTGTGTACCTTTTAAGTATACTTTTCATTGAATGATTCACAGAAGTTTTACTGTTTTTCATTCATCAGCCTTGTCTTCGCTTTAAAGTACCTACTTTATAGGACAGTTTGAGTGCATTATTGTTTTGTAATTAGTTTATTACCATTACAATATATTACTTTCAGTCATAATTCAAGCCAAAAATATTCATCAATATTATCCTTTGGTCCTGAGGGCTCTTTGGTCTGAGCGTTGCCCCGGGACGGTATGTGGTCATGTGTTGCGAATTGCTAATGACCGAAACGGAACGTTAAGTTGACTGCACCAAGTTGGCTTCGGATCGATGACGTCATCAAAGGTTAGTGCTCTTTGAATTTAGGATTTAAAATATCACAATATTTGAATCTGGTTCGGAAACTACGCAAGCTATAGTTAGCTATAAGATTAGCTATAGTTTTAATCAGAGTCAGTACTAAAAAATGTCGCCAAACTGTATGATAATTACAAATCTACATTAATTTTATTCCCTTTTTTATACAAAGACAAATATTTTCGTTTTGTTCATGGTTGTGAAGAGTTCACTTTAAACGATAAGATCGCCAGTTGTCATTTTTAGCCACAATATGTAGGTACATTATGCTCTGTATTGTATTATCGATAAGAACAATAAAGAGTTTATCTATATATCTATAACATCAAATAATAATGCATTAGCTAAAATATAAACTATAGAATAAAAGTGGTAACTATCTGGTAGGTAAAGCTTATCATTATTCTACCCAGCTTAACGACTTTTAGACTGAACAGTTATAACAGTCCCAAAACTTAATTTTTATGTTCTAATCTACCTACCTGCCTCAAATCATTTTACGAATCAATCATAATTATACTTATAAACTACTAATCTCGCAATAAATTTAAGCAAACAAGATCAAATCAAGATAAGAACAAAAATTAAACCCAACCAAATCACCACTCCAAAATATATTCTCGAAATTTCCGCAAGATCACTAATATACTTCTCGACTTAATTAACCCTTAAAAGCGGCCTCATAATCCGACAGGTAACAAAAACGTGAAACAAAAAAGGCACTCGGTGTCACGTCCAGGGAACTTTGGACAAATTCAAGCTTTGTAACATCTTTTGTCTGTTTTTTCTCACAGTGAAGGCATCTGAAGGAGCATGATTCGGTAACGCACCGGAGTAGATCTTATCGGGGCCATTAGAGGGCACGCAGCCCGAGCATTGAGACATTTCGACACGTTCCCTTTTGTTTGAACCTCTCTCTGAGCTCTTCAACTCCGACTTAGTGCACCGTCATGCGCTTACCTTCTCTCATTTCCACCCAAACCGCAAATTACAGCAATATTTTGACGTCTCAATCGATATACACTTAATTGCCGCTCTGAATCACTGTGAAGATCCGTGCCAAATGATGATGTTTCATCGCGGCAGTTCCCACGATATTTCATAAGATAAGACAGCTCATAACATCTCTTTTTTGCAGCATCATAAGCACAATGTCGTCGGCGCTCCGTCACCTGCGGCACGTTGTTGATATAAAATGCCAATAAATGTCACTTTTTTATGAGGCATTCGCGTCGTGGAGTCAGGTCACGTGCGCTCGCGCCGTCAGATGTGTATCGACGCATGTCCGCCACCCTGGCTGCCCCGCGCGCGCCATTCTCTCACGCCGCCGTCACTCTCCTCGCGGCGACGCACGCTAATCTCTCTGCATCATCGACAATTGACGCCCAAATCCCGGACGTTTTCCTACAATGCCCTCATTAGCCTGACAAAAGTTATTAAACGTTTGTGGCGTCTTTGTATCAGGGTCACGTACAACAAGAGCGCTAACGACGTGTGGAAGATCTCGGGGAAGCGAAACGAATCCCGTGATCTATCCAGAATGCCATCCACGGCTTTCATCGACACCTCCGATCCTGAGCAAAAAACACAACGGTCCGGAATCATTATTATCTTTCTTCTACGATCATCGATCGCTATTATCCTATTTAAAAGCATAGCTCTCGATTTGTTCTTTCGTTCTTTTTTGCTTTCATTCTTCCGTCTACGTTTCAATTTAGGATGCCAACAATGGGCACGTTAAGAAAGATGTTTAAGTGTTTAGTTACGCTGTTTTTTCACATCTCTCGATGTAAACGAAGTCATGTACCCACGGCCGGAAGGTGTCGTTACGGAGCATCACCAATACTAATACTGGCCGAGTACTACAATGGCTGAGTGGAACGCCGGAGCAGACGTAATCCGTTCACATTCACGTCTTAATCTTCGGTACAATTATCTGTATTTTAGAAACAAGTTTCGTTTCGAGCTGCCACTAATTCGAGTACCAGCCGTTTACCGAGTTTAATGGGGGAATTCCGAACTGTTATTGAAATGCGTGTAGCGATAAAATGCCTTAGAGTATTGAGCGTCGCCCTGAGTCCAGGCAATTCCAGTTAAGATATTAATTGGAGAGGAGATGCGGGGCGAAGGGTGCGGCGACGCCGGACCCACACGTAGCGTGAAATCGCGGGCCGCGGGTGCGGGCCACCTGGCCACCTCCAAAGGCCATCTTATTATTTGTTGTCTCCCATCCTTCATGCTCGTAAATTTCCACGTCAACGTGTGCGATGATTGTGGAAAAAACGAGGTCGACGACAAAGCCTTTTCACACCGCGGACATAAAGGCGGACATACTGTAAATACGTATATTAAGAACATAATGCTCCGGGTTCCGTTCGCCGGTGGGATGTGATGTGCGTGAATAATCTCACCTCGTAATAAATTCGGATTGTAATGGCTGGACGCGATTGGCTTGAATGTTGAATTGCGTTTTCAATAAAAATATATGGAACTAGCTTTTACCCGCGGCTTCACCCGCGTTATATTTTGATTTTGGCTAATGTTTATGTCGGCTGCGAAACCTAACCTAAGCGACAAACATCAGAATACCTTAGAAGTATGCTTTTGTTGGTTAAGTTACGGTTGGAGTGTATATATAACCCCCCTGTGTATTCCCGCCTTGTCGTGGCGGGGGAGGTCTAAGGCAGCTGAAAAGGCGGCGCTCGAAGTCTCCCTCTTCTTTGGGTCTTTCCCCCAAGGCAGCTTAGAGGCCGGCACTCGTTGTTCAGCCGCTTTTAACTAAAGCAGCTGAGAGGATGGCCGGTAGGTTGCCTGCCTTATGAAGAGTGTTGCTTCTGAGGCGGGCTGCAGTGCCGCTCTTGCGACGCTGCAGCCGAGGATTAGGGGCTGCGGTGGGATGGAACTGGTTGTGTGGGTGCCGCCACCTACCCTACCTTCCGCTAGGCCGTCAACCTGTTGGCAGACGCAGTGGGGCTGCAGGGGAAGAGAAGTGTCGGTATCGCGATGGCCGTTCTCACTGCCCTCTGCAGTTGAAAAGGCAGGCGCTGGGCTACTTTGACTGACTCGTTGCACTGGGACCAGGGCGTTGGAATGCTGTCCGACGCTCAGTGCTGGTTAGTCCCGAGTGGTGGATGACGATGTGTTTTGTGCTCCGAAACACTCCGTCATTATTGCGGGAGCGCAAGCTCCGTTATGGAGCCCGAGTCTGGGCTAGCGCTGTTGAGTGCCGCGAAGGAGTGCGAAAAATGTAGGAACGTCCTAAACTTGAAATGACAGGTTATTTCTGGCGCTTAGACGGCTGCTACCGCGGCCCGCTCGCTTGGTTTTTATCCTATCCTACGGAAACTGTTAAAGTTTTTGGGATAAAAAGTGGCCTATGTCACTTTTCGTCTTTCAAACTATATTCATGCAATAAGCCAAGGCAATCCGTTGCTGAGAAAAAGTTATTGTCTTATCCTACGGGAACCGCAATTTTTTCGGAATGAAAAGTATCCTATGTCACTTTCCGTCTTCCAAACTATGCCACCCCAAAAATCAAGTCAATCCATTGCTCCATTGCTGAGAAACAGTTATTGTCCTATCCCATGGGAATCACGAATTTTCTCGGGATAAAAAAGTATCCTATTATCACTTTCTGTCTTTTAAACCATAGGTATCCATACCAAAAATCAAGTCAATCTTTTGCTCCGTTGCCGCGTCAAAGAGGAACAAACCAACAAACTTTTCGGATTGATAATATTAAAGTAGGTATGATGATTCTGTATCATAAAGGTAGAATAAAGAAACATGTTAAACCTCTAATGATAGTAGATTTAAAAATATTTTTAATGTCAGACAAAATGACGGCCTGGTATTAAACGTCATAGTAACATGTGGCATGCAGAGGGAAAAAATCATTTTATCTAATTTTAATGTCAGTTGTCATTTTCAATCCATACTTTATTTCCTCTTCAAGGGGATATAATGGTGGAAAAACAATTTGTCCCCTTGCCATGCTACCTGTGATTTATAAAAGTCTGCAGACAATGTCACCTGTCATCTAATTACGTTTCGCTGTGACGTTTCATTAATCCATATTAGGGTCATAGAGGAATTAATCACTTAGCGTCTTTGTGATAGTGGTGATAGTTTTGCTTTCGAGAGTTTTTGTCCTGTCCTACAGGAACCATGCAATGGTTTTGCTCTTGAGTCTCAGCAGTTCTTTGCGCTGCGTGATGCTCGGCATCTAAAAGTCGCCGCGCTTGACTTTCAACTTCAGTCTCAGCAGCTCTCTGAGCTGCGTGACGCTCAGCATCTAAAATTCGACGCTCTTGGTTTTTTGCTCTTGAGTCTCAGCAGTTCTTTGCGCTGCGTGATGCTCAGCATCTAAAAGTCGCCGCGCTTGACTTTCAACTTCAGTCTCAGCAGCTCTCTGAGCTGCGTGACGCTCAGCATCTAAAATTCGACGCTCTTGGTTTTGCTCTTGAGTCTCAGCAGCTCTTTGAGATGCGTGGCGCTCGGCATCTAATGTCAAACGCGTTAAAGTGTGCTCTTCAGACTCTTGGCTTCTAGCAATTTTCTTTACGCGAGCTCCGCTAGAACTACGCGCTAGATTCGATTTGCGTTTTGTAGGCATACCGATTAGAATGAAAACTACGTAATTAAACTGAAAAAATACATGTAACCTTCTCTAAAGTTTACAGGAAAAGGTTGAATGACTTTGACATTTGCAACTTGAGCAGCCTTGAATGGGCATTGGGCATAGAGAATGTAATTTGAAAAGTCAAGATGCAAATTACCATTTGTCATGGTAGAATATCAGTTTTTTCTTCTAAGATTCTAGCCAATGCGTTTTCATCCCCCCTTTTCAACCCTTTTAAACTATTTTTTCGAATCAAAAAGTAGCCTATGTCCTTTCTCAGGCTCTAGACTATCTGTGTACCAAATTTCATTCAAATCGGTTGAGTAGTTTTAGCGTGAAAGCGCGACAGACAGACAGACAGACAGACAGAGTTACTTTCGCATTTATAATATTAGTAAGGATTACATCGAGAGACTGGTTTTGGCATTAATCGATCCGATGCTGCCTACGAGCGTATTTGGAATTTTATTGGTCGTTCTCGAGATGACAATTAATAAGGAAGCTGTTTTATCATAATTGTTGGGATCGCATGTCAGCTGCCGTAATTCGAAGGTCTTAAACTTTCTGTTAACATTGTAATCATCTGGCTTTTTAAAGCTCACTAAATGGGAGTAGGTTTACAATTCAGAACAACAGCTTACATAGTTTCGACTTTACAAGGTAGGTTTTTTGTACTCGAAGCAATTTACCCTTGTTAATTTAGTGACCCTATTATTATTTTTGCCAATAATGGCTAAGCTTTGTAGTATAATTAATATACTGAACTAGCTGCCCGTCCCGGCTTCGCCCGGAAACGAACGAATTATAATTATAACATTTATAACTATAAACCTTCCAGAAGAAAAAGGTCTAAAAGATACTGAAAACCGCATTGTAGTCTGTTGTCTATGCTAGTTTAGATGATCTAAGCAGATTCACAGACAGACACAAAAAAGGCGACTTAGATTTTATAATATTTAGTGATATCTGATGAAAACAAAGAATTATATACAGGATTATCTGCTTGTCCTGTATTAAGCCGAAACGGTTAAGACCATCATGATGTACTGACAACTTTTACTACGAGGCCAACTCAAAATTGGAGAACAGCTGTTCCATACAAAATTGCAACTCGGAAACGACAAAATGTATGGAAGAGCTGTTTTTTTTCTCGGATTTCGGGTTGACTCCATAGTAAAAGTTGTTCATAATGATGGTCAGAATCATCTCTTTTTGCCTTAGTACACCAGTTCTGGATAACGTAATACCTATCTACCCGTAGGTATATACTCGTAGCTACGAGTAGGATAGCACATGAAAGCGGATACCCAAGGTGAGTCAAGTATACGTTATTAGGTAAGTATACAGGCACAATGCCACCCACCTCGAGCCCGCCTTCACCCTCGGGCGGCAAGAGGAAAATCTCCTCACAGTTATGTAGAAGGTACGCTGCGCCTTGTGGTTTTACTCGGGGTGACTTTCACATATTCAGAGTAAATTTTATTACTTTTTTATCATTGACCGTAGCGAAACGAAAGTCTGTTTCCACACCACGATTTAGCTTTCGTCTGTCCGGGTGTTGCTTTTTGTCTAATGTCGCATTTTTTAAGTGTATGAACCGAATCGGTCGAGAACGAGTCGCTATAGGCTTATGAAGGATCAGTTAAAGAGATGCGTAGCGAGGTCTACTGTTCGGAAACTACTAGTAGTAGAAAAAATATTAAGAGGTGGCTAACCTTGGTGTAGCTATATAGTGTTATCACTATATGACATATAAATATACATATAAACATATATGTCATACTAGCTTTTACCCGCGGCTTCACCCGCGTTATATTTTGATTTTGGCTAATGTTTATGTCGGCTGCGAAACCTAACCTAAGCGACAAACATCAGAATACCTTAGAAGTATGCTTTTGTTGGTTAAGTTACGGTTGGAGTGTATATATAACCCCCCTGTGTATTCCCGCCTTGTCGTGGCGGGGGAGGTCTAAGGCAGCTGAAAAGGCGGCGCTCGAAGTCTCCCTCTTCTTTGGGTCTTTCCCCCAAGGCAGCTTAGAGGCCGGCACTCGTTGTTCAGCCGCTTTTAACTAAAGCAGCTGAGAGGATGGCCGGTAGGTTGCCTGCCTTATGAAGAGTGTTGCTTCTGAGGCGGGCTGCAGTGCCGCTCTTGCGACGCTGCAGCCGAGGATTAGAGGCTGCGGTGGGATGGAACTGGTTGTGTGGGTGCCGCCACCTACCCTACCTTCCGCTAGGCCGTCAACCTGTTGGCAGACGCAGTGGGGCTGCAGGGGAAGAGAAGTGTCGGTATCGCGATGGCCGTTCTCACTGCCCTCTGCAGTTGAAAAGGCAGGCGCTGGGCTACTTTGACTGACTCGTTGCACTGGGACCAGGGCGTTGGAATGCTGTCCGACGCTCAGTGCTGGTTAGTCCCGAGTGGTGGATGACGATGTGTTTTGTGCTCCGAAACACTCCGTCATTATTGCGGGAGCGCAAGCTCCGTTATGGAGCCCGAGTCTGGGCTAGCGCTGTTGAGTGCCGCGAAGGAGTGCGAAAAATGTAGGAACGTCCTAAACTTGAAATGACAGGTTATTTCTGGCGCTTAGACGGCTGCTACCGCGGCCCGCTCGCTTGGTTTTTATCCTATCCTACGGAAACTGTTAAAGTTTTTGGGATAAAAAGTGGCCTATGTCACTTTTCGTCTTTCAAACTATATTCATGCAATAAGCCAAGGCAATCCGTTGCTGAGAAAAAGTTATTGTCTTATCCTACGGGAACCGCAATTTTTTCGGAATGAAAAGTATCCTATGTCACTTTCCGTCTTCCAAACTATGCCACCCCAAAAATCAAGTCAATCCATTGCTCCATTGCTGAGAAACAGTTATTGTCCTATCCCATGGGAATCACGAATTTTCTCGGGATAAAAAAGTATCCTATTATCACTTTCTGTCTTTTAAACCATAGGTATCCATACCAAAAATCAAGTCAATCTTTTGCTCCGTTGCCGCGTCAAAGAGGAACAAACCAACAAACTTTTCGGATTGATAATATTAAAGTAGGTATGATGATTCTGTATCATAAAGGTAGAATAAAGAAACATGTTAAACCTCTAATGATAGTAGATTTAAAAATATTTTTAATGTCAGACAAAATGACGGCCTGGTATTAAACGTCATAGTAACATGTGGCATGCAGAGGGAAAAAATCATTTTATCTAATTTTAATGTCAGTTGTCATTTTCAATCCATACTTTATTTCCTCTTCAAGGGGATATAATGGTGGAAAAACAATTTGTCCCCTTGCCATGCTACCTGTGATTTATAAAAGTCTGCAGACAATGTCACCTGTCATCTAATTACGTTTCGCTGTGACGTTTCATTAATCCATATTAGGGTCATAGAGGAATTAATCACTTAGCGTCTTTGTGATAGTGGTGATAGTTTTGCTTTCGAGAGTTTTTGTCCTGTCCTACAGGAACCATGCAATGGTTTTGCTCTTGAGTCTCAGCAGTTCTTTGCGCTGCGTGATGCTCGGCATCTAAAAGTCGCCGCGCTTGACTTTCAACTTCAGTCTCAGCAGCTCTCTGAGCTGCGTGACGCTCAGCATCTAAAATTCGACGCTCTTGGTTTTTTGCTCTTGAGTCTCAGCAGTTCTTTGCGCTGCGTGATGCTCAGCATCTAAAAGTCGCCGCGCTTGACTTTCAACTTCAGTCTCAGCAGCTCTCTGAGCTGCGTGACGCTCAGCATCTAAAATTCGACGCTCTTGGTTTTGCTCTTGAGTCTCAGCAGCTCTTTGAGATGCGTGGCGCTCGGCATCTAATGTCAAACGCGTTAAAGTGTGCTCTTCAGACTCTTGGCTTCTAGCAATTTTCTTTACGCGAGCTCCGCTAGAACTACGCGCTAGATTCGATTTGCGTTTTGTAGGCATACCGATTAAAATGAAAACTACGTAATTAAACTGAAAAAATACATGTAACCTTCTCTAAAGTTTACAGGAAAAGGTTGAATGACTTTGACATTTGCAACTTGAGCAGCCTTGAATGGGCATTGGGCATAGAGAATGTAATTTGAAAAGTCAAGATGCAAATTACCATTTGTCATGGTAGAATATCAGTTTTTTCTTCTAAGATTCTAGCCAATGCGTTTTCATCCCCCCTTTTCAACCCTTTTAAACTATTTTTTCGAATCAAAAAGTAGCCTATGTCCTTTCTCAGGCTCTAGACTATCTGTGTACCAAATTTCATTCAAATCGGTTGAGTAGTTTTAGCGTGAAAGCGCGACAGACAGACAGACAGACAGACAGAGTTACTTTCGCATTTATAATATTAGTAAGGATAGTGATCATGTAGGTACATATATAGTACCTATACATTATGACATAGTGAGTTGGTTATGTTAATTAAGTCACGCAACCAACGACTCTTTTACATTACTACACTACGTGCGATAGACTAAAACGATGGTTCGTTTATCCCCCGTGGCACTACTTTTAGGCATGCTCATTCTTCCAGGTTGGACCTGTGATTTTTATGACACATCATCGCCCAACGAGCCGGTTTGGCGACGCACACTTTACGGACGATAACTTATTTTTGAAACGTTTCATAATGTTATAATACAGTATTCTAACATATCCACGATCAAAGTTGACCCGAGTAGCTGGTTACAATGTAAATAGAAGCTAAAAGTAACAAACACACACCTACCGCCAATAAATCAACATTTACCGTCTATCAATCAACGGCGTCATTTTGCCGTATACTTATAAAGAGTATTTCAATAACAGTGTACAATTAGCCGTACCTAAACGTAATCGCACGTAATAAACGAAATAACTATTATTACGCCGGTGTGGGTTGAAGCGAGGCAGTCGGTGACGGAAAATGGGGTAGCCATCATTCTGTCATCGAAATGTAGCAAAATAGGACCACGAAAGTTTCAGTTAAAATAAGATCCAAGCGCATAATAGAATATTGAGGCAATCCTGAGGCGCCAACTAGACCTTTAATAGTAGTTTATGCAACTGTCATATAATGAAGGGTATTAAAACACGAGTGTGAGTTCGAGTGTTTTAATACCCGTGTTATATGCAGTTGCATACACTACTTTATCTTCACTAATAAAAATAAAAAAAAAACATATTGCGAAACATTAAATTCACGCGTACGTGTATTGTCACAGTGAACTTGGCGCCATTAAAATCTAACCAATGAGAGCGCAGCTGCGCGCGCAGGGCCAATCAGGAGCGAGCGCGCGATGTTATAATGAGATTTTACGATATCGATGTGGATATTATAACATCATGTGAAATTGCTTAAATTGAGTGTTTTGTTGTCTGCGCTATAACAGTAGTCATTATAAGTCAAGTATTGGAAACATAAGTAGAATGTTACAACATTAGTGTAGATAAAAACTATTATCTACATCTAAATATTATATTGAGATTAGAGAGAAGAGTGATTTTTTTTTCATGTAATCAGCACTTCAACCGCTAGGATTAAACGTCTTAGTTTTTACAGTTTTTATGTGACCTTCTAAGTTATGAGCATCTAAAAACATAATTTTTATACATAAACAAACAGACCAACGGTCCCAAGGTGGTGTTGGCTTTCTCGTTCACAAGTCCCTCACCAACAACATTATTACCATCGAAAGTGTGTCGAACAGGGTGGTATACCTAATACTCAGAATATCCAAGAGGTATTCGCTGAAGGTCATTCAGGTATACGCACCGACATCGTCACACCCAGATGATGAAGTGGAGACTATGTATGAGGACGTGAGTCGGGCCATTCATATGTCTAAGACCCACTTCACTGTTGTTATGGGGGACTTCAACGCAAAGTTGGGCAGAAAAAACGATGATGAGCTGAGGGTGGGGCAATTTGGATATGGGCAACGGAACCCTAGGGGCCAGAGGCTGGCTGATTTTCTGGAGAGAGAGGAACTCTTTATGATGAACTCTTTCTTCCAGAAGCCGCCTCACAGGAAATGGACCTGGATGAGCCCTGATGGTTCCACGAGAAACGAGATAGACTTCATCATGACCACCGAGAGACGAATATTTAATGATGTCTCCGTGATCCACAGGGTGAAAACCGGCAGCGATCACAGAATTGTACGAGGCACATTAGATATTAATGTTAAGCTCGAAAGGTCCCGCTTGATGAAGTCTACGCTCCGACCTACTCGTGAACATATCCAAAACACCGATGACTTCCAGCTCGAGCTCTCGAATCGTTTTGCTTGCCTAGAGAACCTTGCGTCGGTGGACGAGATCAACAACGGGCTCGTGGAAACTGTCCAAACGGTGGGTGCTAAGTTCTTTAGACCCCGCCGTTCAAATAAACCGCAGAAATTCTCCGATCACACTGTAAATCTCATGGCCGAACGACGCTCGCTAAGATTGCAGTCTTCCGATGATGCAAAGTCATATAGGCGGCTCAATAGACAAATTTCGAAATCCTTGCGGCACGACATCCGTCTTTTTAATACTAATCATATTAAAAAGACAATAGAGCGGAACAAAGGCTCCAAAGTGTTCGCAAGAGATTTGTCTATTGGGCAAAGCCAATTGTCAAAGCTGAAGAGAGAAGATGGAAGTATAGCGTCGACCAAGGCAGAGGTATTGGAGGAGATCGAAAGGTTCTATGGACAGCTATACGCTTCGGTCGCTAAGCCTGTTAGCAGCGCGGCCAAAGATCCAAGAGCCAAGCTGACCCGACACTTCACCAAAGATATCCCGGACATCAGCCTGTACGAGATTAGAATGGCCCTAAATCAGCTTAAGAACAACAAGGCGCCGGGTGATGACGGTATCACATCAGAGCTTCTGAGAGCGGGTGGAACACCGGTACTAAAAGTCCTCCAGAAGCTTTTCAACACCGTCGTCCTCGAGGGCATCACGCCAGAAGCATGGAACAGAAGCGTGGTGGTGTTGTTTTTCAAGAAAGGTGACAACACCTTATTGAAGAACTACAGACCCATCTCGCTTCTGAGCCATGTTTATAAGCTGTTTTCAAGGGTCATTACGAACCGTCTCGAGCGCAGGCTTGATGACTTCCAGCCTTCCGAACAAGCCGGTTTCCGAAAGGGCTTTAGCACCATGGACCACATTCATACGCTGCGGCAGGTTATACAGAAGACCGAAGAGTATAACTTGCCTCTTTGCTTAGCGTTTGTGGACTATGAGAAAGCCTTTGATTCGGTCGAGACTTGGGCTGTGCTCGAGTCTCTCCAACGATGCCGTATTGACTATCGGTACATCGAAGTGTTGAAGTGCTTGTATAATAACGCCACTATGTCGGTCCGAGTACAGGAAGAGAGCTCCAAGGCGATCCCTTTAAAAAGAGGCGTAAGACAGGGAGACGTAATTTCTCCGAAACTGTTTACGGCTACTTTGGAGAACGCCTTCAAGCTCCTGGAATGGAAAGGATTCGGCATCAATGTCAATGGCGAATACCTCACTCACCTTCGGTTTGCCGACGATATAGTAGTCATGGCAAAATCGATGGAAGAGCTCAGCACGATGCTCGAAGGCCTCAATCGGGTTTCTCAACAGGTGGGTCTTAAGATGAACATGGACAAGACGAAAGTCATGTGTAATTCCCATGTTGTACCCACCCCGATCTCTGTTGGGAACTCGGTTCTTGAAGTCGTTGACTCGTACGTCTACCTAGGACAAGTAGTCCAGTTAGGTAGGTCCGACTTCAAGAAAGAGGCCAATCGCCGAATCCAACTCGGCTGGGCAGCGTTCGGAAAATTGCGTAGCGTCTTCTCGTCCGACATACCTCAGTGCTTCAAGTCGAAAGTTTTCGACCAGTGTGTGTTGCCAGTGATGACTTATGGCACAGAAACGTGGTCTCTCACTATGGGCCTTATTAGTAAGCTCCAAGTAGCCCAACGAGCTATGGAGAGGGCTATGCTCGGAGTCTCTCTGCGAGATCGAATCAGAAATGAGGGGATCCGTAGAAGAACCAAAGTTACCGACATAGCCCAACGGATTGGCAAGTTGAAATGGCAATGGGCAGGGCACATAGCGCGGAGGACTGATGACCGATGGGGTTGGAAAGTTCTCGAGTGGATACCACGTATCGGCAAGCGCAGCGTAGGACGTCCACCCACAAGGTGGACGGATGACCTCATTAAGACCGCAGGATCACGCTGGATGCAAGCCGCTTCCAACCGGTCTTATTGGAGATCCATAGGGGAGGCCTATGTCCAGCAGTGGACTTCTTATGGCTGATGGATGGAAACAAACAAAAAAAAATTCTGAAAAAATAAGACGTTGGAGCGTGCCATATTTCTTACTAAAGAGAAAACATAAAACAAACTTCTTTCGTTTTCTCCCGGAACGTAAATTTAATCAAAAAGGAAATCCTGGTGAACAGGTAAGTTCAGGGGGATCCCCTGGATGATCAGTCCCAAATCCTGGTGGACGAACTCGGCTTTTCTCTCGATGACAGAAAACGCAAAAACTGTGGTCGATTCACGATCCTGCACATCTTGGTATATGAAATTTGCTGGCGAATGTCAATCCAAACAACCCACTAGCGTTGTTCATAAGGCTAATTCGCAGTGCGTCGGCGAGGTTTATGTTCAGCAGTGAACTATGAAAAAGTCGATACAGTAGGTAGAGCATACTGGGTGCTTCTCACGAGGACAGACATATTTTGGTAGATATATCATTGTATTTCATCATTATGGCCATTTTTTACTACGTTCCGTAGGACATTTTTTTTTCTGGAAATATGGCTTATGAATATCGGTTAGGTATATTTAACTAACATCCATCCTTCGTCCATTAGCCATAGGACGTCTACTGCTGGACATAGGCCTATGGATCTCCAATATGACTTAGGTAGCGGCTTGCATCCAGCGTGATCCTCCGTCCACTGTGGACGCTGCGCTAACTAACAATACTGTTTTTTTTTTTTTTTACGCGGGTGAACTTTGTAAAAATGCAGGGTAGGTGTTCTAAAGGCGATAATATAATTCTCAAATTCTAATTCCGTTAATTCACAGCTATATGTATGGTGTAGGACGTTCACCCACAAGGTACACAGTTGAACTCATTTAAACTTCAGGATTGCGCTGGATGCAAGCCGCTTCCAACCGATCTTATTGGAGATCTATAAGAGATCAGAGTGAACCATCTTCTAGCAGTATATAGGTACATTATATCCTATGGTTGAACGTGAAACGAAAAAATAAGTAGGTATGTCACACATTTCTTTTTCTGTTCACATATGGTGACTCTATTCAACCTTTCACCGTGTGAAGATTGAACAATTTGTGGATTTATTGCCGACACCTACTGGAGAAACTCGAATGAAAAGAGTTACCACTTGTTATTCAGTGAACAGGCCCCGATACGACATTTACAAACAATTGTATACTCAATAGTTGCTATCAAATTTTTTTAAAGCCTTTATTTCTTAAAATAACTGTTGTATAAATTGGTTAGTTTAGATCTAATAAAATTCAAAATAATAAATGCATAACATTATTGTTAATACAGTAAATAATTGTTGTAAATGGGAAAGGACGCTGGTTTTTGCAACAAAGCAGACCAGTTCGGGAACCTGAGGCTGTATTTACTTATCACTGTTTTTTAAACGACTTCCAAAAAGGAGGAGGTTCTATGTTCGTGTGTATGTTTTTTTTTTATGTATGTTCATCGATAATCTCGGCAATTGTGAACCGAATTGAAAAATTATTTTTTAGTTCGAATGGGTATACTCCCGAGGTGGTCCCATTTAAATTTTACAGAAATCGGCTGAGCCGTTTTTGCAAAAACCGACAATCATGTAAGCAATTCGAGCGATATATCCGAATTTTGTACACGATGAACATCGATAATTTCGTTAACTGTGAACCGAATCGAAAAAATATTTTTTAGTTTGAAAGGGTATACCAAGGTGGTCCCATTTAAATTTTACAGAAATCGGCTGAGCCGTTTTTGATAAATCAACAATAATGTAAACATTTCGAGCGAAATATTCGAATTTTGTACACGATGGAAGGCGGTTTTGCCATTTTTTGCAAAAAATAATTATTATTTTATAAATTATTATTTAATAATTATTAATTTATTTTATAACGTAAATGTCAATACAAAGCTTTTCATTAATTGAATGCCTTTAGTTGCATGCATTTATCTTCTTACTCGCGTTTGCCCGCGGCTTTGTACTAGCTTACGTAGTAGCATGACTCTGTCAGATCTTTAATCTATATCCATGCGAAAAAGAAAAAGTAACAAACAAAGTTATAAACTCAATTTCGAATGTATTTAAATTGATTGATGGATTAATCAGACATCTATTTCTATTGAAACATTAATCAAAAATGTAAAATCAAATCATTCGTTTTTGGATGATACGAAATAGTTTTTGAAGTGAAACTTCTAATGCGACTTCCAACAAGGTTGCGTTAAACGTTTAACGCTACGGTATGAAAGCACTGTTGCGTCGAAGTTTCACTTCTTCCGCGAAGAGGGACTCCACTTGCATTTTTTGACTGTGTATATTATGTGACATCGTAACATTTGTATGACTGGACTGACTGGATGAGAAAAGCAAGAGATAGGGAAGAGTGGAGGGGACTAGGGGAGGCCTATGCCGAAGAGGCAACTTCTACGGATAGATTAAAGTTGTAAATTAATTCATTGTAAGTTGTAAACCGTAGTAGAATAAATGGCTTTTTTTATTTTATTTTAGTTTTTATTTTATAACATTTGTATCAGATTTCCCTTAGGCAAAGATTGAAAGAACCACGTATGAGTAGAGTGAGTTAAAGTTATCTCTTGTTACTCCGTGAATAGGCTCTGAGAAGACTTGTTATAAACTCAATAGATGCAATTTGCGGTAAATGACCAGCTGGACTCAATCGTGTACTGGTGTTAAAGCAGTTTATTAGTATTTTATTGCACAGATTGAATAGAGAAAGTTCACGTTAAGTTTTACGTGGGAATTTATGTGTTGACTTTTCTTTTTGTGTTTTGATGGAGTGTATATAATTTGAGCACTGTCGAAGGAATACGAGTAATACAAGTTTATTGTTAGTAGCTAAAATGCGATGGTTTAGTTATTTACACAGAACATGATAAAATAAGTGGTAGAGTAGCATTCGCGGAGCCATCTCTTCCTGACAACGTTATAACAAGTTTGTAATGTTAAATGTAACAATTTCATTCACGATCATTTTCTTGTGAGATCCAACTCCGAGTTAAAAAAAGTAACGGAATATTTCTTACAGTGGCATTGTAGAGAGCGACATAGTAAATTTTAACCGACGAAACTGAGGAGGTTGACAAGTCGATGCGTATACAGGGTTATTTCTAATCAATTAGCATCCTTTTAGGGGCTTATTCTGTACATCAAAACTAACAACATTTGTTCTACGACTTTTATTAATTCTCAAAAAAAAAAGTTGTTTTTCCATAGAAAAATATCGTTCACCCTCGACAAAATGTATGTATAGAACAGCTGAATGTTTTTTGAGTTTTGACAAAAGTCACAGAACAAAAGTTGTTAGTTTTGATGTATAGACCCTAAAAGGATGCTAATTGATTAGAAATAACCCTGTATACATAATACACACACACATATTTTATGTTCGACCACGCATAATTTTTTACGGAGTGGTCCGGTTTTGATAATTCTTTTTTGTTCAGTAGATCATACGGTACTTAGTCCCATTTAAATTTTATCGAAATCGGCTGAGTCATTTTTGATAAATCAACGATAATGTGAAAATTGCTTTAGTAATAATATTTATAATTACTTAGTTCATTCAGCGACAACTTTTAGAAATTAACATGTTATTAAAATATTCATAATGAACATGCATGACAACGATGTCATTTTTCACTTTAAACTTTTTAACTAACCTCTCCTCATCAGCGCGCTGGCGTGAGGGTTACTGCTTTTCACCAGCAAACTGGAGCAGTTCCATCGATGCCACCGAAACTGGTGCTGGCATTCCTTCACCGCCATATGTAGACCCTCGAAGGCTATGGCGGCCGCATCGGGTGCTTCGCGACAGACGGATCTCTGTTCCCTGGTCAAGCCGCCCACTAGACGGCAGGTTAGAGCCGAGTTGAGTTTCAGGCTTGGGAGCATGTTGTCACGGGTGCTGAAAAAGAAAGCTCTATGTAATAATACATTTATCTACATTCAGTCTTGTTCGATTGGGAATAAAGCGCAAAATGATGAGCGCGAGTAGTAATAGGACACTCGAACGGTTACAACTCATGTCGCTACGACTGTTGCTGCTCGTTTGCTTTTTGTGTAAAGGCTGAGTGAACTCTCGTCAACATAGCCTCATAAATAATGAGGGCAATATTTTTGGCAGCAGCAGGGACAGTGGCTGGGCCTGAGTATCTACGCTGGGTAAACTTTGTAAGCGTAACAACTTCTGTTTTGGAGCAGTTTTCATACAAAAAATCCTTCCCAATGATGAGTATACATACATACCTCTAAAAGTCTCCGTACTTCGCAAATTCTGTATAACTTGATAAAGTTTTTGTAGGACTTAGTTTACATTTAGCTTGAATATCGAACATAGAATTGCGTCATAGAAATTATTCATAATTTTAATAAGATTTCTCTACTTCACACTTAAACGCGCATCTGCCTATTCTCTACCATAAACAAACCATAACCAACGTGAAATATAACATGAATAACATCACGTTATCCACAGTTATGCCTGCTAATTGGACGCTTCTTTACATAATTAACGTCAATATAATTAATTCGTCTGTAAACTGATGTTATCAGACAAGGTGGAAATATTTTGGATTTGGAACAATTTGTTTTCGGTTTCTCGGGGTTTTAGAGAAAATGTAGGCAGTAGACGAACTTCAAAACTCTATCATACTTGAGGATTAAGATCGCGTAGTATTTAATCGGTTTGTTGTACTATGATCTTAGACGACCGAAAAGGTATGCTTGAACTGTGTGAAACTTGAAACAACTTAAGTACACTGGGAGAGAAATATGTATGACGAATTATATAGATGGATGGATAAAGTGTATGTACAAACCGACCGCACATAATAGTGCATTATGGTATAAGTGCGGTAAGAGCCTCTGTTCCTTACAGCCCTCGCCTACGGCTCGTGCTAGCAATATCGCCTCGGCTGTAATTTTCAAAGCGCACGTATGTCATACGACGTTTTATAACATATTTGCGAGGAAATTAATAAAACTCTGACTGACTAAAACTTTGAGTGAAAGTCGTGCATCGTGCGTTTTACATTACATTACCGCACAAGTGCCGTAATGTCTCTCACTCTCTTGAGTGAAAGTAGCAGAAACGAGACCACAGAGTTCTGCAGTCGGTGGCGGCGTGCGTTTTACATCACAATAATGCACAAGTGCGTAATGAAATACATTACGATATTGAAATTGGTGTAATCACAGCCACTTTACGAGCAAATATGTTTTAAATATATATTCGAGGGCACCTTACGTCTTACACACGGTCTCTGACCCCAAACTTAGCAAAGCTTGTAATATGGTTGCCAGAGACTGATATACTACATATACTTATTTTTAAATACAAATATAGATACTAGGTTAATTATTAGTAAGAACACCCAGACACAGAACAAACACCTATGTTCATCACAAAAATGCTTGCCCTGGTTGGGAATCGAACCTACGCCTGTTTGACCCAGGAGTCGGGGTCACTAACCACTGGGCCACTGAGGCAGTCAATAATTACGATAAAAGTAGACAGAAAAAAGGTACAATTTTCTCATTTTCATTTCCTTTAAACGATTCGTGGTCCGTCGGTTTCAGATCGCGGCTATGGGTAAACTGGTTGCGACCTTTCGCTGCCTTATTTCTTTGTGGGTCCGATTTCGTGAAACGAGACTTTTACTATCAAAAGCTATAGCTACATGTAGAATGACTATGGTATGTATCACGTTTGTTTCATTTACCAATTATTTCTTTAACGTTTGTATGTTATACTAAGGGTGATTGGGATAGCAACTCGTACACCCAATCTCTATAAGCAATCAAATGAATGAATGCTAGAGATTTCCCACTGCTATTTATATTCCTCTGTGGTTGTATTTCGTTCGGTATGCCACTATGGAACTAATAAGCAGACAGCGATTTTAATTATAAGTTTGTTCGGAAGTTCCGAGCCGGAATGCCGTTGAAATATTTTTGTGCTACGCTCTTTCATAACTTAAATAGTTTAAATGGGAAATAACAGGGTAGAGAGTTATTGAAATATTTGTAAGTTGTGTGCTTTTGAGAAGCATTATCGAGGGATAACTCAGTAGTTGTGCTGCCAGAAGTAGGTATATAAATCTCAATATCTCTACATCTTTCGGTACGTATTGATTGTCCGATTTGTCCGTAAATTTACAAGTATCGTGAACCAAGTTATTCGGTATCACAGGTACAGTAGGATATCATTAAACTCATTACTATGACAAACTTTTGTTACCGGAACTACAGTTTAAAAACAACCTTTCAAATTATTTTGTCAAACCTCACTGAACTGAATATCAGTGATCTTTTTTCGTCCACTTACATAATTATTTTCTCCTTATTTTCCTCTACGTACAGTGTTTTGCACTTAGTAATCACAACATAGTATAAAACAAAGTCGCTTTCTCTGTCCCTATATCCCTTTGTATGCTTAAATCTTTAAAACTACGCAACTGATTTTAATGCGGTTTTTTTAATGGATAGAGTGATTCAAGAGGAAGTTTTATATGTATAATACACCTGCCCGTGCGAAGCCGGGGCGGGTCGCTAGTATTAGATATTTGAAAGTGTGTTAGTTAATTTGTTTGTTATTCTTTAACGCAGCAACATACCGAGAAATCACTTGATTATTGCAATATAGTTTAAAAAAGGTCGTCACAATATTTTAAAGGTTAACACTTAAAACCTGAACATCACATTATGCGATACTGCACTCTAATATCACTATTTTCTGACTACCTGGGTGGCTCAGTGGTTAGTGACCCTGACTTCTGGGTCAAAGAGGCGTGGGTTCAATCCCCACCCAGGGCAAACATTTGCGTGATGAACATAGCTGTTTGCTCTGTGCTGTGTCTGGGTGTTATTTAGGTACTATCTATGTAAGTATGTATTTAAAATATGTATAAATAGCATCAGTCTCTGGCAGCCATATCACAAGCTATGCTTAGTTTGGGGTCAGAGACCTTGTGTAAGATGTACCCTAATATTTATTATTTTATTTATTTTAACCAAATTTCAAAAAGTAGGAGGTTCTATGTTCATCTGTACGTATTTTTTTGTATCTTCATCGATATTTTCGCCAATTATTATTGTGAACGGTTTTTTTTAAATTTCTAATTGTGAAACTCATCATCCATTTAAATTTTATGGAAATCGGCTACGCCGTTTTTGAAAAATCAACTCTTCTTCTTCTTCCTGGCTGTATTCCCATTTTATTTGGGGTCCGCCCTCCTAGTATTTTTGCGCCACTCCGCACGGTTGTGGGTTGTCTGTTCATTGGTATTTGTAATTTTCATGTCATTGTTAACGGTTTGCATCCAGGTCATTGGTGGACGTCCACGGCCTCTTCTTCTCTCTTCTATGTTCATTACTCTATGTTTCTACTTACTTCTATGTTTTTGAAAAATCAACTATAACGTAAAAATTGTGATCATCAATTCGAGCCTATTCGAATGTTGGAACACGATGGAAGTCGCTTTTGCTATTTTTTTGCGAAAAATATTAATCAATTAGTCGTGAATGATATGGGAGTGAGAACGTGAGGCGCCGCTAGTATCCCCCTAAAACATAAAGAAATCTTTGATAAACCTCATTTTTTTAATTTATAGTCACTAGATCAACAGGAAGTGTGAGAGATTAGCCAAAAGTGTGGCCTCACGTGCGCATCAGATGAACGCGGTCACGAAAACTCACTATCTACCAGACAACATTACGTTTTATTGTAACACTTTGTTAGCTTTTGGACAAAAATATCACTGAGATGTAAGTACACTTTAGGAATAATCGTGCTTGTATATGATTTATTTTACATCCTTACTTATTATCGGAGTACACGATCGGCAGACTTTTTATCTTTGACGGATTAGCAAGATGAAATGGCTTTGGGCAGGACACGTGAGAATATCATATAAAGCAGACAGATTCCTGGAAATAATCTCAGGAACTTTAAGTACAGATTTAAATAAAATAAAAATTGACACCAAAATTTATATATTTCATGAGGATTGGGCCAAGTCCACCATTTTGATGGCGTGACAGCCTAACATGCACACACATTCTAAAATGAGATTTAAAAAAAATATATGTAATAATGATGCGATTTTTTTTTTTAAATATTAGTGGACATCTTATCTTACACACGGCCTCTGACCCCAAACTAAGCAAAGCTTGTGATATGGCTGCCAGAGACTGATATACTACTTATTCATTTTTTTTTTAAATACATATTATACAGATTTGAACAATTTGTTTTTATGTATTACGTCTACCCGTGCCCATAATCGATGCAACTCGGTTTAAACGTCGGCATAATGAGGTATTAATTTATCTAGTTGATTTTAGTGCGTGTTTAGTCCCGTAGTACTTGTATAAAAATAATGATACAGTAATTCGAAATTTTAATAATAGTGAATTCGATGAAATTCGTTATGTAGTACTAGGATATCCTTATTTTGAATATCTTTGATGAAATACCACGTTATCTAAATAGGTGAGTATAACTATGGCGTAGAGTTCATAATACGTTCAAATATTTACTTACACTTATTTTACTTTGTTTTAAACTTGTTTCTTATCACTGAGTCACATGAACTTGATTCAAAATAATAGTCAAGCAAGAGTATTTTTTGATTATAGAGTTCCTGTCAAAATGAAAGTTATTATAAAGTGGTATAGAGTAGAAGAGGTATTTATTTATGTCATATTTTGTAGCGCTGTAAGTCCCGTAATACAAGAATAAAATGAAAGTTGTTTGATGGAAATAGTCATCTAGTTTTTCTTTACACTTTGTATTAGTTTATTGTTTTCAAAATGATCACTGATTGGTGATTACTTGGAGGTCTATGGTTTATTATTACTGTTATGGTGTCTGCTTCTGCGCAGGATGTCACAGGGTATGTCTCCCGTGACAACGTAATTCATTTTGCGATACTAAGAAAGGTCCAAATCTTTATCAAACCAGTTGTTAGAAAAACACTTGATTAAGTTACATTTCGATTAACTAATTCTAAGTCAATTTATATAGCTAAGGGCACAGTTATATAAACACATAATGTACAGATACGCGTGTCGAAAATTATTACAACACTATGTCTGCTTAAAAGCTGCTTTTTTGCCATAAATGAAGTGTGTTCGTACGTGTGTGCTTATGCGTAATGTGAGTGTACTTACTATATGAGTATTACGTGCGAGAAAAATATACCAATATTTTATTTTCCTCAAACGCCACTGATCTACAGATAGATACAAATATACTTAAGTCAGAGACGAAACTTGGAAGCCGTATTGCACGACTCAAGTGGCGCTGGGCAGGACACGTGGCCAGACATGATGATGAAAGGTAGAGTATTAAACTCATTACTATGACAAACTTTTGTATGTATTTAAAAAGTATTTATTTAAAATAATAGATCTTTGACTGAGTGGCTTCCAATAGCAGACAGGCGTTCCGTAGGCAGACCACCAGCCCGATGGGTCGACGACATCAGATCCATCGCGGGACACGCGTGGATAAGATCAGCCCGAGACAGGGAAAACTGGCACAAGGGAGAGAAGGCCTATACCCAGCAGTGGGTCGATACAAGCTGATGATGATGATGATGAGACGAAACTTTCTCAGCTCTGGTTATTGTCTAAAAAAATATTTTCTATCAAGCGTTTTCACAACAGCACCACGGGTCACCAAACAATCGTAACATTGCCCAGTTTTCCGTCTTTACATAACAGTCCGAGCCCTGCAAAGCTATCTCTCCGTTCCCACGCTCGCGGCACGCCGGCGACCATTAAAGGGTGGCTCTAAAAACGTATTATAACCGTCACTTAATGATTTTAATGAAACTCGACCCGCGGTAATGCTCGTCATCTTGCCGTATGATTATTTGCGTTGGGAAGACGACAGTTTATTTTATTGCGGAGGTGGTTACTACTGCCCGCTTATTTAGCTAAATATAGATATCTGCTTCTAAAGGACTCGTAAAACAGACCACCCACTTTTGAGCTTTTTGAGTCTTGTAAATATCTCGTAGTAGAGTATTGAGTAATTGAAATTTTAAAACGTTTTCGTGTTATTGCAAATGTTGGAAATAATTATGATTATTATTTTCAGTGTATAATTTCGTTGAGTAAAATGACTTAAGCTGTTATACCAGACACGCGGCGTGTTGTAAAAATCACCGTTTTAAATATTTTCCAGAATTAGCAAAAAATATTTCTCAATAATAGTGGAACGCACTAACAGCTTCCATCAGGCAGGCAGTCGTTAAGCCTGAGTGATCCAATTAAACCCCGACGCAAAACTTAATAATTGCTTTAAAAATACCACATGACGAGACAAAAACAATAATTTTGTGCTTTAATACCGTCCGGGGCAAAAAATAATAAATCCTCTTGGAGGCCGATGAAATGCTACGATATCCATTCAGAAAGGTTATTTCAATACAAATTGCAGCTACTTGCGCTGCTCCGCGCTGCATGCCGACAATTCTGCGAATATTTGCCTTTTCTCTAACGAATAGTGATAGCAGTAAGAGCACAGACGCTAGAACTTGAAGATTATACACAGAACTGGACTCCACGTTGGTATAAAATTAAGATTTAATCCAAATAGGTATACCGGTGAAACACCGATAAATTTTCAGTCTGCAGATCAAAAACTAAAGTTATCTATGTGTCATGTGACTCAGTGGACCAGCAATTTAAAGTACCAGTTGGCTAGGCACAGCATGTAAAATTGATGTTCGTTGAAAACTTGCTAATAGAGACTACGTCCTGCGTAGCGTAGCACGTAACTAGCGTAGCATCTGCCGTCTAGAAGGGATGACACTACAAGGGCCTCTGAAATGCTAATCACGAAATCACGAGCTACTCTTAATGGGTTTTTAAGAAATCTAGATGATTTCCAGTAGGAAATCATATTAGTGAATATGTACTTTTGACAATGACAATGAAAACTATGAGTAGAAGCGCAATAATGAGCCAAAAACACAGGCCAAAAATAAGGAAATTGACATAAGAAAGTTAGTTAGCTTATTTTTAATCCAAGTTGTTGTCTATGAACTTTGTAAACTTTTCGTATAAAAATATAAAGTACTAGGTTGCGTAAACAGCTTCATAAATATTTGTCCATACTGCTTATTATATTGTCTTTCTAACACATTTCGAGAACAACTTAAGTACAACAACCCGCCAAGCAAAAACGGTCATAAAATAAAGCCAGCAAATGCCAGAATCGGCTGCAAGTACTTTACATTTTTGCCTTTCTTTTTCTTTGTATCGCTGCCTTGATTGAAATTCCGTGTACAATGTTCGCAAAGTTACCTATTTGTTTATCTCCTAGAGGTAGATACGCACCTGATTTGTGAGATATTGTTACTTTAAAAATGTTACCAATAGCAATTAGTTCGATAAGTGTTGATATGCGTATAAATTCAATGTAAGTTTATCAGAAGGAGGGCTATTAGCGCTTGTCGTCCATTAGTAAAGGATTCTCTTAAATTATGGCTAGGATTTTTATTTTTTAAATGCTTTGAGACTTTACAATTACAATAGGTAGAAGTAATTAGGTACAAAAGAGTACTATGACAACATTACTTCAATCTTTTCTTCCTTGTTTCTTTCGTGGCGTTTAATTGTTTTATTAACTCTCAGTCTTCTATTTTCAATTATTGTGTGGTAGATATTCAGTATTCATTTATTGTAATATTTAAGCACTTTTAAAGCTCGTTCAATTACAGTATCATGTTATTTTCAAAAGTTATTCACATGGTATTGTATCATGAGGTATAGAAAAAAATCATTTTGAATGCTTTATTTTAAGTAAGTATTTGCATATCAAGATAATTATTACATGATCGTTAATATATAATTATAGTAAATTATTTATTTTTTGCTGTTGTACTCGGAATACACGTTCAGTTCGGCTATTTCTTGTTTTTTTTTTTCATTTAATACTCATATTTCGTAACAGGTCTTCAGTTATTATAGTGTAGTTGCGTAGTTGCTCTTTGTACCTACCTAAATTGGAACTTAGAAGAAAATATACCAATCTAAATAAAAATATTATTTGGTCATTTGGTCTTTTTTACAAAATGACCAAATGACCTTTTCTGAACATATGTGTAGGTGCACAATGATTTTACATGATATAAAATTTATGTTTTCTGAAAGCGTTAACAAGTTATAAACCGAAGACTTGGTAAATAAATCTAAATAATTGCTGACATAAATAACAACCAAGTTGAATAAACGTTTAGGTATTAGATGCTGTGAAGTACCTACCTATGCCGCCAATATTCATAATTGTTGAAATCTATTAAAATTAATAGTAATAGATACCTATTTATTGATCTAGCCTAGAATAACTACGTTTATAAATGGTCAATGATAGATATCTAGTCCATTCTATAAGGATACTAGAAACGCTATTGTATCAAATAGAATTTAACAATACAATTTTTTATTCATACCTAAACGGTGAAACAAATAATAACACACGCATACATATTTTATGAAAGCTTTGTGGTAGGTAATACGTAATAGTATATGCTCGAACTGCCTTATTGTACAAGAAAGCAGGAACCATAATTATCGGATTTTAATCTCATTAAAAAATGGACTAGCGATACCAAATCTGTGCAAAATATTGCCTTCAGTGCAATCAAAGCACAGTGACCAGTACGTTCAGTTTGCGCACTTCAAAGTTCAAGACACGCCTCTCAGTAATACTTGAAAGTTAATTGTAGCTTATTTTTTAATTCATTGAACATTTCGTTCGAAACAGCCGTTTTATGTGATTTTTGAGTTGGCCTAATAGTAACAGTTGATCATAATGATAAATATAAAAATATCCTGAGACATATCTTTCGACTACCTATAGACCGGCACGCTCTGTATAATAATCAGCCAAGTGCGAGTCGGACTCGCGAAGGGTTCCGTAACGTATGGAAGCCCCATTCCTCTTGCCGTTATTAATAGCGAGCAAAAAACTCCTAAAAATCACGTTTGTTGTATGGGAGCCCCCCTTAAATATTTATTTTATTCTGTTTTTAGTATTTGTTGTTATGGCGGCAACAGAAATACATCATCTGTGAAAATTTCAGCTGCCTAGCTATCACGGTTCATGAGAAACAGCCCGGCGACAGACAGACAGACGGACGGACAGACGGACTTCGAATAATAATAGGAATTCGAATAATAGGGTCCCGTTTTTACACTTTGGGTACGGAACCCTAAAAATGAACTATACACGTCGAAAAATCTACTCCAAAATAATCCCACAAATTTTTGAAATTACCCCTAAGTGAACGTCTTAAGACATCCAGTGGCTTTACATCCGCGGTAGAGTATCAATCACGTTGAACGCGATTATGCCGCCTCGTGCAGTGGCATATCTGTCCATTAGCATGCTACATAAATCTGAAGCCATTGGGTGGCCGACACACTGATTGTCACCTTTTAAATTTGCATTCGTTTACATACGATTATATGCGCTCTATCGGTCGGGGCGGAGAGAATATGGCCGGGTCGAATCGTTGAAAATATAAATAGAATAAATGTATTCGAGTGAAATATTGGTAGTAAAACACAAAAACTACCACTGTATAAAACATATTGATAATGTTTTCATTTGAGGCAATCCTCAAACACAAAATTTAATCGAAAATCTTTTGAAGCTGCTCTCAAAATTGACAAATATGTTTTGGAATTTGACGTTGTCTGTATAAAAAACCCGGGAAAATCCACCGAATCGAGATATTTTTCATGTCTCTTTTTAATTCGTGCCATATTAAATCATTGCATCTCTTTCAGATTTTCTCGATCGACCACATTATCCCTCTGGTATCTCTGTGGTAGTAATAGATTGGAACGCGTGACGCTTAATATTGTGTGGGTTATTCGAATGTACCTTTGCACAGCTCGCGAAACAAAAAAAACAAGATTGTTTACAAAAATACTCGTATCAAACAATGCTGTTATAAATGATATTGTATAGGTGTATTGATATTTGATATCAAAATACTGAAGGCTATTTTTTAGGATTTACTTTTAATGAACTATGTGCAGTCTACCACAATGATTTGCAAATTAAAAAGAGGTCTGCTTCGCTGAAATGTATATGTAGGTATTGATCATCAGTTTGTCACTAACAGTTTATGATGTTTTTCTAGGAATTCTATAAGTACTTAAGCACTACCATAAAAGTGGAAATACTTAGTTTCGTTTGAGGGGACATTTTTGCTAAGCAGTATTTTATCTTTGTGGATGCTGGTGAAATATTATTTTAAATTAATTTTACCATTGCCCAATGGCCAGAATCAATTTAGGCTGTGTGTGGGCTTGGATACCCTTTGAAAATGCTTAATATATTTCGTAGATGCACAAAAGAGGTTGACATTTAGAATTAGCTACCAAATTTTAATACGTAGCAGTAAATTATAAAAATCTATAAATGTCAACGATCATAATTCGATACGTAACTATGTAAGCAATATACAATAAATTATAACCAACTCGTTTTGACCATATAAAGATTTTTAATTCTTTGAGTAGGTGTTTAGAATTGGGAAATTATCAAAGCTTATAAAAAAACAGCAATATAGATTGCAATCAGTATTCAAGAATAATTTGTACGTGGTTGTACTTACCAAGCCATATTGAACAAAAGAACAAGCAAGAAAACTATAGTCGCATGGAATTTCTCTGGCATTCTGCTTTGTCCCTCGCTAACACGCTGCTTTTTCATGTTGGCAACACTAAATCCTTTTTTCGCGGTCTCATTTTAACTTTTCACTTTTCGAATTTCTCCAAAATAAAACGCACTCAACTTCACACCGAATAATGTTCGTAGTTGATAGAAGGAAAAGGTTTGACAGATTCGATTTGACAGGTCGGAAAAGTGCGCGTAAAGCGGCGTTGTTTTTTGTTTTTTGGTCGCGATAGTTTTTGTGTATGTTTGTTTGTTGATTGGCCGTGGGCGCGGTGCCGTCGGCTTGCCGCGAGTCGAGGCGCACGCTGCCGCCGCGCTGCGTAGGCCGCAGGCGTACACGACGCGCCGCCCACACTCTCAAAAAAACCTAGAGGGGCGTCTTCGCCGCGGCCCCACCTACTCCCTCATTATCCTTGTTTACGCGATTATTGCCGATATTTGGCACACGACATTCGTGTTTTATGGGCAATAGACGGCCGTCCACAATGAGGTCTCGTTTGACAGTGGCGCGGTGTACGCAATCCCTGCCTATAAAATGCCGCCCCACGCGTTTGTTCTCGGCCATGGGAAACTGTGTGCAGATGGTTTATTGGTTTTGGGAATTAAAAAAGGTATTCGACGATGTGTTTTTGATAGGCAGTTAGATGGTCGGAAGATCGCGGTTATGCGCTTCTCGAATCAAATTCAATATGAAATCTTTTAGTCAAGCTTATACTTATAAGTACAAGTAAAAATTGACACGCTAGTAATAAACCTAAAATTGACAAGGAAGAGTTGTTTTATTTTAGTGTTCATGGCGTGGCACAATGATATACTTTCTAAATGAAAAAGCGGCTAACAATACATGATATTTATTTTTCCTTAAACATCATCATATGTATCAGTCATAAGACATCTACTGGACATCGGCATAAATTAGATTTCAAAATCAAATTCAAATTCTAATGGTGGACGTCCTACACTACCTACGCTGGTCAATACGCACTACCCATTCGAGAACTCTACGACCCCATCGGTCATCAGTTCCTCATGCTATATTATATCTCATTCAATCATCGCGTAATAGCACTTACGCGCTGATTACCATCTATCAATCACAAGGATTTAAAAAATAATAAAAAAACTAACAAAAAGCTCTAAATCCATATGATAGACATGTAAATCGCTCTATTGACAAATGCTTGGTGATCGAGGGGTTGACAAAACATCGCAAACATTATGCCGTTGCTACACAATGGAGTCAACTTTACATCCAATGTGACTTCCAATATGTAATGGCCAATATTAAACCCAATTTCTGCACCATATTAGCCTTTAATACTAACAATAATATTTTATTGCTTTCCTTAATTTTTTGTTGAAAGTCTAATCCATGATTTAGATTATATATTATTTTTACTGAAAACAAAAACCACTAAAACCTTAACGCTAGTTACCAGTTGAGTAACTAATATTTAAATAACATAAAAATAAAAACTTAAATAACCTATCTAAACTAAAATAACTAATCCAAACTTAAATAAACCTATCTAAACTAATTATCCTATCTAAACTAAAATATCTTGTGTGGCTGCGCCATTACAAAAACCCTTAACTTAAGGGTGACAACGAACCCTTCATTAGGGTGATTTGGTCGCGTGCCCACCAGCTATTATCAGTGACAATTGATAATTGCATTCATTCAATTGACCCTTATAGCTTGGACTTAATGTTTATAGTCCTATAACTTATTATACCGAATCAAAAACATTGCTGTTGAAGCCACAGAGTGGAAACAGCTAGATGCTGTTTAGATTCTGTTATTTTGTTAAAAGATTAGTTAATAAAGATTTCTTACTAAGTAACTATAATTATTTTTCGCCAAAAATGACACAACCGACTTCAACCGTGTAGGTACAGAATTCGAATAGTTCGCACGGATCGATGATGTATCATCGATGTAGTAATTTTCACATTTTTTTTTTGCTAAAACTACTCGGCTGATATCCATAAAATATAAATGGGATCATCTCGGATGTATGATCTACCAAAAAAAGGTCATCAAAGTCGGTTCTTAACTGGTGGAATAATCGCATAACATACCTACTTACAAAAAAAAAACGTACAGTCGAATTGAGAACCTCAATTTTTACAGTTGGTTAAAAATAAACAAATTGTAATCTAAGTAAGTATAAATAAGCTAAGAGGCACCAACCGCCTGCAAAACCTTACATAGCCTAATGGCTAAAATAATCAAGATCTTCTATTCAGCTATTCTCTAAGCTACAGAGCAACTCTGATTTTGTAAATTAAGTTATGCTTCACACTCATGCACTTGAATTCCTCGTGTCTGAGATGCCACAGAACATATACGCAAATTCAAACACAGATAGAAAGAGTAAACAGATAAAAATAGAAATAGCTATAACAAAGAAAATCCGTTAATTGATCCCAGAACGCTCAGCTTCGGCTGACATATTACTTAATACTCGGGCTGGAAGCACAGTTTTTTTATAAGTGTTTAAGTTATATGCCAGACACTGACAAAATTTTTGTGAACAAGCAAGTAGAAAAAGTTAAAATAGCTATTTTATGCGCAGTCAGGAGCCATGTAAAGTGGACTTTGATCTCGAGTTACGCTGCTCTACGCCTCTACGAGAGTGATCAACCTTGGTGTTAAGAAACAACTTTCATTATTTTGTCAACATTCATTCAAACAGACTTTATACTGTTTCTCAATGACAAATACCAGTCTATTTTTACTAAATTTCTCAATAACTTTACATTTTACAAAAGTTGTTTGTCTAGTCTAGATGTACCTACTAGACCCGCCCTTAAAAGTTTTTGCGTTTAACACCTGTGACCTTGTAAACAAGCATTGTTTTTGTATAGGTATGGCAACTATTAACTGCGTAAAACCATTTTTTCAGCTAAGGCAGATAGCATGAACTAAAAATGTTTTAATTTTCCATTTTCCTTTCATTTTCCCAACAATTGAAACATTTACAATGTTTAATTAATTTTAATTCTTATTTTTATTACTATTGCCTGTTTTACCAAGGATTCAGTTTCAATGTGTCAATAGGTCCTTACGAGTAAGTAATTCGAGTTAAAAAAAAGCAATTCCAACTTTTCAGCGTGAGAAATTCGAACCATAAAGTTCTATGATTCTAAAATAACTTTAATTTAAATTGGAATTTTCGAAAATGGCATAGAGCAATTACCACTTTAAAGTCAAATATCTGTACGAGTACACAGCTAAATCTATACAAATGTTGGTTATCAAGAGACAGTATTTACATAATTGATGCTAATCAAAAAGCTTCATTGTACTTCCATTAACACTCTACAGACAGACAGACATTACTAAACTTATCATATGCTTATTTATTTAGTAAAACAAAATGCTCGGTTATCAGATGTAAATTTTAGGTGCGGAAGTATGTTGTAAAAAGGTATTGTTATATCATACTGTGATAATGTATACTAATAGTGAATCAAGTTTGCTAATTTTCGTTATCAGTTACGTTCTAGTTACACATCAGTAATTAAACACACACATTTTGTACTCTATAAAGTTTGAAATGTTTTAGAAAGTTTTTTGTTTCAGATATACGAGTACTAATGTTGTTATTTATTTGAGGTTAAGAATACCATTAATCGTATACTTATAACTCTATTAGTAGGTATACATATTAAGTATAATTATAAATTATGTAGGTACGAGTATAGCCGTAGACTGAAACAAAATGATAAACCTGGTTTAGAACGTTCTATAAATGCGCAGTATAAAATCTTAAATTGTTAGGTATATCAAAATTAGCTAACTTTTATTTAATGTCTATTTTTTTTTAATTTTAGCTTAAAGCTAACTATGATTTTTTATAGTTTAGAATTTTTAGATCGATGATTAATTCTGAAGCAAGAACATGAACACGATGGCTGACTGTACGTAATTAATAAACGGGGGATAAGGCGTGTATTAATTATAATACTACGTCATCTATGAAAACAAACAAAAAACTACGATCACATCATACGTAACCTGATCAATACAGAAACAACTCTCATAGAAGAAATCCATTGGCTATTCAAGGATATCCAATGGCCATTATCTGAGATCATCTTTCTAAAAACCAATTAAATTCCATACATTGTGGGTAATTTCACAGTGAAGCTGGCAACACTGACGTAGACCGCAAAGCCGTGCGGTGTCGCGGTACATTCGCGCGGTAATTGATAATGAAGGAAAATGATGCGTGACAGTAGCTGCGAGCTATGTGTTGTGTGTAACGTGTAATCGACTGTACGTGCCGATTGAAGTGTTGCCACGTTGACAAGATCCCCCAAAATTTCTCGTAATTTGGAAAGGACTCTAAAAGCTGCTAAAAAATTAACTAAAAGACAACTTAATTTTACAGCTTCAATGTCGTGATCAATTAAGGTGTCTCTAAATCTTGAGTCAATAGGTCATTTCTAGGAAAACTTTTACACATCTAAATAGCCTCTCTTTAAAATGAAATCCGTTGTGGCATATGATATCAAATTTATGAAATTTTTACGATTTGATTGTCTTTAAAAATTTAAATTAGATAAAAAAATAAAAATTGATATCATTTTACTTCACAGAAATTGTAATATTTAGAATGCATAGCCCAGTCTAATGATTTTTTTTTTTATTTGAAATTATATACTATTTCTGGTAGTTTAAGGGATAAAACAATAGTAAAATTTGATTATAAAAATGATTACAAAAATATCCTATGATATGTCTTTTGTTTGATAAATATTTCGTATAAATTTTTGACGAAGAGTCCGTTGGAAATTTGTTTCCTTTACATGGTAACATTGCAATAAATGTAGTGCCGATGTAGTACCTCATTCGCAGTGTAATGATCGTGTATATTTATATAAACACAAGTGCTTACGGACTAATGATGGGGCATAACTATTCATTTGCCAACACTCGACAAAACCTCCTAAGGGTGTTAGACTGTCCGTTATTCTGTACCTAATAGTTAGGTACGGGAAATAAATACTGTTTTCTGTATTATAATCTGCCATTCACTGAAATCTAAGTGCATTTACTAAATTAAACGCTGACGGCACTAAAACTATGTGATTTTTTCATTTTCATGGTTGAGAGAAAGGCACTAGCACTAATTTAAGTTGCCAAAAAAAAAACCACAACGCAATTTCAGGATACGATGCATCCTGAAACCGTCATTTGTTACGAGTGTAGTAAACGATAACTACTTTCGTTTTGGTGTGGCTGCTTTCGTTATTTCTTTATCTCGTTTCCGTCAGTGGCGCAGTAAAAAAATTTATGGATGGAAAATAAATACTCATAAGATTCCATTTACGTACTATCTCATAATAACCCCTACCTACTCATAGTAGTAGTACTATACAGTAAATCTTAACATTCAATTTTGTCTGTAGGTTTTTTGGCAATTTACTCCAGTTTTTAACTGATAAAGTGTGTCACGAAGAAAACTATTTAAATAAAATAAATTTGAATAGTATGTATGGTGCAAGGTATGCAAGATTTTACCAGTTGTTTTTTACATATTTTAACAGTCACTGGCAAATAATCGAGAGGAAACCTTTATTCAGCAATGTGACACAACAAGATCATAAACAAATACAAAGTAACCAACCCAAGCCAGGATACATTTTGTTGATTTTCTCTTGCAATAAACTCCAACTTACCGTTACATAATATCTCTACCATTCCGTAGCAGCCTCGAGCGAGTCTCTGGGTGGTTGTTCCTATAAAATATTTTCCATTACATGAATAAATTATATCCATTTAGCATCGTCGTGTTTAAGGCCGTAATCCTTCCTGTCCTATCAATAGAGAATTCTCATAAAGCCATGCTAATTATAGTAAAGATTGTCGAGACGCACACACACACAATTAGAAAACTTTAGGGGCTTTATAAAGGGTCAATAAATCAGAGGAGGGTCGAACGCGATAGTTTAGGCTGGTTGTAGACGGGGTGATTATAATCGCCGGTCATTATGCTCGGCAACTTTTGGTCATTGTTCATCGCTTACCGTTCTTCTAGGACGATTTTATTCTCGTGAATTTTCTTATACTTTCCTATCATAAGCCAGAAATGTTTTTTTTAAATTATTTTTATAAACAGTTTTCCTGGCGCTCTTTATAATTGCTTAAACATATTCAATCGCTTTATATTTAACGTTAAAGCATAATTAACAATGTTAGTGTAAAGTATGTGATCATTCTCAAATGTATAGAAGTACTTTAGTTAGCTTGTACCTCTTATTTTTTGTTGCAAATAAAAATTCTGTATTCTGTATTCTTTTTTTATACTTTGTTTATCTTACATATATGGCAGGTTTGAGCTAAACATATGTAAGTATTCTTCGAGAAACAGGTTGACCAATTTTCTCGAAGAGCATTAGATACAAGTATTATGTACTTGTCGGAGAGCAGCCCCTTGAGCTGATTTGCTTTATTTAATTACTGGCAATACACAGACAGATAATATTTCGAGATGCATTTGACAGATGACTTTTCTGTCAACTTCAATGTCGTGCCCACGTCACACTGACGTACACATTGGCGGGAAAAGGCGTGGCTTGAGTCACTTTTTGTTTTGACCCCGTCATACTTATGTCCCTATTATACCATTTACAAACGGTTTAATAACCTTCACTTGACAGTTTTTTGGGACAAATCTAGTAATTGAAATTTAAAGGTAAAAATATTTTTTAAATTAAACGGTTTTATGTACTAACAGCTAAAAATTAATAACTCAATAATATTAATAAGGTAATTATTGTTTTTCTTTCTGAACTTTTAAAGCTGGCTGTCATAAAATTAGTATAGCTTACCTATCATTATTATTATAAATTGGTATTTATCACTTGCTTTATCAATCCCTAGCGGTAATGGGTCGACCCACCGGGACCACGGGTAACAACTCAAAACATGGGGCGCAGCGTACATAGTGTAATCTTCCAGGCAAAGGCCCCACAAGTTCATTTTTAAGTTATTATTTTTTAGCTTTCAGTACATAAAACCGTTACCGGTTACGGTTTATTATGTAACAAAAATATATCAATTAGACATTGTTCTAACACTTTCGTCGATGAAACATTGTTATAGCAGCGCTAATAGTCTCAAAGAGTGCCTTGAGACTATTTAGCTATTTATACGCTACGAGTAAAAAACGTTCTACTTACGCGGTGAGACGCACTACGCACGTCGTAGTGAGAGACTTTGCTGTCAGCAACTTTCGTAGCCCCGTTTGACTCCAGCCTAACCTGAATACGTACGAGATCGAGGCGGGATCTCGTTAGCATGCGCATGCGACATTTCACATGAACTAATTGCGAGCATTTAGCCATCTTGATAAACTGCCTCGCTGCCCTACACGCATCTTTTGGCATAGACTAGTGAATTAGGTTTGGGCACAGATGTGACGACCGTGATGCGTTTTTCAAATAATGGGCAGTTTTTTATTTAACTTTTTGGCGCCCGTAAGTGCTTGTCAAATATGTGCACGAAAGTCTTATGCTGTGTTTGTCGGTGTGTTTTGCGAATTTGCTCGATTTCAAGCCGACTACAACGTCGCGCGATGCCAAAGTGCTCGGCTACAAGCACTAATTAGGTGACATAACGTCGAGATACCAGAAAACGGGTCATTGTGAAGTATTTAATGTAAATATCTAACTCGGTATGTATGACGACGCTCGGACATTTTTTTACTTTTTTTACTTAGGGACTGTGGCTCTGTAGATATTTGCTCGAAGATTGAAAACTATGAAGCTGGACCCACTAAGTAAGTAGACCGTTCCATCACCGACCAGCACCGTCGCGTGCCGTGCAAGGAACGTTTCGGCACCGGTAAAATATTCTCGACGTACGTTGATAGTACGTTGTAGTAAGTGGGCATAGTAGGTAAGGCGCATCGTGTTGTAAGCTGAAAACCCTGGAACACAGGCGTAAAGTACCGTGTTTGGCAATTTTCTAAAGGCTCCATTTCGGCGAGTGTGTGCTCGAACTCCACGACCTGATTCCTTCATCTCCTTTTCACAACAGAACAAGCCGGAAGTCGCATAAATACCATCCCTACATAGTCGACGTACCACCTGCTCGTACTTAGCGATTCGTTTCTTTCTTCATAATGCGGATAGCCAGGTATTGGAATGCCCTGCCTCCGTCATTGTTTTCTGACAATTAGAATTTGGATATCTTCAAGTCAAGAGTATTTTCTAGATCTACATACTCTTATCTTCGGCTACAACTTCGCTTTCCATCAGGCGAGTTAGTGGCCAAATGTTATTCTACATTCAAAAGCTATTCTACATAAAAAAAATACTTTCTTAGCACGGTCATGGTATTCTATGGCACTTTATAGTGGACAGATGACTTAATTCTGTAAGTTTAGGTACATTTTCTATTGTAGCACTTCTACACCTGCCTTATCATTGCTATATGTACCTTGTATCTCTATCTCCTTCCATTAGCATTCTGAACACTCAAGTGCAACGATAATTGAAGCGGCCAGTGAATCTGAAAGTCGATCAACTGGCTACATGTAGCTTCCTTTTGGTGGCTGAAGTTGTAATAATTATTACTCAGTGACATACGTAGTTGTCATTAGCTTACTTAAAAAAATAAGTTTTAATGTTTTTGTAGATGATCCAAAGAACAAGTCATTCACCGACTTGATGGACAGGCGATTTATTGTCCAATTCAACTTATATAAAATGGGTCTGGATGGTAATAGGCTAGTTGACAATATTTTTTTGATGTCCTCTTGTAACAGCTTACTATACACAGAACCGATTAACGAAAACAAAAATAAAATCAACTAAGAAATAAAGAAGTTAGGAACAAGCATATTTATTTTCTTGCTAGACAAAGAGCGCACTATGGCAGGCTATGACGTCAGTGCCCGTAAGTGTCATACATTCGCCATACTATGTTATGCTTTTTGTGAAATGGACAAGGCATCCCCTCTTTATCCCTACCAAAATATTTACAATCTTATATCTCTGAACTTGATTAGCCGGTTTTAATTATTTTTTCATTTTTTGGATCATAATCTTAATCGGTACTTTCAACTTATTTAATACCAGTCAACTACCCTGTAGCTATTTATCCGCCTTAAAAACTGTGAAATATGCCACGTATTTTATTTTATCAACCATAGGTACCTCATAAGCTCAACCAATTCATGGCCGCTAAACTTTTTGTAAACTTGCAATGAGCAGTTTGTCTGGAAATGCAAAAAAAACCAAGTAAAATGAATTTCGTGCACTGACATGCATATAGGCCAAGCATGCGACCACGAAAAGAACTCTTTTCGACGTGTGAAAAAGTGACAAATATATACTTCGCCATAACTCTGTCTCGTTCTGACACGTCAAAAGAAATATTGCGTGGCGCGCATCCTAGCCCAGCAGTTAAAATCAACATAAGAAGTTGTCCTTAAATTGTCAGTAACCTTGTACCGACAATGATTTACTGTTACTGTCAAATCGAATTCAATTACAAAAATACCTACTCACTAAAACTCGATATCTCATATCGAACGTCAACAAATCTAGATCATCTCATCGCAGACGGGACAGTTCATAATTTGTCAGTGGATCATCGATCGGTATCGTCTCGATTTGAGTATCGATAGATTTATCATGTTAATCGATATAGTTTCATCGGTTCGCCGATGGACGTAGGCTGTGGGAACGCCACTGCGTGTGCGCAGTCATGCCATAGATGAGTGAGTGCAGATGTGTCGAAGAAAATAAATTGCCTTTAGAAATTTAATTCTTTACAGAGCTTTGTTATTTTTTTATAATTCCTTGGAAGAATTAATACTACTTAATCTGTTTATTTTCTTGTTCATAAAATGTACAGTTGTTCAATACTCCAGTGTAGGCATGTAAGTATATTTTATGCCTAATATTTGTCTTATTTTTCAATAAATTGTGTTACAATTGACATACCATAATACAAATAACTGGTTATTACGAACTTATCCAATGATTTTGTTATTAATGGTTTAGCCTAAAATGTTGAGGTCGACTTAATTGCATTTGTCATTATTTGTTATCTTCAAACAAAATCATCGTCACTTATTTTCCTCTGTGAATGACTGTTCTAATAGGCACTTAATTAAAATCTGGTACTTGCTCATCTATGCCCAGTAGTTAATCTAAGCGACCACCGGCGAGATCCGCGTAGACACAGGAATATTTGGATTGTGGTTTAATTACCTCCCATTGTGTAGTATTCGACTCTATTGTGCTCTTTGGAATAATGTTGCTCATTAAACACTAGCTCATTTATGTGTCTTTGGCTGTAAATAAACTTTTGAATCTAAATTTTGTCTAAGAGTTCTATCGATTACCAATTTTTGTTTTGAAGTAAAAACTTCTTTGGCGGCTTTGTACGCTTTTTGGGATAGGTTAAAAATGTTAAATACGCGTCAGGACACGTGACCTAAGCGAAAATTGGAAAGATGGAGGGAGCAAGTTGTCACTTCTGCCGGCAGTTGATTCAACAATGTTTTCTTGTGACGTTATCACGTAAAAATATCGTCTGTAAACTGACTTTACAGACAACCATTTCTTTTTTTTTACACGTTAAGGCTTCTTTTGGCCACCAACTTACCTAATGGAAAGCGATGTTGTAGCCGAGGATGGCATATGTAGACCTAGAAGATACCTATTCACTCATTCACATATTATTGACATTACTGTTTTCGGAGAACTGAGAACAAATACGAAGCAAAAGAAAGTACATGTGGTTAAATGGGATTGTATTTGATTATGTTTTAAAATTTGAAAAATAACGAAATGATGTATTATTGCTTTGATTTATTTTAATTATTGAGCATAAAGATAACCTAAAACTCGAAGAGCAAAATGAAGAAATTAAATTATACTTTCATTGTTAGTTGATTTAGATGGCTCATAAAAAAAAACTTTGCTAAATTAATTTTCCAGTGTAAAATGTAGGTAGGTACTTTTTAAAAAATGCGTCGCGTCGAAATATAGAAATAACATACAGACATTTTGTTCTATCTATGACTGCATTTATTAGATGTATCTGATAGGTTTTAGTCTAATTGTTTTTTAATGTCCTTGCATAGGTCGATGACTTCGGTGTGAATGATTCGATTGGAATTGATTAATAGTTGTTTTTCTTGTGATGTATCACTGATTCACTGAATAGATTAATTGATATACCTATGAATAGTTTTTTATTGTATGTCTATGAAATTTTCCACAAATCGGTGGTAATTTAATTTTTTCAGTCTTTGACTTAAAATTGTGATCTTCGATTTTTTATGATTGGTTATATACAGAGTTATAAGTTATATCTACTAAATAGAAATCCCGGTAAAAATACCGGTAGATATACCTACTTATCCCTAAGCTTGGGAACAAAATTGGAGTCAATAGCTATTCCATAAATTTTGAAGGTCAATGATATTTTTGTGTGGAACTAATAAATATTTTTTATTTTGTTAGATTGTATGTTTCTATTGTTTATTATACCTATGTAATTTAGTATGAGTGTAATGAACACATCTTAATTTTGCATAACTTGTCTATGGAAAACTAAATACCTTGTAGAGTACCTATGTGCAAAAAGAGAACCGTTGTGGCGTTACGGTGAACTAACAATAAGATTTAAATCAGCAGCTAAGGTACCGACTATACTAATTTTAGATTTACTAGCAATGACAGAGCAGTGTTGTCAACGTAACAAAATTTGTAAAATGGCACCCGGGCGACCTCACCTACGACGGTTCTCTTTTTGCTCAAACTCTACCTACTGAGAACAGACTTTGACATTAGACTTTTTAAAATCCCCAAATATTTTTATTGTTTTTCAAATATTGCAAACAGATCTCAGTCACATTTTTCTTTTCAACAACATGAAGTCAAATAAAAATCTCAACTAAGTACCTAATTCATATTTTTCTTTTGACTGCAAAAACAGCCGCATAGTTTCGGAACGAATTCTTTGCAGTGGAATGTTCCGTCAGCAATTTTGAATTTGAGTTTGGAATTCGAAATTAAAAACGCGGGGATGCGCCGGGGCGGTGGGCGTGGCGGGGCAAGGGCGGGGGGCGCGCCGATAGTGCCTCGAATAGGTGTTTTATCACGTCGTGACGTCAAACCTATCGATGGCATTTTTATGACGAGACGTGCGTCGAGTTGAAGGCAACTTTTTGCGTCTGGCGACGAGTTGTTCAGACTTGAACATCTGTTTTGTTATGATAATTATGATATGATCAAGTATTGAGATATTTTTGTTACGAATTTGAGTTGAAGTAACCGCTCGTCATTCTGAGGTACTAACTAAATCTGCTTTTATCGCGAAAATTTAAGTAAACTACTTGGACTAAGGGCTCTGAGATGGCTAAACAGCTAAAACAACCGGATCCTACAATTTAACGCGTCATCTGAGCCACGGTAGCGCTCAGTTGTGAATGCCCTCGCGGTCACCCATCCGAAGACTGACCGTGCCGAACGCTGCTCAACTTTGGTGATCGCTGACAGCAGACACAACTACGCTGTAAGGAAGCGTGATAGCCAATATGTACAAATTGTTTTGAAATTGTAACACTTATCAGGTCCCACGTACACGTCGCGTCAAGTAAAAAGAACGCTGGAGCTTCAAGCTGCGCACAAGGGAATTTAACTCCTATTGCACACGTAATATGAAATAAATCTCCTTGCTGCAGTTAAAGCTGCGTACTATGAAAATTAACTCCTATTTACTGTGCAATAGGAGTTAAATTCCCTTGTGCGCAGCTTGAAGCTCCAGCGTTATTTTTACTTGACGCGACGGATATGAGCACTGCCAAAAAGCATTGTGTGAGTACAAATAGGATGGACACAAGAGCTACCAGTTGTAGCAGCCAGATTTATTTATATTAATTTTATAATATATTAGCAGGGCACTAATTGACTTGACTTTTAGTGGTCTCTAAATAATACAATTGTTTTTTTTTTATATTTAGGTGTTTGTATTGTATTTTGTTAAACCTATATAATAAAGATACTTTCCTGTCCAAAAAGATATTGCTCAAAGCTTAGTTTGACTAGCAATTTCTTAGCGATCACCGAAGTTAAGCAACGGATGTTCAGTCTTGGGTTGGGTGACCGCGGGTAGCATTTATGCCTAAGTGCTGCCGTGGCTGTTCCTAGTTGTTTTAACCGTTTAGCCATGCCACGTCAGAGGCCTTCAGGCGACTTAAAACCTCTGATACCCAGAACTAGAGCTAGCCTGATCTAAACGAATTTACTTTTGTATAAATAAAAATCGGCCAAGCACGAGTTGGATTCGCGCATGAAGGGTTCCGTACCGGGACCCTCGGCAAAAAAAAATATTTAAAAATTTTTTTTCTAAATATTTAAGGGGGTCCTTAAATATTTATGTTATTCTGTATTTGTTGTTTTAGCGGCAACCGAAATACATAATCTGTGAAAATTTCAACTCTCTAGCTATTACAGTTTATGAGATACAGCCTATAGTGACAGACAGACAGACAGCGGAGTCTTAGTAATAGGGTCCCGTTGTTACCCTTTGGGTACGGAACCCTAAAAACATACTTACAGACGAACATAAAACGTCCTCCTTTTTGAAAATCGGTTTAAAAAAATGCAAGTGGAATCCCTCATTTCACATTTCATATGCCCTCCATGGTAGCGTTAAACGCTTATCGCAACCTTGTTGGAAGTCGCATTAGAGTTTCACTTCAATAAGTAGTGGGGCGCGACCAAATTGAAGAAACGCTTGCGATGACACGCAAATAATTACCAATAATAAGTCGAATCAACTCTCTGTCTCAGCCATCAAGACGTCGAACATATCTCATGGAGTGGTTCGCGGTGATATCCATCGCTCCATCTCGCACAAACTTTCATTTACCACCTCCTTGAGCTTTAAACTTATGGACATAGAAGTGATATCGCGTTAAATCACACTTTATTAACTTGGTACGTCGTATATTAACGTGTCAATCGCTCCTCCTTCTTCAATCGTTATTAATATTATTAATAATCATGTCAATTCACTATCCGTGAGAAATATTTTAAAGTGAGCTTCGTAACTATTAATATCTTGTAGATTATTATGATTATTACGGTTATTAGGTAATTGTTGGTGTCGGTTTGGTTTGTGCTTATGTGTAGTTAATTAATTTTGTAATTTTTTGATGTAGTTTGCTGAGTCACAACACATTTGTAAGGTATTTTGGTTTATTGTGTTTGTGTTGGTAGGATTTGTCGACTCATTTGGGGTTTGAGTGTGTGATTGGTGGTGTTGGTTTTGAGATAATGGACGTTGTTAGAAGGAGATTAGGTACTGTTTTGTAGTAGTTTGGTTTGTTGGAAAGTGAATTAAAGGTATTGCTAATATTTTCGCAGGCTTGAAAGATACATGGCGTATCTAACTATGTGCTAATCAGTAGGCAGCTGCTCAGTATGAGTTTTGAAAATTTAATAAAATCGAGCTATTTTTGCACCTAATATAAAAAAAAGCATTCTCTAAAATGTACTTATGTGTCCATTTTTGTAGCAAGTAGCTTAATAAGAAGAATACCTACTTTTAATTAACAGTTTTATCTGAACCTCCTTGGTGTTTAAAAGTTGAAAGATTGAAAGTTGTTCACGGTTTAGGCTACCCGTATAACTATTCATATATCTAACTCTTAATTGAGTAACTTACGAATTGATAGAGGTTAAGTAGTACCTACGTTGTTGTCGAACCGCATTAAAATATCACAAAATCTATTAAAAATTGTAAATTAAAACCAAAATATTTATTCATAGTGATCTCAGCACAATGCTATTTTATAAGCATAAGATGCACTAATTTCTAGATTGAGTAATTTGAACCGTGAACACTGGACCTTAGTCAGTTAAATAAACAGTGTGGTAGCTAATACCCCCTCATTATTTCGGTTTCTATAATATAGATTCTAATTTAACTTATTAAACTATAAAATAACAAATATTTGAGTATTTACGTTATGAAATGATTACGTTTACTTTCCTCACAAACCGATCTAGATATAAAACAATGAAAAGTGCCAATCTCGGTTGACGGCGGCCACGCAGGCGATGTTAAATAAATTAATTTTGGGTGCAAATTACTCCCCGGGTCTATAATCGAGCGCGCCGCGTGATTTCACCGTTTCGCCTCACGACTGGGATCACGAAATCTTGTGGCAGTTTGGATGTGCAATCGCGGATGAATTTATTGTAAACTAGCTGCGCCCCGCGGTGTTACCCGTGTTAACCCGAGATAAAAAGTAGCCTATGTGTTATTCCAAGGTCTAAGCTACCTTCATACCGAATTTCATCCAAATTGGTTCAGCCATTTGTGCGTGAAAGAGTAACAAACATCCATCCATCCATCCTTACAAACTTTCGCGTTTATTATATTAGTAAGATATTCAACTAGGTAAATTCCAGAATTAAATATTTATTTTTCTCATCACCACCATCGACCTTCGCTCCCTTATTAGGTAGTATTGTTCCCTGTCTCGATCTAATCTCATCCACGCATGACTCACCATATGGGTCTGATGTCGTCACGGCTGGGGTCTGACTATAAAACGGTTATCGGGTAATGGGAGCCACTCAGTCACGGATATATTTCTCTCTCCATTAAAGCATTGCCATATAAAGATAAATAAAATATCGGAATACGATCGATCCGCGAGACACAAGTTCACTATTTTGTCATTATTTTGTACTTACTGCTTCTACAGCACAAAAAAGTCCTATTCAACTGTAAACCAAACTTTTTAAATATAGCACACTCTGCATCTTAATGCCTTCTTAAGATTTTTAAGATTTCAAGTACCAACTAACTCTCTTTGTATAGTAGGTATAATCAAATCTTTGTATTAGTTAATAAAGGGCACAGACCGTAGAATCTGTGGTTAGTGTTATATTCAATTTAAAAAAAAATGCCTTCTTCACGTACCTTCCTCACTATCATCATATTAAATAATGACCCCCAGATCTTTATCTTATTACCAATTTCGTCGTAATGTGATCGAATTGATCGATCCGGCAGACACAAGTTCACTACTTTGCCATAACTTTGTACTATTTAAACACTACAAAAAATTCCGATCTAACTTAAAACGAAAATAAAACAAATTCTGCATCTAAATGCCTCCTCCACATCCACCTTCCTCACTGTTATCACATTAAATAATGACCCCCAGATCTTTATCTTATTACCAATTTCGTAGTAATGTGATCGAATCGATCGATCCGCGAGATACAAGTTCACTATTTTGCCATAACTTTGTACTGTTTGAACAGCACAAAGAAGTCCGATCCAATTCAAAATCGAACATTTTGAATATTGCACATATTCTACATCTAAATGCCTCCTCCTCGTCCACCTTCCTCACTGTCATCACATTAAATAATGACCCCCAGATCCTTATCTTATTACCAATTTCATCGGAATGCGATCGATCCGCGAGACTCGATACAAACGAAGATAATGGCGGGGTATTAGCCACTACAGTGTATATTTAACCGACTAAGGTCCAGTTCACTGTTCAAATTACTCAATCTAGAAATTAGTGCATCCTATGCTTATAAAATAGCATTGTGTTGAGATCACTATGAATAAATCTTTTGGGAATTTTTCACAATTTTTATTACACATCTTTTAATACGGAACGAATATAAAGTACAAATATGTACCCGTATAATTGTTATTGTATAGTTTAGTAAGTTAAATAAGACTCGATAAAAACCGAGATAATGAAGGGATATTAGCCACTACACTGTATATTTGACTGACTTAGGTCCCGTGTTCACTGTTCAAATTACTTAATCTAGAAATTAGTGCATCCTATGTTTATAAAATAGTATTGTGTTGAGATCACTACAGTCCGATCACAGTTTTTTTTACCTCTGTCTATCTGTGATGGTGTGTAAAGACTAGACAGTGACAGAGATATATTATGTCAGAGGTAAAATTACTGTGAACGGACTGTATGCCTAAATCTTTTAGGATATTTTTACAATTTTTATTAGAGTGTGTCTATTTAATACGCAACGAATATAAAATGTAAATACATGGTAAATACTCTAATATTTGTTATTGATAAAACATAATTATGTTATTGATAGAATTACAGGTGATAAATAATATTAATTACAATTAGGCATGTAATTATTAATTTGATAAAAAAGACAATCACTATCCCCATTGTAGGGTTTCGTTTTTAAAATCTCCCGCCAATTGTGCTCGCCAATGGCCAATTGTGTTGTGACCGCGGTGGTAAGAAGAGGAAGCTCTGTTCGTTCGTTTCGCTTTTGAAAATGGTGTGCGCAAAAACAATGTGAAATTGTGATAAATAGAAAAATCTAAAACTAATCACCAAAAACTTCTTTGAAATACTTAAACGTGACATCGAACTATCCAAGGACTTTAAAATTAGTGTTAAATCAAACTATTTTTCAACGTTTTCATCGAGCAACAAGCAGGCACACAACCGACGCATGGTCAGGTTAGTTTTTGGGGAAATTTATGTACTTATTCAAAGTCTATCGCGACACCCATATAAAACTAGAAAATCTGTAACTCATTCTTATGTTCTATCTGTGATAAAATATTTTCTCCCAGCAAAAAAGCAGTCATGCATGTTGACACATTTCATAATAATTTAATTATTCTGTTTAGGACCATGGTTAGAAGTTAGAACTTAGAGAACCCATCAACTTGGCATTTTTTTTTTGGTTTCTTTGAACCCCCATTAGAAACTAGGTTTTAGGCTTCGAGCAAATATCTTGTAGAGAAACTAACCTTTTTGTTAGCTTCTCTACATTCAGACTCTTTCAACGATAACACTGCCAACTTACAATTCTAGTTATAAAATTATTCAAATTATTTTTTACAGGATCAGCGATCCTTGTTTTGTAAAATTCGGGCAGTCTTGAGTGGGAAGTCATCTTGAAGACACCATTTTTTTTTCCTATGAAAGATGTAGTGACTGTGTGATTTTTAAATTGCGTGGACGAGTCCCGTAGTGTAAACGGCATGAGCGTCGGGTATCAGTCAGGGTGAGAGGCTCCGGTCCCTTTGACTTTGTTTACAGGAGGATCTCTTGTTTTGGGGCCACTGACCCCTTACCCTGGAGCACTGGGCTGGCGCTGTCGACGAACCCTGTCGGCTGGTTTGGGCCGGCGCCTGTCGGCCGGTTTGGGCCGGCGCCTCCACCTCAAATGACAGACCAGCACCGGTGTCTTCACGTAGCGCTCACCTAGCGCTACCCTGCTGGCGCCACACTATCGGCGGGTCCAGCTCAGGCTACAGAAAATCCTCGGCCAGCCTCCAGCGTGGTTCTACGAGTGCTACCCTCTCCCTTTTTTGCTAACATTCCAAGGACCCTTTCAAAATTCTTAACTCTGTCTCCGCTTCGGGAAGACATTAATAGACAGTAAGTGCGGTGTGTGATAGTGTAAATAAATGTGTAAATACTAAGGTTAGTTTTCTATTTTAATCTCCTCTCTCCGAACCGTTAGGAATCCTATCCACTAGGCAGGACTCTTTGGTTAGGTTCTCTGAAGTCTCGTAACTTGTGGTGTGGCAACCGGCTCCCCCGCTTGCAACATTACGGGTTCTCTAATCCTCTTTTAACTTGTGGTGCTGCAAACGGCTTCCCCGTTTGTAACATTACAATCTATAGAGTCACAATCGTACAAAAAAGTGTCCGAGCTAAAACCCTGCCCCAAGCTACGTAGTGGGCAGGCTCTTTAGTTAGTCGTAAGGCGTTTGCAAGCCGACTACAACGCCGCGCAATGCTAAAGTGCTCGGTTACAAGCACTAATTAGGTGACACGTCGAGATTCGAGAAAACGAGTCATTGTGCATTATATACTTAATGTAAATATCTAAGTCGGTATGTATGATGGCTCTCGGACGTTTTTTTACTACTTTCACTTAGAGACTGTGGCTCTGTAGATAGTTGCTCGAAGGCTCTAGGTTACCACGACACTATTTTAATAAGCACAATGATTTGCTGTGTTACGGAATGATCTTCCGTACCTAAGTGTATCAAATTATGTCTTGCACTCTAATCTTTCAACGCTTTCCAAATAACTATAAGACCTATCTTATTACTGCTCTTGTTTTGAAAATGGTATCTTTACAGCCGTCCCAGTACTGATGAAATCTAGGTCCATTTATTAATTTTATCACTTGACACCTCGTTCACGTGCCACTTATCGGATACTAAACCTACACGATTTACTCTCAAAATCACATTAATGTCAGCCAGCTTCGGAACCTCTGCTTTGTGTAAAGTGCATTGATAATAATCTGAGCCATTCTCAGGTGAGAGAAAGAGATGTGGATAGGATAACATGAGTGGTGGAAAAGGACGCGTGATCTTGAATAGAAACATCAAAATTTTACAGCGTTTTTATTGCGCTCGCGCCGTTGCGAGTGTTTAGTTGTTTACATGTCGGCGTCCGGTCTGTTTTCGGCTTTTCGGGTGGTACGTAGTATTAGATAAAACCGCTTTTTTGGATGTCTATAAAATGTTTGTTTAATAAATTGAGATATCGCTCTTAATTAACGTGTGATAATATTAGTAAATTGATAATGAATATCTAATAGCAAATATAAAAAATCTATTTCATTTTTAACCGACTTCCAAAAATGTATGTATTTTTTTGTATGTTCATAGATAATTTCGCCAATTGTGGACTAATGGAAAAAATATTTTTAGTTCAAAAGCACCGGACCGGGCTGCTCTTTCACTTTTAGTCAAAATATCTTAAATTAAGTTACAATTTTATGATAATTATTTTTCACAAAAAATAGCAAACCGCCTTCCACCGTGTACAAAATTCAATAATTTCGATCGAATTGTTTACAATATTGTTAATTTTGTAAAAACGGCTAAGCCTTTCTTTAAAATTTAAATGTGGTCCCTCGGGAGTAGGTATTTCCTTTAGAACTTAATAATAATTTTTCGATTGGGTTCACAATTGGCGAATCTATCGATGAACATACAAAAAATACATACAGACAAACATAGAACCTCCTCTTTTTGGAAGTCAGTTAATAGAATAAGTTTGTCATAGTTTCCAATCCTTACATAGTATAAAATAAAGTCGCTATTTTCGTTTGTTTGTTTGTTTGTCTGTATGCTTTAATCTTTAAAACTACGCAACGGATTTTGATGCGGTTTTTTTTAATGGCTAGAGTGATTCAAGAGGAAGGTTTATATGTATAATACACCTGTGCGAAGCCGGGGCGGGTCGTCTAGTAAATATTAAAGAACAAAATGAAATATACTTATTAACGGCTAATCAAAACGCAAACTTTTAGTCTTGGACCGTGAAGTGATTAAATCAAATAAAGATATGAATTTATGTCTGTCTTCTAATCCTATAAGCTCAATGAGGGACAGGATGGATAAATTAAAATGTTAATGTGAACAAAATAAAATACTGAGCAAATAACGCCTCGGGGTCCGAGGTGTGACGAACTGGGAATGCTGAGATGACATTGGGTGGTTTCACATTCGCTCACACCGAGTTTTACTGTGCTTTTATACTAAACTAAGCTAAGGTGTGTAGCTAAGAATAATAGTAAGTTCGTATAGGCCGAGTGGCCAGCCCTGGTGTCAAAGTTGTAAGCCGCCTGAAGGCATCTGACATGGCTAAACGGTTAAATCGACCGGGACCTAATTTAACGCGCCATCCGAGCCACGGTAGCGCTAGGTTTAAATTCCACCCGCGGTCACCCATCCGAAGACTGACCGTGCCAAACGTTGCTTAACTTTGGTGATCGCTGACAAACACCTCGTCAAACTGCGCCATGAATGGCTAAGAATACTTACCGTACTGCAAAAGTATTTTTAGGATTTAGCTAAGCTAAGTAGGTATATTAGTCAACAGTTTTGTTGGTTTACCATGCCATTTATGTGTAAAAGCATTTAACCTATTTTATTTTCATAGGTACCGTTTTTCATCCGTCATTTTAAAAAAAAACATCTTCGATTTTTGGTTAACTTTTGGGTCCTTATTATTTGACAATTAATTAAAATGTTAATGAATAAAATATTGAGCAAATAACTCCTCGAGGTCCGAGGTGTGACAAATTAGGAATGCTGAGCTGACCTTTGGGGTGGTTTCATATTTGCTCACACCGACTTTTATATTTCGGTTGATAGAAATCTTGGACGTTTGGAAGAGAACTCCCTTCTTGCGATAACGCTGTCATTTTAGAGTCCAAACAGAACACATTTCTTGTGAAGAAAATATGTCACTGTAGCCCCAGAATTTTTTTCTTCAAAATATGGCGAAGAAAGAAGGATGTCGGAAGCTCATACATACGAATACCTGTTGTATAACGAATACACTCAGTTTCTCCCAAGTGCATTACTAAAAATGTTATGTTCACCAGAGTAATATATGACGCTTCTAAAACTGTTCTGATATGTACAAGTTCGTTTTTAATGAAGTTAAAATAAGAAAAACCGAAAACAATTTTCAAGCTATATGTAGAATACTTAGGTATATAATTATAGGCCAAAGATTAAGGATTACCAGGTTTGTAATATATAGAGTGCTAAAATGGTGCTAGATATTTAAAGACTTGAAGTCATATCATTTTAGTTAATTTTGCCTCAATGATATTTATATTGATTTTTTTATCAGTGTATCTCATTTTGTTAAAAAAAATGGTTAAGTATCTGTAATATCGGACTACGTTTTGGAGTTCATCGATTTATAAGACATTATCCCGTCAAAAAAGCTCAATGCTTAGGGCCGATATAAAAAGTAAACGAAAACATGAATGATATATCAATCTCGGTATTCATCCATTTCATTCGCAATAGTACAAGAACTGCAACTATAAGATAGGAATATAAGTTAAACAGCTAATCGAACCTCGGCTGCAGCTTACGGATGCAGGCCGCGAATGCAAGTAGCACAAGCATGACACGCAGCCGCTGCCAGTATCCGCAGTCGGGAGTGTTTCCGATGCTGGCTGCACGTGCTGCGACAGGCAGCACGTCGGACTTGTCTAAACAAGTGAACAACACTCGCAGCTGAGGCTCGGTAGCACGTGCTGCCGCAGCCGCAATCGGAATCTTTTTTGCAGAAATTCATACTACTACATAGATAACCAGAGCCCTTACGAGTAGTCCAGGCTTTGCGAAGTTTACTCAAACTTTCGCGTTCGCGTGTGGCTCCATAGATTTTGGTTAGTTCTTCCTCGTTTCTGCTAGGGGCGCTGTACAAAAATGTATAGGGCCATACCGAAACAGCTGTAGTAGGGTTAATCCAGGTTTACACGTAAATTGAATTTACGTGTAAACCTGGATTAACCCCTCAGTTGTGCAGCCACAGCCGGCTTCGTGCAGCTGCTGCAAGTGCTGTTTGTAGCTGTAGCCTGCAGCCGAGATTCGAATAGCACCTTTAAGGATTATTACGAGTAATATCAAAATAATCAGGAATATCTCGGATAACTTCAACTGCAGCTTTTTGTTAGTAGTAAAGTGAGTGAAACCTAAAAATATAAGTATTCTTTCTTTTTGATAATCTTTTAGTATACAAAAATGTATGTTTCTATAAAATATGTAAAAAGACACCTCAGTTCGTAAAATTACTAGTTGAAACAGTTAAAACGAGTTAAGGAAGGATCATGTACCAATTGTTGAAAAAGAAAATAATTATATCAACCCCTCCAAAAAATAGCTAAGTCGAAATACCGAAAACGAAATCTGGCAATACTGAATACATCATCTGATCGACTGAATTTGACATTCTTTTTTTTTTTTGACAGCAACAGTAATAAAATAATGACTTTTTTAAATAATGCGCCCATTTTTGGACAGGCTAAAGCCTTTAAGGTCATACCGCCACTTCTTATGTATGTAATCTATGATGTAAAAACAATAAAAAATCATTGTAATTTTTCTGGTGGTATAATATTAATTTTAATTAGTGATATGAAAACAGCAAAAAACACAACAAAAAGCATCATTTTTAGAAATGATGTTTTGTTTTCTACCTACTTGCAAAATAAAAACGACAGGTCCATTCGCTGCATCCTTCTTTGCTGTTGGGAATGTATTTTGTAGAATAATATTTTCGTAATTTAATTTTATTCGTATTACGTGGTCTCCGTAAGGTCATGGACTAAGCTTCATACACTGCTGAAATATCTCTTTTGTATTAACCCCAAATTGTTTAATAAATGTTTAGCATATTAAATAAAGAATTTTTAAAATCAATATCGAATGCGGCAGTATCCGTTACCCTTTCAATCGTCGTCGTCGTCGTTTCAGCCATAGGACGTCCACTACTGGACATAGGCTTCCTAAATATCTCCAGTAAGACCAGTTAGTAGCGGCTTGCATCCAGCGCGATCCTACGGTCGAGGTCATCCGTCCACTTTATGGACACCTACGCTGCGCTTGCTGGTACGCGGTCTCCAATCGAGAACTTTTTGACTGTGCCCTGCCCACTACCACTTTAACTTGCCAATCCGCTGGGCCCTTTCAATGGTTCATAGTTGTTTTACTCGCTCGTTAATACGATACCATAAATTCGACATCTTGTGGTAAGCACTGCTGGTGTAGTGGTATCATGCAAGATTCCCATTCTTGCGACCCGGGTTCGATTCCCGGGCAGTGCAGTTTTTTTTTGCTAAAGCCAATCGCAACTTGATTTGAATCACTTCACTTGTACCTGGTTTTTAGGGTTCCGTACCCAAAGGGTAAAAACGGGACCCTATTACTAAGACTTCGATGTCCGTCTGTCTGTCTGTCTATCTGTCACCGGGCTGTATCTCATAAACCATGATAGCTAGGCAGCTGAAATTTTCACAGATTATGTATTTCTGTTGCCGCTATAACAACAAATACTAAAAACTGAATAATATAAATATTTAATGGGGGGCTCCCATACAACAAACGTGATTTTAAGGAGTTTTTTTGCTCGCTGTTAATAACGGCAAGAGTAATGGAACTCCCATACGGTACGGAACCCTTCGTGCGCGAGTCCGACTCGCACTTGGCCGATTTTATTAAATTACTAACGAATCTTTATTGAATATTATAAATATTAACTACCTATATTGCATTTTTTTTCCAGAACAAGCTAAGCTAACAGCAGATTATTCATAAGAATCTAAAATAAAAAATATTTACCTATCTACCCATTTTTCTTCAGCTTGAGAAAATTGTGGATGATGTTAGTAGCTCATTTGCAGCTCAAATTTCAACGCACCTCACATTCAGCTTCTTGAGTCAACGATCCAGAATAATGGATTTTTCTTTTTTCTTCGCAAAGATAGTAATACGTACATCAACACCCACAGTGATGGAGTGTGGTGGATATTGCCCAAAACCTTTTCTAGGGTAATTTGATGTCTAGCTGTGGATTAAACAACCCTGCGTAGTTCAGTATTCGAAGGTATCTATGGTACCTAGCGCATGGTACCTACCTACGTACCTAACTAGTTGCAAAGCTAAAGTCATCACCGTCGTTATGCCATCGTGTTCTTTTGTTATCAAATGGTCATCAGGTCATCACTGAGTTTCGTTTGACAAGGTACTATCTCATACGCTATAACTACAGAATAGGAACTACATACTTAATACAAAGTTATTCAGAAAGGGTGTATTACGTGGTGAACTTAACCGAAAGAAAATGAGTCAGATTTATCAGAGCAACCCGAATCCGAAAACAAAAAATCAGCTGTTTCATACCAAATCGCAACTCGGTATCGACAAAACAAACGTACAGCTGATATTTTTTTCTCAAATTCCAGTTTAGCCCCATAGTAAAGGTTCATAATGATGGTCTTAGTCAGCTTTTTCCAGCTTAGTAAGTACGGCGCAAGCAGATAACTCTGTATTGTTAGCGCTCGATTGAATGTAAGCAAAGATAAGTACTTATTGTAAGAATGTAAGTACTTTGTAAGGCAGTCGCAAGTAATCCAGCTGCTAGGTACCCATTCTGTATAGTCCGGGAGCTAATCGCAAAAAAAAATCAAGTACCTAGGTACTTTTTAAACGCTGAAGTTTTGGTACTACGTTACATAGAATAATTAAAAATAAGTTTATCAGCAGTCAGTCACCTGAAACCTGTAACATGACTGTCAGTCAAGCTTCAAAGTGGTGGATCATGCAACTACTTTCTATAATCCGAAACAAAATGAACATTTGGTATTGTCAATCCAAAAAAAAGTTTATCAGACATCATCATCAGTGAGTGAACCTTTACAGATATGCATTACTATTTGGCTGCGCGGAAATATAATGTGCGCAAATATAAACTAATCCTGTTCATTTCATTTTTCATTTCATCGTTTGTGGTAAGGCGGCGAGTTATTTACCTTTTTTACGAATTCAAATGGGTCCCCATACCAAACGCTAAGAACTCAGCTGACTGACTCCAGGGTATTTTTTTTCCCAGCCTATTGTTGTAAACCACCATGGTAACGTCATACAAAATATTCAATTTTTAGAAAGTAGGTACTTGCATTTTTGCGCTCACCTCCCGTGCTATATAGAACTTGAAACATCTGGGTAAATACCTACACACTATTAGCCAATGCTGTTACCATTATTCATTATCATCACTAGGCATTCGAGTCATGCAGACCGCTGCCTACTGTCAATCACTCCCGTCACTTAGTATCTGAGTCATCGAGTCATCCGAGTAGATATAATCGCGAATTCACTTAATTTGTCCCATTCCCATGCCTACAGGCATGTTAGCAATGTTAGCCCTCGCCTTAAAGAATAATGACATTATACCCAGATGTTTCAAGTGCGAAATATATTTATCTAGAATATTTATTTATATATGTCACGTTGGTGCGAAGTCCTTGTGTTTACACTTGCTATTTAATCTAGCACTAATATAGCATGTATTTTCTCTAGTAAGTGATTTTTTTGTAATTTTTTGAGAGAATAAATATCTTAAACCAGAAATACTCGTAGGTAGCAGCTGAACAACTTGTTTGCGACCTTATGAGTTCTTAATGAGCTCTACCGTGGCTCCGATGACATGTTAAATTGTAGGTTTCGGTTGTTCTAACAGTTAAGTCATGTCAGAGCCCTTCAGGTGGCTTAAAAACTCTGATAACAGGACTAGCTAGGACCTTTCTTACAAGCTTTTATTTAGTTCCACCTGTCCCGTTGTCTGTCGTTCTGTAAACAGATCTTGTAAGTTAAATTTTATCCAATTCCCGGTTTCGAACTGAGCAGAAATTTTGCACACATATGTAAATCAATCGCGTGACAATGCAATATTATGATGACATGGTGCTGATCTGATGATGGAGCTGGAAGGTGGCCAAAGGAACTTAGCAATGAAACGACACAACCTCATCGAGTTTGGGTTCATTTTAATAGTATTGGCGAGTAGTTTGTCTTTCAATGGTAACCACGGTCTGATGATGGAGCTGAAAGGTGGTCATAGGAACTCTGTAATGAAACGACGCAACCATATCGAGTTTCGGCTCGTTTGATTCGTCTTGGAGAGTACTTGTTCAGTAAAAGCTCGTTTAAAAAAAAAGGATTTTTAAATGTAATACTTGTTACCCAGGGAAAATCCTTTATGGATACCACTCCACCCCGGGAGAGGCAGGATGGTTATGTGGGAATCCCACCTTGAGACAGTGTACACACTAAAAACCCTGGGGTGTTCTGCGCATCTTAGTCGGTATTGTGGGAACGCTTGCGCACACTTCCGGCCTATACGAACTTACTTAGTAGGTACCTACCTATTTACTCGTATTGATGATGATGATACATAATTATTATCACTAGGCATTCGAGTCACGTAGCCGCGGCCTGCTGTCAATCACTTAGTATCTGAGTCATCGAGTCATCGCGAGCAGATATGTTCGCGAATTCACTTAATTTGTCCCATTCCCATGCCTACAGGCATGCTAGCAATGTTAGCCCTCACCTTGGTTCCTTAGTCTGGTTCTCACAATACCTACCGCGTTCGCACCACTCAAGAATGTCAAGCGCTTTGTTGGGAATCGGGAACCGTGACACAGGAATGGTCTCTGACTTATATTTTAGAATTTTTAGATTATTGGAAAAAAATGGGAAAAAACATCATCTGTCTATTTCAGTTCAGTGGTTGCCTGGTAGAGATCGCTGTCAGCGATAAGGCCGTCATTTGTGACACTAATTTAAGATAAGTATATAATTTGTACCTTCTGTTGTAGCTATAGGTATTAATATTAGTGCACACATTACTCGTACAGTTAAATCTACCTATCTATGAGTATCTTTCAAAGTGTGATGTCACGCGGATATTTAACGGGCTATATCTTCAATTTTTTTTGTTTAATTGATACTTTTTTAAAATACAAGCTATTGAGATCCTGGATATCATGTAGCAGCAAAGTGCTAGCTAAGACAAGTAAAACGAGCCCAAACACGATGGGTCTATCTTGTTCAATACAGGAGTTCCTATGGCCACCTTTCGACTCCATCATCAGATCAGCTCCATAGTACCATATTATTGCATTGTCACGCGATATACATATGCGTGCAAAATTTCAGCTCAATGAGAAACCGGGAAGTTGGTCAAATTTAACTTGCAAGATTCCGCCCGAACTTACATACATACATACATATGTATCTTCATCTATTGCAAGTTAAATAAAAGAATGTGAAAACACAACTGTCACGGCGTCCAATTTATTTTGATAATCTCACTGACGAACTTTGTAGAGTTTTTTAGTTGTCTAGCCAATTGCATCAAAACTTTCCATTTCTGACCATAACTTAACCAAATCTAATCATCCAAAAAAATTCCTACATCCTTCAGATCCGTTCTTCCCCGAATCGTACGTCATTCAATGAGCTATTATAGAGGAAAACGTGAATCACCCCTAATTGAGCTTTTTACTGAAATGATTCAGCCTGCAATATAATGAAGAGGCCATGATTTGGGAAAACCACGTGGACTACCGAGAAGCTGACAGTTGTCGTGATTCATTGTACAAGAGGCTGGAAGGAAGTTGTGAAATGCAGTAATCAGAATATACAGGGTTACTTCTAATCAATTAGAATCCTTTTAGGGGCTTATTCTGTACATCAAAACTAACAACTTTTGTTCTGTGACTTTTGTCAAAACTCGAAAAAATATTTTGTTGTTCCATAGAAAAATATCGTCCACCCGCGACAAATTGTATGGAACAGCTGATTTTTTTTTTGAGTTCTGACAAAAGTGGCAAAACAAAAGTTGTTAGTTTTGATGTACAGAATAAGCCCCTAAAAGAAATAATCCTGTATATTCATCATCAACTTTTTGAGTTTATCCCTATATGTGTGGTTGGCACGTTTCCTTTCGCTACTTCACGATTTCATACGTCATCTCAGCAACATCAACATCAACTACTCAACTCATCAACTACTTGCTATCACATTTTATCATTTTTTTACACAATTCATCCATACTTGTAAGTAAATTATTACAAGATTGATATAAAACATTAATAATTTCAAGATTTATCTATGGCTGTGCGCGAAATGTTCCCAGTCGTACAAACATTCAGGATTAATTAAAGAGGTCACACAATCATATCCTTCGACAATGTAGATATCTCTTATATTTCCATCTAGCGACCCGCCCCGGCTTCGCACAGGTGTATTATACATATAAACCTTCCTCTTGAATCACTCTATCTATTAAAAAAAACCGCATCAAAATCCGTTGCGTGGTTTTAAAGATCTAAGCAAATATAGGGACAGACAGACAGCGGGAAGCGACTGTTTTATACTATGAAGGTAGTGATAGGAAAGTTCGTATGGGCCGGGTGGCTCTGGTGTCAGAGTTTTTAAACCACTTGAAGGCCGCTGACATAGATAAACAATTAATACAACCGGAGCCTACAATTTAACGCGATATCAGAGCGACGGTAGCGCTCAGTTGTAAATGCCACTCGCATCACCCATCTGAAGACTAACCGTGCCGAACGTTACTTAACTTTGGTGACTATCCAAAAGGATTACTTACTAGTGAAGATGGCATAATTTGTAGAATGTCGGCATGTTAAACATCTACATGGTAACTATGTCTTCAGTGGCAAAACGACGTACCTACTCGTACTTACTTGTAAAATATCCTAAATGTAAACGTTTTTTGCTCCATATTAATAACGGCAACAGGTAGACGCTTTAAATTGAGCTAAGGGGGTTTCGATAGGGTACGGAACCCTTCGTGCGACAGTCTAACTCGCACTTGGCCAATTATTTTCTCTTATGAATTTAAAAAATTACCAGTGCTAAGCGGTTCGCATTCAATTTGTTCTTAGGACCTTCATTAGACCGTTAGCAAGTGAATAATATTAAGTTTTCCTTTCACTTTCATGAAAAGCAAGTTAAAACGTAACCTGTACCTAAATAGTTTACAGCGCAATCCGCCGGTCAGCCGCCATTGTTCGAGTTTAAACACAACTAATTAACTAACTCATTTCACCGCGAACTGGCGATACAATAACCTAAGTTATTGCGGAATCACTGTTCCCTCTGTTATGGGGACTTAAACGCGCTTGTAGGTTGCGCGAGACCGAAACATGTGGATAATCCTGTAAATCTTTTTATCTACACTAATGTTGTAACATTCTACTTGTGTTTCCAATACTTGACTTATAATGACTACTGTTATAGCGCAGACAACAAAACACTCAATTTAAGCAATTTCACATGATGTTATAATATCCACATCGATATCGTAAAATCTCATTATAACATCGCGCGCTCGCTCCTGATTGGCCCTGCGCGCGCAGCTGCGCTCTCATTGGTTAGATTTGAATGGCGCCAAGTTCACTGTGACACTACACGTACGCGTGAATTTAATGTTTCGCAATATGTATTTTTTTTTTATTAGTGAAGATAAAGTAGTGTATGCAACTGCATATAACACGGGTATTAAAACACGAGTGTGAGTTTATGAAACGAGCGCAGCGAGTTTCATAATAGTAACGAGTGACAGTTCATTATATGACAGTTGCATAAACTACTATTTTTTAGAGTAGGTATAACACACGTGTTAAGTACATTCTAATTAAAAATGTGCAAAAACCACGCTATTATAGTTTCTATAATCGAACCCTAAAAATAATCAGTATGCCTGTGAAAAAATTTTACGTAACCCGTTAGTACGAGTAAGCGTCGCGTAATTATGTATGGCAAAATTAATAATGATTCAATCGCCATTAATTTTGTTGCTAACTACTCTAGTATGTTTGGTGTGGTTTTTAGTATGCTATATCCTGTAGTACTGGTGTACTACAAAGTGTAAAGTGGTCTTTACCATAGCTTGACTGCTGTTATTGACTGTACTAGCCGATAATAGCCGACGATGTTCGATTAGGACATATCCACCACGCTAGCCCAGTCCAAGTTGGTGGATTCACATACGTATGTGGTGGATTTACATACGTGTGTACGTCGAATTTCTTCTACCGACGTCTGGAAGTTGTCCCACAATATGTATTTGCATTCACCGTTACAAAATGCTTACAAGAGTACTTAAAATTATGTCCTAGGCATACCTACCGCTATGAACAAATTTTAGCCATTTACTGTAAGAAATATTCTAAATTTCTAAAGGATAAGTATTGAAAACCACATTGCAATATGTTGTGTAGTTCAGAAGATCTAAGCGAATACACAAACAGGTATACACAAAAAGGTGACTTTGCTTTATAATAAACTAGCGACCCGCCCCGGCTTCGCACAGGTTTATAATACATATAAGCCTTCCTCTTGAATCCCTCTATCTATTAAAAAAAAACCGCATCAAAATCCGTTGTGTAGTTTTAAAGATATAAGCATACATGGGGACTTGGGGACAGCGGAAGCGACTTTGTTTTATACTATGTAGTGATGTAGTTAAATACAAAGTGAACTTTGACTCTAAAATAAAATCAATGTCTGTATTAAATATGTTTGGCACACACAATACATTATGTCATTATACCTTCTTAAAAATGAAGTCATTAATTTCTTACAAACTTATTCAGAAGTCCACACAATTATTTCACAGCACACGAACAATAACTCGTAAATATTTATCACGCGTTGTAAATGAGCGTTTTTCAAGGGGCACTAATTATTTTCACAATCGGACCCGCGCCTAACAATTCATTTGAGGTCTGATCCGAAATTTACAATCAGTGTGCCACCGCCTCATAATGGTCATTAGCTTTTAAAAGTTCTTCACTAATTATGTATTTTGGATTAAGGACATTTGGTGTTGGACGAATGGAAAACTTTCGAAGGTGTGAGTGTGAGTCACTTTGGTTGAAGTTTTTATTTGAAATTTAGGTAGGACTAGGTTTTGCCCACGGCTTCTCCCGCTTGATATTTCGATTAATTATTGTACTATCCCATAGGAGCATATTATTTTTTCGGGATAAAAAGTAACCTATGTCACTTTCCGTCATTCAAACGATGTCTATTCCAAAAATCAAGTCAATCCGATGGCCGTTGCTTGGTGAAAGAGGAACAAACCAATAAATGAAACAAATACACTTTCGGATTTATAATATTTTAAGGATTTCCGCGATTCGAAATACAAATTATATTTTTTTTTTTTTGGCGCCACATATTTAATAGGTTTTTTATAGCACCTAAATAATTTAATACTACTAACTAGCTACGATTCAAAATTAGCCCTGAAACACAAGTTTTGAAAATAACATACTTGAACAAACTTATCGAAAGTTAGGCATTAAGTAAGGACAATAATGTAAAATGAGATTAGGTATTTCATAATATTGTAATTTTTTCCCTATTTCATTTGAAATGACAAATCATATTTATCAATGATAGACAGCCCTAGGTGCCTACTAGTAACTGCATTCACGTATATGTGTGTGCGTTTATAACACAGGCGTTTTTTAATGAAACTCCGAAATCTGCGTATTTTCCTTGATTGACAATTCGCTACACTCTAACGGTAGTTTGCAAACAAAACATTTCCGTTCCGTAAATATTCCGTTAAGATCAATAATGCAATTGAATTCTCATACATCATATGTTCACAATATTTGAATTTAGCAAGGGCAAAGCATAATTAAAATCACAGGAAGTTCAATAAATGTATTGCTGATAAACAAAAACGAGTAACTAAATGAAAAACAATTCTTTTCATCGAATAAAAAACTAGAGACGTGCTCCTATCGATGAACTGTCGATCGATATCCGCGTCCTTTCTCGATGCGTCATTAAAAGTCACAATTCATTAAAATTATCGTCAAGCTCGTGATTTCAATAGGGATGTCGACTGGTATTGCGAGACGTATCGACATCGAAACATCTCAGATCACTATCGATACGCTTAGAGTTGCCAGTCACTACTTACCTTAGAACTTGATTAATTTGATCGCAATGTAACAATTTCATTAGTTCGGCAAATACATATCTTTATCCAGTTCTCGCAAAATTGAAATCATTTTAGATTTACAAAAGAAATGTCATTTTATCTTAATCTCAAGAAATGAAAAAGACGATGCTTAGAAACGGTTTTTTCTTCTCTTCATATACATTTAAGATCATTTTTTCGACTGTATTTCTTGATTGTTTTTTGCTCTGGAAAATGTATAGATAATTAACAAAACTAAGCTCCATAACTTCAACTTACAAACATACACTGAATAAACTTATCATCATTGAAGTGAAACTTCTAATGCGACTTCCAACAAGGTTGCGTTAAACGTTTAACTCTACCATGGAGGGGGTATAAAAGCACTGTTGCGTCAGAGTTTCACTTCTTCCGCGCGGAGGGACTCCATTTGCACGTTTTTTTTCTTGGTCAGTCGGCTAACAAACAACTATTACTCAATAAATAGACCTAAAAAGGAGAAAGATGAAAACTGGCCACACTCGATACATTCCTGCACAGTCACTTGACTGGGGTGGCATCACGTCATTGTGTTACAGCTATCTAGTACCATATTAAGCGTCTAATGTATGGAATTTAATTTCTATAACCCACACAGATACGTAAAGACAGGTTCTGGACTGCCCATAATGGTGTATAAGACGTTTTATTCATTCTGACTTCTCATGACATTGCTCGTAAGTTGAAAGCTAATCAAAATGTTTTAATCGATGACGCGATAACATTAGTGATGCGCTTTTTGTGACGATCGTCTGTTTTTATGTCGATGAACTGTATTTATTTTACAGTAAGACAGTTTCTTGATGAATTAAACAATAATGTTTTCCGTGATCTGATTTGATAAGAACTAGTTAAAAGAACTATAAAATTGTAATCTTTTAATTACTTTTTCAAGACAACTTATTTTTACTATCGATAATAATGTAGTAATAGTATGTCGTTAATTTTCTAAATGTTTAAATAATTTATCATTTGATCTAAGCAAATGGAATATAATTATTAAAATGTTTTAATAGATTTTGATAAATATTAACAAACCAGTTTATATTTATTTCGTAAGTAGTGAATTAAATTTATTTACGTTATTAGTTACCTAATTGCACTGTTTGGAAGTCAGATTAAAATCACTGAACTTTACAGCATGTTTTATGTAGTAGTTATAAATACGCAATTAATCTATCACAACTCTTAACTTAGCAGGTAACAGGTTCACTTAACTTTAAGTACATAATTTCCCATTGCAAAATATCGAGTAATCAAATATCGATTAAGTTTAACATGTTCTTTGACCCCATCACTAAAGGTGAATGAATTCTTTGCATTACTTAATTGATTTGTTAGATATTTCTCGTTGAGTGAGCCATCTTTAATTGAGATTCTAAAACATATCGTTTATGTTGCAGCGAGACCACCTAAATTGATTTTTATTTGTAAAAAATATTACCTTTATCTATTAGAAAATTAGTTTTCGTTTGTAAAGACAATTTTGTGGGCAGTAAAGTGTTATGTTAATGTTATTGGTGGCAACTTGGCACACATTTTGGAAAAGCTTTTATCAATTAGTACAGAAGCATTTTACATGTTTATGATTCTGTCGATTCACGATATATATTTTTAGTAGCAAATGGTTATTGCTAAGTAGGAATTCCACTTACAAAATTGTGTTTTTGATGCATAAGTAGATAATTTTACTGATAGAAAGTTGTTGGTTTAATACTTTACATTTTAGTATACACAAAGTGGTCAATCAAATCGTCGTGTTGTTTAACTTTCATTTGAAAAAAACATGTTCTTTATAATTTAACGAATGGTATAATACAGTTACTATTACTTTTACCGAAATGTAATTTTATAGTTTTTTACCAATGTAATGGAGGGGTCGTGTCCTGTTGTTGTTCAGTTTTGTTTTATACTAATAATAACAATAGTAGTTACAGGAAAAAAAAGACCGGTTGACAAAAAAAAAAACAAGAAAAAAACGTAATCAATTTTTATCTCGAACATTTTTCCAATGCTTTTTTCAAATTATCCCATGATATTTTATGTTGACATCCCTATTCCCGTCCATTTCGTGATCCAGTTGGTCGAGTCAAGAGTCAAATACCGAAACACAGAAATGATTTTAAGTGAAGTGGGCCCCGGTGCCCTTAGCAGGTTGTTTGCGCCCGAGTGTTATTTCTTTACGTTCTAGAGAGGGCTAAGGGCCTCTCTATGAGAAGTGCCCAGTGTTTGCTTTGTATCGGATAGGTGCTTATACGTGAGTGTATAATAAGCGGGATCTATCGATATTCGATATTTTAAACGCTGTGTTCTAATCGGGTAACTTTTTCTTTCAGGTATGTTTTGAGACTATTTTTATCAGTATATGTATATCCGTCTCACAAAAGATCGTCTTAGAACTCCGTTTAAGATTGAAATAGTTGTATCAAATAATATTTAACGCGTGGTTAATTTTTTTGTTGTAAGACGGTTAATGTTTAATAATACATAGAGGCTTTTTTATGTATTTCACTGGTTCCAATATGGACGAGGTCGGCACAGGACTGGGATGGCCTACAAAGAAAGAGGCTTTTATGAGACCAATGCTCAACAGTTGGTGATTACGGTCTGAAAATAATGATGATGTTGTTATTTTTAGGGTTCCGTAGTAAAACGAGGAACCCTTATATCTTCGTTGTGTCCGTCCTTCCGTCCGTCCGTCCCATCAATACAAAGCCTTATAACTTCCACATTTATCAACTAAATTGCATGAAAATTTGATATTATGATAGTTTAAATATAGATCTCAATTTTAAATACTTGAAAAAAATCAAAACTGTGAACTTATGGGGTAGCACATGTAAAGTGGGGATGAACATTTTTTTTCAACCTCACCCCTTCATGTGCGGTATCGTCGAGTAGGGTTTCTAAAATGAATAAAAGGTTTCCTAAACAATTTTTTGTCACATGTACCATTGGTGAGATATAGGTCGACAAAGTTGAAAAATCGGCCAAGTGCGAGTCAGACTCGCGCACGGAGGGTTCCGTACCGTATGGGAGCCCCATTCCTTTTGCCGTTATTAATAGCGAGCAAAAAAACTCTTAAAAATCACAAATTTATAAAAAAAAACAAATATATATTTTATTCTGTTTTTATTTGTTGTTATAGCGGCTACAGAAATACATCATCAGTGAAAATTTCAGCTGCCTAATTTTCACAGATGATGTATTTCCGTTGCAGCTATAACAACAAATACTAAAAACGGAATAAAATAAAAATTTAAGGGGGGCTCCCATACAACAAACGTGACTTTTAGAAGTTTTTTGCTCGATATTAATAACGGCAAGATGAAATGGGCTCCCATACGGTACAGAACCCTTCGCGCGCGAGTCCGACTCGCACTTGGCCGATTTTTCTGTAGTAGCAGCCTAAGTATGTTGTTTTATTTTATTTTGTTGTAGTTATTAAATCACTTGCCCATTAAAATAAAAGCTAGTGCCAAAGCACTTTGTTTTGCAAGTTTATAGGTATATTATGTTATTTTACGATTAAAATCCTGCAAATCATAAATAAACCCAAACAAAAAACGAAAAATTTTGTTCAAGCAATTATCGTCATTTTCTAATCTATCATTTTGTAGTTTCAATCTCTAGCGGATACAGTACAGGTCGAGGCATATAAGTTTAGCGCTGAACGAAGAGTGGAGGGGATGACTGCGCATGGGTTTAGTATGGCGGTCACCATGCGCAGCCATTCCTTCCACACTACCCTCAGCGCTAAACTTACGTGCCGCTATCTGTATTTTGCTTGTAGTATCAAAAACTCGCTGAAAACATTCCGCACTGATAAAGATTACTCTTAAGTACACACTCACTCTAAGTAGAAAGTAGAGAGTGAGTTCTCCCTCCAAAAGCTTTTGAAAAAGACGTCTAAACAGAACTTGTTACATTCATCTAACAACTTAATAGCGGCATCCGAATGCGAATGGTCCAATTATGTAAATACGATGCTAATTACCACTGGGGCTAGACAGTAACGGTATAAGACGTGGACGGTAGGCGTTGTCGTAATTTGCTGGTTAAGTGACACAAACCTCTGCTCACTTTCACTGTGAGGCCTTTCGTCATAGAATTGAAATCATCATCGTGATATTAGCTGTAGGACGTGTACGGTGTGTGTGCATAAATAAACCTCCTGGATTGATTTCCAATCGGAAATGAGGAGATCCGTAGACGTGCAGTGACTGTCTGACTGACATGATGTAGCCCAGAGTTTTAAAGTGGCGGTAGATAGGGTTCTTAGTTCGTAAAACGGATGGCCGATGGGATCGAATAGTTCTCGAATTAAGATCACGTACCAGCAAGCACAGCGTAGGATATCTACTGAAATGCTGGACTGATGATCAAATCAAGACCCCAAAAACGCGCTGGATCCAGGTCGCTTCCAACTATGTAATTAATGCTGCTATAATTATTTAATTAATACCCGAGACAGACGGAACGAAAAAAAAAGGTTGAGGAAAGGCGTTGTCGTAATTTGCTGCTTTCAATGTGGGGCCCTTCTCCATAGAATTGGAATCATCATTATTCCGGCAAGTTCAGCGTAGTACTGACAAGGATGCGCTGGATGTAAACCGCTTCCAACTAATGTCTGACATAATTCACTCCTAGAATAGATCTTTTGACTGGATTTCTATTAAGACTAGTTGAGAAACGCTTGCATTCAGGCTTGCATTCAACGAATGGTTTTTAATTTGTAGCTGATACATCATCGTCGTAAAGGTTGAGCGCCTAATAGACTGAAGCCTTCCTTAGTGGCACTGGATGATATCTATTGATATTTTGATTAGGTATCATTCCTCTTAGTGGATGGATGTGCATATGTTGATCGATGACCTTGGACTGAAGAAAGTAGTAGAGAACGTATGCTCTCCTGGTACATATTTGTAATTGATACGCAATTTCTATTTTATTTATTGATTGACTCTGAAACTCAATATCTTCATGAATATAAAGAGTTTGTAGTTTTGTACTTACAACTAACTTTAATATTCCGTATTAAATAACAAAATACACAAATAAAATCAATAATATTTGATTTTTATTCGAAACAGAAAATCCCAACTACAAATGATAATAGCAGATTTTTCTTTTTAATGTAGCCAACTTTGCGCAAACTTTTCTTGGCCGACACATCCGAAAAATAACAGACATGTCTAGCCCAATAAGAAACAGAGCTTTAATCATCACCCCATTTAGTTTTCCTGTTCTACTTCCAATTCACAAATTAGTTAACAAAACAAAAGCCAAAATTGTTTATAGATTCATCAAAAGAGCTTAGAGAATAGAGATATCAGTTTGATGCTTCCCGCTTGTCGAGCTATCAACTTCAAAGAGGTACTCAGTTTTAGGTAAAATATTACATTTTCCCATCGCAGTTCAAAGGTTTAGTGCGTTGTTTGGTTTGAGTCTGAGACAGAGCAGCTGATTTCTTAGAGACGGACGTGATCGCGATTTTCGGAATCAGTTTTATTTGTCGGTCAATGGTAAGAACGTTTTGAGAGACGCTTTAATTTCTTCGTGCTGATGTTTTTTCAGTTAGGAAACTCATATTGTTTTGTCCATTTGGCTGTAAGTAAAAACTTGCTTGTTAGTAGACTTCACGCGGAGTCATATCATCTCTGTGTCTGGGTGTCATATCTGTGTCTGGGTGTTAATTAGATACTATCTATATAAGTATGTATTTAAAATATGTATAATTATGTAGTATATCAGTCTCTGGCAGCCATATCACAAGCTATGCTTAGTTTGGGGTCAGAGACCGTGTATAAGATGTCCCCTAATATTTATTATTTATTTATTTATTTAAATTAGGATAAGTACTTTATTTATGCATACAAACCTTTCAAAATAAACTTTAAAAACCTTGTTAATTCGCCATTTCGTACAAAGTTTCGCTGAAGATACTACCTAACCTAACCTAACCTAACCTTTTTGTAGTTCAGGTTTCATTTGGCAACTAGTTACCTACAAAGAGGAAAAACTGTTCTTGGCAACCAGTTGCTAACATTGCTTGCGTACTCGGCCGAAAGCAATTTTTCATTAGGGACCATTTACATAAACGGATATTTTATCGCAAAAAAATGGCAAAACCGCCTTCTTTCGCGTAAAAAATAATTCGAATATTTCGCTCGAATTGTTTACATTATTGTTGATTTTTCAAAAACGGCACAGCCGATTTTTTAAATTTTAATGGGACCACCTTGGGAGTATATCTAAAATTATTATTTCTAACAAAAAAATATTTTTTCGATTCGGTTCACAATTGGCAGAATTATCGATAACATAAACAAAAAAAAGGAAGTCCTTTTTGGAAGTCGTTTAAATATACGCTTATATTTACCATACCCTACGACAGGTGCCATAACATATACATTTTAGAAATAATTAAAATATTACGAACGTTGGTTGAAAAGTAACAATATTGCATACTCACTCACAACTTTTGAAACGTATTATGCAAGATGAACAAGATTTCAATAAACTTCTAAGTTGTTAAAAAAGCTAACATCTTACTTAGCTGTTTTTAAAACCTCTACAACTAAAGCTCTCTCGCTCTACCTTTGTGTTGCAAGCGAATAAAAGTACAGTCGCTCTCACAAGCAGTTTAATAATGTGCGCAAAGCAATAAATACAGAATTGTTTATAATTAAGAGCTCTTCTTACTTTAATGGCGTAATAAAAGGCGCAAATTGCTATACGATTGTTTTTCCAGAGTAAACTTGCTCAATGCGCTTATGAGATCATAAATAACAATTCCTTCAATGTTATAAACTCATAAAGTAGAAGAAAAGTAAATTATCTCTGATTTTTAAGCAAAGCTTAATCGAAGAGAGCTTTGTTTTCAACTTTTTCAACTTGCAGATGAAGTATGCGTTATACCTACTTCGTTTTTCAGCTGTTCTCTGGTTTTCCGTCCATCTACACTCACTCTTTACCAGATAGTTTGTTACTTTTTTTTCTTTAATATCAGCGCTCCAATGAGCACATAAGAATAAGACATAATTATGTAATATCAATTAAGTAAGTAAGTTCGTATAGGCCGGGTGGCTAGCCCTGGTGTCAGAGTTTTTTAGGCCGCCTGAAGGCCTCTGACATGGCTAAACGGTTAAAACAACCGGGCCTACAATTTAACGTGTCATCCGAGCCAAGGTAGCGCTCAGTTGGAAAATGCCGAAATTAAGCAACGTTCCGCACGGTCAGTACTTGGATGGGTGACCGCGGGTAATATCAATTGAGTTTGCTTAACACAAGTATAGTTTTAATACCCACTGCTTTAGTACTCTTGGTGGTAGTGATGTATTTACAGGTTTTCAGCAAGAGATCTGTGCCGAAATGTCGAGAATGCTTATTGCGTTCGAAAACTTTGCAACTCTTGTAAATATTAAATATATTTTCTCACACATGGTACTGCACTTTGATACACATGTATGAGTAAGCAGCATGTCATATCACGAAGACGGTAGCGACGGAGTGAGACGCCAGGTGTAGTACCGAGTGTTTGTTTAACACAATTATAGTTTCGCACGTGCTGGCTAATAATAGATGAACGCGCTGTCCATCACGGAGTAGCCAATCCAGCCATGTCTGGTTCGATTTACCTTTGCCCTGCTTCGGAACAGCTGGCTAGAGCTACAGTTTGTATGGGAGCTTTTAAAAGGTCTCGTATATGGAGTTTTTTTAGTTAATAAAACAACATTTGCAGCATCTCTTCAGTGCGTCTGTGCGCCTGGTTAAGTTGGTTTGCTTCAGTGACGATTTTGAACATTTCTGTTACTTAAGTATGAAAGTTATGTGTAAATTTAATCTTTTTCGGTGTCAAATACAAAGTGAAAAAAAATCCTATATTGTAAAAGTTCTTGTTTTGATTAATCGGTGAATTATTTTTAATAAGTCAAGAATATAAGTTATATTTGCACACTTATTCGTCTACAATAAATACTTATGGAGTAGATATAAAAATAGTTCTGAAGGAAGAATAATCCCTTTGATAGGACACTGTAGGGTGAAAATAATAGTACAGTTTTACATACACAAAAGTTTTAAACTTTACAGTGGTGTTGTATTGATATTGGTAGAGCTGTAAAATTTGACTGTACCCATACCAAAATGCCTATTTATGTAAATATGAGCAACTCGTTACCGGCATGTACCTATGTTTTAAAGTACGTGTTAATTATTTTTTATATCAATATTTGCAAAGTAATCAGAAAAGGTAGTAAAAACGTGATTGTGTCTCATCGTTGTAAGTTATTTCTGTAACCTAAGAAAATTTATAAAACTTCAGCATAAGTAGATCTCTCACACACAAAGATTGACCTACACAACTTCGTGCAGAAAAACAAATACCCATTAAATAAAAACATGCACTTAAGTTCATAAATAAGAATCGCAGCGATAAAACAGGATTATTACAAGCTCGTACATTAATTAATCGAGCAATATCCATAATTCATCGAGTCGCCCACACGCGTTTAATGTAACAAATCGTATCCCCACTCGCATAGCTAATCACGCGAAGCCTAATCTGCTAAAATCTTAGCCAAAATAGCGCGAAAATCGTTTTGCGCTGCGCTTGCGGCGGGGTGCGCACAGGTGAGCGTCAGTCTGTGCCGCGATCTCCCACCGACAGGGATCCACGCTCGACACGCCGCGAAATTCGGTACTCTTTTCAAAATCGAACGTTTTCGAACAGAAAAATTTAAAATAAAACAGTCATATTCGAATATGGAATGTTATTTTCGTGTGTCGACATTTTTAGGGTGGTTATAGGCATGGACAAGGTGTGGGGAGAGTGATGTCTGAGAGATGCGGCCGGTTGTCATCGCCGCGTGCCTGCTGCTGCTAGCGCCCATCACCGACTCCTGGTGGTGAGTGTCGCCTGCACTCGAGTGCTTCTCTCTTAACGTCGTCGATGTCGGCTTGAAACAATGTAAATACCTCTTGAATCGACATAGCGACCGACTCTATATACGAATCTGTTGATGAGTCAACTTTTGTAAATCAATTAAGCTAATTAATAAACGCTGCTTCGGAAGCTAAGATTTATGTGCTTACAGCAATGGATAGTAAAAATAAAATTAGTTTAAGGTAAGTGATTCTGCTGAGTATGTTCCAAAAACATTCAATTGATTGAAACAGCTGATTTTGATAACGGTAATTAAAAGTATTGACGTCAGCTTATAACATATACGGTATTTTAACTTCTTAGATTGTTCAATGATTAACATTTATTCAGAACAATTGTAATATAATATATACAGTAGTAGCAATACGGAGGAATGCATGGTTGTTTAGTTCACTAACCTGTAAATTCTTTGCCACAGTAAACTTTTTTGAATGTAGTCAATGAATGCTTTTTAGCAGAGTTTTGTATTTCTTGTCTGATTTAGAAAACGTTAGTATATATTAAGACTAAAATTAATGTTTAAATACACTCATTATCTAAGCTCAAATCAAATAAAATTTGGATATTTATGTTCGAATACACCCACGGTATTGCCACTTTATTGATCAAATCAGTGCTAATAATGAAATAAACAAAAGTATTAAAAGATTTTGAATAAAGATACGAATTAATAAAGTCATAACTATTATATCAATTTGACATTAAATATCATTTGATTTTAATAGCAAAATGAGTAGCTAAAATACACTCAGTGTCATTGAAATGCTGTTAGACCTTAGGTTATAGATTGTTAGTAAACAACTTTAATAGATTTGATAAAAATCAGCGTCTCAATTTTTTGCTTCTGAGAGTCTTTTGTGTAGAAGCTTATTTTTCATTGGTATCCTAATCTAAAATAGCCAGATTAAATAATATCACTAAAATACTCTGAAACTTTCCACAGATAAAATAAACAAAGCCACGATTTAACAGTCCTTTCAAGAGTTCGGTTTAACATGTGATCCTGGTAATAAAATTAATTTATCAGTAATTATCAACTTTTTACAACACGTCATGTTATATTTAAAAGTTAAAAATACAAGTTCTTTTTTATTGTGAGATCTTTTTAATGTCAGTTCTCTACAGAGTTTGAAATCGTGCCTTTTAGGAACTTAACGTCGTTTTGACTTTCTATTTTGGATTGTAGTCTTATAATATAACTAGCGACCCGCCCCGGCATCGCACAGGGTTATTATAAATGTAAACCTTCCTCTTGAATCACTCTATCTATAAAAAAAAACTGCATCAAAATCCGTTGAGTAGTTTTAAAGATATAAGCATACATGCGGAACTTGGGGACATGGGGACAGCGGAAGCGACTTTGTTTTATACTATGTAGTGATGAGAATTGTTAGGAATTATTACAGTTATACCAATTACTTATAGTGACAGGAGTTTTTTTTCGGTTAATTTACTGGTTGGATATAAGAAAAGTTAAAAAATAGATTAACATTCGATGTTCATATTACACAGGTACTAGGTCTATTTAGGAGCAAACGTTTGTAAAACATTAAAATTAGGTATAGTACCTATATTTCTACCGGCCTCGGCTATTTGTTACATAATTAATGCATAAATGGATTATATACTCCTACAGTGTAATATCATATCTTTGTTTGTGTAAATGTCAAAGTCTGAGAATTTCTTTAAACATATTATTTTAACGTTAAAATTGTCTACACTATCATTCAAATTCAAAGTGGACAAACATTACAATAAGGTGGCCAAATCCGGTAAACACACCCTAGATGTTATTGGAGAAAAACAGTTTTATTTACTTTTAGCTTATAAATAAAAAAAAATAATATCATGGGACATCTTACACACGGTCTCTGACCCCAAACTAAGCAAAGCTTGTGATATGGTTGCCAGAGACTTGTATACTACACATACATATTTTTAAATACATACATGTAACATACAGACACAGAGCAAACCTATGTTTATCACAATAATTCTTGCCCTGAGTGGGAATCGGTCCACGTCTCTTTGATCCAGCAGTCAGGGTCACTTTACCACTGGGTCTATCTGTACTGCCCCACTGCTGGGCAGCGGTCTCCCCCATTTCCTTCATTAGCTCATATAAATTAGCTATTAATTCATTTCTACATTCACTTACTTCTTTTGTTTCATCAGCCACAATTTATAAAATAGAACATTAATCTCGCCAACTGTACCAACTGCAGTTACACCGAAATAATTGTAGCTTTCAACTATCAATTTAATAGGTGCAATAAAACCAACAAACTCAAACAACTGTGGCAAAAAAGCGACGGTTCGGTAGTTAACAGAATTACACTATCAAAAAATCAACCATCAAGTACTTAATGGATTTGCACTACAATAAAATAGAGTAAAATCAACCATTAGGTAGTTAACTAAATTGCACAATCGAATTTACAGCAGGGAAGTCCAATAAAATTGATTTTCAACGGTCTAGTGTGCCCAGTTGTCCACCTTTATTGTGTTGGGTGTCTTATAACATGTATTTATGATGCTAGTTTAATTTATTAATGTTTGAAAATGAATGGTTTGGTGATATGTTAGGCTACCTATGCGGTACCTAGAGTATGAGGTTAGATTAATGTAGATGTAATAAATAGAGCCGCGGGTCGGCAAGTGTGGCATAGGACGTTTGTCCACTTCGCAGTTACAAAGTAGATAGACGTACTAAAAATACTAGTTGGAGCATGCTGAATTCAAGTCGTTTCCAACCTGTCCTAAAAACACACGCCTCATGCGTCTTCGTTACGTTTATCATTTTTAAAACCGTAAAAGGCCGATTCACACATATCAGTCAAGCCACCCACCGTCACGTCACAGTTCCGACACAGTCACGGCACCGTACGGTCGCAGTGGCAAATATTCTTTCATACATTTATCTATGAACGTGACTGCATGTGGCGGCACTGAGACGATCACTGACATGTTACATTCATAATAATAAGAAATAATATTTTTCACTGTGACGGCACGGCGCCGCGACTGTCACGGAACTGAGACGTGACGCTGGCTTGACGAATATGTGTGAACCGGTCATCTTTTGGCATGGTCAGCCGCATGCCAAAAGATCTTTGGGCAAAAATCACCACCAAATGGAACCCCAACTCGGTACGGCCACGTGGCAGACCTCCTACTAGATGGCGAGACGAACTGAACACCTTTGACCCAAATTGGCAGGAATCAGCACAAGACCGACAAAACTGGAAATCTCGAGAGGAGGCCCAACAATGGGACAATACAGGCTCATAAACAAACAAACAAACAATTGCTATCCAATATTTAGCGTAAAACGATTTTGATAAAAAAGAAACACATTTTAAGTTAATGAAATGGATCCAAAGAAATAACTACAATAGTAGTTTATGCAACTGTCATATAATGAACTCGTTACTATTATGAAACTCGCTGCGCTCGTTTCATAAACTCACACTCGTGTCTTAATACCCGTGTTATATGCAGTTGCATACACTACTTTATCTTCACTAATAAAAAAAAAAAAAAAAACATATTGCGAAACATTAAATTCACGCGTACGTGTATTGTCACAGTGAACTTGGTGCCATTAAAATCTAACCAATGACTGCGCGCGCAGCTGCGCTCTCATTGGTCAATCAGGAGCGAGCGCACGCTGTTCTTTTTTTATTTCATTGGCACAAGATCTTACCAAAAAGTTTTGTGTATGTAAGTTTAGTAGTTTCGACGAAGTTTTCACGTATAACCCAACTGTTTTCAAAAGCCAGCCTAATATGAAAATTTTATACAACTTGTATGAGGATTTTGACATAAGGCTCGCCAGGTTAATTGGTCGCGTTTTATCGATGTTATAATGAGATTTTACGATATCGATGTGGATATTATAACATCATTTGAAATTGCTTAAATTGAGTGTTTTGTTGTCTGTGCTATAACAGTAGTCATTATAAGTCAAATATTGGAAACATAAGTAGAATGTTACAACATTAGTGTAGATAAATTATTTTTTATGATTGAAAACTTGTTTGAATGAGAATAAAAAATAAACTCTCAAAACTGATATAGCATCGTAGATAATAGTTTAATATTCACTTAATAATTTGACATAATTATATTATTAATTCACGCATAAGAAGTAAGGATGTTAATAAAGCAGCCATGTCGTCTTATACTCGTACCTAAAACAGTTCCTATGAATATATACAGGGTGGACCTAAAGTACGTTTACTTTTCAAATAATGATTTTTTAAAAAGTAGATAAATTAAATTAAAAATGTTCATGTTATTATGACAGCATACAAATCTTTTTTTTTTTTTAACTCTGATTATTTAGACACTGCAGTATCGTGGGGCGAATTTTCTTTTTCCTTTTCTTCCTTTCAAATATTTTCCTTTGATTCCTCAAGAGATACTAGGTTCAAAGAGTTATCTCTGTGATAAACATTTCAAAAATCTGAAGCGAACGCAGGATTTGAACCTGCCCCTTCGGATCACTAGACACTAGGTTCTTGTCAAAAACTTTAATTTTAAGGTATTCTTATAGAAAAAACAAACTATTAGGGATACATTTGGGACTACGAGGCGGCTAGTTAAAGTCAAAGCCTCATGTCAAATATCAGGGTCACTACTTAGTCTGAGTTAGTGCTTTATACAAAAAATACAATATTAAGTAATGGCGTCCGCAATAACCACGGCAAAATTTAATTTCTTTGCAGCATTGAAAAGCCATAGCAAAAAATAATTGCGCTCGCTACGCTCACACTTAGTAAATGATAGTCCTCCTTTGATATAAGCTTAGTACAAAAGAATTTATTTTATTTGTGATGAACCTTTCTTGTATTGACCCAGCGCACAAATTTGACTAATTTAATCGAATTTTCATTATCATCATCATCATCCACAGCATTTTTTATCCCACTGCTGGGTATAGGCTTCTCTCCTATCGAATCTTATGGTACGAAAAATGTTTTTCTCACATTCATGACCACAGAGAAAGCGTCAATATCGGCTTGCCTTATTCTCCCAATAATAAATTAGCCATTCGAAGCATAAATCACTTGGCATGAAATTCAATAAAGCCATATTCGACGGCGTACCACCAACTCGGCGACTTTAATTTGCAATTAATCAACCCGGGTCCTAAATTAGGATCTTCGTGCATCGATAAAATAAAAAATAAACAAACGGCTTCACCGATTTATGGGAAGGTTCCGTAGTGAATGATTATCATCAAATCTTGAAAACTTTGCTTTTAGTATACTCAAAATCAAAGCTGTAGATAGTATGAACTAAATTATCTTTATAGAAAACATCACATTTGTTCTAAAAACCCTCTGAATCCTCATGCTAATCAATTTAGACCACTAAAATCTGATTATTTTGTGTCTCTTCTAACACATTTTTATTTTATTTGTATAGGTTTTTATTTGTTTTGTGATGTTGAGCAGAATGGCTATGCGGTCTAGGGTATGCGGTCTATGTAGCACGCTTATAGAAGAAAAAAATATGAAATAAAAAAATATCCAAAAAAACCTTAAACGTTGTTCATATCTTTATCGATTGAATTCTACTTAAAGTACAGTCCATCCATATTGCAACAAAGTAACACATATTAATAACATTTTGCCTCAGAGAAAGTTAGTTAACTCGTCTATTAGTGGCGTAGTGAAGAGCTAATAGCTAAAGTCCATTTACTAGTATAACTGGATAATGGATAATGAAGAAGATTGCCCGATCCTTTGATAAAATATTCAGGAAGATATTGCATCATCCACAGTGCACCCATCGACTTTTTTCTGTTTCTGCACCTTACGTTAATGTAGAAACACACGGATGGCAAAATTTAAGTGCTTCATAAAAGTAAAATACCCACATCATATAACTAAATGCTTGAAACTGTAAATTCTAATTTGTGTAGGGATTTTAATAAAATATATATGCTGTGTAAAGTTAGATAAAGAGCCAAATTGCACGTTTGGCGAAGTGTTTGTGTAGATCTAAGCCTAGAATTTCTGAAAATGAATATAAATATCTATATTCCTGTTTTTCCCAGTAATTCAAATGATAGCTTACGATTAGTAATTGAAAATCTGTAGGGCAGGCCTATAGTAGTGTACATCCCATGATTGAAATGACAATGATGATAAATGTGCGAAAACAGTAATTACCATGTGCCGATGTAACTTATTGTTAAACAATATGTGTAATAAAGAAATATGGGGCTGGAATGTAAAGAAAACCGTGCTACAATTTTTGCGGTGCGCATACGGCGTGCAATATCCCCCGTGGGTCGTTTATCAAAGTCTTTATTTTATTTATATTTATTCTTAATACGCGAAACTTGTTGAGCTTTACAGTCTAAAGCACCTAGATACTGGTTACAGATTCCTAAAATTATTTCAATTTTTTTATTCTGTTGATCAAAGTAAAATCAGAAAATAGTATATTTGTGGCACTAAGCAAAATTACCGAGATGAAAAAAAGACAATATGTTTGTTGGCATAAACGTAAACTAAACAGTAGTATCTACATGAGATAATTTATAAAGAGAAGATTTATGTTCATTTATGTAATTGCATACTTTGCTAAATTAACGTTTATTTCCGCACTAGGCTGGGTCTCAGTATATCACGATTGTTGTAATAACCTGACAGATTAACAAAATTTAATAGAGAAAAAAAAAACTAAAATTTGCTTGACACTTTAAAATTGCTTTAACTAAAGTACCGCCTTCCTAAAATGCCATATTTGGTAACGAACCTTATTCAGTTTACAAAATCCAACAAAATTAAATTATTGTGCATATATGGTTAGGACTAAAGACACACCCGTTGATGATACGTGAATGATTATATTATTTCTGATACGTGTTAAGATCTGTGTTAAAAACTGTTGAAATCAACGTTTTTAAAATAGAATACAAAATGTGACTGCCCACTCAAATTTCACAATGTCTAGTCGATTTCGTAGCACTGCACATTCGAACAATGCTACGGCTAGCTACGAAGCGTAGCGAATTATTGTAGTGTAACATTACTTTGCTTTTTCTTTGTTTATATCCAACTTCTAAAGATGTAGAATCTGTTCTGCTATCACTGTTAAAATTTTAGATTCCATTGTGTTCGGACGTCGAACTCACACTTGAGTTAAGAAATTCTTAACTCTACGTTCCCTTCATCTGCTGAAAAAGTTTCTGCATGACTTAGTTTTGTAAACGGAATGTTGCTCAGTGATTAAATAATTTTAAAAAGTATGTTAATTTCCTGCAACTTACTTTTTACAAAATTAAGTGACGGAACGAGCGTTTTCTGGTCTATGTTCTATGGTCTAACAAGTCAACACCGTTCAAATATTCAGCAATACAATTCAAGACCCTACGCAGCACAATACTGCAATTGTCACTCTTTAATTGTTTAAAAACTTAAGAGGATTGTGAATCGACCAGTGTTTTCGCGATTTCTGTAGAACGTCAAGAAAATTCGCTGTACATATTTGATAAAATTTACGTTCCGGGAGAAAACTATTTTCATCCCTTTAATTGTAACAAAATGTTATGTTTTATGTTGAGAAAAATTGCACGTTCGTACGTCTTACTTGTTTCAGAAAAGTTTGTAGTTTATTTATATTTTTCAATCAAAGTTTTGCGTAAAAATATGACTTTTTAGAGGCTTATAACTTTTAAATCATTTAAAAACTGTAAAAACTAAGACGTATTAGCTTGCGATTGAAGTGCTGATTACATGAAAAAAATCACTCAAATCATATAATATTTAGAGGTTGATAACAGCTTATTGTTTTTATATGAACAAGTTGGCACCTCTTAATCGTCTTAAGCTTTACCCTCAATTTAGCTGAAAACCTCAGACCAAATAAAAAAATCAAGACAGAAAGTCGTGAAAAGACCGTTTTTAGGGTTCCGTACCCAAAGGGTAAAAACGGGACCCTATTACTAAGACTTCGATGTCCGTCTGTCCGTCTGTCACCGGGCTGTATCTCATGAACCATGATAGCTAGGCAGCTGAAATTTTCACAGATGATGTATTTCTGTTGCCGCTATAACAACAAATACTAAAAAGAGAATTAAATAAATATTTAAAGGGGGCTCCCATACAACAAACCTGATTTTTCAGACGTTTTTCGCTCTATATTAATAATGGTATTAGGTGGATGCTTGAAATTTTCACAGAACATTTAGTTTTATATTCACTTCAATAATACATAATAAAAACTAAAATAAAATAAATATTTAAGGGGGGCTCCCATACAGTACGGAACCCTCCGTGCGCGAGTCCGACTCGTACTTGGCCGATTATTTATACATGTGGTGAGCGCGTCGGTGTTGCGCCGCCATAGTTCTACTGACAAACCAAGGCGTAGTTTCGTTGTTCTATCATTATTTTTTTATTTGGTCTGAGCTGAAAACATTGCCATTCAATACCAGCTTGCCAGTTGAATTACCGGGAAAGTATAGTACCAAAATCCGGCCACTACAAAATTGGAATAGAGTTGTTGTAATAACCAAAAATGATTTAACTAATTTTATCCAATCTAACACTAACAAACAACTAATTATAATCTTCTGTTTGGTATGTCAAGTTTACGTAACTCCTGCGATATCCGCGAATTATGATGGAAAGCAGATTTATTCTGAACTTACACGGATTTAATTTTAATTGGCGCGTGTTTATTATCCACCTTTCAATCATTATCACGAGGGGCGAAGTATTGGAAAATATTGTTTTCGATTTATTTACAAATTGTAGAAAAATAATCGTGCGAATCTCGCATCATGGTTTTTTTAATGCTATTTTCGTAGTTTGCTTATAGCTTAGTTTAACTAGGTCTGTCAGCGATCACTTACATAGGTTAAGCAACGTTCCGCTCGATCAGTCTTCGGATGGGTGACTGCAGATGGCATTTACAACTGAGCGCTACCGTGTCTCGGATGACATGTTAAAATGTAGGCTGTGTGTGGTCAAACGCAAACCTATTCAGAATTAAAAAAAAATGTAGGCTCCGGTTGTGTTAATCGTTTAGTCTTGTCACAGGCCTTTAGGTGGCTTAAAAACTCTGACACCAGGGCTAGCCACCCGGCATTACTTAGTTTAATCCTGTGTGTTCTTAAAAACACCGTCTTACCACAAAAGTTTTACGCACGCTTTAGACTATGTTTAACAGTTCAAATTGCACGGTTAAACAGGGTTTAAAGCGTGTTTAAATATTTTGTGGTAAGGCGCTTAAAATTTTGATCTTGTGAGTGAACTTGACTTTGACGTCTCTAACTTGGTCTGTCGAAAGTAGAATACGATTAAATTGGAATACGAGTACTTTACGAATTCAACGCTGTTAATGGTATTGGCGCAGTACAAAACACACATCGGCAGATTTTCCAACTTTGCCCTAGTAGCTGCGCTCTGAGCTCTGTTTTAAAAATGCTTATATCATGATGTCGCCCGTACGTCCATTGGTAAATTGAATATAGGCCTCCCTCTCTTTACTGTTAGAGTTATCATTCAAGAAATTTATTTCGAGAATGTAATAGAAGAGATCTTTGGCTAAACTAATTAAACAACCGGGGCCCACAATTTAACATGTTAAAGTAATTAATCAGTAAATATCATCAAAAAGTGGTTTTGGTCGGACTCTATTTTGGTGATTTGTCTGTAGTAGCAGCAGCCTTAAACTCATTCACGTGCTTTGCTGACCCTTTAAGTCCCAAAATGCATATTCCCAAAACATTCTTGACAAAGAGTAGGTACTGATGGACAGAACATCAGTAATGTGGAACTAGTTCATTTAGCACCAGTAGATGCTGTCGCCGCGACCGCCCGCACATGTTTGCCGGTCGCTTAGCGACGCACCGCTAACTCTGTGTCGTTCGACCAAAGATTGAGGAAAAGGGTGTAGAAGTGACATAACTATGGGATAGAAAGAGTACTTACCTAAATAATGACAGATGGACATTATAACATTTTTTTAAAGTAATGGTGCGCTCTGATAGGCTTTTAGACGTCATAACGTCTTATCAATCAATGAACGCTGGCTGCACGCACAAAAATGCGTGATTCATTGTCACGTTCCGCCTGAGCCGATCGTGCAAGCGAGAGCGCGGAACAAGCGATAAACTGGCACGATTGGCCTAACCGGTCGGCTTGTGACGCATATGACGTTATGAGAAATAACTACCAATAGCATATCCGTTGAAAGTTTCAGCTGTTAAATGGTTAATAAAAAAACCTTAACGGTTATTTTAAATATCAAAAGTAAAATTAAGTTAGACACAGACCTTTGGTGAAAACGTAAGAACTCTCTACAGTCATTTTTTAATTTAGTTTTGATTTTCATGCGTTTGACTTAATTCTTGTTAGAAAAGAAATGATTACGATTTTTTCAGTGCGAAATGTGTGCGGTTGTATTGTCTATTGCTGCTAAATATAGGCCTTATCTCAAAAAATCAATTTGGTCATCCACGCCATGATGACGTAGTTGCAGATTAATAAACCCATATCTAAAACCCATTGATTTTCTTTTTTCTCCAGATGATAAATTTAATTTCTTCGACCAAAAGACCAACATAGCAATAATCTTTCCACTGCGACGAAACTTTGAAATAGGCATTTCTAGCAGCCGTTTCAAACTCGTCTAGTCTTTGCGTCATCCAGAGGACAGTGTGCGTCATTGTGCGTGGCCAATTAACGTATCGCGCCCATTACGCTGGCGCACGGCGGCGCTAAAACGCGCCGAAAGCAAACCCATTCAATATGGACTGTGTTTGGACAACAATTAGCGAGAATAATTAAACGGCTTTACGATTCTCAGGACATATGCTCAAGTTTTTTTTTTGGCAATATATGTGATGCCATTGTTAAATAAAAAAGCTGTGAGTAATATGTTTTTGCGTTTTTAAACGACATGGATAGCTTTTTATTGTTACGGGAACGCGACATGTTAGTGTAGCTACGTTTCGTACGTTATTTCTTTAGCACTTTTCCTATTATGACTGGCAGGAGAATATTCTGGAACGGTTGAATATGTAGGTAGGCTCTATTACACCCATTATAGCGGCGGTAAAACGCCTTCATTGAAAGAAAACGTAATTTTTGATGATAAAATAGCAATAGAAATCTTGTATTATCACGTTAGTGCGACATAGTTAACGTATGGTAGGTATTGTGTTACCTACATGAAAAGTTTTTTTCTGTTTGTAATGAATAAGACAATTTAAATTTTTCCGTCGTTTATAATATGTTACATTATTTGTGAGTAACATGGGCTATATTTTTTATCCAGGAAAAGCCGGTAATGGTGCTAAGTAGTGTAAGATCCTAAAGAGAGAGTTTGTTAAACATCCGAAGTGATAGTACCATCGCTATTAGACAGCTCCACTTTTGGATGTGGGGTAAACCCTCACGATTACGTCCTAACTTTTTTTTATAAGAAAATAGACTTTCTGAGTAAATTTTCGTGTTAAGAATCACAACATCTTATTCTTGCCAATGCCAATATCTTCTCAATGAATTGTTCCATCAAAATTTAACCAATTTATCGGACCAAAAACAGATCATCGGAACACACTGCCTCAACAACATAATGCATTCAACTTTTCGTTGTCGCTTAAATCGAGAGCAAACACGCTGCCCTCACACTTTCGAAACCTCCAAATGGGTTGACAGCGAGCGACATTACACCGAATTCCAAACACCATCCACCCATGAGCGTTCATGATGCGTCCGCTAAACTCTTTAGAAAACATTGCTTATAGCAACATAAACTTTTAAAAGTGTTTACTCGCTACACTATGACAGCGATCTAGTATGACGATTTCTTGCCTTAACAAATACTTAACTACCCGCATTTTATTTTCAACTTTAGTTACGTTAATGTAAGGCTTAAAACTGTGTAATGATGGGTAGAAATAGCTTAAAGATGGTAATGGTAATGATGTTTACAGTTAGCTCGTCGTATGGTCGCTAATCGGCAAGATGTCGCGAGTTAGCGCCTCTCCCGGTGTCCATAAACATAGTCATTCATTGTCACCCTAGTTGAAAAGTAACCCTTTCCGGATGGGGTATGTAAAAGCCTATTTTTCGTGGGACATGTTATGTTAAAATATGAGCAGCACGCGTTGTTAGATTTCGTAAATATAGCATAGGATAAGATGATTTTTTGTTAAGTTTTTGTTTAACAAAAGAGGTTGTTCGTTAATTCAAAACCGTTTGCAGAAGTCCAATTAAATAAAAAAAGACTCATTGAAGTAGTATAAAGTTTTGAACAAAAATGAACAATACTACAAGTTGATAGCGTATGTAGAATATAAATAACAAAGGTCTCACCGAGTACGGTACAAAATATGCTTTGCTGTACTGTATATTATTATACAGTTCTCGCTACATACATTTATGCTTACTCGTCTGATATGCTCTATAAAAATAGCTTTACTTAAAAAATACTTTTTTAAATTGTGATTCAGCTCTTGTCTCTTAATCTTTTACAATCCACTTCAAGCATTTCAAAAAATGATATATTTTAAGTAGGTACGACTTAAACTTAATTAGATTATAATAATTACATATTTTTATCCGGAATTGTTTTAGCCGAAAATTTTTCGATCACGATAAGAAATTTTATCAGAATAAACCAGAATTGATTTTACTTCATCCCTATTTTTACAAATATTAGTTACTGGTTAGTGTTTATTCAAAGTAATAGGCAAATTAACGGATGAGGATTTGGCAAGAGGAGCTCGTAGCGACTCAGAGTCTCAGACTGAAAGCTTTAAATCAAACTGCATTGCAAGAAAAGCTGATTTCATCACTCGCCGCCTCTAGTTAGCAGTTCTAAATCTTGCCACGTAATAAAGCATAAGATTGTCTCCGTGCCAAGAGCTCATTGTTGACGTAGGTCACGGCAAACGGATCATTTTCTCTCGGGATTAGGAGGATTTAAACGTCTGTTTGTCTAGTCTCTTACAGTATCTGGTCATTAATCAGAGTAAATAAGTAAGTATAAATGCAGAGTGACTTTTCAAATTCTTGGACGGATTTGATTGATTACAATTATTTTCGTTATACATGAGTCTGAGATATATACTGGCTAAAAAAGTTAATGCTTCCTTTCGTGAAACTACGTGGTAACTTCAGGCTTCAGTATTTCAGCTGTTTTGGGAAGCGCATCTTACACTTATAACGCCCTTGCTATCGAGTAGTCTAACAGGTTTGTTTTCCAATGTCAGATTATGTAAATTACAAAGAAAAACACCACAAAATTTAGTATAGAACGGAAACAAAATTAACTATAAAGTAAATCTAAATTGACAATCTGAAAATTAAGTTAGTTTTAATCGATAACAATTTATAATATAAAGTAATACATCGGCAAATAATTGATTTATTGACTGATAGAACAGTTAAACAGATTGCTTGAAGAATGACTAAAAATCACAATGTGTTAGTTTATTTTGACGTAAATATTTCAGAGTTCAAAGCCTCCTCAATCGAGACTGTGCAATTTTCACATTTGGCCACACAAATGCTACGTCATAATGACACTTACGTTTTAGGTACCTATTGTCGTTTGGACAATGATTTTGCATGATTATTATAAGTTAACACCAACGTAACTGAGGCGCTAATAACATGAGTCAGTTTTCACTTTGGCAGATTTAAGCGGTATCATTCAAATACAATGCTTTATATTGTCAAAACAACATTATGACAAAGGTTGTGTAGCTACCCGTAAAATAGATAAAAAGTCAAGCAAATAGTGACTTTGCTGTAAGTATACTACATATTTATAATAATGATAAATAATGACTAAGCTGGCGTTCCGTTGCATCTCTTCCGCGATCGGAAGAGATAAAAAAACGCTTCAGACCATTCCAGACAAGGAAATACCACAAGTTATTCTACATAAATACCTATAAAAGTGAATCACATCTGCGAGTTCAAGTAGGTAGGTAACTAAACAAAATAATAAGTCTTGAGACACTTCAAAAGTTAACTTTTTGTTACAAAACTTAATGTGCTCTATATTAGGTATGGAGTTTTTGTCTCTTTACCAAAGGTGTGGCAATTTATGAGATAAGACCTGAAACACGCGTGAAGGCTTTATCAGTTTTCAACCTACCATCTCATAAGATCGTTACACCTTATTTTGTAGGAACAAAGCTTAAAATGGCTTGGCGAGTCGAAAACTTGCCGATATGTACGTGGTGTCACGTAGACGTGATTGCGTTATCTAGCCGTAGATTGAAAGAGCATTTTATTCTGGTTATGATTTATGAAAGGAAATCTACCTAACGCCTTCTCTTAAACGTGAGAAGTTCGTGGGTGTTTATTATTTAGTTGACTGAATACAAATTGGGAACTTAGAAAAATGGATTTTAAAAATTGCTGTCAAGGTAGGTGGTGTAGTTATGTTATCCCATACGAATTTGAATTTGCAATGATAACTTATAAGAGGATTAATTGCATATTAATAAACATTAGCCGTCTCACTTAGCAGTTTTACGCACGCTTTAGACAATGTTTAACAGTACAAATTGCACGGTTAAAAGTGTTTAAAGCGTGTTTTAATATTTTGTGGTAAGGCGGTTAGCATTTAAGCGATATTAAATACAGTTTACATGAAAGAGTATTGTTAGCAGCATAATTAAATTTAATATGTAGGTAGTATATTTTCTGGTTCATTGGCAACTGTAATACATTACCGCGCTGGCTTTGATCGGAAAACTAAATTTAAAACATCACTGCATTGCTGTGTACTTCGGGACACTCAGGAAATTATTAGACTAGGTAATTTGCTTGTTTCTTTTCCTAATTTCAAGCATATAAAGTTACCGACATAACCCAATTAGCATTTATAGCACTAGCCCTGATTAGCAAAGTGAAGTGGCAGCGGGTACGAAACAGAAACTATGGTCAAAGGAACCGTAAAGTACTCGAAACTAGATCATAATTATTATAACGGCAAACCCAGCGTAGGACGTCATCCGACAATGTAAGCACATTGCATTTTTGCTGCATCCAGACATTATCATCCCGCGGGATGCAGGTCGCTTCCAGCCGATATTATTTGAGTTCTATAGGGGTCTACGCCCAGCAGCAAATGCTAATGCTAGCATTCAAGGTCCTATCTCTTACACGATGCTTATAATGAAATTCCAATTGTACACATTACATACATTGTTTAAAGATTAAAGATTATAGTATTTATACCTAGGACTGTTTCTCCTTGTTGTACACTTCTCGTCGTCACTTATCGTTCATTTTATGTTTTGATTACCTACCTGTAAGAATTATTTTTGTACAAAAAGCTGTAGTGCTTGATATCCCGATTGAATTCGTATTACGTACAAATTTTAAAAATCGTTAGATTTGTTTGCAATAATACTAGGTATAACATTGGTCACCCAAGTGATGCTGACATTCGCTTCGAGAAAAAGTACCATTAGTAGTTACGTCTTATTATTGCAATGACAATGATGAAATTCAAGCAGATCGTATGTAACGCTGCAGAAAACCCAAAACCATTTACAAACGCGTTCGTTCACAAACCAGGCGATTCACCACTCAATTACCAGCTCACTTCCTCCCGGAGCACACAAGCTTCACACCAGATGTGGCTTTGAAGAATAATTAATTGACATACAACTTATCACAGCTAATTTATTCGTCTGGGTACAGAGAGGTGTGTCGCCTATTTGGCAGGACTCCACTAGCACACCAAGCACACAATGTCCAACCTAATCACAACACAACTAAGCTCAATTTTCAACAAACTTATTCCTCAACCTATCGTCTGAGCTCACTAAACCAATACTGTCTCTTAGAAAACTCAAATTGTAGCCAAAATATATTCGTAACCTCAGTATGACGTGTTTCGTAACAGTACTGGAAATGTGTTACAAATTATTGCAGTGCTAATATTAATATCAAATATTATACACTCCAAATAAGATGACATTGACTAAAATCTTTGAGCGATATAGTAGTTTATGCAACTGTCATATAATGAAGGGTATTAAAACACGAGTGTGAGCTTATGAAACGAGCGCAGCGAGTTTCATAATAGTAACGAGTGTTTTAATACCCGTGTTAAATTGAGTGTTTTGTTGTCTGCGCTATAACAGTAGTCATTATAAGTCAAGTATTGGAAACATAATTAGAATGTTACATTAGTGTGGATAAAAGAGTTTATTCATCGGTTAAAAGGTTGCAGTAGGTTTGGCTAGACACGTTTACTATTTTTACAAGCTTTTATTCAACTTGCAAATTGCAATGGATGTACCTATGTATCTATCTATCTATGAAATTGGAAGGTGGCCATAGCAACTCCTGTACTAAACAAGATAGACCCGACGTGTTTTGGGCTTGTTTCACTTGTCTTGGCTATCACTGGCTACATGATATCCAGGATCTCAAAAGCTTTTATTTTTAAAATATTAGATTCTTACAATAATTTATTGTACCTAATTCAAAATACAAGCGAGGCAACTCCAGGCTATCACTGCAAAAAATATTTGCAAAAAAAAAACAACACCAAGGTCATTTTTGCAGTAAAAGACTAGCAAATTGCAAGCTTCGCTATTGAAACGATCCGAGAATTTATAACAAATGTTAACAATAAATATACAGGGTGTAAAAATACCTCCATAAATTGTTGCGGGGCGCACGTCGCTAGATGTCACTGAGGGCGCATTGTGCCGCCACTCTCGCACCGATTGATTCTGCAATTTGGATTATGGATGAAATTCATTCACAGTGACAATATGAAAAAGCTTTCGCATTGTATTTCGAAGGCAACCTCTTTCTGTGGTGATTTATTTAAAGAAATTTACTGAAAGCGTCCAAAACTGTTGCTTCAATTTCCCTTTTAGGGTTAAAAGGGAAACATAAACCTTTGACGGAGAAATATAGCTAACTCCTCTGTAGAGATATAAAATAAATTAGACACGTATTAGTTAAACACGTACACGTATTTTACACATGTATGCTTTTACACTTTTTACTTTTTTTATGAAATGCCATTATACATTAGACGAATTTTTTAACGATAATCTAGAAAACGTAATAATAAATCGTTCCATTACAAATAATAAAATTGCCATACCCTTATAGGGCCATATGTATAACGATACAAAAGATGTTAACTAAGAACCGCATGTAAATTTCATATGTTGCAAAAATGATTTGAATATGAATTTTTACACCAACATGTACCTACAGTCCTACATGCCTGTACAACATTTTTTATGGACACAGGGTTTGCGCGTGTATGGTAAATCAAAAGAGAAGAGATTAGAAGTTCATGTGATTTTGTAAGTGCGAAAATATACATTCATTCCTCATACGAACAGCCAGAATGTGGAACGCTTTGCCTGGGTCTGTCTTCCCGCTAAAGTACGACGTGGGTGTCTTCAAATCCCGAGTAAATAGGTATCTTATAGGTAAGCGTGCTACATCCTAGACCGCATATCTGCTCAACATCAGGCAGTATGTGGTCAAACGCAAACCTATATGGAATATTTTTTTTTTTTCATTAAATATCTCTCTCTCTTCAAAATAGCATTTTTTGAATTGTAAATGAAATAAAACCAAATATTTATAACCAAAATATAAAACTTTACTAAAAGTGCTCTTCCTTATATCTTCGTGAATGATTGTCTAACGCGTTCGATGACATTTACGTACCCTTACCGTCATATTCGTCTGCGGCGGGCGATCTAACTAAACGCTTTGCTAAACCAATAAAATACTGAATTCTAATCTAAACATACTTTGCTGATATTAAATCCGGGTGTAAATCCCTATAAATTTACCCGGATAGCTTTCGCTGGGTGTCAGTTTGGGTGCATTGTGACGCCACTCAGCGCCTCGCCACTTGATTGAGCTAATGTAAATAATGGTAACACAGGCTAATAATCATCCTGTTGACTTGGTAATGTTTCACTGGGAGTTAAAATATTTATAAGAAGTCTTTGTATGGATCAACAGATTTTTTTCTTTTGTGAATTTGCAGTAATAGTCGCACAAAGCTTGTTCATTGAGATGTAAAAAATACGTATGTTCAACGACCATAGTTTACTTTCTATATACATACATACATACAAAGTTACAATTATTTTCAAGTACACGAAATAAATATATTTAGATACAGAATTTGTCCATATTGTAAAAATTTTACAATGTTCTAGAAAAATACTAATTGGAATACTTACCAAAGTAAACATCGTGTTACCAATTATTTATTGAACATGCTGTACATGAAAACCATTAAAAGTCACCTAATTTTTGAAATACATTTTTTCAGAGCAATAAAAAACATTCTATCTATTTATCCACTCAGTTTCAAGTAGTGATCTATCGTTATCGCTATCGCTATCGTTATCCTGACATTTTCAATTAAATTGCTAATTTTGGATTGATTTAATTTTTCTATTTTTTTTTTTTTAAATAAGCAAATCTAATTCAATTTAATCTCATTTTAATTCATCATTATTATTTGAGTGGTGTAAACCAACCAACCAAACCAGCTGGTGGGTTTCCATAACTCACATATGGCAACATTGTGTTGTTATTTTTAGATGAGGTTAATTTTTACTTATTTTGTTATTGTTTATTTTCCGTGGTATTCTTGGATTAAAGATTGGTTAGTTTGTGATGAATGGTCGCGCGACCAATCATTAATCTAAGGTTATTTGTTGTTATTTATTATTTTTTTGTTTTTAACTTTATTGTTAATAATTTGAAATGTGCTTAAATTCATGACGTTTCAAAAGTGTATCTTTGGTACTTAATTGAAATAAATATATTTGAACTTGAACTTGATATCTTGTTTATTATTTTCAGTATCTACCAACCGATCGACACTTATAATACTGGAAGACAGTTCTATTTATATTACGAACCTGAACTCCAATATCATCATCAATTTCACCGAAAAGTTTTTCTAATCAGTGCTTCAATACTCCCAAGAATGCGGTGACCTAACATCGCCGGAGAATCGAAAATAAACAATAAACAAAATACTCAAGATCTCAGTCATCGATGTATGAACTATTATGAAACAGCAGCGCTAACGTAAACACAGATACGAATTCGAAAGGTTAATAAAATCATTCCGAACGGTTTACCTGTAATTTACCGAATGCTGCGCTCGTATTTTACCTAACTCTTGACTTTTAGTGTTGTACTCGGTTTTTTACAGTTGTAGTAAAATCGCGAAGGCCGTTGATGAAGACTATGTATACCTAGTTGTTGGAACATTCTCAGACTTCTTGGATATTTTGAAGATGTTAGTCATGGGCAGGTTTCTGTTGTAATGTGATGGTCTTAATGGGAAAAATAGTGTTTCTACTTGCGGTCTATTTATAGATCTAAGTAAAGCATTTGATTTCGTTAACCACGACATTCTCTTACATAAAATGAGTTTAAATGGCGTAAGAGGAACTGCAGAAGACTGGCTACGGTCTTTTCTATGTGATCGACCGCAAATAACGCGTATTACTAAACTAGATACACAGTCCAATTGCTTACATGATTACGACTCCGAGGAAAAAATTAGTAACTGTGGAGTTCCTCAGGGCAGCATATTAGGTCCAGTCTGCTTTCTCTACCACGTGAATGACCTACCTGCCACTATTAGACATAATTGTACTCTTTTTGCGGATGATACAACAATCGTTATAAAAGGTCATAATATCAATAATATAGAAAATGATATTAATGAATGCCTAGCTGACATTGTAAATTGGCTCGATCGTAATAAATTAAAAATCAATATGTCGAAAACTAAAATAATTCAATTTAAATCTTTTCAAAAGAAACTACCACCTTTGAATATAAATTACGGAAATGATAAAATTGAACAGGTTAATAGCACAAAATTTCTGGGTATAACTATTGATGCCCATTTAACTTGGAAAGATCATGTAAGCTTACTAGCGAACCGCTTGAATAGCTTTGTATTTGCCTTAAAAATACTAAGACAATGTACGTCTCAGGAAACTGTACTGCAAGTATACCATGCTCATGTTTGCTCTATTATTCGCTACGGAATCATTACATGGGGAAATTCGTGTGATGTTAGTAAGGTTTTCATTGGCCAAAAGAAATGTATCCGTGCAATGTATGGTATGAAATGGGACGATTCATGTAAACCAGTTTTCAAAGCTAAGAACTTGCTAACGGTTCCTTGTTTTTACATTTATGAGATGGCCAAATTTGTACTGAACAATCCAACTTTATTTGAGCGCTACGAAAATGTAAACAAGAGGTCGGCTCCTCAAGTACGTCTCAAACTACCACAACCTAGGCTCGAGATGTTTAGGAAAAATTGTATACACATGGCTGCTTTGATCTTTAATTCGCTTCCCGAGGAGTTGTTTGAACTCCCATACAAGAGATTTTGCTTTCAGCTGAAGAAGTGGTTGGTGACGGAGTGTTTTTACGAAGTTGACGAATTTCTTAATAAAACAGCGTGTCGCTTCCATACATATAATAGAGGCTGTAAACATTAATTTATAGATAATAACAATATTTAGTAATTATTTTAATAGAACTGTTCACAAAGACAATTTGAAATGTATTTTAATTTTAAATTATTGAATTTTGCACACCTATCATGGTTGTTAGTGGATGGATATTTGTTTGTATAATTTTAAGATCTTTTGTATACCCACTATCATGCAAATAAACACTTTGACTTTGACTTTGACTTTGTAAGTTTACTTGATGGATGCGTAGGATTTTGGTGTTTACTTGCATCGGTTGCGATACGAGTATACGTCGCAAAACGATTCTGCTGTTTTTCAGTCTATAGATATTAAATAAACTAGGCCTGCTTTTTTGTTGATAAAAGTTTTTTTTTTTTTAAAACCTGTCATTTTCTTTTCGAAATAATGGTCAAAGCACCATTTCTGACTACGCCGAAAGATCCTCGCATTTGCATACGCAGGCTCTTAGACAAGCTGTGGATAGGTACATTTACATTATATCGTTTTAACTGATACTGTATTATACAAGGTTATCTGCTTGCCCTATACTAAGCCAAAAGAGGTTATTAAGACTATCATTGTGAACAACTTTTACTATGAGGCCAACCCAAAATTCGAGTAAAAATAGTCAATCAGCTGTTCCATACAAAATTGCAACTCGGAATATTCGCAATCAGTATGTCATGTCTATTGGCGTACTGAACTGCAAACTCGAAACCTAAAGACCGTTTATCTTCCATTATTCATAAAATATACACCTCGAGTCTTCGCAAAAGGCCACTTCCTGAATGAAAATGTACTGTCTAACTGTGAACTATTAGTAAGATGTTAGAGGTTATGTCTCAACAGTTTCAACTTTCCCCTCTTTTCATGATAAAATATTATCACATTGATGCATTAAGTATTTTGCAGTATTTAATTTTACACTCTAGGTACATCTTAACTTATACTTCGATGTGCATTTAAAAATGACCTTTGTTGTAATGTACTTAGCAATTATTCTCCATTTATGTAAATGTAAACACGTAGTAAACTTTCTATACGCGACCAATAAAGATTATTCTGTGACTACACATAACTTAAGATCTTATATTTATGCATACAGATATACCTAACTTTTAGTGTTCATAGAAAGAAACATTTCCTTACCAAATAAGAGAGCCAAAGTTCAGTCTGTAAAATGTTAGCTAGCTTCAGCATCTATGTTTATCTACATTGAAATATTACACAAATGTTAATAAAAATATTTTTTTTTAAAAATTGGGTTCTGACTCGTAGTTACACCGCTTTGTTACACCAGTGTGACTACAAGTAACTACTTCAAAAGTAGTCAGTCTACTTACTAAATAAATTTATTAAGGAACTTTATTTAAATTAGCACTACCTACTCTTAAAAATACATACCATTACAAAATCTAAATTTAGTATTACTCACTTCACACTTGAACACATTCCCAAAATTTACCATGAACAATCTTTAAATAGAACTTTCGGAAGTACAACTGGTAAACAAGCACTCGCACGCCATAACAATTCATTCAGTAACAAGACAACGAATAATTGCTAGCACTATAAAAAACCAACACTTAATTAATTGTAACCTTCCAAAATCGATTTTTCTACGAAAGATATCAATTAATCGATACAAACTAATCAATCCGGAATCAATCGGAGAGACTCGATTCCGGGAACGTAGTCTACGGTGTACAGACAAGTCTAAATTTATTCGAACGGCTTTGCACTCGATAGCCTGACAATGAACTCTTATCGAGTAAACAATCGATCACTCGCCGCGACCTGGCGCTCGCCTGTCGGCGCTCACCGTGGCCGATCGTAAATCGATAAATCGATACTTATTCTAAAGAACAACACTAGTCGTACCGTGCGAGTCGGATTTTATGACCATTCTGTTGTGATTATGAAAGATTTCTAATTTGGTATGTTGTGTTAATTGGTAAGAAGACATTCCAATGTTGGTGTTAAACTGGAGTGGTTCCCAGGGAGAATCTTAATGAATTGACTTCGTAACAATGTCTTGCTTGTACAGAGATTTAATTGACTCGCTTGCTTGCTAAGTCTAATTACAGTTGCAGTAAGTCGTCTGAAAGTGTAATATTCTCTTCACTTTTACACCCTCTCTATTTTTCCATTAAAAGAAAATATTTTGTCGTACGTCCAGACTTTGTACCATACTTTAAATTAAGTGTAAAAATATGACAAACAAAAAGACACGATCGGAATAATTTATTAAGATACAGCTATAAGTTAAGTACATCTTAGCAACTCGTTTAGGAGAAAGAAAATGTTTTTTCGCTGAACTACTCATAGACTAATCACTTTGTGGATGAATCGTCGGTAGGTGAAAGATTTTGTCGGTGAAACTAAATGAACGGCCGTCAGTGATCAATCTAACGGAAAAACGACTATCGGAGATGGGTTACGGACTCAATAGATTTATATTATGTACTTTGTGTTTGTATGTGTAATATTGAGCGCATCCACATTGCCCCACAAAGACGCCTCGCCGCGCCGGTGGTGTAAACTAGAATGCTAAAAATTTTGCTGTGAAGTCTGCCTTTGTTGGGAAAATTACACGCATATACTTATGGGCTAGAGAGATAATATTTTAGAACAATATCAGTGTAGGTACTCACTATCGTGACTATTTTAAATACGGAACCAATCGAAATCAAATGAAATCGTCGTTCAATACTTTTTGTCAGAAATTAAATCGAATTTACTTTTTGAAGAATTGCTTCTTTGCGATTTTAGATTCAGGTCAGTGCCTTAAAAGTTCTTTAAAGCGATGTGGTCGACTTTCTGCATTCTACATAGTTCTGATATTATACTTAATATTATAACCTATTATTTATTGACCGAGCAATCAAAGTGTGAGAAAGAGAGTATCAGTTTGGACTTGACTATACTTCCGCCTGTTCGGATGTTGATTCTCCTCGACAGGCCCACTTTTAAAACGAATCTTGATGAAACTTGGTTCTATACACAGGATTATTCCTAATCAATTAGCATCCTTTTAAGGGCTTATTCAATACATCAAAACTTACAACTTTTGTTCTGCGACTTTTGTCTAAAAACTAAATTGAGCTAACATACAACCGCCAAGATTTTTAGATTTATTTAGCTATAAGATGTCCACTGCTGGACATAGGAATTCCCTGTGGATCTCCAATAAGATCGGTTGATAGCGGCTTGCATCCAGCGCGATCCATCTCATCATGTTATATTAAATTCGTTTATTGCACAATGCACTGTTACAACAAAAGTTCTTACAAACTGAAGTTTTAACTTAGTGACATGACCCCGTAATTTACTAAGAGGACATTGGCTCTACTGAATATTAATTAGGGATCTATACGTTATGAAATGTTCGTTGTTGTGTGCAGGGCGTCAGGCAGCGCAGTGATCCTGGACCCGCGCATGATCTGCAAGAAGAACAGGCGCGCGCGCGGCCGCCTGGCTCAGATCTGCCGCAACGAGACCGGCCTGCTCAAGGAGATCTCCAAGGGCGTCACCCTGGGCGCCACCGAGTGCGCGCACCAGTTCCGCGGTCGCCGGTGGAACTGCACCACGCAGCGCCGCAGCATGAGGAAGATACTCATGAGAGGTAACTTATTATACTGCAATATTACGGTGTAGAGACGAGATCGGAAACAACTAGCCTCTGTGCCACGCGCCAAGCACCTTCGGCGCCATCGAGTGCGCACACCAGTTCCGAGGCCGACGGTGGGACTCCACCACACAACGCCGCAGCATGAGGATGACGCATATGGTAGGTAACTTATATAACTGGATGTTACGGTACACAGACGAGGTCAACCAACCAGCTTCTGTGTCATACGTCATCCTCGGTGCCACCAGTCCCGCTGCTGGTGGAACTGAACCACGCAGCGTATAACCCGATTTGGACTGAAGCTCACTTAACAGCTGTAGCTAACATTACAACCACGCCAAGTTGCGCGGTTCGAGCTATAACTATGCTTTTGGTTTTAAGAAATAAATAATAAATATTAGGGAACATCTTACACACGGTCTCTGACCCCAAACTAAGCATAGCTTATGATAAGGCTGCCAGAGACTAAAATACCTACTACATATATCCATATTTTAAATACATACTTATATAGATAGTACCTAAATAACACCCGGACACAGAACAAATGCCTATGTTCATCACACAGATGTTTTCCTCCTTGACCCAGAAGTCAGGGTCACTAACACCTGAGCCACCGAGGCACTCAATAGTATGATACTGTAGCTATCTTGGCTAGTCTTGTTGTAGAGCTACAATCGATTGACTCCATAAGTACAAGTCTCACCTCCAACATGAAGTGCGCGTACCTATTCAACAGTCGTCTGCTGAAGTGGACCGTAGATATTAAATGTACAGAGACTGTACTGACTGTACCTGACTGTTCAGTGTATTTATGTGTTGTCGCTTTCTTTAATCGCCTAAAAAGCACTATTATACAATAACCAACGATATCTTATTTTATCTGACGTGCTCTTGTCTCTACTTGATACACTGATACTTGCGTGCTCGTACTCCAATCTTGAAGAGGATCGCCAAATGCGGTCAAAATTCGAGTAGATATTACTCAGGAATACGTGAGTAGGTAATACCTGTGCTATATTTTAATTAGAACTAGCGACCCGCCCCGTCTTCACACAGGTGTATTAGACATATAAACCTTTCTCTTGAATTATTCTTATCTATTAAAAAAAACGTCAAAATCAGTTGCATAGTTTAAAGATATAGGTAAGCATACATGGGGACAGACAGCGGGAAGCAACTTAGTTTTACACTATGTAGTGATGTTGTCTCTACTTCTCTGGACCAATATACATATAACCAAATCACAAAATCTGATACAATAACCAACATTTTACAGTCTCCAAATCATATGTTATTATTATATTATATACACTGATAAAGAATTCAATTTATTCCCACAAACTTCGATACGACAACAAAAGCGTCATTCGCGTACAATACGCCAATAAAAGCAAATATCCACCTTATAATGCAAATGAGTAATCGATCACAATAACATTGTCAATTAAAGCCCACTGAGTCCATTCACAACGGACGACCGCGGTTTATAATCTGCGAAACATCAAGCCCATTCAACTGATTATATTGAATCGTGAATTCTATTTACAACGAGCCATCGATATTTTATCGATAGACATATTTTATACGAATCGAGTCGATGAGTTCATCAACATTTAAGATACGTTGTAAAATGTGGGAAGAGGTTTGCTACCTGCTGGCTTTATTAGTCGACGGACAAAAGGATGCAAAACGTGCTAAATCGCACAGATGGATATCGCCCCTAATTCGATTAGGGCAGAAGAGTTGATTTTTATGCGACCGGTCGTTTATCTAAATGCGCCCGGGTAAGGATGTGGCTACAAATTTACTGGTATCGATATTTTTATTGGTAATTAATAATTATTGCCTCAGAACTTCAATATACATATTTCATTTGTTAATACTAATGAATGGTTTTTTATTTTATTTTAACTTCAATTTTTGTTCTGAATTTACAAAACAATTTTGCCTACAGTCAAAGATGATGAATTATGTTTACGATTGATTCAAAATTGCGTTTTGAACGTTCGTTTATATATTCAAACTCATAATAAAAACTGGAGTAACAACATAATTTATTTTCTTGGTTATTAATCATGGCTATCTCTCAAGTTTGCATATTTCGGAGATAAACAACATTTAAGAAGAAAAGTGTCTCACTTAAGCCAAGTTAAGAGAGCAATAACATCAATTACACCTTGAAATATACAGATAAAATCTCAAATGCAAGTTAATTGACATGGTAATTTTATATTTTACAATAAATTAACACCTACGCTGTGCCATCGATAGATTACATTTGAAAACAGTAGAATAACTTCATATCTAAATGTTTGTCCAGTTTTAGAAACAGTAGAGTAACTTTGTGCACGAGTGATTTCATAAAACACAATTTTACTAACCCAATATTATATGTATTGCAGTACAATTTTAATTTATAAGTGAGTCTAAAAATTGTTTTTATAAAATGTACCTATTGTGTATACACCATACATATTAAAAATAATATCTCACATCACAGCATGCAAATAGTCATATCTTAGTGATATTTCTATCAAAATATGAATTATCAGGCAAAATATAAAACGTCAACCTTTTATTTACTTACATGTCAACTAAAAAGAAATATAATTCAAAATAAATACCAATTTTAATATGTTTTTACTGATATATCAGTATGGAGTGTTCAAAACTCATAAACAAATATTTTTGTGTTACTTATTATGGCTTATAGGCTACGATATTTTTTAACATATAAAAACAGTCAAATGTCCCTACTGCCGAATAAAAATATGACGATACGCCATCGATCGAACCCCAGCACTATCAGCCCAACCATTAGTCGTCGATGCATTCATTTCAGATTCATTAGCGTAAATTAAGTGGTATTTGTCAAAATTTCGTGCGCACACAAAATATTTATAAACCCAACCACCCTGAGGCCTTTGTAACATTCTTCAATAAATAACCCAGCGATTGTGCCCACACCTTTTTGGGTCAGCTAATTCAAGAAAAAGAACGACCACTAAATTGTTTATAGCATATAGGTAACCTATAAAGTAAAAAATACTCGTCGATTAAATGTCAACGCTTATTTTTACGAGTATGTTGGGCATCGACAGCCATTCTGCTAATGTACGACGCATTAATTAGATATTTTATTGTTGGGCATGATAGCTTAATTTGGAACTTTGTTTCTTATTCACTGAGTTTTTAGCGATATTAGTTTTTATCGTTTAATGAATTCTTGGGCTTCCAAATCCAGGATTAAGGTCCGTTTTGGAGATAAGAACGTCGCGTCTCAATACTAAATTAATTTATTAAAAGGGTAAAATGAGACGGGCTGCTTGGGAACGGTATCATAAGTAGAAGTGTCTCTACAGAAACAGAGTCACTTTTGTTTTTCGTTGTCATCATCATTGAAACTTCGTGGGTCGTCAAACATTACAATTTCATCAATATTTACGTGAATTTTTAGACAGAGGGTTCCTATGTCTTTCGTAAAGTAGGCCTATGATACCATGTCGCCTTACCGCTACTCTAACCAGTCCGTGGGTTTTATTGAAAAGCCTTACGACCTTAGTTCGGTTGTAACTGAAATGTTTGCTTACATTTTATTTATGCCAAACAAATGCACAAGTGTGAGAGTTTGTGAATTAGGTATGTATTATGTAATGGCCATGTGCAAACCTTCCTAGCCCGAATTTTGGTGTGCTGGCCTTGTGCGGGGTCCAGGTTCGTCACTTGACACACGTCCGTGTGTCACACGGACACAATTCGAATGTATAGAATAAAATAATAGGCTGTAATATTGCGGTCTAATAACAGCTAACAGTTTGTTTTGGTTTACATCTATTTTATAGTATAAAGAGGAGCGAGATAAAAGCAAAACGCGCCAACATTTATCACGCTTAGAGTTTGGGTATGAACCACCCTGTTCTATATAAAACGATACGAAGTTACTACAGCTAAAGTTGTGGTGGCATAGTGAGAGAACACTCGTTTTAAAAGCCTCACGATCTGAGTTCAAACCCAGTACCGTACGAATTTTTTTAAGGTCTTTGAAATGTATGGACGGATTTACACTCCACTGGTTTTCCGGTGAAGATAAACGTCGTAAGAAAACCTTCATACGTCCCATAGCTTATATGAACCCACCTACCTGCACTGAGCCAAGGTGATTAATATGGCCCAATTACCCCTTTGCGGGTAGGCTTATGTTCATCAGTGGATTATTAAAAAGGCCAATACAGTGCAATAGACGACAGTTCTTAGGTATTTGTATGCTCTGTACGGCGGTATCCTCGACACGTCGAATTCTAATTTAGTTTTAGTCAGTATCTTCGATCAGGAATTCCTGATCGAGGGTCAGTATACTATAAATATTAAACGAAAAACACACTAAGGCTCTAATAGATTTCCCTGCCTCGAAAATTTCAAGGAATACACAGAGACAAGGAAAAATAATTAAATTTGCTTGTAGTAGTGACCATTTTTTTACTGTCTAGACCACAAGGTACGTGTGTGGCATAAGATTGTTTTACGAAACCAAAAAAAAAAAAATAGGCAGAATTAAAGAAGGGAAGTGGGTGCAGACAACAAATTAGGTTAAAAGCCTATAAATTGATGCGGACGGCGATGGGTGGCGCAGGCGCAACGACCAACAGCTGAATTAGCTCCAGATTTTTTATCACTTGGTGACAAGAAAAAAGTGAGGCTACAGGCTGATTTATTTTTACTGTGGACCAAACTAAGAACATTTAATAATATATAAGACAATTGAGCATGAAATGCGGCAATATCATCGTAGTTAGTTAGTTCGTATAGGCCGGGTGGCCTTGGCGTCAGAGTTTTTAAGCTGCCTGAAGGCCTCTGACATGGAATATCATCGTAGAAAGTACTACAACTCACAACGTTTTGCCGTGAGCTCTATGAATACAGCCTAGAATATTGCTAAAAAAAATACCATTACAATTATTAAAGAACTTGAGCAGGATAAAACATTTCTATATATGCCGGGCCTGGGAGCTAGCGAAATCAGTGGATCCTACTATTTCCTGAGATAATTATGTAACTGAATCTTTCCAAAGTCAGTGAAAATGTATTTTCTAAGCTTGCGTGGATCATCTTCAACCACAACGTAGCCTACCATAGTCAGGCGAGTTGGTGGTCAAACGCGGACATTATAATTTGTGATAAAAATGTCTTATCCCGTACCAAAATTTCCTTCGAATGTAATTTAGAAATGAATGAAACATTATTTTTACTGTAACTAGCCTTTTTCATAGTCCACTGCAGGACGTAGAACTACCCACGAAGGTTGATTGGGTCATATCCACCACGCTGGCCCGGTGCGGGTTGGTGGATTCACATACGCCATCGATTTTTTTCTTCGGACATAGGTTGCCTCACGATGTTTTCCTTTACCGAAAAGCAGGTGGTTTGAAATTCTGTACATAAATTCCAACTAACTCATTGGTACGGGACGGGGATTTGAACCCACGACCTCACTATTGTAAGGCGGGTGTGACTACCTCTAGACCACCACGGCTTTTTATTACGGGCCAACAGTATTTTTTATTTTTTTTAAAACAGTCACAAAAATCACTTTGACTTAGTCTAACTGGCACAGCAGCCTTATCGCTCAGCTGCGTCGCAATCATAATTCATGTAACAAACTTGTTGCACACATCCTGTACATAAATCAGTACAGATGGGAAAAAATAATGATCGTTAATTGGCCCCTTTCATTAGTAAGTCCGTGCATTCCTCGGCTCCTCTTTTTTCGGTGTCAAATCTTTATCAATGGAAAAAGGATTTCATTCTTATTTAAATTTCTTTATCGGTAGCTGTCCGATGACCGGTGATCGCCTAAATATCAATTCACTAAGAGACGGTACTTGAAAAGTTACTTAAAGAAGGACTTGAGACGAGTGACATTATGTCGTTGTACATTTAGTGAGTAAAATATGTAAATAGCATATTTGTGATTTATATATAACACACACACAGATTGATAACACTGTTGTAAGTTGAGGCAATTCTCAACCCACAGAAATCTATATTTAACATAAAAATGCAAGGAAAATCGGCTCTGCCCTGTCAAAACTGTCAAATAAGTATTGGGATTTGGCGTTCCTTGTCTAAAAATCCGACAGCAGCCACCGAATCGAGATATTTTCCATGTCTCTTTCTAACTTGTGCCATATTACATCAATGCATTTCTTTCAGATTTACTCAATCGACCGCATTATCCTTCTGTATCTCTGTGTCTCAACCGTAAAAATTAATGGAAAATCTTGTCCTGAGGTTGTCACTGTCAATTTTTTGTATTATTTGACAAAAAAATTGACATCCACAGGAGTAAATCGAGATATTTTTAACCCCCGACGAAAAAGAGGGGTGTTATAAGTTTGACGTGTCTGTTTTGCATGTGTGTCTGTCTGTCTGTCTGTCTGTCTGTGGCATCATAACGCCCGAACCACTGAACCGATTTCAGTTTAGTTTTTTTTGGATGAAAGGAGACTTAATCGAGAGTGTTCTTAGCTATGTTTTATAAAAATCGATTGAGCCGTTTAAGAGTTATGGTGGGTTAAAGTGGGGATGGAAGAACCAAAATTCTACAAATGTGCCCAAAATGGTTGTCAATTGAAAGTTTGTTGTCAAATATTTTTGTGTCGGGGGTTTTTTAATTAGGTATATTATTCATGTCGCATCCCATATTAAATCAATGCATCCCTTTCAGATTTTCTCGACCGACCATTTTATCCCTCTAGTATCTCTTTGGTAAATAAATACCTAATTCGTCATCACCTTCATTCACAGCCTTCTTTTATTGCACTACTAGGTACGTATAGGTCACTCTCTTAAAATGTGCCATTTGTTTTAAACTTTTTTCTTATATCGAAAACTTCATTGCATAAATGAAGTTCTGCAGAAGGATAAAATGCGTGCAATATCTATGTACGCGTACATAAATATTGCACGCCCGAAGAGGGTAGAATTGTGTTACTATTTGAATATTATTTATAAGACCTTTGTACCAGTTTTATGCAATAAACGATTTCTGATCCTGATTCTGATTCTAAAATTAAAGTAACTTTAACGATTTTATAGGTTACTAACAGCCCATCTCCGCCCGGCTACAAATGGGTTATAGAGATAATCTTTCCGGAAGAAGTAATCTAAAATATGGTGAAAACCGTATTGCAATCTGTTGTGTAGTTCAGGTCTAAGCGGATGCACAAACAGAACCACAGAAAAGACGACTTTGCTTTATAATATTATGTATGTAGTGATAGTAGGTAATATAAGTATAAATTTACCACATGCTATTGTTATTTTAATTGATAAATTACTAACCACAGACTCCAGGGTCTGTGCTATTTCTAAACTAAACTTTACAATAATCTTAGCCTAAGTTCGTTTCGTTCGTTAGAGTTAGTCGGTGCAATGCGTGCATGCCACCACAACCAAAACCAAAATTACCACTCTTGTTAAAACTAAGTCTACTGATTACGTCTTCTCAAAACCATAAAACTAACTCAATCAAAACAATGAAGCCTAATATTCAAAATCGTAAATACCTCAACACCTTATCTCGCTAGAGTCGACGCCGAGGTCAATTTCCACTTAAACAAAACAGCCTAATTAAGCAATAAACAAAGCCACAAACACGGACTCCCAAAATATTGGGGTTTAGGACCCTATACTAATCTCTGTGAGCCATTACCTGTCGACAGATCGCAGCGAGAGGTCCCGGGATCGTAAAGATTACCACGAGATAGCACGACTACTGGACCCCGGTCCGAGGACCTCACACATGAACAGAACCCCACATAAATTCCTGGTGAATGGCTTCATATCGACAAAAAACTCGGCGATAAATTTGGCGCCCTCAACACGTAAATGTTCTTAATTATAGTGTAATATCCTGGGCGCGTTTGATATCTAATCTGTACTCTTACGATCCGCCGAGTCGGCTGCCCGTTATTTTTATCGACATCGATTATTGGCTTAAGCGCAGCACTGAGGATTCATTATCAATCGTATGGCCGTCGTTGTGGAAAATCCTTAATTGATTCTTAGGTTGCTTTTTGAGTGAGTCTCGTGGGACGAGTGAGATCTTTTAGTTATTGGAGAATAGAAGAAAATAAAATAATGTCATGTAATATCCAAAAGGGTTCACGACATTTATCATCATTTTTAGATAACATACATAGCTGTTTTATGTAGTTTTTGCAAAAAAAAAAAAAACGTGTCAGAAACAATTTGACGATATACATGTTTATTGTTATTTTCCATAAAACAGCTGAGTTAAGAAATTAACTACCCTCAGAAGAGTTATTTCGTTTTAGCAACGGCGAGTATGTCATTAACTTTTAAAACTTTGGTTAAACATTAACTTTTTTTATCGAGAAAAAATGCCATTATTAACTACAATAAAATACAATGGTACTACTTTACGCTAAAACTACCTACACTACTACATAAATAGCATTGGATCATCGACCTTGAAGGTCTAAAGATAATCAAATAATTATAAGTAAATGTTATTTGGTGTCCGATCATTTACTTATCTAGAGCCTTCTCCAAAGACATTATTTACTGCAATCTGCATTTCTTACTGAAGAAAAGCAGGACACCTGTCTGTCACGGGTGACAGATGCGAGAGTCAGTCGGTCTGTACTTGTCAGAGTTCCTTCACTAAATAGCGTCTGAAAATCTGCTCGGTAACTCACGATGCTCAAGAATGCGACTTTTTACGAGTTATACCGCTTCAGAAATACCTCGCTAAAGTGTTATTCATCGTCCACTTGATTGAAGAAAATGAGCCTTTGGCGCGGTATTCAGGTCCATCGATGTCCATCCACTTTGTTGCCGAGAGAAATGCACTTAATGTCCGATGACAGCAAACAATTTGATTGATCGCGCAATGCCTTTAAACTAGAGCTTAGAGCAGCGTACATAAAATATGAGAAGTGAGCTACAGTTTCGAACAGGTGACACGATCCTTTTACCGCGTGATGCAAGCTGTGCTCACGTCGGAGCCTTTCTAGGCGCTAATTAAGCGTTAATTTCTAAAACAAAAGTAAAAAGCACGCACTAAAAGAGATATTCCGGTGCAACGGCCAAACGAACCACGCATTAACAGAGCTAATTATTCCCATTAAACGGGTACAATCCATTCAAATTAGCCATCGGACGTCGTTGAATGAAGTATTCGCGTTTTGTGCGCGGCTGAATGACGCTCGGCCCCTTCCGGTGGGTGGTTGCTGTCACAACACGAAATGCGCGTCGCGGACGCACCGCACCGCATAATGAGACGCTTACTCGCATTAGCTAAAGAAATTGACAAGTGAACAATAGCAGGCTGAGGGAAAAAACGAACGCGATAACCGCAGAAAGAGCCGGACAGTGTCGTATCGTATTACCCAACGTAAAATATCTGGGGGAACGGAATGAGAAACGATTTAAATACGGGTAGGAGACGGGAGAGTTCGCGTGCGTTCGGTAGCGTGAGAATGCACTTTATTCGACGGCGACAGCGCATCTCAGGGTGCGTCGGTCGACGTCGATAAATCAGGAGCGAGCCCCGCTCGTATATCGGCCACGGGGCCCACAATGGCCCGCCGGTGACATGCTGACACTGACGCAATTGCTCGCTGCGCCCGCGCCGTCAACTCGACGACGCCGCACCCCGCAACCCTCTCTGAGACCAGTATTTATTACGCTAAATATTTGAATTAATCAGAGGAGATAAAATGGTCACGGTCACTTAAGCATTCCGGTGCGATCGCGGTGACATCTCGATGTATTGTCTCCGCATTGAGCTATCTTCGTTTTACAGTACCTAAGAAGTGGGTAAGACTGAACAAATGGCCTTTCTAAATGTTTGCTTTCCCAAGTCGAAACGGAAAATATGAATCAATAATTAATTGTTGCATATATTTTGAATATTTCAATAAAAAAATAACATTTAGCACCTTCCAGGAAATTTTCAAAATTTCCATAATTTTGAAAGATGTTACGAGAGCACAAGCATGCCGAATAACAATAATAATCGTAATATTGCGCTTACTCCAAGCCAGCCATAGCATCTATCTGTACCTATTTATGTATATTGAAAACGCCTCTGCCAAAAGTAAAAACTATTTTTTTCATACATTAGTATCTAATTTTCGGTATCATTGAGGCCAGAGTCACAAATAAGTAGGGCAAGACAATTCCAAACAATTTGCGGGTAGTTTCTCTTTCCTTTGTGGGGTAAGCGTTTGTAAAAGCTACGATCGTTTTACGAGCGGGCCGTGGTACCCGCACGTAGGTAGTCATATGACATCAAAGACCTTGTGTGACATACATGTTTACGACACCCGACTTCACCCGACACACGATACTTGGCAGCTCTGCGAGGAAATGTCATGGTGCATGTTTCACTCAAAACTAAAGGTGCTGTTCCACTGCGGCGCTCGCTAAGCCCAGGCACGCAGATTCGCAGAGCATTTCAAGCCATTTAACGAGCGTAAGCACATTTCTCATACTAGTCTGCTCATGTCGATCATTTTCCAAAACCCCAGTCGAACTGCTCAATCAGAGACCCGCGGCAGAGGTCACCCCGCGAACGGTTGCAGCTGCGTGAGATCATTTGTTTGACAACTTTAGGTGCCGTTAGTGAGCAGATAGCCTTCATGAAGGACACTGTGTAGATGAACTAGTTGCGGCCGGGTGAACTGTGTGGACGAACATAATTGTGTACACTGGATCCATCTAGGGCCTTTTTGTGGAAAATGCCTCCAGTAAGAAGTAGTGTAGATCAACATTTCTACTGCAGTACATATAATACACGAATGCTAACCCACGGCTAGGCAGATACAACTGTAGCACAGCACGTTTTTGAATTGTACACAATGTTATTATTTGGAGTGCCGCGTGCATACCATTGACATCGTTGAGCTAAATGGTCGTCATATTTGAGCACACCACGCTTGTACCAAAAACGTCAATCTCGTATTCGTACATAGTGTATTTGTAGGTTGCAGTAGAATCTTGCAAAGCGAAGCTAGATACGTGCGGAGCTTTTGCGTGCGCTCCAGTGGGACAGCGCCTTAAGAAATGGGGATGAAGATGTTACGCGCAGGAATTTGCATGGAATGCGCTCGTCTCGCCATTAATCATAATAAGTTGTTATGGGCTGGTTCAATAAATACAATGTAGCAAGCTCCGAGACCACCAGTGATTTCAGTCTTGGGTTATCTATGTTGTGAATAGGGTAGAAATAGTAGAGACATGCACATTGGTCAAGTCACGGACGGAAAAACTTTTTTTTTTTTTTAATGACTTATAGCTGTTGGCCACTGAGGCCTCTACAGCTTACCGGATATGGGCGAGCGCGGAAGGCGGCTGAGCCCTAAGATGACGGCAAGACAATTGAATCTAAAATGCCACGAAAACATAGTGCGCATTATCTGCATCAGTGTAACACGCCCATTTTAGTACTCTACAAATAAACAGTATTCACTAAAACGGAATATTAGATTTAGGTTTTCATTATTACACAGTCTTAGACGGAGGAGATTCAAGTAAGCATCTGATAATAGATAAATAAGAATAAATAGTTTAAAAAGCTGAAATTTAGAAGTACATACAGAGGTACTAAAAGTATGTGTAAGCGTTTACAAGCCCACTAATGAGTACCTATGTGTGTCCTTTCAATGTCTCAAACTAATTGAAAATCAGGAACATGTACAGTCTGTCGACAGAAATACGAGTTTACACAAAACAATACTTACTACCTAGTCAAAACGGCATCACTTATACTTTTTACTCAAAATAAATGTTGCAAAAATACGCTATGATAGTGTCCATTACTATTATTTTCTTATGTTTCTCCAAACGCAGCAATTCTCAAGACTCCCACAATTATTTCTGTTGCGCTTTAATATAAACAGTTGTTTATTAACCCGTGGCCGATCTCGATGCGTTTCATCCATCTCAAATCTAAAATTCCTGTACGGGAGTGCGTGAACGGTTAATTTAAAGTCGCGTCAGCCGCGAATGCGACCGCGATCGGTATCGAAAGCGAGTTTCAGTTTATCAGTATCTAGCGGGAACGTCCGCCCGATTGGAGAGTACGCCCGAGTTGAGCGAGCCAGCGGGTTGGGGTTAACAAGACTCTTTGTAAGAGAAACGCCTCTTTATCATTTCTGCTATCCTGGTAGCTCTAGTATCAATTAATTCATCGTACCATCTGAAGGACGTCTACAGCTGAACATAACAATTTCTTAATCGTACACTAAATAACATAAATGCATTAGAGAAACTATTTACAAATGTTGTACAAGGGTGACCTTAACGCCTTTGGCAATTTCTACCAGGCTACCTTTGGACTGGAACATAGACTTCTTCTAAATATTTCTAATAAGACTATGAAATCATCAGTCCACCTTATGAGTCCTACTTAGCGCTTACCTGTACGTGGAAACTGTTTTTCCTTCTGTTCTCTGCCTCCTGCACAATATAATGGAAAACAACAACACCTCATTTCACAATGGAACAATTGGGACATAGTTCATTGTTTTATAATATATTATAAAAAATATTAGGGGACATCTTAAACACGGTCACGGTCCCAATCTAAGCAAAGGTTGTGATGTGATATGGCTGCCAGAGACTGATATTCAACATATACATATTTTAAATACATACATATATGGATAGTACCTAAATAATAACCAGACACAGAGCAAACACCTATGTTCATCACATAAATGCTTGACCTGGCTTGGGATCGAACCCACGCCTCTTTGATCGAGGAGTCAGGATCACTAACCACTGAGCCACCGAGGCAGTCAGATAGGTTTGCGGTTGACTACACTTTGCCTGATGTTAAGCAAATAAGTGGTCCAGGGTGTAGCGCGTTTACCTGTATTTACTTGTAACTTGAAGACACCTTAGTGCATGGTTTCTATTACAATTTATTGTTATGCTCGTGAAACAATTTTATGATTAAAACTGGGAACAACTTTCGAAGATAAGTTCAATATTCTCATAATGAAGTGTCAATATGTCACTGGCGTCACGTCTGAGGAGTTTTTCTTAGATCTTACTCGAATACCAATCGGAAAATTAGATTTTGGAGCAACGGCATTATCACTTAGTGATATAGACAAAATAATCAGTAAACAGAAATCTCCATCGATAAACTTGCTCGAAGCGATAAACGCATAGATTCTGAAACCTACTAAAATAGTTTCCGAAACCGCTTTCATGTCCCAACTTGCGGCACATCGTTATAAATAAAATTAAAATTGCAAAATTCCCAGCAATTTCACATATGGGCTGAGCCGAGATGATCTCGGAACGCTTCTCGTCGCTTTATCGCCTTAGTTTGACGTGGCCCGAGGCATTCTCACTGTTCTATATCAACATAATTTATGTTGTTATTACAAGTGATTAATGTTGAATCTTTTTAATATACTGTACTTTATTAATAGACTCGATGTTGGGATTACGGGCGTGCCCGCTTAGGGATTTTTTGTCACGTCTTTGTCTAGCAATGTGTCTACAATATGTTTGAGTTTTTGGCAATATTAATGAAGTTACTATTTCTTTCCACTTTTGGTGATAAGTTGAAAACGCTATTTATAACCTAACCTATGTATACAAGGTAAAGATATCGTTTAACATGCTATTAAAAATAATTTTGTAAAAAATATTAATTTGGCATTTTACCAACTTCACATTTTTTTTTTAAATTCTTATTTTTCAAATAATAAAGTTTCTATGTACTTATTGATGTAATATTATGTATGTGTAAGTTAACAAAAATGTTATTATTGAAATCACCAAATCTACATATTGGTATATTTCCCTCTGTGTCAATTCCATTACGATATTGCACAAATTCTTTAATAACATCATCATACCGTAATAGCTATCATTTGATATCGTCACTGTATCAGATATGATCACTGGCACTCCATCTGCCATCACATCTAGCGAAGCGTTCTACCCAACGTGAATTAAATGAATAAGTACATTATACTTGCTGAATAGAATTTTCACAAATATTTATATATTCAGGGTTATCTGCTTGCCCCGTACTAAGCCAAAAAGGGGTGATTAAGACCATAATCCTTACATAGTATAAAATAAAGTCGCTATTTTTGTCTGTTTGTTTGTCTGTATGCTTAAATCTTTAAAACTACGCAACGGATTTTGATGCGGTTTTTTTTAATGGATAGAGTGATTCAAGAGGAAGTTTATATGTATAATACACCTGTGCGAAGCCGGGGCGGGTCGTCTAGTTATGAATAACTAAAAGTTATTCATTCTATTCTATTCATTCTATTCTATGGGTGGAAATTTGAGACAAAAAATCAGCTGTTCCATACAAAATTTCAACTCGAAATCGAAAAAATGTTTGCAGCAGCTGTTTTTTTTTCACGAATTGCGGGTTGGCTCCATAGTAAAAGTTGTTCACAATGATTGTCAACTCCTTTCGGCTAAATATATCAGTCCTGGATAACCCTGTACAAATTTCAGGCCATCTGACTACTAGTAGAACATCTGTTTCCCTGCATAAGTGTAGAAGTACAAACTAAACGTAGTAGATCGGACCTGACATTTAAACTGCATAGCATGAGCTACTACTAAGTACATTTTTAACCGACTTCCAAAAAGGAGGAGGTTCTATGTTCGTGTGTTTGTATTTTTTTTTCTCGATTTACTAAAAAAGCAAACGTAGCATCTTTAATTTCTTATCGTACTATTGTTAGTTTGTACTTTAAATAGTACTTTGGGCAAATATGAATAGAATACTGGTGTTAAGAAGAGAACACAGGACTTACGAGGTTTAGAAATGAAGTCTGCAAAAAAGCATTTCCAATTTACATAGCACATTTATTCTATTTTTATAAAGAATGCCGTGAAGGTTTCGTACGAGAATAACAGATAAGACGATAAGTAAACTTATTTCTCATTGTCGGAGTAGGTGCTATTCATGATAGAAAACTCTTCTTCGGTGTCCAACAGAGTCGATATTACGACTAAAGCAAACGTAAAGTAATGAAACGTTACAGGAAGCTCCATGACTTATAATCTTGATTCGATCAGGTTATAATTATCTGGGCAAAGAAACTGCGCATTCCGCTGGCACTATGTCAGCCTACAGTCTAACAGTTATTCATGATTATGTTAGCTAAGGTACAACCTTTAAACCTTTTTCGATCTCACTATTTCCTGTTTTATCAGGGCTCGGTTGGACTGTGTTATTTTAAATGTTTGCTTTTTTCATTTCCTTACTGTGAACATCAAAAAATACGTTCATACACGGCTTTTTTGTTTGTTTGTAAGGATGGTTTGTCGTCCATTATTTATTTCACTTATAGTTCCATCCTTACAAACAAGTTAATGGAAATCACGTTCACAAATCCATTCCGGTGAAAATATTAATGTTTTCTGTTTCCTTAGACCATGATGAAATCACCACAGAAAATCACAAATCAATTCTGAATTGTCATAATCGACGACAGCTCTGACAGCAACAATCTATGAACAAGTTAACAAGCAAGAAGGATCTCTGTCGCTGATAGAACGAGTTCCAGCGTATTAATTACACATTTCCTACAAGAACTGGTTGTACGGTTATATCGTATTCAATCAGTCAACTATTCGAGGACTGCAAGTCGAGTCATACGCTGTCCCATTTCGATGTATCGATTCGAGAAATCTCGCGGCATTTTCATGAGCGAGTCGCGAGAGAACACGCGACTGATTGACTGGACGCGGACCGCGGAACGACTCCCAAGCATTTTGAAACTGCAAAAACTCAAGATATTGAAGCTTTCAAGTGTGAATCGATACGATTCCATCGGCTTTATTGATCGATTGACAATTTCGCTGAATTATTCAATGGACACGAATACCGACATTCCGCGGGCGCTCGTGGCAGCACAAGCAAAAACCGCAGACAAGCACCCGAATATAATGGATGGAGGAGCTCGTGGGAGTGGTTCAGAGCTGGAAGTTTTCGAGATGTCGAAAAAAGGCAGCGTTCGGTGATGAGAATGTCATGTCCCCCGTTCCCAACGACATATTTGCGAGTCGGTCGCGTTTTGCGATAATTACTGCGCATAACGGGGGTGGCGCGCGAGGAATGCCCCGCTCTGAGCTCACCGCCACGGATTTATAATGACGAGTGTCGCGGCGACGCGGCCGCGGGCCCGTCCGCGGCGCTGCGCAGAAAAACTGCGGCGTCCACGGCATCCGCGCGGGAGGACCAGTTCCCATGCACCGCCACCCGTCATTTTTTTACTCCCTATCTAAACGACTAGCGAAATATTCTGAAATTGGCATTCTTGTCGTAGCTGAAGAGGACGCATCCTTGACGGTCGAAATTTAATTTAAAAAGGTCTGGTTGCATCACGTCGTAAGGGTGCACTTTCGCTTTTTGGCCGCGCGTCAATTATACAAATTGTTCATGCAATAAATTTCTTTATATCTTAGTGAAAGCGGTGGACGGGAATGCAGCGTGGATACGGCTCGGTGCAGACCCAATTAGCATGGGATCGATAGGCGCGCCCGATGCCGATCTGATGTCACCTCCGCCGCATAGCGCAACTTAATGTATCTAATCTGAGTTTAGTTATTGCCACGTTAATAAGTACTACTAAAGAACTCATTAAACTTATTCCAGTTTTTTTCTGGGACTTAATTTTGTAAGTCTTCGTTACGAACACCAAATAACAGAAGATATCAACTGAACACGTTCAAATTTAACCCATTGCTGTTTTCTTTTCGCTGAATTAGTTTGCGCTTAACGCTCAATGTTAGAAGTACGACGAGGTAGTCAGGATAACTTCAAGTTAATATAATTATTGAAAATGAGATCAGCAACATAATAACATGCTTGCACTGTAGACATGTTGTGATGTTAATACACAGTCTATTGACGATGTCTCTGGCAATTATCGAGGCTGGCGAACCGTGACGAAATGAAATGCGCGGGCGCAACACAACATAGATGGCCATCTCGTTACCATATGAATGGGCTTTGTGCCACGTTTGATGGGAAAATCTAGAATAGATCGCTCGGATTTACTAGATGGAGACCTAATTGCAACTGACCTGTTTTGAAGATTGATTGTCGAAGGGAGAATATGTGATAATGGTTTCATGGCTCATTTTGTGATTTTGTATGAAACCAATAAAATAAATTGAAAGACGTGCTTTGAAAATTGTTTTGTTTTTGTTAGATTGAAGGTGATGAATTCCAAAACAATGATGAGGAGTTTATTTAATATTACCATTTTAACCTATTTCATTTCAAAGCTTCTAATGTGGCCAATTATGAAGGTATCATCTTAAATTAAATAGAAAACATTTCTGAAATAGCTTCTGCTAAATTTTCTTTTTTTATACCTATATAGCTGAACTTCATGAAGAGACATTTATGACATATCTATGTCGGCACAAAACCCTGCTCGCTTTTTTCTGTTTTATAATATTTAGTAGGTATTTAATATTTCATGAATATCGTCAAACACTTAAATAAGACTATCGTATTATCGATAAGTAAATTTAAATACTACAACCACAACCAAACCTTTAAACGATTTCGGACCTTTAAGTACATGGAGAGCTCAGACTTAACATCTAAGCTACATTTAAATACTCTTACAGCAAATATCTCAAAACACACGTTCTTACCAAAGATCTCCCTTCACATCTAGCCTTTCTTAGGCAGAATAAGGCTTATAATAGCATCATTACGCAAATCGTTTGCCATAACCACTTCGCACCTCTTTGCCACATTCATTTGATAGCCATCTTTGAGTGCTAGTAGATACTTCGTGCGGAAAGTTATAATGTACATGTTACAGCCAAAGTAATAAATCTGGATATTATACATAATGACTGGTCATTATGTATAATATCTACTCAATTTAGATAAAGTGATAATTGACACAAAATTAATCACATTAACTAGCTATTTTATATAATATCTTCGAAGACTTGGATAATGTAATAAAACAAACTCGTAATAAGGACAGATTGTCTCTGGCGCTTCGCCGGCCGCTGCCGCGGCACGCTCGCTTCGCTCGCTCGGCTCGCGCGTTGTTGTCACTGTTCAAACCTAACCTAACCTAGTAATAGTTTTCCTTGGACTCTTGATCTGCCTACTAGGTTAGGTTAGGTTTGAACAGTGACAACAACGCGCGAGCCGAGCGAGCGAAGCGAGCGTGCCGCGGCAGCGGCCGGCGAAGCGCCAGAGACAATCTGTCCTTATTACGAGTTTGTTTTATTACATTATCCAAGTCTTCGAAGATATTATATAAAATAGCTAGTTAATGTGATTAATTTTGTGTCAATTATCACTTTATCTAAATTGAGTAGATATTATACATAATGACCAGTCATTATGTATAATAACTATTTAATCACTATGACTGTAACATACACATAGAATGTTACCTGGGACCTTATTCAATTAGAAACGTTCGACTGACTTCCAAAACGGAAGAGGTTCTCAGTGCGGATATGTGTTTCCAACACAAATAACAATACATACTTTGTTTTGCGTAATGTTTGTACTATGTGTTATTTTATGTATGTAAAGTCAGCTGTTCCATACAAAAGTTCATCAACTTCTTTATCGACACTAATGTTGTAACATTCTACTTATGTTTCCAATACTTGACTTATAATGACTACTGTTATAGCGCAGACAACAAAACACTCAATTTAAGCAATTTCACATGATGTTATAATATCCACATCGATATCGTAAAATCTCATTATAACATCGCGCGCTCGCTCCTGATTGGCCCTGCACGCGCAGCTGCGCTCTCATTGGTTAGATTTTAATGGCGCCAAGTTCACTGTGACAATACACGTACGCGTGAATTTAATGTTTCGCAATATGTTTTTTTTTATTTTTATTAGTGAAGATAGAGTAGTGTATGCAACTGCTTATAACACGGGTATTAAAACACGAGTGTGAGTTTATGAAACGAGCGCAGCGAGTTTCATAATAGTAACGAGTGTTCATTATATGACAGTTGCATAAACTACTATTAATCAACTGTCTCATTCATTTTGACGAGAATCGCTGAGGTTTTAGTCAGGAGCAGCCTCGAGCATATACGAGTATCTATAGTCACAATCGTGCAAAAAATGTGTCCTAGTCAAAACCCTGCCCAAGCTTTTGTGTGGCAAGGCTTTTTAGTTAGTCGTAAGGCGATTGCAAGCCGACTATAACGCCGCGCGACGCCAAAGTGTTCGGTTACAGGCACTAGTTAGGTGACCTAACATCGAGATTCGAAAAAACGGGTCATTGTGAATTATTTAATGTAAATATCGAAGTCGGTATGTATGACGGCGTTTGGAAATTTTTTACTACTTTCACTTAGGTACTGTTACTCTTTAGATATTTGCTCGAAGGGAACAGCTGATATTTTTTCGCGAGTTCGGGGTTATCTCCAAAGTAAAATTTAGTTAAAATTACAAGTACAATCATATTCTATAACATGACCGCCGGCGTCGTATTTCCGAAAATAAAACGCAAATTTCGATTTTGTGCAATTTTTGTAACGAGCGAAGGTCGGTCGAAAGATATAGGTAAACCTAAACGGATAGCTGTTGTAGTCTAGAGGTAGAAACACTCGCCCAACAAACGTGAGGTCGTGGGTTCAAATCCCAATCCCGTCGAAAACAAAAAAAAACCCAATCCTGTACCAATAAGTTTCTTTGGAATTTACGAGTATGTACGGAACTTCACACCACTGCACTGGCTTTTCGTTGAAGGAAAACATTGTGAGGCAACCTGCATACGTCCGTAGAACAAATTCGATGGTGTATGTGAATCCACCAACCCGTACTGGGCCAGCGTGGTGGATATCTCAATCACGCTTCGTGGGTAGGCCTACTTATTGCAGTGGACTATTAATAAGGCTGGTACCACAGTACTACTGTACTTTAATGTAGCAGGAAACCTCAAATCGCTTAACTCATCTTCAATGCATCAAACAGAAAGTTGTCATAACGTATATTCACCGTCAGTTGCAGTTCCAGTGATTGCATTACCCATGCAGGCTGAATATTCATCCAATAGGCTTGGCTTTAATTGTCGTCGTAGACTGTCAGTTCTTCTCGGACACACGGTTTTATGGGTATACGAGTACGATCGATTTGGAAGGTTTAATCGAGATATCTACAACGCTTCACACATGGTTCGATGTACAAGGTATTTACTTTGCAAAGTGCAGGGAGATGTACAAATAAATAAAATGCTCATCATAATAATAACCAACATAATACGATTGGGCCATTCCAAAAATTGCTAGAAAATCAGTTGTTCAGTACATTGTCACAGATGGTAAATAAATTATATATTTATTATATATGTCGGAGAGCAGCCCCTTGAGCTGATTTGCTTTATTTAATTACTGGCAATACACATACAGATAATATTTCGAGATGCATTTGACAGATGACTTTTCTGTCAACTTCAATGTCGTGCCCACGTCACACTGACGTACACATTGGCGGGAAAAGGCGTGGCTTGAGTCACTTTTGTTTTGACGAAAATACAAGATGATGTTGGAAAATCATCGGAGTGTTCAATTGTTTGATTCGAAGACAATTACTGTAATTTTTGAAGAATTACTCTGTAAGCAGAATAAAGTTGACATCGGAAATTCGCTGGTGTTCATATTTCAATAACTAGCACTATGATCAAGGAAGTTATCGAGACAATAATACACGTTTGTTGACCCCTCCCGTCATATACATAAATATATTATTAATACATGGCTTCTTACGTACCCCGTCTGGCACAACAAAATTAGGACTACCAAGGAACGGTATTGTTTTTTGCGCGTATATTGTATGTTTGTAAGTTTCTTTATTTTATGATGGAGCTAAAATCATTCATACTATACACAAACGTCAAAAACTCACATGGTTATTGTTAAATTATTTTTCTCAAAAAATAGCATGACCGACTTCACCCGTGTACAGAATTCGCGAATGTTTCGCACGGATCGATGTAGCATTTTGCACATTATTGTTGATTTATCAAAAATGGCTCAGCCGATTTCAATAAAATTTTAATGGGGCCAATTTCGAAGTATACTCTTTCCAATAAAAAAAATATAATTGAAATCGAACTAAGTTATGCGTGGTTATACATTAAAAAATATATACGCGTCGAATTGAGCACCTCCTCCGGTTCGGTTCGTCGGTCAAAAATCTGTAAGTAATAAACTACATTTATCTACACTAATGTTGTAACATTCTACTTATGTTTCCAATACTTGACTTATAATGACTACTGTTATAGCGCAGACAACAAAACACTCAATTTAAGCAATTTCACACGATGTTATAATATCCACATCGATATCGTAAAATCTCATTATAACATCGCGCGCTCGCTCCTGATTGGCCCTGCGCGCGCAGCTGCGCTCTCATTGGTTAGATTTTATTGGCGCCAAGTTCACTGTGACAATACACGTACGCGTGAATTTACTGTTTCGCAATATGTTTTTTTTTTTTTTTTTATTAGTGAAGATAAAGTAGTGTATGCAACTGCATATAACACGGGTATTAAAACACTCGTTACTATTGTGAAACTCGCTGTGCTCGTTTCATAAACTCACACTCGTGTTTTAATACCCTTCATTATATGACAGTTGCATAAACTATTATAACATTATCATCAGCCGTAGGAAAATTAGGTCTTGTTAGATCAAGGGTCCACCTCCTACGCCCCATGGACCACCCGTTTTACTGCGTAATCACATGCTAGATGCATCGAACTCAATTAAAAATAAACATATCATACGAGTCGTACTACACTCAACCATCTTAATTATTTATTTCGCTGCAATATCATTAACACACTATTTTTGAAATGCACACGTCTTAAACGATGCGCGATTGCTGCAAGCACTTTAATACTTGTAACGAAAACCATGGAGGTTTTATGGTGGGTCGTTAAACACCATAACAGTGTATCACAACAATAAGTTTTATGAACTGAGCCTTCGATTCGCGAAGCTCATCGAGTTTTATAGCGAGGGCTCTGTGAATATTGATTTTTGGGTCAACAGCTTTGTTTTAGTTCTACGAGCGGGCCGAATGGGCCAATGCGACGGAATAGTCACGGACGGTATTGTAAGACTTACTAGTACTACGCTTGCAGTACAGTGACTGGCTTTTTATACGGCACTTGAAAAATATATATACCTATCTACATAGATAGACAGTTTTGTCTGCAAGAAATAATGAAAACAAAAAGTTTTTACTTAGATACGGGATTTCTGCAATTGACTTACGGACTGTAGTGCTCTGCCCAGCTGTTCCGCTCATATCGTGCCTTTTCTGAACTACAATGGTTAGAGTTCCAAGTTCATAAATAAATTTCTCTGCAATGGACATTTTAAATTTGGATTTCATAAGCCTTACATTGCATTAAAACTATTGCTTTTCAAAGAGTTACTTTTTATGATAAACATTTCGAAAATTCGTCGCGGATGCAGGATTCGAACCTTGCGTCTTCGGATCACTAGCCCGACGCTCTAGACCACTGAGCTAACCCGCTATACTGGACTCGCGACGAATTTTGTGAAGTGTTTATCATTTTAACCAACTTAATGACTATTGCTTTTGTTTTAAATACCTAGTTGTGTTTTCTGGCGTAAAATCACATCTTTTACGTAATGAAATTGAATATTTTTTAAATCTAATAGACTCCTTTTTGTAATTATTTCCATAATTAATTAGTATAGTGCAAATAATAATAATACCAGATAACCAAACATTCCGAAATTCTAATTTCGGAAATAATGACCGCTAATGATTTTGATTACATTTAGTATGTAGCTGATAGTGCTTTTCTTTACAAGTTTATCTGTATAAGCGAAGATTCTGAAAAAACACTAAGCCCGATTTTAAAAATGTTTGCTAGTCGCTCTCTGTTAATGTAAGTAGTACGTAGTTAGTAAGGATGTAATTTTATAGAAAAATAGTTTCTTAAAATGTGTCATATCGTAGACTGGGCACTGTACGAGTATGTTTAATGTGCGTGTACGCTTATCTGCAAACTGAATTGGGAAATGTTTGCTGAGGAGTGATGTAAGGGCGTGTTGTGATAAGAGGCACGGAGACTGACAGACTGACGAAGTTTGGACAGTACTTTATACCATTAGAAGATTTATTTTTCATTTTAATGAGGCGACTGATACGCAAGTTCGAACGGTAGATACTTTACACTATTTTTTTTACATGAAGTTGGTTTTATTTTACGTATTTCCTTCAAATTAAGTGGTCTCAGCTTGTTCGGTGTGTTCTCTCGGGATTCATCATTTGCGTATTTATATTATTAAAAAATATTAGTTCTGGATTACGTCTAAGTGACATTGAGCTAATTTAGACAGAGAAGTGCACCAGTCTATCTACATTTCATTTTATTTAAAATTTGTAGCATCATATCTTACGACAAAGCTCTTTTATATCATGTCAGGGTTTTTAGTGAACTAAATAAATAGAAGATAAAAAATTAAAACCATCGCCCTTTTCATCATTATCATTTGTAGGACATAGCCCTCAATTGCACATAGGTGCTGGCATCCAGCGCGATCTTGTGGTCATATGAGATTATCTGTTTACTTAGTGAGTAAACGTCTTACCCTTCGTTTGCTGGTACGTGATCCATCCAACCATCAGTCATAGTCTTCCCCTGTTATATATGGGATAGGCCTCCCCTAAAGAGTTCCAATAAGACCGGTTTGTAGCGGCTTGCATCCAGCGCGATCCTGCAGTCTTAATGAGGTCATCTGTAATTCACTACTTGAAAACTTTTCGACCCAAATACAAATATATTAAAAGTAGTTTTTCGTCAACAGACACTCGAGAGACTGGGTTCGTGAACGCAATCACGGCCGCAGGAGTTACGTACTCCATCACCCGCGCCTGCACCGCGGGCTCGCTGCTCGAATGCTCATGTGAAAAGGTAACCAACTAGATAAAATGTCTCCAGACCTTAATTTACATTTAAAGACGCTTCACTACCACCCCTACACTGTCGATTTTCCTTTGATACTTCTGATTCTTTGATGCTTCGTACGAAGCAGTTTGACTCAACATTTCTGATTCGTACCGCCAGGGTATGGACCGGCCGTCAGATTTCCTGTTTTCTAAGAGATATCTAAAGCTTTTCAAGGTCTAAGTGAATAAGTCTCTTCTAGGTATGCGTGCTTCATCTTCGACCACAACGTTGCTTACCATCAGGCGAGTTGGTGATCAAGCGCAGATTTATTCGCGATAACAAATAACTGAAAGATCTGTTACTTGGGTAACTAATAGTAATTATTTGTCAACAGCCTAACAGTTCTGACAGATATAACCCAGCCTGTAAAAAGCTGAGCAAAAAATTGGTCCTATTTGCCGTCTTGACAGAGCAAACCTATGGGTTTGCTCTGTCAAGACGGCAAATAGCATTCCCATTGGCAGCCAAATAAGCCAAGCTTAGAGAAACAGATCAGAGCAATTTCGTTTTGTTCTGTTTTCGTTGGCTATTTTCCTTCATCATCAGGACAGTTCTGTAATACCTATTGTATTGTCTTTGGAGTTTTTACCCGACTGATTATTATACAAGGTTATCTGCTTGCCCTGTACTAAACCGAAGGGGATGATTAAGACCATCATTAAGAACAACTTTTACTATGGGGCCAACCCGGAATTCAAGAAAAAAAAACTCGGCTGTTCCATACAAAATTGCAAGTCAAAATCGACAAAAAGTATGAAACAGGTGTTTTTTTTTTCTCGAATCTCTTGTTGGCCCTGTAGTAAAAGTTGTTCATAATGATGGTCTGAATCAACTCTTTTAGACTTAGTACACTAGCTGTGGATAACCCTGTATAATTGTCTAACTAGTTAAAACTAGTTGTCGGCATTTGTAACTATGTCGAAACGTTCAGTTGCAATCATTACCTAAATTTAAACAAAACCTTTAGTCATAAGTATACATTTTGATCTTATTTTCCTTACTAGGGGGCACCGAAACCACGCCGCGGGCGCGAGCCAGTCACTCTCCCCCCCTCCCAAGTCCCCACAGACCGGTGGCAGTGGGGCGGCTGCAGCGACAACGTGCGCTTCGGCCTCAAGAAGTCCAGGGAATTCATGGACAGCCGCTACAGGAAGCGGAGCGACATTAAGACGCTGATCAAACTGCACAACCACAACGCTGGGAGGTTGGTTAGTAATGTTTCTTGATGCGTAGCTTGAAGGTTCTAAACACCGAGCTTCCACCGATACTTAACAGATGACAATGAAAAAATGTCTCCAAGATACGCCGTACTGTATTTTACTGTAGCTTTTATTAATCCACTGTTAAGTTTAGCATCCAATTTTCCTGAGAGCGCGCTTAGACTATACCTATCCACCAGACACAGTTGCGAAACGATCGATTCATTTAAATACTCATGTATTCCAATGTAAGAAAAAACATGTGTCGAATACTTTTTGATAGTATATCTGACGGACTAAATATATTTTTTCATCATGCCTATTATAAACAAAATACTAGAGCGTGCGGTAATATAAGGCAACTCCCGCAGAAAGTGGCGCCGTTTTGCCTCTTTCTACCACGGTCCTTATATCTTCGCAACCACTGAACAGAAGATGCTCACATTCGAACTTATAAATTCTATTTACACAAACTACATGTTTGCAAAATTTGCTCTGATACCTCGCTTCACTCGGTCCAGTAAAAGACAACATTTTGCTAATGCTATTTAATTTCAGAAAAATAAATAAAATGTATCTTCGGTCTACGACACTTGTAATGTACAAATATTTTTACATAGCATGATTAACATGAATTATTTGTTTATAGGCGATCAAGAATAATATGAGGATAGAGTGCAAATGCCACGGCCTCTCCGGGTCCTGCACGCTCAGGACTTGCTGGTGGAGAATGCCGACCTTCAGGGAGGTCGGGGATAGACTGAGGGACAAGTTCGAAGGTGCTGCTAAGGTTAGAATGATGCATTTACTCGTAAATAGAGTATTTTGTCCGAAACACATTTCAGTGGTTCGCGTCTAGAGAATATACCATTTGGTGACGCTCACTGCAACGCCGCGGTAATGCAACATACTTCGAAAAAGTGCGATTCGAAATTTACAAAACATACTTGATTAATATTAATAACAATAGTAGGGTTAAGCATCTAATTCTTAAACCACCAGAATGAGTTCTTGTTGCTCTATTTTTATTGTTTATGTATTTATTTATTACTTGTTTGATGATTATTAATATTGTTACCACAACTTTTTAAGTTAAAATTATTTTTAAAGTAGTTTACATAGTTTAGATCTCATATTTTATAATAATGTAATATAGGCGGGCGCATTGGGGCCGACCTGTAAATGCCCACCTATTAATGTTGTAAATAAAATAAAAATAAAATAAAATAACAATTATAGACTTACAATTATAGATTTTTGTTGTCTAAAGTAGTACTCGTAGTTGTCTATTTTTCCTAGAATAGGTGATAATTGTGAGTAACGATAAATGACTTGCAATGTTTAATGATTGTTTATCACTTGTGTAACTGAAGCGTTAGGTAGTCGAAGAAATTACTGAGATAATTGCCAATACCGTGATTCGTAGACAGATTGACAGACAGACAGACAAAACTCTTTATTTATAACCACAAAGCAAAATTAAATACTATGTACACATTTAAGACTAAATATGATTATAAACTGGCGGCCTTATCACCCATGGCGATTTCTGCCAGGCAACCTGGACAATGCACAAAGAAAAAATAGTAAGTAGAGCGTAAATTAATAAGAAATTATCTGTGCAGGTAATTGCAAGTAACGACGGTGATAGTTTCATGCCCGAAAGTCCAAGCATCAAGAGACCTGGCAAGAAAGACATAATATACTCCGAGGAATCTCCAGACTTCTGTTCCCCTAACACGTACGGATCCCTCGGGACTCAAGGACGGCATTGCAACGTGTCATCTGCTGGCACAGACAGCTGCGATCAAATGTGCTGCAGACGAGGTTACACAGAAACTACCATCAGGGAGACTGAAAACTGCAACTGCCAATTCAAATGGTGCTGCGAAGTCATATGCGAAACGTGCTACGTCAAACGCAACATACAAACGTGCCTATAATAAAATGTGATAGATGTAATTGTTAAATATTAAAGTACTTTGAATTATTTTTTATTTCTCTATAACATTAGTCTAATAATCGGAAAATTGTAGATGATTTACTTTCTTTTTCAGTGGAACAATCACTTTTTCCGCTGAAACATAGTCGGATAATTCTTGCAGGATGTCGACCATTTTCTTATTTTTGTGTCTTGCTTTAATACGCTTTATACCCTCTTCTCTATTATAGGTGAGTTTATTTATTTTTCCTTTTTTTTCTGCATTATTTTTATCAGAGTTTTCATCGTTGAGATTTTTGTTTTCTCCTTCTTCATAGGAATCTTCAGGCAGCTCAGGAATTTTATCAAGAAATAGGTCATCAGGTATTTTTGGGCGAGGTTTTGCTGTTGGTTTAGGTTTTGGTGTAGGTTTAGGTTTGGGTTTAGGTTTAGGTCTAAAGCGTTTTAAAGATTCATAATATTTGTCAGAAATTTTAAATAACTTCTCACATACCGGAGTTCCAATATTCTTACTCTTAGTAATAAAATTGTAAAGCATTTTTATCTTCTGAAGATCGGTTGGGCTGAAATCTGTTGCAGGATTTAAATTATTAGTAATCTGAAACATAAAATATATATATTTCAGTAAAATTAAGATCATACTTGTGTTAATTGGGACAGTTTGAAATATATAATACTAGCGACCAGCCCCGGCTTCGCACAGGTGTATTATTATACATATAAACCTTCCTCTTGAATAACTCGATCTATTAAAAAAACGCATTAAAATCCGTTGTGTAGTTTTAAAGATATAAGCATACATGGGGACATGGGGACAGCGGGAAGCGACTTTGTTTTATACTGTGTAGTGATTTTGTAGTATATTCATAAAAAAAAAATATTTCAACACACCTTAGGCTTTATCGTAGCTCGACCATTAGCAGAGTACTTATGTATATCGTAATGAGTAACGCTATTAAAGTCATACACCAGATCTTGAAATAGCCATTCATCTTCATTAAATTTTTCGAAAAGGTATTGTTTGTCTGAAACAAAATAATTTACATTTAAAAAACTGTAACAATTCAAATTTTAAAAATTACTATTCTGCTGCTAACTATGATATTTTTGATATCCATAATAGTCAGATAACTATAGAACCCTTTTAAAAAATTCATTAAACCTCAAAATAACTTAGCATTAACCAATCAATCATGTTTACTAAAAACAATTTAGAATGGACAATCAACATAGAGATCATTTTCATCGAGAAACAACAAACTGTGTCATACCTGGCATGATGTTACCCATGTTGACTTCAATATACTTATCCCGATCGGGTGCGTTGTGTTGTGCCGGGACTCCTAGGATGGACATCACTGCTTCAGCGATTTCTCCTCTGGTGGCGATGCAATCGTAGCCAAGAACTACTTGCTGGATAACATACAATATACAACTTGGATCAAGTAGGTAAGGTACTACTTAAGTCTGACCAGCATTTACACAGGGTGGAAGCCTGACGGCGGCATCAATTTGACCCAATAGTCATAAAAACAATAAAAAAAAAGTTAATCCATAAATTGAAAAAACATTGTTTTCTTATAATTTAAATAATAAATAAAGGAATTAATTAGCCATCATAATTTATTTATAAGGAACTCTTTCATGCAATTTTGACATTAGACTAATCAAAAAAATATCGATTTGAGCTATTTTGACAAAATTAAATGCCAAAATCAAAATGCTACTTTGACGACTAATGTCAAAATAGCTCGAATCGCTGTTTAGATACAGGTTGCTCCAAAATGATATTTAAAATAATTCTACATAGCATATAGGTTCCTATAAGTAAATAGATTTATTTAGTAAATTCAAAACTTCTCGAAGGTTATATTTTGAAATATCTGTTAGGTCCAATAGTCGTACTTTTTCATATTATGCATATCTCTGTATAATACACCATATGGCTTCACTACGATCTTGTCATTGGTGGATCTAAAAGAATCTATTTCTATATAAGATGTGTTATTACCTGTACGCCTTGATTAGTAAAGTTTTTCACAGAATGATCAGCACATCCTAACAGGCCCCGACGATTTATGAAGAAAACCCATCTTTTATTGTCATTGGTCGGAGGGCCGGGCAGTTCCACGAAGTTGACGTTAGTAGCAGAGTTAACCATTTGTAAGAAATTTCGTATCTTGTCGCGCAGTACCTTGTCTAAAATAATGTTGAATATCATTATGTCATCCATCAGCTATATGATGTACACATCAGCTATTATATGATGTACACTGCTGGACGTCATATTATAGCTGATGAATGGATATGGGTCTCCAATAAGGCCGGTTGCGGCTTGCATTTATCATGAACCTGCAGTAATGGAGAGATCCTACGTTGCGCTTGCTGTACGTGATCTCCACTTGAGAACTTTTCGACCCCATCGATCATCAGTCCTCCGAGCTATGTGCTTTGCCCACTGCCAGTTCAACTTGCCAATCGATAACATTGGTTCTTCTACGGATCTCCTGATTCCTGATTGAGGAATTCCGGTCTCTCTGCGAGAATGAATCGGGAATCAGCAGATCCGTAGAAGCATAGCCCTCTCAATATTATGGCTCGTAGAGGTATCATATATATTTCTTCTTATTAATAATTAATAGGTAAGTTTTGTTTGTTTCTTACCACTAAAAGAAACCACGTCAATGTAATAAGGTATGACACCATCCTTCCAAATTTTAAATTTCTTTATTTCTTCAGGTGTGAAATCAAACCCAGATACGTCTTTAGAGCCTGTTGCATATTTGAATTTCTCTACTGTGTTCTTTGGTCGAATATAGTTTCGTTTGTGTTCGGGAATAGTTTTAAGTTCTTGCACTTCACCGTATTTTGGTACGTTACTGAATTCCACATTTTTGGAATCTGCTGCATTGTCGTCATCATCATCATTTAGTTGTAAGTTTTCGTCTTCAACATCATTAAATTCCTGCACATCATCAGTCTCTTTCTGTGAAGAATTTGATCCATCTGCTTTTGCTGATGTGGTAACAATAATATGTACAGCCAAGTAAATCTTTAAAATCTGTTTCAACTTCTTCATCTTCTGAGTAAAATGTTAATGTTGATATTTTTACTGCTTGAATAGCACAATATTTTATGGGTTCATAAACAGGATATTTTTATATGTGTAATAACATTATACTTATACGTATTGTATTGAAACTTCCCATAAATATCCATTTTACACATTTAGTTTTCGTAATAATATTACTCAACTGACTTTTTTTTGTTTTTAGTAATTTCTATTATCTTACAACTTTATACGAGCTATTTCTTTCAGCGATGGGTTCGATAAGTTCTTAAGCGGAGACAACGTACGTGATCAGGGGCCTGATTTCTATGACAAATCATAACGTAACGCGTCAAGTAATTATTTTATATCCGTGAATTTCGATTGGAGAAACGTTTTTTAAATGTAAAATTACGTAAAAATTAACTATAAAAAGAGTTTATGTTATGTTATTTGAAAATTAATTGAAAATTTTTTCACTATTATTTTTAACAAAGATCACGTAAGAGCGCTTTATGCGCATGTTTTCATACAGAATCATCCTGCAGATGACCTCGTCATCACCGCAGGATTGCACTGGATGCAAGCTGCTTCCAACTAGTCTTTTTGGAGATCCATATGGTAGGCCTATGTCCAGCAGTGAACGTGCTATGGCTGAAGGATTATTTTACAGCTTCAGGACATCATAGGCTTAAGCATTCATTACTAGTTCTAAGTTAATATCTCTGGACCGGGTAAGCTTATCCAAAAATGTTGACAATAAATTACTGGAAATCGAGCCAACTCCTGAAAACTATGACAAATTTGTCAACACAGTTTGGGCAGTTTCGCGACAATGTATACCAAGAGGCTGCCGCACACGCTACATTCCTGGGTTAAACAAAACTTCCGCTTCACTTCTTGATAATTATGAACAACTGTATACCAAAGACCCCTTTTCAGCCGAAACAATCGCAGTTGGCGAAGAGTTGATGCTTAGAATCACTGAAAACCGACGGGAAAGGTGGGTGACCACTGTGTCAAGCATCGATATGACACAAAACAGTAAGAAAGCTTGGTCCACGCTCAAAAAACTAACAGATAGCCCACCTGACCCAGGAAACCTCGGAAAAGTGACAGCTAATCAAATAGCTCACCAGTTGCTGATGAACGGGAAAGCAAATCAGCGACTACCCAAAATCCCTAAACCAAACACAGACTCAAACAGATCGTCCGACATCAGTAAACCCATTACAGTAACAGATATCGTCCAAGCCATTAAGGGCCTCAGAAACGGCAAAGCAGCGGGAGTGGACGACATCACTGTAGAACAATTAAAAAACCTGGGACCTGTTGCCGTGTCTTGGCTCCTAGCTGTTTTTAACTCTTGCTTAGAAAAATCGAAAATTCCCAAGCTTTGGAGAAAATCCAAAATTATTGCCCTTTTAAAACCTGGAAAACCGCCAACTGACCCTAAAAGCTACCGCCCAATTTCACTTTTGTGCCACACTTATAAATTATTTGAACGAATCCTCTTGAACCGTCTGATACCTGCGATAGAACCTAAACTAATCCCAGAACAAGCCGGATTTCGCCCCGGTAAATCGTGTACAAGTCAAGTGCTCAGACTAACACAACACATTGAGAACGGCTTTGAGACCAAAAAAATCACTGGCGCTGTTTTTGTCGACCTATCAGCAGCTTATGACACCATAAATATTAAGAGACTAATGTCTAAAATAGCAACTCTCACAGACGACGCAGCTTTTTTAAAAATACTCAAGGAACTGCTAACCAACAGACGCTTCCAAGTCCACCTCAATAACAAAGCTAGTAGATGGCGACGCCAAAAAAACGGCCTGCCACAAGGCAGTGTACTGGCGCCTATATTATTTAACATATACACCAATGACCAACCCGCCATCCCACATACTGAACGGTTCCTTTACGCCGACGACCTGGCGCTAACTACGCAAACGAACACATTTGAGGAAGCTGAAAGCATACTCACAGAAGCTCTGGAAACCATGGGAAGGTATTATGACGAAAACAGCTTGAGGCCAAATCCGTCCAAAACCCAATCATGCGTCTTCCACCTCCGAAACCGCCAAGCCAACCGCTCACTAAAAATATCATGGCGAAACGTCGCCATTGAACATTGCAATAGCCCAACCTACCTAGGAGTTAAACTCGATCGGACCCTTACCTACAAACCGCACTGCTTAAAAACCAAGTTAAAAGTCAGCACTAGAAACAATTTACTCTCCCGTCTCACCTCCACCTCTTGGGGAGCCTCAGCCCAAGTGCTTCGCACATCAGGGTTGGCACTCTGCTTCTCAGCTGGGGAATACGCGTGCCCAGTGTGGCACCGATCCGCCCACGCTAAAGAGGTAGATGTCGCCCTCAATGAAACGTGTCGAAAGATTACTGGCTGCCTCAAGCCCACCCCTCTAAGCTTACTATATCCGCTCGCCGGAATAGCCCCTCCAAACGTCCGACGAAATATTGCCTGCTCTATTGAAAAACAAAAACAAGAAAATGACCACAGACACCCTCTCTACAAGTCAGTTCCGCCTGCCAACCGCCTCAAAAGCCGCAAGAATTTCCTAAATTGCACAAATCCCTTAATCGGTCACCCCAGCGAGGCCCGCTGCAAACTCTGGCAAGAAACCTATCCCCCACCACAAGACTTCTTAGAGCCAGCGGAAAAACTCCCCCCACGGAATGACTTAGCGTGGCCAACGTGGAAGTCGTTGAATCGACTCCGGACCCAAGTTGGCCGCTGCAAGTTTAACATGGCCAAATGGGGTTTCTCTGATGTAACCTCGGTGGAGTGCGACTGTGGAGCTGTGCAGACAATGCAACACCTATTGTCCTGTCCTCAGTGTCCAAATACTTGCACACTGAGCGACCTAGTGGAAGCCAACCCTCCTGGAGTAGCAGTCGCTAACCACTGGGCGAAGTTTATCTAGATAGATCCTCACCATCTAGATCTATCACCTTAGAACCATCGACACGAAGAAGAAGAAGAAGTTAATATCTCACGGCCTTTCGGAGTTACCTAAAGATCCTGAAAGACAGGTGAATGGACAACTGTATGCATCTATAAAGGTCATTTCTCTTACTTTAGCGGCACGGAACCCTAAATAAGACTTACAATTCTGACTAAGGACTAGATTTCTGGTTATAAATTCAACGATACTTTGAATTATAACACCATAATTTCAGTGACATGTGTGGTAATTTGGGAGCCAAATTTCGTCCTCTTACAAAACTAAAAAGCTAAAAATATACACAACTATAGATTTATTTTCCATTTTATTACTAGTATTAGGTTTAATAGATAACTTTTGTGGCTATATTTTTATATTACGAACTTTTACATTAATGTAACCAGTGAGCCTATGTTTATTAAACGCGATAGATACAATTAATAATTATTGAAGGATTTTTGGTAATTGCGCATTCGATTGCTAGTAGTTTTTGAACCAATTTTTTTATAATATTCCCGAGAATCATAATCTGATAACTGATTCATTAAGTCGGTCGTTGCCTTGGTCAGACGATTCCTTGGATTATTTTTTACATAGCCTTTAAGGGGACTTTTTACATCTTTGTCGTTTCCATTTAGCACATCCTTGTCAAAAGTATATTCGTCTTCGTTATCGCCTTGTTCACCACTTTTTCCATTTTTTATATCTTCTTTGTCATTATCATCCTTGCTTTGATTATTATTACTATTTAATTCTTTCACATTTTCGTTACTTGTTTTCTTATTATGTGTAATAGAGTCAGAACTAGATATGCCCAAATATTTACTTGGTTTATTTCTCGGTTGTAAGCTTTTATCCATTGAATTTAAGGATGCCTGTTTACCATTAAATTTAAATAGTCTGTCACAAATGGGACCTTGGATTTTTTTGTTTCCAGATAGAAAGTTGTAAAGCATTTTTATCTTCTTAAGATCTGTAGAACTGAACTCTGTAGCAGGGTTTAAGTCTTCAGAGGTTTTCTGAAACAAAACAAGTGTAATTATATAGGTACTCAACACTTTTATAATAATTATATAAGTATAAGCCGTGGTAACTAGCCTTGGATATTATAAGAGAGCATCGAGCGAACGCCCGTCTTGTTTGGCCAACAAAGTGAGACGGCGAGGAGACTAAGGTAAAAATAACAAAAAAATCATATAAAAATTATCAAGCGACTTTTTTTATTTTATTTACCATGCCATTTTTAGTTGCTACTTTTACATTTGAAATAATTCTACTTAATATTATAAACGCGAAAGTATGTATGGATGTTTGTTACTCTTTCACGCAAAAACTACTGAACGTTGAAACTTAGCAGTAGTAATGCTTATACATCAGAATAACGCGTACCTTCAGTTGGATTGTGGCTCGACCATTGGCCGAATACTTATGTATATCATAATGAGTTACGCTTTCGAAGTCATAAGCTAGGTCGTGGAACAGCCATTCATTGTCCATTAACTTTTCAAACAGGTATTTTTTGTCTGAAATAAATTTACTTGATTAGACAGCTTCATTACAGAGATAATTAGGTAGCAAAAACAATGTGGTAAGAAAATAAAAATTACTAGCTTTTGCCCGCGGCTTTGCCCATGTTTTTTTAATGCTATCTCACAGGAACCTTTTGTTTTTTCGAGATAAAAAGTAGCCTATGTTATTTTCCAATCTTTGAACTACATATAATATATCCATGTGAATCAAGTCTATCTGTTACTCCGTTGCTGCGTGAAAGCGTAACAAACAAACTTACATTTACATTTATAATATTAGTAGGCATTTGTAAACATTCAATTGATCAAAACATATATAAAACTACATACGTAAAGGTACATTTGAAATACAGGTTCGAAAGAACATATTATTTGTTACCAATGCATATATTACTCGTATGCATTGTTATTAAATATTATATGTTCTGTATTAGGTACTCAATAAATAAATAGGCATTGTCACTAAAGATACAGACTCTCTTAAATAAGAAGAATAATAGGAACTATGTATTTAAAAAAAATGTCCTCTTACCACGTCTGTTTTATTCCAGGTGGGTATTTAGCGATGCCATCCATGAGTTTCATAGTTTTTTCTATTACTTTAAGTTCTATCTCATTGTAAAAACTAAATTAATTTAGAAAATTGAATAAAAATTCATACCAGACATGATGTTATCCATGTTCACTTTAATATACTTGTCTCGATCAGGCGCGTTGTGTTGGGCCGGGATCCCTAAGATGGACATCACAGCTTCTGCTAGCTCTCCTCTAGTGGCCATGCAATCATAGCCCAGAACTACTTGCTAAAAATACAAAAGAGGGGTTACAAGTTTAGACATATATTGAAACTACATTTTTGTCCAAAGCCCTTAGTCCAGGTTTACAGGACTAACCCGTCAGAGCCCCTGGTGGAAGAGAGGAAGAACTAACAAAAATGTATGGAGCCACACGCAAACGCACAAGTTTTAGTAAACTATGCAAAACCTGTACTAAAGGCTCTGGTAAGTAAAAACTAAGTAAGTTCATAGATGACAGATGGCTAGCTTTGGTGTCAGTTTTTAAGCTGCCTGAAGGCTTCTGACTTAACCGTACCTAACCTACAATTATTATTTAACTTCTCATGCAAGCTACGGCAGCGTCGGCAGCGTTCAGATTTAAATGTCACCCGTGGTCACCCCTCCGAAAATTAATACTACAGTAGAGGCATAGTGTGATACTGCAGTTGACCATCTCGGTTACCACTTTCTCTCTTGCTAAAGAAGCGCTGGTCGATGTCATACGCAGGGATTTTGTCACAGCTAATATTATCGCAGCCGTTCTCGAACCGAGTGAGATTGCGCGTGGGGATGGCAAAAGGCTTGACGGTATAACGCTGGCCCCGTAGAGGTATGGACGGCCCTTAGTATGGAACGCGACTCGCGTCGATACTTTGGCACTGTTACATCTTTCTGAGACTCGGGCTGGGGTGGCGGCCAATTCGGCGGAGCAGCACAAGCGGCGCAAATATGTTAACCTCGGCAGTGTTACATATTTGAGACATTGAGACCGTGGAGGCCGGGAGCTCATTGTTTTCAAAAATCTTTCTGAGCGTCTGGTGGACGCGATGCGTGACCAAAATTCTGGTGTTTATTTAGCTCAACGTATAAGCATTGCCATTCTGGGCTTGCCACCAACTGGTAGTGGGCTTTGAGCATTTGGATTATCTTTAAACCTGGGTCTGTGGATGATCCATTTGCTATTTATGTAATTTAGCTTAAGTAAGTAGTATTGTATTTTGTTGTAGTTATTAAAGTCACTTGCCTCAGTTAATAAGATCTGTAATCTAACGTGAAACTATCTTGATCCAAATTCATGATCAATTACTTCTTGTGTTTACCTGTACTCCTTGGTTAGTAAAGTTTTTCACAGTATGATCAGCACATCCCAGCAGACCCCTGCGGTTGATGAAAAACACCCATCTTTCCCTGTCGTCAGAAGGTGGCCCAGGCAGCTCCACAAAGTTGACGCTAGTAGCTGAATTAACCATTTGTAAAAAGTTCCTGATCTTGTCCCGCAATCCTTTATCTAAAACAGAGCTGTAATTAATGTATATTACAAATTTTTACAGGGTTCCTTGTTTTACTACGAAACTCTAAAAAGGAAATCAAAAATAAAGTTTTTTGAAACCTATTTAATATTTTTTTATATTTGGACTGAATTGACTTACAGTGCGTGGATGAAACTTACCACTAAAAGAGACGACATCAATGTAATAAGGAATGATTCCATCTTTCCAGATATTGAATTTCTTCATCTCTTCAGATGTCAAATCAAAACCTAATTCTTGCTCTGGTAGAGCGTATTGTGCTGCCAAGTATATTTTCTTTTTTCCTTTACCTTTCCCTTTATTTTTCTTTTTATTCCAAATAGATTTCTTTGTAGTTTTTGATTTTTGTTTTGTGGTTTTTATTGCCTTTTTTTCCTTATCTGCTGCGTTGTATGTGAGATCGACGTTTAATTCAATATTTGTTTGGTGGTTAACTTCGTCGTCTGTATCTTCATCGCTATAATCAATTGGCTCACTAGATTGTTCATCGGCTACTACTAATGCAATCGAAATAAGTTGTAACAATAATATAACCTTGTAAATCCCAAGTGACATGTTACTTTCGAGTTTTTATCAGAACTGAATTATTTTTGCTACTACTTTACGCAACTCTTACTTAAATTTATATGTTGCATGATTTTGTTGGTAAGTAAAATATTTTGTAGGTATAATAAACGCAGAACTATAAATAAAGAAATCCATATACATCCACTCAAAAATAAAAGCGTACTTAAACTTTGATATATACTCGTAAATTACTCTCAGTAGAGAGTATAGTAATATTACCTACCATTCATGCCTTGGTACGCATCAAGAGAAGATTAGTTCTAATAGACGACCGACAATCCGGCTGGTTGGGCTACATATGTCCACCGACTCGCCTGATGAAAAGCAAATTAGTAGCCAAAGATTGAGTTTGTAGACCTAGAAGATACCCATTCACTCTTGTCTTAAGATATCCAGATTGTAATTGTCCGGAAACAACGACGGAGTAAGTAGGAGAAACGTAGGGCATTTCAACCCCTGGCGGTCCGCATTATGAAGGAAGAAGCGAACCGCTTAGAACATGCAAGAGGTATGTCGACTATGTGAGGATGGTATTTGAGCAATTTTCGGCTTGTCCTGTTGTGTAAAGGAGATGAAAGAATCAAGTCATGGAGTTCGAGCGTATACGAGGACTATTTCTAGATAAATGACTCGTCATTATTACCAATTTTTGCTATGGAGGAGTGAACTAGAAACCCTTTGTCTAGAATAATACTCTGTTTTATACCACGGTTGTTCATGCAGGCTGCGTGATATAGCGAGGGAGGTAAAAGCAAAATTATTTCGCGTGAAATATGAAAGAAACACAAAGTAGTAAAGCAGCACCTCGACCAACATATACTCGTAGGTAATTTTACCATTACGGACCACTATGCATTCTATAAGTACATTGAAACCACAATTGAAACACTTGTGACAAGCCTTACGACCACTGAAGGCAATCGAAGCAATAATGAGGAAACAACTTAATACCCCATCCACACTCTCCACGAGGCAACACGAGCACTGCTGCTTGTAGATAACTTCACATCCGCCGACTTGTACTCGAAGTTACGATACATAAAATGCATATGGTTAAATTGAAATTCGAACGTTTCCGCACACACTCAAGATCTCAGACCAAATAAAATATTAAGATGGAACGTCGTGAACAGACAAGTGAGGCCGGTTTTTTATACAAATGTATTGTGGTGAGTGCGTCAGTGTTGCGCCGCCATACACTCTAAAAAATTTCTAGACGCGGCGACAAAAATCCCTTATCAAATGGGAGATTACTAGGGAAACTGAACACAGCGACTGCACAAATTTAGACGCTTGAAAATATCAATGACAAAGGAACTCATACACATTTTTTGTTGCCCCGTATTAGCCCCCTTTGTGGTTTGAAACTAACACAAACATTGTAGATATGACAACGCTGTCTTTAAGATAAGTCGCTATTACAAAGGTACTTTCACACTACGTTTTTGGCATTTTGTCATTTTGACTACTTTGCTTTGACCCCACGTTAAGGCATTGTTACTTTTATAATATAAAATGTCACCATGTTCAATGGTATATTGTTTATTTATCAACGTTGCGTTGTCCCTGTGACAGTGTTTTGCTGTCCCTATGCCTACTGGGCGTTGTCGCTGTGACAATGTATGCTGTCCCTATGTCTACGGTGTATTGTCCCTGTGACAGTGTTTTGCTGTCACTATGGCTACTGGGCGTTGTCGCTGTGACAATGTATGCTGACCCTACGTCTACGGTGTATTGTCCCTGTGACAGTGTTTTGCTGTCCATATGCCTACTGGGGGTTGTCGCTATGACAATGTATGCTGTCCCTACGTCTACGGTGTGTTGTCCCTGTGACAGTGTTTTACTGTCTCGACGTCTTAGGTAATACGTCTCTGCCACAAAGGTATTTCGTTTTTGCGTTTACCCAAACTATGACTTAGCAACAACGTAAGTGCCCCCCCAGTCCCCACAAATCTCTAAGGTAAGGTGCGCAGATCCGATATGAAGCACCATTACGGGTCGCTGCTCTCTGTACAGCTCTTTGGGCACAGAGGGCAATAATAATGTTTCCTGCGCACCCCACCTTAGCGGGATGTGGGTTGGGCGGCATTCACGTTGAATCGAAGTCATAGTTTGGTGAAACGCAAAAACAAAATACCTTCGAACCAGTAGAGGCGTATTACTATAGACGTCGAGACAGCAATACACTGTCAGAGTGACAACACACCGTGGACCTAGGGACAGCAAAATACTGTCACAGTGACGGCACACTGTAGAAGTTGGAACAACTTACACTGCCGCAGTGACAACACCCAGTGTACGTAGAGACAGCAACACCCAGTCTCTTTAGACGATGGCACCTACGATAACCCTCTCGACTTGGATTTGGACTGCTTCATAGAGGAGAATGTGGCTTCGCATCTGAAAATCTTACTTACTTTGTGGAATGTCAAAACTAGAAAAGAAATTAAAATCAGCAAAACGATTAAGATAGTTTTATTACAAATACAAATTAACGAAAGATAGAGTAATTGGTCTTAGTTATACAGGGTTATACGTAAAGGCTATGCTAAGCTGCAAGGGGCTCAAAGGTACTAATCATTATAAACAACTTTTGAAAATGACATGTTGAAAGTAGTATACCATTATCATCGTGCGCGAAAACTTAAAAAAATAGCGGGCGGATATGCCAGCTGCCATAGAAAAATCTTCGAGCCCCTTAGTCTTATCAAGGATCATATGAAGAGAGAATTGACAATGGCCATACAAAAGTGTGCATCTGGCGCTGTGCATAGCATTTTTTTTTTGCCGAAAATGTGAGTTTATGCTAGTCCATTACGATACACGCTCTATTGTATAGCTATTGTCTATCCTCCCATTATAAGATCCTTGGTCTTATTTTAACGATTAATTTGATATAAACAGATAGACAGACACACACACAGAGACACACTGAATTTATCTAGCACAAACAAAAACTGTCGAAATCGTCTTACAACACAGTTGCGTTTGCGCCGCGGCCGGACCGTAGAAAAATGGCAGATTGATTGGCAGAGCCAGTGTTGCCAACGACTAATTTTTGACTGCCGTGTTTGGTAAGGGAAATTGACATGTTTGTAAAGAAAAGCTATCTTCGGCTGCCGTAGCAAATAAATAAAATAAAACATGTTTCTTTTTAATTTTTACTATCATTATAATTAACAAAAAAAATCAACAAAAAATATATAACTTTATTTACCCAAATTCTGATATTCTCCACATACATAATTTTTAATTTTTATTCAGTTAGTATTTTTTTTATCTTTTATTTTAGCGAACATTTCTTCGGTTGGAACAACAATAGTTAAAAGTCTATGTTATTAGTATTATTTATTAATGGCAGCGAGAAGGAACTTTCGAAATTCAGTACAAATATCTGTAATAAAACCAACCAATGGGGATTCCTTTTTCTAATCATTTTTGGCTTTGGCACTTTGCAAAATGCGATCTTTGCAAATTGCCGTAGATTTTGCTACGGCAGTAGATTGGGGTTAAGGGTTTAGGGTTACGTAAATTTTTCGGTTAAAAACAAATTTATATGACCCATGAAATACCTATGATTATCACTGATTTTTATTTTGTTTAACTTTTCTTAGTTAGAAATGCAACAAACTGCAAAAAAGGTAACGTCCTGTCCCCCTTTAATTTCAAAACTTACGATGAAAAATTTAAGTAAGATATGTTATTGCAATAGTATACTAAAATATACAAGTAAAAACACTTCTAAAACTTTATTTATGTCAGATTCGTGGCGAACAACTAGTAAAATACATTACAACAAAACAATAAATTTACTTTTATTTACAGTCATTTTACTGCAAAAAATTGTTTACTAATGATCGTAAAATTTTAAGTTAACAAGTATCATAGGATTAATTCAGGATCCGATCGATTTTGTTTAATCAAGTCATCATTTCTCCTTAGAAAGAGAGGAAGTTGGCCATAATGGTAACATTGCAAAACACAGGCGGCCTCTGGCGACGGCATTTGTTAAGGGCCAAGGACGTATTCACTTCGGAGCGTTGACGGAAGCACAAAGGCCTTAGTGAAAATATTTTCTAATTATCTATAGGTATTTTAGCATTGCTTATGCTTCTAGAACTTTTTCAAGTTTCTATAGGTACATTTAAGGTATGGTATGACCATACCGAATTATTTTTGAAAGGCTTCTATTGAATCACAGAATAATGAATACTTTGTCGGTGCTCCATACAGAATCCTCAGTTAGCGTATATAAGCGTTAGTCCAGCGTATAAGCTCATATTCTACCGTTAACGAATTATGTCGTCGTAACTACCTTCCTATGTCGTAGGAAATAAGCTAAAATAAAATTTGACGCCACGTACAAATTAAGAAATCACAATATTGTTGAAAAAAATATTCTGTGATTTTGTTAAAGTTGCTAGTGAACCAGCGTTCAAGCTCACATTTTACCGTTAGCGAATTTTGTCATGGCAACTAACCTGGTTTGTCATATCATCTAAAACGAAATAAAACTTGACGCCACTTACATGTCAAATATGAAAATAACTTTGTAAAAAAAGACTCTGTCACTGTGTCAAAGCTGCTTGTGAATCAGCGTTCAAGCTCACATTTTACCGTTAAGGAACTCTGTCATAGTGACTACCTCCTATAGCGTAGTGACAAACTACTTTGTCGTAGCGACAAAATAAAAATAATCATAGACGCCAAGTGCTCGGGAACCTAGTCATAGTGACAAAAAACCGTTCTACAAAAAAGATTCTGATGCGGCGTTTAGGTTTATTAGAACGTACCGTTCAAAAGCTACGTCAGGAGCACAAAAAAAAAAACGACAAAGGAATTTAGCACCTTAGACGACCGATTTTTTTTTGAGTGTAGTTTGACTGACCAGCCAAGGCGTAGTTTCTTTGTACGTGTTTGTGTGTGTAATTGTGTCTGTACACGGCGAGGCGTAGTTTTGCCGGCTGCACTTGTTTATTTCTCAACATTCTGTCTTATTTTTTTTATTTGGTCTGAGCTCAATACAGCAATTTTTTTATCCTTACTTCCTTATCCTTACGTCATTACTAATATTATAAATCCGAAAGTATGTTCGTTGATTCATCGGCTTGTTTTTCTTTCACGCAGCAACGGAGCAACGGATTAACTTTACTTTTGGCATGGACATAGTTTGAAAAAAGTAAAGTGACAGGCTACTTTTTATTATCATGAAATGATAAAAGGTTCCTATGGGATGGCACAAAAATGAAAAAACGGGGGTGAAGCCGCGGGCAACAGCTAGCTTACAATAAATAAGTTATTCATAAAGGGTGTAAGCCAAAGTGGTTGGATTCAGACCATAATCAGGAAGTAAGTAAGTAAGTTCGTAGTTACTTTACTTTTATCATCAGGAACAAACCACCCGGTATCAGATAAAAAAAAACAACGTGTTTCACTCCAAAAGTGCCGGTAGAAGTGAATACTTGAACATAAAAAGTACTTTCATTTATGTGGTAATAGTAGATTATGTACCAAGAGAACCAAGTGGTGTCTTATGTCACGGACGACAATTGGACCCTGAGCGTAGCGAGGGACTCTATAGTTAACTCCCAAGCGCAGCGGAGGGGTTCAAGTGCCAAGACGAAGACAAACTTGGTTCTAGTGGTACATACTCTACTTTTCATACATCCTGCGAGAAAATATAACCCCAAGAATTTGAGTAATACTTACGTCATAAATTCACTAAGTGTAGGTACTCATTACAGGTGGTATGTAAAATACAATAACAAACACGCACACTCGCGCAAGCGCCCTGCGCCGTCTTACGGATTTTCGATCGTGTCCTGACGCGTGTTTAACATTTTTACCCATCCCTAAAAGTGCACAACGCCGCTAAGAACTTTTCACTTTAAAAAACTTCTGTGCCATACAAATTTGCAACTCTACGACAATATGTATGGCAAAACTGAGTTTTTTCTTGATTTGCGGGTCCATTGTAAAAGTTGTTTATAATGATGGTTAAATCAAACCCTTTTGGCTTCACCTTGATTAATAAATGTACTCGTATAACAAACGTATTGTATTTAATTATCTGATTGGTAATCAGATAAGATTTCTAGAGCTTCTAATTTGCCAATTTTATTATACGGTTTCTTTTTCTTCGTGTTGTTACGAAAGTATCCGGAAACTCAGTAACTTCTATATACGGCGTCACAATATAGATGTTTTCATTTTCTTTACTTCTGATCTTGATGTATTCATTCTTAGATTTTGTTTGACTTTTATTTTGGTTGTGTAAATATCTCTCAAGTAGAGATTTTACATATTGTTGGTGGCGATACAATGTAGCACTCAAAGGCATGTGGTTATTTCTATTGTTAAGATATCTAGATGGCTTGCTTCTAGGTGTTATATAGACTTCATCTGGAACAAACCTTGCAAGTTTACTTCGTGGTTTAAAGAATTTTTCACATTCTGATTGTATCGTCAAGATTTTTGCCACATAATTGTGGGCATTTTAATTTTTAGTAAATCATTAGCACTTAGTTCTTTTGTCAGACCTATATCAGTAGACATATTCTGTAATGAAAAATCATGAATACAAGACTGTTAAAAATAATATTAAAAAGTAAAATACTGAAAACTTTTTTTAAGTTTCTCTCTCATTGATCATGGCGCATGTAAATTGCTCCGAAATATTAAGAATCGCCAGAACTACAAATTGCGGAAGAAATCCCGTAAGCTATATTAATTATAAATTACTTTAAACCCCTGGGGCTAAAGGAGACCCCTGACTCCTGGCTTGCCTCATACAGGTTGGCTAATAGGTTTCCACTCCTAAGAAACTAAGCGCTGCGAGTAGCATCTAGTGAAAGCGCAGCACACCTCAATATCATAAGATATCCATACCAATATTACGCACCTCATTTCATAGACCAGCTTATAATCACGTAATAATTCATTCTAATTGCCCAGAACTGTACAAATCCCCATCTTTACAATAGTTTCCCTTTTCTTGCCATTCAAAAACAGTATTTTTATAAATAATTTTATTTTTGTAAAAGAGTTTCTTGGTGTTGATTACGACTCTAGCAATGCCTTTTAAAGATATGAGGCGACCCGTGAGTTGTAAAACCAATAAAGGTAAAAAAAAGAAGAAAAGTACTAATAAAGTAGTAGCTTTCAACGAAACCAGCTGTTTTATTCTTATTGCTACATATATTAATTCATCATAATATAGGTTTCATGAGTACCTACTTCACGTACACGAAATTAATCTTACTTATCGAAGAAGGGTACAATACAATGTCCGATAATAATTATGTATTATTTCTTACCATCAAACGCGGACTTAATTGCGTTGAAAAAAAATTCTATCGTTTAAAAAAATACTATTTCAACAAGAATTATTAGATATAGAAATTATAGAAATTCTTCGGTCAAAAACTTCATGTCCTCTGTACACACGGAGTTATCTGTGTCTGTATTAGTACATAATAATTTAATTTCGCAAAAGATATGTGTCTAATAAAATGTATTATAAAGGACTTACAACGCACACATTGCACACAGATAAAAAGTTTCAATATTATCGTGGTCATGGAGAGGCATGCAGCTTTAGACTGTAAGGTAACCTATTATATCAAATTGAGATCTTAGTTATTTTGTGAATTTTAAAAGAAAATAATTTTAATAAATGAAACAATTCTTACCTTTGGCTGAATAGTAGGCCGACCATTAGCGGAGTATTTGTACACATCATAATGAGTGATACTGTTAAAATCGTATTCTGAGTCGTGAAACAACCATTCGTTATCTTCTAACTTTTCAAATAAGTATTTTTTATCTGCAATGAATATAACCACCATTACAGCAGCAGAGGGGTTATACACGTGTAAATTAAAAAAAATATAACAATCTCCAATGCTCATAATACATATCAATTATTATTATTGTATCCATAAACTGTCGGGGCTATAATTATTTCAATAATGTTTGGGTCAAGGTTTTTCTTAATATTTTATTTCGAAGATCGCGACATATTGAAGAAGTAGAGCCATGACCTAAAATTGTAAAACCACTGTTACTCAATTTACCGATTTACAGTTGGAAGTTTTGAAATTAATTCGAAAATGAAGTTGTTGTTGTTGTAAGCCTGTCGTGTCCCACTGCTGGGCAAAGGCCCCACGATCTCTCCAGATTTGACGGTTTTGTGCTATTATGTACCAGTTGTCAATCAATCAATCAATCAAATCATTTATTTGCTAAAAATTCATGTATAATACAAGTCATATAGATGGTCTTATATCTACATTGTTGTTGTAAAGTGTCGAAAATGAAGTTAGTTTACAATAAATAATGGGACTCTCTATAAGAAAAAATGCCAAGTCCATACTCTATACGTATGAGGTAAGATTTTGGGGATTTGTCAACCATTTTTTTTTTTTTAGGTTTCTAAAGTAAAAATTGTCCCATTGATTACATCGTCCTAAGGTTAACTGTTAGTTAGTTCTTAAGTAAGCTAATTTTATTTTACAATATCTGGCATAATATTTTCCATATTAACATGGATATAGTAGTCGCGATCCGGTGCATTGTGTTGAGCAGGGACGCCTACAATAGACATGACTGCTTCTGCTATTTCCCCCCTAGTCTCGATGAAGTCATAACCAAGGACTACTTGCTGTAAAACAGAATAAATATATTATACCAGGTCTTGTCGGTGTGGACTTTTAGAGGTCTCAATATTTATCATCTTGAACAACTATTACTTTAAAACCACCCCCGAAAGAGCAAAAAAGATCATATATGTTCTGGACGAAGACTCGTTTCGTGTGGCTGTGGCTTTCCGCCTGGGTGGCAAAGTTTGTGAACCGCACATGTGCATTTGCGGTTCTTTGGTGGAAGCCGACGGCCATCACGCACTCAGTTGCCGTCGCTGCACAGGTAGGTTCCCGAGGCACCATACTCTTAATGACATAATACGTAGAGCTTTAATATCGGCAAACATTCCCTGTGTTCTGGAGCCGCCAGGCCTTAGTAGGTCCGATGGGAAGAGGCCGGATGGTTTGACTCTGGTGAAGTGGAAAAACGGCAAGTGCTTAGTTTGGGATGCCACTTGCGTAAGCACTGTCGCAGCCACGCACCTGAGTCGCACCATCCGTACTCCGGCGGCAGCGGCTGAGGACGCCGCCAATAAAAAGCGGTTAAAGTACGCGGCAATGGTACCCAGCTATTTTTTCGTGCCGGTTGCCGTGGAGACCATGGGCAGTTGGGGCGCTGAGGCCAAAATGTAAACCTCTGAAATAGGGCGCAGGATCCGGGAAAGAGGAGGTGACTCCCGTTCTACCTCGTTTCTGGTGCAAAGAATGTACATAGCCATCCAACGCGGCAATGCAGCAAGTGTTATGGGCACCTTTGCACCGGGGACGATGAGGGGCGGGTTATTCGATTGATTTTCTAGCTAGGTATATATTTTATGTACAGTTATTGTTATTATTTATATTACTCTACAAGTCTTGATGATATATTATTATTACTGATTGTCTAAAATGTTATAAAGAGTTAATAATGTTACTGTTGGGAACAACGTTTTTTATTATTTTTGCACTTATAAGTTGTTTTTAATGATAGGTAGTATTTAGACCACGCGCTGCAACCGTGCCATTTTTTGATGTCCTGGTGAAAAAAAGAATACCCATAATATTTTTTGACCTTTTGAATTTTTTTCCTAAATAACAATGCGTAAATTGTAAAATAAATACTTGTCCTCCTTATCAATGATTAAATACTTAGATATTTACCTGAACACCCTGATTAGTGAAACTCCTGACAGAGTGGTCACTACATCCTAACAAGCCCCTGCGGTTCATGAAGAACACCCATCTCTCATTGTCATCGGAAGGTGGAGCTGGCAACTCTACAAAATTGAGACCAGTGGCGTAGTTGACTAGCTGCAACTGATTCCGTATTCTGTCTCGCAACACTTTATCTGAAAAACAAATGTAATAAGAATGTGAGCAACAGGTGAATACAAGCTGTAGTTTGACATCCTTGCAATCTTCGTCAAAAGATTACAGAGGCCAACAACAACTTTTATCAGTAACTTTAAGTGTGGTTTCGATACTGAAATCACCAAAACAATATAAGCTCTTCCATATTTTTTCTCGCAGATCATTTGTTGTATGGAACAAATGATTAATTAGTTTTTAATGATCTCGGAGTTGGTCCCATAGTGGCAAGGATTCAAAACATCGTTTATATACAATGTTCTACAAATTGTATGCTTAATTGAGTGATATAATCACACGTAACTTAAAATATTAAGATGTTAATGACATGTCAGGAAACATGTGAATTTTATTTGCCATTCTGGACAACAAAAAGAATCAATACCAGGTCAAATTCAGCAGTATGTAACAATTTTTTTTGTTTAATAATTGCTATCAATTGCATTTTGTTACCCAGAAAGTATACAATAATAAAATAAAGAAGTATTTTAATTTTCAATATTCTTACCGCTGAAGGAAATATCATCAATATATTACGGTATGACGCCACGATGCCAAACTTTGAACTGTTTTTGCTCAGCAGGAGTTAAATCAAAACCAGGCTCCCGCCTTCTATCAGCTTTATTAATTTTCCATAAAGGTTTACGTGTTTTTTGAACTGCGTTAAAATTTCATGTGTTCATTCATTAAGTTTTTGTTTGTAATTATGAGTATTTATCTTTTCATTTGTATCCTTTTGAACAGTTTCATGATTTATGTTACCTTCAGTGGACCTCTCTTTTTTGAGGTCTATCTTTGTATTTAGTGGTTCTATTTTTGTATTTTGTAAATTATTTTCTTTAATACTTTCATTTGTTTCGGTTTCTTCGTTATCACTGAACAGTTGTTCTTCATTAGTGTCCTGATTCAAATTTTCTTCTATCTCATAATCAGCTAAAACTCTTAAAACTATAAGAACGAATGTTATAACAGCAAAGAAATGATGTGTGTTCTTTAACATATTTCCTAGAAAATTCCATCTTGAATTACATAGCCACATGAGTATACCTACTGAAATAACAAATGTAAATAAATGGTCATATAAAATTGTGATACGATTTTATAGGCTATGCTACTGCAGAAAAATGTGTTTGTTAGATGTATTACTCTGTAGTTTATACATTATGAATTAAATCCAAAAGATATTTCTATTTTTTTTTACTATTTTTTATTAAACTTCACTTGCCCGTTTTTAGGTCAAATCTTGTAATTGAATTTTTACTTCCTTCCCGTGGACAGATTGATATGATATTTGATACACACCTTTGGTATTGATGACAATACACTTTTTTGTATTTATTATTGACGTAAATACAAGATGGCCACCGCCACATCATGGCAGATTACATTTTTTTACACACAGTCCCCTCAATATGAGTATCAAATGAAAGGTCTTTTCATGTAGAACACAGTTTTTAGTAACAAAAGAAAAACTAAAAACACAAATATAAAATTGTTTTTTTTTTTTTTCAAATTACCTTATTTAATTTTTAGCTATTAGTCCATAAAACCGTTTAATTTAAAAAACTTTTTACCAATTTAATTATCTTTTTACACTTCTTTATGACAATTAAATGTTGTGGCTGAAATTCTTCCCTTACATCAATCCTTTTACGCAAATCAATGTGTAAAGAAAAACAACCAAACCCCAGAAAACTTGCCACAAAATTCCTCTCGCGTGAAAATTATTCACGCTCCTTCAGATCCGGGCACGCCATTCGGATCCTTCATGACAGATTTCTCAGTCCATATGCATAAATTTTCCAACAAGCGCGATACTCGTGGGAACGAGCCCGAGGCTTCGACGACCACCAGCACGGATAGACTTTTCACTTTCGACACCCTTATCCGAACCAAAATCAACCATAACCCGTTTACATACGATCAAATTTTAACTTCACCAGTTTCTTTTTGTTAGAAAATAAGGCAGTTTCAGCAAAATTGCTACGGTTGCGTCTGCAATAAAACAAAATGGCGGACTCTATGACAGTTACATTATGAAATACTAGCATAAATATTCAAATGGTCATAATGTCTTGTACTTTGGACGTGTAGCTGCTCTGTTATGTTCTTTTAAGTATTTATTGGAAGGAAGAAGATTGTTTATTTATGCACATTTCTATAGTAAGAAACTGTTCCAATCTATTATATATAAACATATGGGTATTACATGAGTATATTATGCAAAGTGTTCGATCAGTGTGTGTTGCCAGTGATGACTTATGGCACTGAAACGTGGTCTCTTACTATGGGCCTTATTAATACTCATACTCTTTATTGATAACAACTAGTTACACGTCATTACACATACTAACATATTTCAGCGAACACTATAGTATGATTTGTTATTAATAAAATAAAAGTGCATTTAACAAAATCCAATAAAAAATTCATTAAAAAAAAATTCAAACAAAAAAAAAATCAATTAAATGTCAATAGTAATAATTAAATATTCTGCATTTCGTTATACCATAAATGGTAGAAGAATGTCAATGAATGCAATAGGTAAGTCCGTACTATATAATAAGCTCCAAATAGCCCAACGAGCTATGGAGAGGGCTATGCTCGGAGTCTCTGCGAGATCGAATCAGAAATGAGAAGATTCGCAGAAGAACCAAAGTTACCGACATTGGCCAGCGGATTGACAAGTTAAAATTGCAATGGGCAGGGCACATAATGTAGAGGACTGATGACCGATGGGGTCGAAAAGTTCTCGGGTGGAGACCACGTACCGGCAAGCGCAGCGTCATCCGTCCACCCACAAGGTAGACGGATGACCTCATTAAGACCGCAGGATCTCGCTGGATGCAAGCCGCTACCAACCGGTCTTATTGGAGATCCATAGGGGAGGCCTAGGCTATGTCCAGCAGTGGACGTCCTATGGCTGATGGATGGATGGATTATGCAAAGTAGCCTAGAAATTGGATGGCACTATATAATTAGTACGTTATGGTGCAATATCGTCGTCGTTTCAGCCATAGGACGTCCACTGCTAGACATAGGCCTCCCCTAAATATCTCCAATAAGACAGGTTGATAGCGGCTGGCATCCAAAGGTCTTAATGATAATCCGTCCACCTCATGGGTGGATGTCCTACGTAAAACTTGCCGGTACGTGGTCTCCACTCGAAAACTTTTCGACACCAACGGTCATCAGTCCTCTGTGCTATGTGCCCTGCTCACTGCCATTTCAACTTGATAATCGGCTGGGCTATGTCGAAAACTTTGGTTCCTCTACGGATCTCCTCATTTCTGGTTCGATTTTGCAGACAGACTCTGTGCATATATAGTCCTCTCCATAGGTAATTGAGCTACTTGGAGCTGACTAATAAGGCATATAGTGAGAGACCACGTTTCTATGCCATAAGTCATCAGCTTCACTGGCAATACCCACTGGTCGAAAAATTTCGACTTGAGGCACTCACTGAAGTATGTCAGGTGAGGTATTGTGATGGTGAAATATACCTAGGTACAAAATATGTAATATTCTTGCTATGATTACTTTTTCTCGAATCCCAGCCCAATAGTACCTACACGTTGTTTTTTATGATACTTAGCCTCACCTCCTTTCGATTTAGTACACTTTTTGTGGATAGCCTTGTATATAACTATATTTAAATTAAAAATTTAAAAAAACCCCGACACAAAAACACTTCAACAATCATTTGTAGAATTTTGGTTCTTCCATCCCCACTTTAACCCACCATAACTCTTAAACTGCTCAATCGATTTTTATAAAACATAGCTAAGAACACTCTCAAATAAGTCTCCTTTCATCCAAAAAAAACTAAACTGAAATCGGTTCAGTGGTTCGGGCGCTATGATGCCACAGACAGACAGACACTCAGACAGACAAACAGACACGTCAAACTTATAACACCCCTCTTTTGCGTCGGGGGTTAAAGAGCTAAGGTAAGCGTACTTATAACTATATATACTTACCTACTAAGTGCGTGTGTTTATTTTAAAACAAGCCCTACAGTTTCATTACCACCTGTGAAATTTCCATTTACTTACATGTACTTTACGTATCGGCATGATGACTAAAAAATAGAATTTATAAAATTTTTTCTTGTCAATTAATAAACGAAAAATGATGAAGCTATAGTTCGTGCGTGACGTCACGATTAGACTACAAATGTCAAAGACCTTGTAGTTAGTAAGTACCTACAAGGTCTTTGACACATGTATATCCTTTTTTCAGGGAAATTATGTTTTTGACAAGGTTTATCTTTGTCATTTATTGTTTGATTGGCAAAAGGAAAAATACGGATCAAATACTTTAATTAAAAACTAATTACAATAGTAATTTTTATCTACACTAATGTTGTGACATTCTACTTATGTTTCCAATACTTGACTTAAAATGACTACTGTTATAGCGCAGACAACAAAACACTCAATTTAAGCAATTTCACATGATGTTATAATATCCACATCGATATCGTAAAATCTCATTATAACATCGCGCGCCCGCTCCTGATTGGCCCTGCGCGCGCAGCTGCGCTCTCATTGGTTAGATTTTAATGGCGCCAAGTTCACTGTGACAAAACACGTACGCGTGAATTTAATGTTTCGCAGTATGTTTTTTTTTTTTATTAGTGAAGATAAAGTAGTGTATGCAACTGTATATAACACGGGTATTAAAACACGAGTGTGAGTTATCATAATAGTAACGAGTGATATGACACTTGCAACTTAATTATATGACACTTGCATAAACTACTATTACCCAATGATCATGGATATTATGCTTGCGACTGTGAAATTGCCATATCATGTACAATAATTCATGTAGGTACGTATGCAAACTTATGTAATGCGTACTGTCTAATAAGATTGTGCAAACAGGTATGTAATGGTAAGTTTATTTACTCTCCTTTTAACTAATTTACGATTGTCACGTGCTTTTAGTCGTAAATAATGACGAGGTAACTTCTAGCGTACAAGCTTACACAAACCTGATCATGTTGGTATAAGCTCACTGGATCGTGTAGTCACTCGGTGCCGTTCAAAAATTATCCAAATAACGTTCTTAAAAATTTTATTGAATAGGATTCATTTCGGAGAGTGTGCATCTGAGTTGCACGACCTTATCCTACTCGTAGGTACCATCGCCTTTTTACTACAGGACAAGTAGGGAGGACGCCACATTACCACCCCTACACTGTTGAATTTCCTTCGATACGTACGAAGCGGTTTAACTCAACATTTCTGATTCGTACCGCCAGGGAATGGAACAGTCTTCCTGCTTTCCTTTTTCCTAAAAGATATTATACATAATCCAAAGCTTTTCAAGGTCAGAGTGAACAGGTATCTTCTAGGTCTGCTTGCTTCATCTTAGACCACAACGTCGCTTACCATCAGGCAAGTTGGTGGTCAAGCACGGACTTATTCGCGATAAAAAATAAATCTTGGATGACCTATAGTGTGGTCTCTACAGGCCGTATCAAAATTGTGTCTGTGAAGTTAGCTACAAGCTGCGCAGAACCCTTTGTCATTTTGATTAGTTGTAAAACTCTATTATACTTGATCATCTGTACATACTACATCAAGCTTCACCCTAGGGAAGGCCATCCATCAAAACATAGGTGTGTTCTCTCCTAGTTTGCATGGCTATGGCTGCACTATCCATGTTTGTACTATATTTTTGAAATAGGTAAAATGATTTTTTAATTTTTTTTTAATTGTATTTGCTGTGCGCGAATTCACTGCTTCGAAGTGACTTGGCTCGTGTTCACAGACGCCTTGAAGTTTGATTCGCCGTCATACCACATATCCACCATAGATCTCACAAGACTGGTCATGTTGTCTCGATCCAGCTTAAATCTAATTGCACACGTAACATACACGTTATACGTATGTTACGTAACGAGACCTCATACAATAATATGACAAAAAAAAACACTAAAACCGACTTCCAAAAATGAGGAGGTTCTATGTTCGTCTGTGTGTTTTTTTGTGTATGTTTATCGATAATTCCGCCAATTGTGAACCGAATCGAAAGATAATTATTTAGTTCAAAAGGGTATACTCCCGAGGAGGTCCTATTTTAATTTTACAGTAATCAGCTCAGCTAAGAAATAAGCTATTTTTTCTACGAAACTACGCAAGTTCGACATAACTATTAATCGGTTTTTTTGTCGTCAGCGATTTGGTTTCCTTAAAAGGGGGGTTAAATTGCTGTCGCGCTATTTATCAGTCGATTTCGATAATATTTGGCCAAATCGTTTAGTATGTACTTAAATCCTACCAAGATTTGATAGCATGAACCAAGTCGGCCTAGAGCGAGTCGAGACAATATGGGCTTATTAAATTTGGTTAACGAGCTGTACCCCTTCTGCACGGGAAGCATGGCAAATGGACTAATAGTCTTTCCACCATTATATCCCCTCGAAGAGGAAATAAAGTATGGATTGACAATGACATCTGACATTAAGAGTGGATAAAATGGATTTCTCCCCTTGCCGTGCTACCCGGGCTGGGATGCCCGTGCAAGTCTGATCTGCCCCGCTAGGTGACGGCCCAAACCGAGGTCCGTACCTTCTCAGGTGCCCTTGCGCTAGTCACCCTATAATCTAATCTTAGGGCTCAGACGGCTTCCGCGCTCTCCCATCTCTGGTAATCTGTAGAGGCCTGAGTGGCAAACAGCTGTAGGTCATCAAAAAAAAAAATAACGAGCTGTGTTCGCGAGGTCTACTTACTGTTCAGAGAACTACTAGTTTTAGCAGTCCTTCAACTAAATGGTACCTACTTCAGTATCGCTTAGGCTACATATCTACTATTTTCATTATTTAATAGGGCGGGAAAACTAGTTCGTGAACTTTTATCTAGACTTCTTTCTTGTAAACTATAACCAACCGCCTTACCACAAAAGATTTACACGTCTAAAGTAGTCTAAAGCGTGCGTAAAAAAGCTTTTGTGATAAGACGGTAGATGTGTGGCTATATTTAGACAGTGCTTATTAATATGCTGTGTTCACAGATCTTTCTGCTGTAGGCTGTAGATAATAAATATTAGGGGACATCTTACACACGGTCTCTGCCCCCGAACTAAGTGTAGCTTGTGATATGGCTGCCAGAGACTGATATACTACATATACATATTTTAAATACATACTATATAGATATTAACTTTTTTTTTTTGCTAGAGTTACCTATAAGTATTAAACATATTTTTTTTGTATTTTATCAAAAAGTAAAGATTTATTCAAACAAAGACTTTACTTAGTTAAGTAAAGAAGCACTTGTAACTAAATTTATTTATTTAATTAACTAAATAAAACCCAGGCACAGAGCAAACACCTATGTTCATCACACAAATGTTTGCCCTGGGTGGGGATCGAATCCACGCCTCTTTGACCCAGAAGTCAGGGTCACTAACCACTGAGCCACCGAGGCAGTCAGATTGATACTATTAGTTAGTATTTACTAGGTACTGTCGCGCTCATAGCATAGTTACACTGGGTATTTCGTAGCGAGCACCGTAAACGTCCTCCCAGTCACCCATCCGAAGAGTCCAGTACGGTCAGTCTTCGGATGGGTGACTGGGAGCGGCATTTACAACTGAAGGTTGCGGTGGCTCTATGACACGTTCATTTGTGCGTCCCAGCTTAACCGTTTAGCCCCTGTGGGAGCCCCTTCAGGTGGCTTCTAAACTCTGACACCAGGTCTAGCCACCCGGCCCAAACGAATTCACTTTTTAGGGTTCCGTACCCAAAGGGTAAAAACGGGACCCAATTACTAAGACTTCGATGTCCGTCTGTCTGTCTGTCACCGGGCTGTATCTCATGAACCGTGATAGCTATATAGGAAGCTAAAATTTTCATATGTGAAAATTTCAGCGGTAACACAAATACATCATCTGCAGATGATGTATTTGTGTGGCCGCTATAACAACAAATACTAAAAACAAAATAAAATAAATATTTAAGGGGGGCTCCCATACAACAAACGTGATTTTGAGGAGTTTTTTGCTTGCTATTAATAACATCAAGAGGAATGGGGCTCCCATAAGGTACGGAACCCTTCGTGCGCGAGTCCGTCTCGCACTTGGCCGATTTTTTATTTTACTACTGTAACAAACTACTGGAACGTACTTACGGTATTTTCTATGTACTGTGCACCTAAGGTAGGTACTAATAAGCGAGGTAGAAAAATGAAACTGACTTTAGTATGTTTTTGATCCATTTTATATTTTTAGTAACAACTAATCAATATTTTGTAATTATAAATAGATAAGCTGCTAATGTACAACCAATTAATAATAATGTGTCAACCCCCAATAGGCGGTCACTGGACGAAATATATTTCAAAAAAGGTACATTTTTACAATACAACAATATTTTGAGATTCAGTTAAGTTCAGCTGATTTCAATTAGATTCGTTAACTAATAATTACAATTTAAAAGGCTACATTCACATAAATAACTTAAAATTAAACATATTTACATGCGTACAATTAACTTCTCAGTTTTCATTTTTACAATCATCATTTTAACTTTTAAACGGATTCAGTGATAATTTTGTCAATATGTGGCAAAATGTCAGAAATAAAAAAAAATGGGTAAAAAATGGCACTGGCTTTAATACAAATTCAAATTCATGACACTGGTTTTAAAATATTTTAAAATACTTTTATCACATTTTTCATCATAATATCATGCTAAAAATTTCATTACATGGCTTTAAAATCCAGTCATGGACATAATTACTACTACGAAATAAAAACAATATTTCAGTCTTTTAAATCCGACGTGGTATCAGTTCTTTTATTGTTTAACTCTGTTAATGGTTTGTAATGAATGGCTTTGTGAACGTTTAAACAAACAAAAATACAAACATCAATGAAGAATTACCAAAAAATACTGAATACCTGTATGAACCGAATGTTTTGACATCGGATTTTCTTCTAAAACTAACGCAGTATTTTACTTTAAAATTGTTAATTTTTCAAAGTAAAATATTACAATAAATTAAATCAAGTTTTAATAAATATTTCCTTAAAACATTCGTATCGAGTTAGTAGGTTCATTGCCGTATAGTACAAAAGCTTAAATTAAGCTATTCATCATTACTTACATTCTACACTTACGATTATATCACATATGAAATATCATTCACGTATGATTAATAAAGCTTTACTTAACTACGGCAAACCGTCGCATTAAAAATGGAATGTCAAATTTTTGTGACAGATATGACAACTGATCAATTTCGGATATTTCAAAGTCACAACACAGCAAAGGGTTAAGTGTTAAAGTATTGTCGATAGGTTTCGTTGCCGTAAATTGAAACTTGACAGTCCCAGTTTGCTATATAATCGGTTTTCAAACCGTATATGCATTGAAACATAACGTTACTAACAACAGAGACACATGCATGTAAACTACGCTAGAAATACGAGCAAATATAAAACAATGTATAACAAGTGTCAATTTGGTTCGCGTGCAACTTTATCTCGGAGTATCGGCTGCGACACGCATACAATAATATACGTATAATACTGATTATTTAATTCGTTTAATATTTAATTAAAATTCTCGAGAGCGGTTATCTCGTAATGTGGGACACTTTTACGATGGCGCTACTTACTCTCTGATAAGGCCATGCAGCCTCCGCGACGGACACCCAAGAAGACACTTTATGCAAATGCCATTAAGCCACAAATTCCATTAACCGGCTCGATTATAATATGAAATTATAATTACAAGATAATTTCGCTGTTGATTCTTAAAACAGTTATGCGGCCGCGCGTCCGTCGGCCGCAGACGTCTTTGGCAAAGAAAGTATTTATAAAACTCGTCATTATTGCCGTAGTTCCATTATTGCGAGTTAATAGTCTGAGGACGCGAATGTTAACTTTGGAATGATATTAAGCAATACCACTTAAAGTCGCAAGCAATTCACACAACGTGCTTCTTTGGAAGGCGGGCCGCGGGTTCCATAAGAGGTCTGGAAAAGTAGTACGGGCGACCGCGCGGGAAACCAACGAGACCAATATCTTTACAGTGATGATGGCAAACCGACAGGTATAAATCGTCCGTGTACTGGTCTCATTAATTTCCAAGCGACAGAGTCCACAAAAAGCAGCGTTACTAGATCACATGTTCGCACTTAATAGCCAAATAAATTATCGACGTAGTGGTAGCTCGCTTTATTTTCACGCCGGATCAATTATCGCAGTTAAGAAGAAATAAACATCGATAAAGAACTATTTACAAAAGTCAACATGATATACGATTTCGACGACTCCGATAGATGATAAAGTGTAGCAATTATATACACGGCCCGTTATCGGCCACCGAGTCCGAACTGGTCCACTCTCGAGTCTGAGTGTCTGAGTCACAGTCACAACCGTTCACTAAAGTCCACCGACGGCGACGACGCGCCGACGTCGCTCGTCTATAAACACGTGTGCACCGTTTTCTCGGTGCGACAAAGTTTGCACTTCACCTCGCAGCACCAGTGGAAGGTGCAGTTGCAGCGCTCAACGACGAACATGGTTTGCGTGCGGTAGCCACGGCCGCAGCACATGAGGTCGCAGCCGTCGACGCCGATGCTGGTGTCGTTACAGGCGCGGCCGTGCGTGCCCGGGATACCGAGCCGCGGGTTCTTCTCGCAGAAGCCGGGCGAGGACTCAAGGTACACGAGGTCCTTGGCGCCGGGCGACTTGTGGTCGGGATTGTGCGGCCGCAACTGGAAGCGGTAGCGGTCGCGGCGCGGCACGCGGTGCGGCGCGGGGTCGTTGCGCACCGCCGCCGGCTCCAGCTCCGCGTTGGACAGCATGACGCGCGACGCGCCGTCGAACCGGTCCTTGAGTGCGTCGCCCACCGAGCGGAAGTTCGGTAGCCGCATCCAGCACGTCTTCACGGCGCACGAGCCCGACATGCCGTGGCACTTGCACTCCTGCCGCATCTCCGTCTGCACGTGCTGTCGACAACAAACACACATCAGCCTCCGAAACAGACCCGGCGTACCCGGGGGTCCTCCGTCTGAATGTCTTTTAAATTCCTTCGATAAACCACGATACTGCGTGATCGATGATCTTTTAAGCGCACCCCATCGATCGCATCTCACGATCGAGCAAATTGTTACAAATCGTGAGGAGGTGGGTCGGTCGTCACCGCGCGTGGACAGATCATAAATCATGCGCCAGGGACATTCATCATTCTTAGAAGGTAGATAAATGACGCGAGGACGGAGACAGTAAACATTTTTCCTATCCGGGGCGCGGACGCGGAGATCGTCCGCGTGTTTATTCATTGACATGTAGATGGACGTACGGTCTAGTGTCCGAAATATGTGTTAAACAATCGGCGGAATGCTGTGAATATTCATCAGGTGGACACCCAGCGCGTCCGGCGTGACAGGAATTAAGCGCTTCGGTTAATGATGCGTCTGGGTGGCTCGAGGCTCGAGGCGCCCGACGTCCCTTTTTGATGAATTTTGGTTAGGATCGGTGAGTATGCAAATGTGGGTGTGCGGTGGGAGGGAGGCCTGCTAGCGCGACGAATGAGTGCCTGTTGCGCAGTCGCGCCGCGCTGGGCAGACCTGGCCGACGCATAATTAATATTCCACTCGAGCGACATGTCGAGACGATCGATCGTCACCCGTAATGGTAATGTAAACACGAGCGTCGACAATGGCCGTCATTGGCTCGATTGTTTGGCGGATAAGTGCTACCGAGAAATGATTGGGCGCCTCGGTAGCAGACATGTGAGTACTGTATGATAGGTGAGGATACTCACCGCTCTGCCGGCCTCGTTGTTGTGCAGGTTCATCTTCTCGCGGAGCGTCTTGCCGCGCTCGCCGGTGTCGACGAACTCGCGGCTGAAGCGGAAGCCGAACCCGATGTTGTCGCTGCAGCCGCCCCACTTCCAGACGCGCACGTTGGCCGCGGCGGCCGCGCGGGACCGGTGCGGCACGCGGTCGATGTGCGAGTAGTCGCACGAGCACGACTCGATCGAGCCCTCGGCGCACGCGCGGGACACCGCGTGCGTCACGCCCGCGCTCGTTATCGCGTAGATGAACGCTGTTTCACGGCAACCTGCGACAAAAATGTATCTGTTAGGTATATTTTACACTATAAATGTTGTAAAAGTATAGTCGGCTTGTACAAATTGTACGTACTATTCAATTTTGAGAGCACTAAAATGAATTATCTTTCTTACACATAAGTACGTACTCGTATTAGTGTAACAATACGTACCTATTTTATGCTCGGTCGCCAGTTGTAAAACACAACGGGCGACCGAGCTTAAATAAGTTTATAGTCACTAATTCTGGTCTTCGACTGTAGCTCAAGCTTAATCTATCAGTTTTGATAACAGTAACTTCATACAAAAACATACTACCGAATATTAATTAAACAAAAAGTGTAAAGCGACCTTCCCAATGGGTTTTGTGATTATAAACTCTGGCAGGTAGTAGGTAGACATAATTTTACATTGGCATGTTTGGCATTTCTATAATTAATTCATCCCAAACAGAGGGGTTCATATTTTAATCAAATTTTATTATTTTTAAAATGACTGTAAGCGATAAAAAATCAAGATTCATCTTATTGATATTTTAGGTATTTTAATTTGAAAATGTGAAGCATTTGGACTCATCAAGGCCCTACTCGCAAATGAAGAAATCTTTTTATGCGTTTTGCTCATGATTCGTTTACGGAATTTGACGTTATTTTATTTTTTACTTTAAAAAGTAAAACTGGCTAAAGCCAGTGAAAAAAGTTAAGGCAGATTCTATTCTATTTTCACTACACTCATTTGTTTTCAATTACATTAAATCGTTGCAATTAAATAAACCAAACTAATCAACAAGGTCATTAAGGAACATTCACACAATAAAGACTCCAACAACAGCAATCATCGAATCGCGTTCATTCATCTCGTTCGAATACATAAATCGATACTGCATGCCGTATCGAATACTATAAATAATTAATGGCCTCAGCATTAGAATCAAATACTCATAAAATACAATTAAAAGAGAGAGAGGGCACATCTCTCAGATCGAAAATAAAAGAACTACCTACCTCTTACCTACACGAGCGTTTATAAATTTGATCATTACAAGTGGTACGGGCGCATCGAATGCCCTCTCTCTTAATATCGTTTTGATAGTCGATGTACTTTGACGATTAATACGGTACCAAGTCTTTGTCTACGCGATCTGAACACACCGAGGCAGCCATACAAACCGAATCGATAAAAATATATTTTTAAATGAGTACCTCAAAGTATATTAATTAATTTCTTCGCATAAATATTCAACGCCTCACTAAGCTGTCTCGCGCTTATTATCTCGTTATTAAAACACGTGCGTAAGTAACTTTAATGCATGAAAATAAGCGCTTTTGTAGCTCATACTCCGACTCATTAAAGCCTGCTCGCTTCGAAGGCTGTGATGAAATTCTTCGACAGCTATTAAAAGTTCGATCCCGATCGCTAAATGCGTGGATGATCATAAAAGTGAGCATCGGCGGACATCGCGCGGTGTAACGACATGTCACCTCCCGGCTAATGTCATTCATTCGGTAATATAGGGGCAATATAGAGGCAGCACTACTGGCAGCGCCTTTGGTGGCCTTCCGGCGCACTCTCCACTCAACCAATCGAAAAAACTCAGCTCGTGGACGTAAATAATAAGTATTTGTTATTTATAATAATACGTGGAACGGGCCCGGTTCAGCCCGCGCCAGCTTTATTAAGGACTCAATAAGCAAATGAAATCATTTTTTTATTGAGTTGTCATCGTGCACAGAAATAAATTACGGAGCGCGCACACTGCCGCAGCGCTCTCCGATTCGCTTTTTATGCTTCCATTTGGGATGTTATACAAAAGTATTTTATTCAGCAATTACTTGAGACGTTCGGTCGGGAATTTTAATGTCAATTTCGCCATCATTCAATGCTCGGACGAAATTAATTCAAGGCAGGGATACGTAGGTATATGACCTGTCGCAGAGCTTCGCATTTATCTTCAGTAATGAGTTGGAAACGTTCGCTCGCATTAAATATAACGAATAGGTGCGGGCCAATTAAATATGGGACACGTAAATAACACTCGTAAAATAATAGCTTTTCGCTAATTCGATTTGACGGTGACAGGTTAACTAGCGAAGTGAATGAGTATGTTTGTGTGAGGGAGTAAAATGTTCAGAGTGTTTTATGGACAAGGGGTCCGCGGTCGGAGGTCTGGCGCCGGTCGCCAGGTGGCAACCCCACGTGCTGTCTCCGGATCCTCGTAGGCCACTCGATACTGCATCTGTCCTCAACAGATGTGAATCACTGCCTCCTGCGACTCCGAGCAGCGCTCTCACAATAATCTGAACGATCTAACCGTACGCGATCGTTCTCGACCAATTAAACACAAAACGACAACTGGGAACAATTTTTAATCAATCTACCAGAATTTTAAGGCTCATCTACCGATGATTCACCGACCTCGCCTCGACCTGTTCGAGTTCGGTAGGCGCACTACCAGTTTTAAAATTGAATACATTTGCGTACAAATAAATTGATTTAATATATCACCGAAGGCGCCCGAGCCGCGGGCAACAAAGCCGATTGTCGCATTGCAAATAAATCGCGACGTAGAAAAATTATGACAGATGTAAGAGACTCCAGGGATTAGTCACGGCAGTAAATAAAATTTAAATTCCCACCACGAGCCTAATTAAGGGCAAATAACGCTAATCCGCCGCGCGCCGACTCTGTACACGACCGATCGCCGAGCCGCGCACACCCGCGCTATAAAATATTCATAATTGAGGCACGCTATTATTTTATTGAGGCAATTTCGCTGCATCAAATCACAGTCAAATAAGAACAAACATGAATAATGTAGATCTATAAAAGTAAATTATTATTATAACTGATAATAAAGTGGTGTCCGCGGATTATCTGCGCGGATAATGGACGGTCCCGGGCGGCTCGGCCAGCGCGGCGATAACTCCATCCCGCAGGATCCACGTTAAGGCGAGGCGTTAAGAATTTATAAAAGTCAAAAACTCGTAAATCCCACGTCGCGTCCGGCGCACGGCCGCTCTGTTAAAATAAAACTTAATCACTGTTGACATTTGACGAACACCTGGCCCACGGACCGGCTATTAAATAATTCAAAATTAATGCACTAATTAAATAATGTTCCTGCCCGCATTGAGTCATCGCGCGCCGTTTCCGTAAGATTAATTTGAAGGATTGACTTATGACGGTTTCGCGCTCTCGTGCCTTATTTATGACGACTTGCATTATTCAAATTTGATGAGACGTAATTACTCAAAACATTCATAAATCACTCGTTTTATAATACGGTCCGGTTGGGAAATCTGACCGCGGTTTTATCCGAGTACGATGAAGTCATTGACGTCGCGCTCGGACCAAAACATGTCTTTTACGAGAATCTAATGACTTTTTATCTACTCCAAGATGAATCGTTTCAATTACTGAGATACCTAGTCTTTTACATGGCTAATTAATAAGAAAAAAATATGTAGCAAAAGTAGAGAACAGTCGAAAGGTTCTTTTAGCTGCGTTCGTCGAAGAAGTGGCAATAAAATGCAATAATTCATTTTCGTTATGCCATGTATGGGTGATAATTTCACATTGAGCGCGCGTCCCGAGAGTCCAGTGCGACAATTGAGAATTACGTCGGTCGTATATCACTCATTGTGAGTGGCACAAAGAGCAGCAGCTACCAGCCACCAGCCCCGCTACCGACCGTCCTGCGACATCCATTCACACAATGGACAAAGACATTTGTTTTCAAACTTGACAAAAAAACACCGAAAATAATTCGGTTTTAAGTGAGCTGTCCATAAACAATAAAAGGGCGATCAGAAACGTTGAAAACTTGAAATCGGCCAATAAATACGTGCTCGCTGTCATCGCGTCGATACCGAAGTTTAATCGTCTCATTTCAGTTTCACAAAACGCGCGTTATCTCGAAAACAATTCAAACGCCACAAAACCCAAAACGCTTATCTAATTGAGCATTAAATATTTCGTCGAGGGTATTTTATATCGACTTTATTTTCGGCGTCGATCGTTTTATACGTTTTATCCGCCCACGAAGTCGGAATCTTGGGAGCGTATGCGATACAAACCAAAACAGGAAATATTAGAAAAAAGGTCGGGTTTTATTGGGCGAGTTACCTGCCATTAGGAGCCGTGTTAGGTGTAAACGGGGCTTCCGTGGAGGACGCGAGCGCGGCCGCGCGCCGTCGCTAGCCCGCGCCGCGGGAGGCTGCGCCCGCGCCGCGGGAACACCGGCCATATATTTTTCTATTCTCGACTCGACAATAACGCTCCGGATAAAGCCCTCACACAATTGTGTCGTTGTCATCATTTGTGTTAATACGATCCTTGAGGTTTACGCCACAATGAGATGACGATGTCGTCCGAAGTGTCAATGGTGTGTCAACGTGTAAATTAGTAATTATTCGAGTCCCATCCGGGGGGCCTTTGTGCGGAGACCCGTGATGATGCTCCGCGACAACCTTATTCATAGATTTGGGAAGTTGATGAGTTGCTGTCCCGATTTGCGAGTTTGGAGAGCGTTATGACGGCTCCCGCTGCGCCGGGTGATACGTTTTATGCGCTCCGCAAATGGACGTAATTGCAATGTATTAAAAAGTTTATCGTGGGTATTCGCGGCCGGGCCTGTAATACACACACCGCGGTTCGCCCTCCCTGCCTGCCCTTAATAAAGTAATATGCTCTAAATGCGCACGCATATAACATAAATTTTGTAATCTCCATGCTCTTTTTATCATGTGAAATTATTACGATGGTGGTCCGCACTCCGCAACCTTCTCGTGCAATATCTGGTTTTTAATTTAGAAAAATGGTACTTCAGCTTTTATAGTTTGTTCGCTGCTGTGAAACATCAATATTTATTTTAGCCCTAGGCATTTAGGTTTACGATACTCGCTATAAATAACAAAATATTTTAAAAATAGACAGACTATATGAAGATATTTTATTTACTGTAATACTTATATATCTAAAAAGCTTTTAATGAAATTCATTGCGTTGATTGCTTCTGTCTTGATTATGTATTTTATTAATACGAAATTATGACAAATGTTTATTTGTTGAGTAATTTTGTGCAGCCCAAGGCTAGTGTCGACCCGACCTGCCTTCGTTCTTTATGACAAAATTTTATATTTATGTAAACATATAAATCTAATTGTGATACTTTTAAATTAGTTTTCAATGAATATATTAACTATTAATTAAGTGAAACTTATTTTGGGTTTTGATGTGAACTAAATGTATGAAGCAGAGCGGAGCGAAGCGTAAGACGCTTACTCATAAGGTGATTTTACAACCTGATTAAGTCCGTCGAATTGCGCTGTGAATTCAGCTTAAGCTTACATTATGTTTTATTGGAAGTCTATGAATCCAGCATCATTAATATCTTGCAGTGGACGTCCTATAGCCAAAATAACAACAATGAATTGTATAAAGATGAAAAATTCCGTTGTCAAAATATTTGGTGCGTGGAGGCTGACTAATAGAAACATTTCAAAAGTAGCTTGTACAATTCATTAACATTAGTCGGCGGGTGAATAACCGGGCCAGTTGAAAGGTTGAATTCTGATTTAGGATTGAATTCGGAACAGACTCGAATTCGTACAGTACGAGATGCTTTTAATCCGTGATAACCCCGTAATGCAAGCGCTGAACTTTGATCTACAAAAGCTTTCGGATATTAATCATTTCCACGTCTCGTATGTAAAAATTAGAGCAACAGTCTAATTTATTACATACTTAAATAGTTGATTTGATACATTTTTTAAATGAGATATGAATACATGAGACCATTCAACACAATACCAAAAATGTGAACACATCTAACAAAATATTTACTCAAACATTTTATCTGCCCAAAAAGCATAATTAATACGACAGAATTGAATCGCCTTTTTTGCTAATAGCGAATAATTCTTTAAAGAACAGATGTTCGTGGACTCATAATAAGGCATATCGCGCACAAAGCATCGAAATCCGACACCGGGGATAGGGCAGCTCTCATTCTGACGACAAAGTTACATTTACTATCCAAAAACTTGAAATACAAAAGATTGTACACTTTATCCACTACAAAACAAGAACCTTTTAACGATCATTAAAACGCAAGTCACAATATTGTAATTCGTTTTAAAACATTTTAATTTCAATGTGTACCTTTGTAAACTCAATTTTTTATTCCAAATTAAAATGAAGATTGTAAACTCGGATCGATAAACAACGCATATTGATTGTTAAATACTCAAAACTTTGTTACAAACAGAAACGAAGATTAAATTGTACTGGATATTTTAAAACTGCTAGTTATGTTCGTTAAGTTAGGAACTTCTTCTTAACCAGCTCTTTAAAACCTTGTATCATTCTACTAAATGAAATCGATTTTTGCGAAACTATGAACTTTTCTTCTTTCATCGCATCGCCATCAAGCCGGAAAATAAATCAGATCAGGATCTAATTGCAACCAAGTCAGAAAAAAAATCTTTTAGAAAACTACACTATGTATATCTGTAGATACTATAATATCATAAATAAGATATAGCCCGGGTAAGGTATTGAAAGAAGGAGCACGATTTTAGGGGGGCGGGGGGGCGGGGAGGGGGGGTAGGGGGAGGGGGAGTCACCCCCCACTACCACCCCCCCCGGCGAAGCTTAGTATTTTTTTAATTAATTTTTAAAATTTATGAAATTTTAAACTATAGCCGCCCGGAACCCGCGGGGAGTGGTGAAGGGGGACGGGTTGGGGGGAGGGGGGAAGCCCCTACCTGCAACTCCCCCCAGCCGCAGGCCCTTAGTTTTTGAGTAATATTTTTTTTAGTACTTAACCTCACTTTCGGCTATATCAGAGTTTTTAACCTGTTTTTTGTTTCACACCTAATCTATCAAGGCAGTTTACTTCTGGCACTTCGCCGGCCGCTGCCGCGGCACGCTCGCTTCGCTCGCTCGGCTCGTGCGTTGTTTGTCATGTTCTAACCTGACCTAACCTATTTTTTGTTTCACACCTAATCTATCAAGGCAGTTTACTTCTGGCACTTCGCCGGCCGCTGCCGCGGCACGCTCGCTTCGCTCGCTCGGCTCGTGCGTTGTTTGTCATGTTCTAACCTAAACTAACCTATTTTTTGTTTCACACCTAATCTATCAAGGCAGTTTACTTCTGGCACATCGCCGGCCGCTGCCGCGGCACGCTCGCTTCGCTCGCTCGGCTCGTGCGTTGTTTGTCATGTTCTAACCTAACCTAACCTATTTTTTGTTTCACACCTAATCTATCAAGGCAGTTTACTTCTGGCACTTCGCCGGCCGCTGCCGCGCCACGCTCGCTTCGCTCGCTCGGCTCGTGCGTTGTTTGTCATGTTCTAACCTAACCTAACCTATTTTTCGTTTCACACCTAATCTATCAAGGCAGTTTACTTCTGGCACTTCGCCGGCCGCTGCCGCGGCACGCTCGCTTCGCTCGCTCGGCTCGTGCGTTGTTTGTCATGTTCTAACCTAACCTAACCTATTTTTTGTTTCACACCTAATTCGAATTTTTCAACATTTTGTAAAATTAACTAAATATACTTCGGCGCAACTCCGGCAGCCAGAATGCATAGGAACGATTGAAAAACACCCCCGTGACTCCCCCATAGTGTCGCAATCCTTAGGTTTGTGCTCCTCGTTTTAATACCCAACCCTATAGCCCGATTATCTTGTTTGTTTGTTCTAACTGATTGTTAATAACTTCTGTTAATATCTGAGAGATACATTAAAGTGCGTATTAAAATAGCTATCGCCTACGTAATATAATAATTTATAATCAGATACCAGACAAAGTTCGGGTGGCGCACTAGTGTTCACAGTAGATACTCAATTACTTAAAACTAATAAATTAGTATCAAACAGTACAAAAGGCTACCAAAGTCAAAAGCCAACAAATATATTTAGTAAGAGAAAAAGCTAATAAAAAAGATGTCGACAAACGTCACTCGGTCGCATGTAATTGATCCAGGATGTTTTATCTTGATGAGTCCTTTTATAATGTGCCCCCGACGCGCTACCCTCCCGGTGAATAAAGATAAAATCTCTTAAAAGGGTTGCCAACTAAAGATATCACTTAATTTGTAGCCTTTCTTTGTTACTGGAATTACAGGCTTATACTAAACACGTCCTTTTTGTAATGCCATGTTTTTTACAACTCAAAAACGTTTTTGCAATTGATTTTTTGAGATTAAAAATACTTACTAACATTTCAATGTAACAGTCTGTTTTTCTCTGTATTTTGAAGGGTGCTTAAAGACTTTTTAGCTTTTTGTTTCCTTTGTTAAGGTCCTTAAATCGAGACGGATGACGCGTGTTCCCAAAATGATCGTCGCAAACTGCAGAGCGTGATTTTAGTATTACTGTATCAGCTTGTCAACCTTCATCAATTACATTAATAAATCTCATAATAACACTTACCTCTGTCGACGATTTTGCCGAATAGGTTCTTGCCTCTGAGGAAATTTCTTGTTGAGCAATTCCATCTTCTGTATTTGAACTGGTGTTGGCACTCGGCGACCGCCATGCTCGCTCCTTTTGCTACTGCTGCAAGTACTCCCGGATTCTCTCTTGCTAATCTTCTCTGCTTCCGCCTCAGTGTGGCGTGTACTGCTGGATCCATATACAGCACTCCAGGTGATATCGGTGACAAGTTGTTCGGTTCCCCCGCCTTCGCAATCCCCCTGCAAAAAACAACCAACCGTCAGTCCGCGAGCAACAAAAACTCAACTGACTTTTGTCACCGTCCAAAGACAATGCCTTCGTAAAAAATAAAGTAAACAAGCCCGAGCACCACTTAAGGCAATGGGTGCAACTCGAAATGAAATGCTCATTTGAAAAGGCAAAGACAACAAACAATTGACGAGCGAACTGTCAATCCGCAGACGTTTAGATAAATATTTGCGTCGCGCATTAATCCTCGAGGGCAGGAATGAGAAGAGGCAAGTTAAACAGTAAGGTCTATCGAGACCACGGCCTGTTGACTCTGGAACTCGGCCTACGTTGAAAAAAGTCCGAGCTCTCTAGCGGTGCCGTGCGTTTGCTGCGCTGGAAATCGTATTACTTTTCTATTTACCTTTCTTTGTAGTCGAGTGTTACGTAAATATGAACGCGTTCGTCGGAAATTCTCATTTCCTTGGAGCGTCTCCGCACACGCTTTTAATTTTAAGATTCTAGCTGCTCTTTTGTTTAGACTAATGTAGACAACTTCCTTTAATGAGTCATTTTTCTATTCATATAACCACTTATGACGAGTTTCAAGCGTATATTTAAGATTTTAAAAATAAATTAAGGTCATAAAGTTTCCTCAGCTCAGAGTGACATAACAACATAATCGACAATGACAACATCGTGTTGCCTACTGTTTATGAATAATTTTATATGTTTAGCGATAATAGTTATTCTTTATGATCACTTAACTACCGTTTTAATTTTCCATCATATTTCAAGCCAATTTAATGTCTAATCTAATAGAATACTAATGTCAAACACGACTAGTTTTTGACATTTATCAATGTAGCACTTAATTTTTCAAAACTTTCAATTAACAAGTTATTAAAGCTTTAATTACCTGTAAAAGGAAGTTGTTAGTGCCGCAAACATGTTATCATTTCCGTCTGGGGCTTAAAATTTCCGATGAAATGGTTTTCATTTTTTAAGATGACATATTTTATGTTCTCTGTACGACGTCTGTATCATCGATAATCGTTCGAGATGTTCATAATCCGTCGGAGGGAGTCATAAATTGAAGAGGCAGACGGCATTGACACCCACGAGTGGGTTAAAACAAAAACTGAGGATAACAATATTTGCTGGTCCATAATATCTGGTCCTTCGCAGTCGTCACGTTGGTAGGAAATCAAATAGACGACACGAGGTCCTCGGGGAAAAAATCCCTGAATGGCTTTCACAAGCAAACGTGATGTTTGCGCTGCGATAAAGGCTGTGTGAATGTGTCAAAACAACAAATATTGTCCGTGGCCTGTGTCTCGACGCTGGGTAATTAAAGCCCGTTCCTGTGGCGTTATTGTAACGTAGGAATTTTGTGTATTTACCTACCGAGTACAGGAAGTGTAGGCTAGTGAACTTTGTCCTTTCTCGTTCACGCTCTTTGACAGATTCGACATCAGAATGTGAATCAGTGCCTTTATTTTTTATTTATTTTGTTGTTTACGGACTTGTGAATGTAGAATATAATTTAACCTGCCCCGGCTTTGCACAGATGTATTATATAAATCTTCCTCTTAAAAAAACCGCATCAAAATTCGTTGCCTAGTTTCAAAGATATAAGCATACATAGGAACAGACAGAGCGGAGAGCGACTGCTTAATTTTTTTGATGTAGTGAGAGTGATGGATCTTTAGTCAGTGCACAGTTGCGCTGACTAATGTACATCAATAAAACACCAATGAAAAATATGCACATCAATGAAAAAGAAAATTAGAAGAGACTTTACTTTCTGCTTGATTATTTGAATATTAAAAAATAAATTATACGGCTTAAGAGATGGACAAGTCCAGAACAAATCTAATGCTGTCGAGAAAAACCGAGTACTAAGCTTAATAAATTCTTGGCTTTTGATAGTAGCCTCACTTTATCTTTTATTTTACTCGACGAGACATAGGAAAAGTGTATCCTGAAAATAAATCACTAAACACAGGTGTGATAGTACCATCTATGTTTTATGATCTTCCTTGCAATTTGACTTTTGCACTTATCCCTAAAAGGACGTCTTCGTGTCTTGCATACAAATCATTTCTTTATAATTTGTTAGTGTTTCGAGGCGTCAAAATGTCAAAGTCGAAGTCCAAAGAAGAAGGAGCTTTGGTTGTCTGTTGTTACAGTGATTTTGTGCAGTAATATGAAGTGTTTTTTTAAAATGGTCGGCGCTATCGGGTATCGTGAGGTTGGCACGCGATTGCGACGGTAATGTAATATGTACTACGAGTGATGAATACGAATTAGTTGGACAGTGTTGCCAATTTTTGAACGATTCCCCGTTTTCCTGCTCTTTGCAGAAAAACAGTGTTTCGCAAGCGCGGGAATGCACATAAATCGAGATAGCTATTTAGAGACTGTTTAGTTACCATTTTTGTGTGGCTCCACATTTTGTTAATTTGCCCTTGTTGCCAGGGGTGCTTTACAAAATGAAGCTACGCAAAACCTACTGTACTCAGTTTCCGTTTATACTCATACTACTCGTAGTCAGTACAAAGTCATACTCATATGTCTGGTGGTGCTTTTGTGGTTGTACATAGATAGAACAAAAATGGGGTCTTACTTCTAGATATTTTATACTTTATAATATGAAAAACTACTTCCAATTATAAATTTCACGACACATAAAAGAGTGCACCTAAATTGGTTATTATGTATTTGATAATGATTCAAATGTGTAGATCCGAATTCTCGTCTGTCATATTTTATGGATTACATAGTTTTGATTTAAAAAAAAAATGATTATTTCACTGGCATGTTTAAGGAGTCTTAATTATTTTCCAGGTAACACCGTACCAAGGTGTGGCGATTTGCTTTTTTGCTCGAGGCAAAGAAGATTTTATGATGTCGTCGGCCAAGTCGGTTAGTTTGCCCGTGGGCTAGTGGAATGGTTCCGGGTTAGTAGGTACCTTAACTGTATTGTTAACACTTTCGTAGTTTCATATGTTTGTCTCCGGTTGTGCTTGTTTAAAATGTACAAATTTGAGTAATCAAATATTCGCTCTGAAGTATTTTTAAATTGGTATTAATCATTATAACAACATCATTTTTAATTCATAATTTTCGTAGATATAATTACACCGCGAATAAGATCATTTGAAACACCCACAACACCAAAAGGTGATTATGAGTAATACTGGTCTAGTCCTGTTTTTACCGACTTCCAAAAAGTATTTTTTTGTGTATGTTCATCGATATTTTCGCTAATTGTGAACCGATTTAGATTTTTTTTGTAGGAAAGTTTATACTCCCGTGGTGGTCCCATTTAAATTTTATCGAAATCGGTTGAGCCGTTTTTGATAAATCAACAATAATGTACATGGATGTCATATCGATTCGTGCATAATATTCGAATTCTGTACACGGTGGAAGTTGGCGTTGCGATTTTTTGGGAAAAATATTTTTACAGGTTGTCTTTAGACGACATAGGTTCGTCCTAATTAATAGTTAAGACGATTATAAAAGTGAATTTCATCGCACAATAAAATATACAACTATGATAAAAATCCATGATACATTTAACATTTAAAACCTACGAATATTATAGAACCTACCAAGTATCTAGTATCTTTCTTGGAACTTTAAGGTCAAAACGTTAAACGTGTACCCACTCCGATGTACTTTGTGAACTAACTATTTTTCTCAAATCGTATGCGTAAATAAGTATAATATATGCTATTTTATTATTTACTAGCGACCCGCCTCGGACCTTCCTCTTGAATCACTCTATCTATTAAAAAAACCGCATCAAAATCCGTTGCGTAGTTTTAAAGATATAAGCAAGCATACATAGGGACAGACAGACTTTGTTTTATACTGTGTTGTGATGAGAAACAGTACATACATTATGAACAGTATTTTTTTCTCTTTAAACACAAATTTGCACTCTAAAGGGCAAGTAAAAAACGTCAATTTTTCTGCAAAATTTTGATTACAGTAATTACGTAAGGAGCACATTTTCTTAAACCTTTCGTACGTAATTAATATAAATACTTAACACAGTTAAGGTAATTTTAACAGCTTTATCTTTAGAAAGTTTAACTTAAATTCCGTGGCCCCGGCCGACGGATCTCAGATGCTATCTGTCTTTGATTACGACTCTCATACGTGAAATATCTTTATTTATTATCTTTATAAAAAGTTATACGTTTAAAAATCATTTACGAAATAATTAAGTTTTGCTAATAAATTCTTTTTTTTTTATCATCATCATCAGACTTTGTTATAGGCTGGGTATGAATCTCCTCTCTATTGTTCCATTGCTTCCTATCTCAGGCAAATGTTATACAATCATGAACTGAAATTGGTATGACTTTTAATTTTGGTAGGTTATTACCTAAGTAGGTAAGTTTGTATAGACAGGGTGGCTAGCTGAGAGTTTCAAGCCGCCTGGTAAGTAAGTAAGTTTGTATAGACAGGGTGGCTAGCTCAGAGTTTCAAGCCACCTGGTAAGTAAGTAAGTTTGTATAGACAGGGTGGCTAGCTCAGAGTTTCAAGCCGCCTGGTAAGTAAGTAAGTTTGTATAGACAGGGTGGCTAGCTCAGAGTTTCAAGCCGCCTGGTAAGTAAGTAAGTTTGTATAGACAGGGTGGCTAGCTCAGAGTTTCAAGCCGCCTGGTAAGTAAGTAAGTTTGTATAGACAGGGTGGCTAGCTCAGAGTTTCAAGCCGCCTGGTAAGTAAGTAAGTTTGTATAGACAGGGTGGCTAGCTCAGAGTTTCAAGCCGCCTGGTAAGTAAGTAAGTTTGTATAGACAGGGTGGCTAGCTCAGAGTTTTAAGCCGCCTATGACACGGCTAAACGGTTAAAATTACCGTGACCAACAATTTAACTTGTCATTAGAGCCACGGTAGCGCTCAGTTTTAAATGCCACCTGCTGTCACCCATCCGAAGAACTGACCGTGCTGAACGTTGCTTAATTTCGATAATCGCTTACGAACACCTAGTTTAACAACGTTATGAACGTTCTTTTAAGAATTAAAAAATTAAATTATAATTATTTTATAATAAATATCACATAAGTAATTTTAAAAGTATGTGGAAATTAAATGTACCTATCGACCCAGTTATGTCAAATTTACAATAAGATAATTACATATTCACATGTATGGAACATTACTTACCTACACAAATCATTGTAATAAAAGACTGAATTAAAATGTAGGAAACTTTTAGCTGAAATGATTATATCATTATATACTTGCGATTCTTTCACAAGAACAAAATAATTATATAAATATTGCTTACTATTGTAGATTTTTTATTGACTTCAGGGCGGATTTAGCTAATTTTAAGTAATATAAATATTTATTAAGCCCGATTACAGAGACTGCCGTCGTAATTATATTAGCTAGTTATTAGTTAGTTCTGTTTATTTTTCACTTTAGGCATTCGATGGAGAGGACGCTTTTTACGTTGCTACTGGCGCCTCTGTTATCGGGCTTATTGTGCATTTCTTATAAAATATTGTATCTATTAACACAGTAATACATAGGTACATAATAACGAGTTAATTTAGCAAGAATACTTTCATTGTACTACAAAAATATTACATTAATTAACTATTATGCAATATACTTGCTTACAGAAACATTTTCAATTTATTAGCTTCTTACTACACCACATGCTAAATAAATATATACCAACCAATTAAACTATAACAATTCAATTACTGAGTTCAAACGTATTAATCGGATTCATATACATAATTAACCATGACTTATTTGTATCCAATTTGTCAATGAATGTACTGGCCGTGGTTTACATTGCCGACGGCAATAGATTTGTATAAGTCCGACGGCAAAACGACAGCGCAATCAGTAACATTCCAATATTCAATTTGATACAGTTTACATTTTGAAATTGTTTCAATTTTAAACAATTTAGATTTATTAAATGTTTCAATGTAATTTAGATTTAAAAATTGTTTCAGTTTGAAGCTATTTTAATTTAAAAACTAAATTATACTGTATGACAACTTTATTGTTTGAATAGAAAACTACATAGTATTTTCAACTGGTTATGGGTATTTATTGTGTTATTCAATTTAACTTAAAGCTGTATAATTACTGCACTAGCTGCAGTAATTATACAGAAAGAAGGCAATTTTTTTTTTTTTTTGAAAATGTATTAAAACCGGTTCACTGGGGATAGTGTAGCTTTGCAACAGTGAGATAATTTTTCAAATCGGTTCAGTAGTTTCGGAGCCTATTCGATGCAAACAAACAATCAAATCTTTCCTCTTTATAATATTGGTATAGATATATCTTGAAGTATGTCTAAATGACCAAAGAATATTCACACAAATGTTATAGTTTATAATTTTTTGAAGAAAACGAGAAACATTTGTTTAATAATATTTTATCTGTGTTTTTATGAATAGAAGTTTATTTGATTAATGTAATCAACACGTGCCACTGTATGTTTATATTTACACAGTGTATGTGATATGAGTCTGATGAGTATCCCTGTTAAAATTATAACCTTACGAAGTTGCAAGAGGCGGCAACAACTATTTATAATTCATAATTTATTTATTTGCGATTATAGGTTGATTTTACTAAGTAAGTTCGTATAGGCCGGGTGGCTAGACCTGATATTCGAGTTTTTAAGCCGCCTAAAGGCCTCTGATATGGCTAAACAGTTAAAACAGTTTTTTTTTATTTAAACATTTCAACAGAGGTGAAAGTATGTGGTCTCGGCAGAGCGGCAGATCCCACCGTTAGGTATATGTATACCTATATGAATCTTTTTTAATAGTCAACTGCAGGACGTGGGCCTACCCACGAAGGGTGATTGGGCCGTATCCACCACGCTGCCCTTTGCGGTTTGGTGGATTCACATACGCCATCCGAATTTATTTCCATGAACGTGCGCAGGTTGCCTCACGATGTTTTTCTTCACCTTTTCGGTGAAGAAAATTGTGGGATTGTGAAGAGCCTGGTTGTGGAATTCCGTACATAAGTCCCAAAGAACTCATTGGTAATTTGTTACGGGACCAGGATTTTAACCCATCACATCACGATTGTAACTATATATGTAATAAGTAAATTTGTGCATTGATTTATTACTAAATCATTCTTTATACTCGGCGTATATTAAAAAAGATTTAAAAGTGATCAATTCAAAGTTAAATGAACATAAATTAGGTGAAATTAAACTTAGAAGGAAATTAAATTAAACTACATTTACAACTTGATGTACACACGCCCTTAAATTTCAAAGAGTGACATTTAACTGCTGCAATAACTTGCATTTTATTTAGGTATATTTTTTAACACTAACTAATTAACAGGATATTTGTTTGATAATTTAAAATGAATGAGTAAGTAGGTATTTCGTTTTATACATATTTTTTAAATTTCATCCAATATATGTATTTACAGAAAAAATTTAGAAAATACTTACTCTGTAGAAACAATACATCTTTTTTTTTTTGTTTTTTTTTTTTTATTCCAATTTTTTTTTGGGACTTTTATACAAGATCTTTTAGTTTAATTTGTTATTACAAACGAAAATTGAAATAATAATAGATACATTCTATACATCTATATTATCCACACGAATTATAATAAATAACGTTTATTATAATTTGTGACAGTTTAATGTATTTATTGGTTTGTTGGTTTATTGATTTGCTTGATATTTGGCGTGGACGTGAAAGACGGAAAGTGACATAGGCTGACTTTTTACCCCGGAAAAATATTTTTAATAAATATTTTTTAAAATATTACGAAGGCAATCCGCGGTCAAGAACTAGTAGTGTAATATATGCTCTCCTGTTTAGTCAAAGTTAAAGTCTACATTCGGGATTAGGTTGCGTGCATACCGGGAGCTGTGATACGCTGTTTAAATACGAACTTGAAGCTCCTGTCAGTCAAGAAGTCAGTGCGTCGCATCAGTAGGCCGTGTTACAATACTATTTTTTAGTGTATTTTTTATTATATTTTTATTTGAGGCGATATTATTTTATTTGACATTTTTATCTATGTATTTTACATTAAAATATTGAGTAATAAGTATTGATAGCCAATGATAAATATAAAAAGTGTTTTATAAATATAACTATAAGTAGGTATATTAATGATTTTTTAAAAATTATTAAAATAAATCATTATGAGCGTTTTACTATTTACCAGTGGGCACATGTTTCTGTTTATCTATTCAAATAAAGAATGTATGTTATGTTCAACTTTCTAAACTAAATAACTAATTTATGTTGTAATTGCTGGCTTATATTCTATGAATGCTTCATGGTACCAATTTACTACATCGCAGCATTTCCAGCTATGGCAATTTCATTAGTCAAAGTCAAAAATGATTCTATTGTTTTCAAAGAATTTTAAATTAACAACAAATACAATAAAAACAATTAACCCATAGATTAACGCTTGCCATAACACAAAACGAAAAGTGTGGCCAGCATAAAATTTTATAACGTTATTATCGATCTCGCACAAGAGCGTTTACGCTACGTTTAATGATCTGCTAATTATCTCACACAATAGGGTTACCAACACAGTTATCCTTAATGAATGTACCTATTTACACTTTTTCTTGAAAAATCTTATATTTATTTCATGATCTCGGTTAAACAGCTGCAAGCGCTGTGACATGATTTAAGGTATTTAAATTTGAAAAAAAAACATTAACACAATATTATATAGGTGAAGTATGTATGCGGAGCTGTAGAATATACCGTACCTCGTCGATATTCTATACTTTAATAATTACCCAAGCATCTTATTTTAAAATAAATAAAACAAACCTATCAACAAAAATCGTTACCAATATTGTAAATCCGAAAGTGTTTAATAATTAAAAGATGCTGTGTAAAGCCCTGAGTACAAGTATCCATCATAAAATATGAGTATTAGCAACGTATGGCAACCCTGGCACAATGTGGGACGTTCCAAACATCTGGATGCGAAGGCTTAGTGTGCGCTATGCTTTATGCGAATTGCTTTATTATCGAATGGAGGTGTTAGTACGAAGGTATGTTGAATGTAAACTTCCAAAGTAACGGTATTTTTATGAAACTGTTTAAGTGAATAGACATATCTTCCTTGTTTATAAAGGTACAAGTATTATGTAGGTATAAGCTGATTTAAGCTATAAATTAATCTGTAAGCATTTCACAGACACAATGTGCTGCGAGTAAAATGTGTTTGAGCTTACTTTATTATACCATGTTTATTTAATTAATTAAAGTGAAGCTAATATCTAACTGTTTGTCTTATAAAGTACGAGTACCTACATTCCTTGATTTACAATTGTTAATCAATATGAGTAGATTAAGTTTATTTAAAATACCTATTGTTGTATTCTATGAAAAAAACAAATGACTTATTAGTTGTTAAAAATTGAGTATAGTCAAGTAATTCGTATTTGATACCTATGGCAGTTCCAATCAAATGTATCTCCATAACTATATTACATATTTATAACTAATTACAAATATGTTATGCCTAGCAAATTTAATGATATGATGCCGAATGTTATTTACTGTAAAATAATAGTTTCTTTGAAAACATAATTTATTTGTTTGTTTTCTAAATTAAAATAAACATCTCTAAAATAGTTAATGTCAGCTTATTTAAAAAATACTTACATCTCTTTCATTTCAGCTTATGAGATATAAAAATGACAAAGCCAAACCTTATTTATATTCTTATAATAACAATTATAGGACTTGAGTTAAGCAAGAAAAATGTAAAATGGCACAAATAAATTATAACCTTACATTTATATCAATCTGACATGAATCAGACAGGGAAGAAATCGCAAAACAATTATCATAAATGTCAAAAAGGCGATGCCAAATCCAGGTTTATAGCGACATGTTTAACCACAGGTTGGTTATACGCTAAGGTTATACGGTTTATTTACAGTATAACCACTAATATGACATTTGACATGATTTAAACAAGTTTTTATGTACTTTAGCAGTTTAAGTCACTCCGAAATACCAATTTCCTCATTGATATCGACACATTTTTGTAAATTACTTACATTAAATGAACCGATCTGAGAGAATCTAAGTTAAATGCACTCTTTTAGTGACCATAACTTTAAATCTGTCAAAATTAATGTAGAACTTAATTCAGAGGTTACCGTCTTACAGTCAACTTGATATTAGCTGTTTGAATAGTCGATTATACGGATATTCGTGTAACTTAACTAAATATGACAATGTAGGTCAAATTTCAAGTATGTCAGATTCCTCAACTATGTCATAGTAGGATCTAAGCCAAACAAACAAACCTTGTAAACAAAGTTCAGAGAAGAGAGTAGGTGGAAAGGCAGACGAGACTTACCACCACATGCTGCCCCGTCCTCTCCGAGGCTTATTGCCGGCGGCGTCGCACCTCAAACACAGAACTGTGAGCACAAGTAACACCAAACACTTCATTCTGCGATGGGCGGTGCCGGGACCTGCACAGAACACATGAGCGCGGCCGGTGGCTGCTCCGTCACGTCTGGCGACGGCCGCGCCGCGCGAGGCGGGGTCGATGGTGGGAGGCCTACCTGCCTCACCGCCCGATTGGTCTCACACCTCTATTATCATTTTTTTTCTCGTATCTTTGGCACTCTTCGCCGGTGTTTAGGTCATTAGGTTTATGCGATTCCGATATCTGTATTTTGGTTTTGGTAATGCAATTGCTAGTCGTAGACCATCACTTTTTAATGTCCGCTACTATGCCTTGCCGTCTTTTTAGGGTTCCGTACCCAAAGGGAAAAACGGGACCCTATTACTAAGACTTCGATGTCCGTCTGTCCGTCTGTCTGTCACCGGGCTGTATCTCATGAACCATTATAGCTAGGCACAGATGATGTATTTTGGTTGCCGCTATAGCAACAAATACTAAAATTAAAATAAACATTTAAGGGGAGTTCCCACACAACAAACCTGAATTTTTAGACGTTTTTTCGCTCTATATTAATAATGGTACCAGGTAGAAGCATGAAACTTTTGCAGAATATTTAGTTTTATATTCCCTTCAATAATAAATAATTAAAATAAAGTAAATATTTAAGGGGAGCTACCATACAGTACGGAACCTTCCGTGTACGAGTCCGACTCGTACTTGGCCGATTATTGAAGTTATGTTTATGAGATTCCGATATCTCTGGGATTAATAAGTTTATTTTGCTTTTGCTAGTACATATAATTTATCATCACTCTTACTATATTTTGTTTTTGCTACTCATTACAGTCTTTACTTGTGTTTTGATAATTACTTTTAAGCAATTGCGATATCTCTGGGATGAACATGTTTTGATTTTTGTATCTTATATCATGTTTAATTGTTGCGATTTCGATATTTCTCGGTTTAATATATTTTTCTTTTGGTAATGCAATTGTTGGTCATAGATTTTGAATATTGTTTTCTTTATCAACATTTTTAAATTTCCGGTACTATTTGTCTTTCGGCAATATCTCTGGGATTAATTATATTATTGCTTTTGGTACCTACTGCAATTTCATTACCAAAGTTAGAACATATACAAAGCTATAATTCATCGCTACTCTTTACCATCTTCTCGTTTTTGTAATTACTTATTAGTTTTATTCCGATATCTCTGGGATTAACATGTTATGATTTTTGTACTTAACTCAATTGTTGGTCATAGAACTCATACTCGTAGATCACTTTAAATATGGTTTTCTTCCTCGAATCTTTGGCACTCTTCGCCGATCTTCAGATCATTATGTTTATGCGATTTCGATATCTGTATTTTAGTACTGGTAATGCAATTTTATTGCTAGTCATAAAGTATTACTTTATTTAATCTTAATGTTCGCTACTCTTTACCGTTTTTACTCGTGTTTTGGTAATTAGGTTTATGCAATTCCGTTATCTCTGGGATTATCGTGTTTTGGTTTTTGTAATGCAATTGTTGGTCATCATCATCATCCGCAGCCTTGTTGGTCATTCATTGATCACTTTGATTATCATTTATTTCTTTTTTGGCAATCTTCGCCGTTGTTCAGGTCATTGGGTTTATGCGATTTTGGTTTTGGTAATGCTTGTCATTGACATGGTTACTTTTTTAATCATTGTGTTCGCTATTCTTTACAACTTTTGCTCATGTTTTGGTATTTAAGTTTATTTATGCGATTTCGATATCTCTAGGATAAATGTTTTTTGATTTTAGTAGTGCTATTGTTGGTCATAGATCATTTCTATTTTTTTTTTGTTTTTCTCAAATCTTTGCTACTTTTCTCTGGTGTTTAGACCATTACATTTATGCTATTCCGATATCTCGGGTATTGTTATTTGGTACCTAATAGTGTCGCTGATCATAGATCTGGATTTATTAGTTTCTATTTTATGTAGTATTGGTCAATCTTTAGGTATTAGATTTATGAGATTTCAGTATTATATTGTGCAATTCTGTATAGCTAATCAATTTTGTTTCTGGTGTCTGCTACTCTTCACTCTTCACATGTTTTAGCATCTATTTTTTGTTTTATGTATGTGTCAATGTGAATCAATAAAAAGGATATCTATCTATCTATCTCTTTGTCGATGGCTTTTTCGCATCTTTGGTATTTTAGGTCATTAGGTTTAGGTAAGCAATTCCAATTTTGAAGATTTATATTTGGTAATGCAATAGCTAGTTAGTCACAAACCACTTATTATCATCATTTCATCTCGATTTATTAAAACATTTGGCTATCTTTTTTTCTTATTTTCTGATTCTAAAGGATTATGACGAGAATATGAATTGGCGATTGCTGGTTATAATACATCTGGATTTTGTATTTACTATATGCTCTTAACCATCAGACCATCACCTTGACATCTCTGCCACTGCCTTTGCCGGTGATGCGGTCATTAAAATCTTTGTACCTACTCTTTGCAGGTGTTTAGGTCAACACGTTTTTGTGATTTGAATATCTTGAAGATTACTAAAAGAAAATGCAATTGCTTGTCATAAATCTAAGATTACAGGATTATTGTAACAAGTGTGGTTTGGGGATAAAGGTTTTTTTGGATTTCATTGTTTCATTTTGGTTTTGTAAATAAACTCATTATATAATCTTAAGCTTTAATCTTAAGCCTACTTTATTCTGCATCTGTCTTACCTTCTAATCATGAAGTGGTGTACCTACTTAACTACATATTATATTAGTAGGTAGGCACGTAATCTAGGAGTCACCTTTTCTATTATTTTTAGACAAAATAGAACATTTACTTTGGCATTGGTAATAATATTTGGCACTCGCTTCCCTGATGGAAAGGAACGTAGTAGCCGAACATGGAACATGGGCCAAGAAGATTCTTATTCACTTTTTTAAAATTTCGATTTGCCTTGAAGATGTATTTGCCTAGAAGACTATTTAATTAACTCACAATTATGTCTAAACATACATTCCTATAGGTACGTAGTTTTATTTTAATCTTGAAACCAATAATAAATTACGAGTACATCCATTATTATGACAGAGTTTTAAGTAGGTACTAGGTATCCACTACTATAGTCTATTAAACTGTCACACTTTTCACGCCTATTTGTTCAGACTCTCTACCTATTTTTTTTAAACACGGCACCTTCTCAAAACTTTGTAAAGCAATTTCACTACTTTTGTACGTAAATTTCATACATTCTTGAAAACCTAATCATATATCGCGGAAAGCTACCTGAGGCGCTGCATATTACATTGTCTTCTTCGCGGAACCTAGACGTTTCTACCTAATAGGTACCTAAACTACGTATTGTGCCTTCTGGGTATTAGAACAAAGAATGTAAAGGGTTGCCGACGTGGGAGTGTATTACTGAAAGCATAGTTCTATTTGAAAAAAATATTGAAAAGATCATAGGTGAAGTTTATCTTCTGTACATCATACAAAAAAATGTGAAACGCTTTGCCTGAGTCTGACTTCCCGCTAAATTACAACGTGGGTGTCTTCAAATCCCGAGTTAATAGGTTTGTTCAAGGTAAGCGTGCTAAAGCCTAGCTTTCCTATTACAGCGGCAGTATGTGGTGAAACGAAAATCTATATGAACTAAAAAAAGGAAGTCTACAGCGAATTGTTATTTTATTAAGGGCTTAGGTGATTGTTGAGATAGTTGTTTGTGTAAACCATTCCCACTTATTTTTTTCGATTCCTTTCATAGAGATAATGGCATAACCAAACTTTTGAAAAATACTTAGTCTGACAGATTTACTTTCAGCCCTAATGGGGATTTTAGCTTCTACATAATTTATTAAATTAAGTTATTACATAATAATGTAAATAAAATACTAGTGTATATTTTTGTGGAAATAAATTATGACATATTCTGATATTTATCAAACTTTCAAAATACTTTTTAAGATTGTTGCCAGTAAGAGTATAAAAACCAGTTATATTTTTAATAAGGCTCGACGTAAGAATTGTGTGAGAAAGGATACAAAATACCAATTATTATAACGTTCATAAACCACTCTTCCCATTCACACAGGCTAATCAAGAGATATTACTCGAATTCTTCATGTGGTGCCACAGTATGATAAAGAATACGGTCGGTCGCGTTGCGCCAAAAAATAAAAAAGGCGTTATTCTTGCCACGCTCAGTTTGTAAATTGCATTGCAAGTGATTTTTCACCCGACTTCAAAAAGGATGTTCTCAATCCGACTATATGTTTTTGCATGTATGTTACGCGATCACTTCGCCAATTATGACCCGCTTTTAATTATTCTTTTTGTTATATATCATACTTTAGAAGTGATTCCATTTAAATATTATTAAAATCGGTTAAGCCGTTTTGTAAGAATCAAAAATAATGTGAAAATTAATACATCCATGATACATTGATCCACGCGAACTACCTATTCGAACTCTGTACACGGTAGCTGTCGTTTATGCCATTTTTGGCGAAAAATATTTATTTTATATTATTACGACAATTTTGAAGTTATGATAAGACACACATTATAAGAAAAACACTAAAAAGGTGTTTGGTGGACTATCATACTTTTTTGTATTGTACGTGCATACTTTTTAAACTCTTGTATGCGAACCGGAACAAGTCGCCGGGCCAGATGGGATACACTCGAACTTTTTCTGTTCATTGTTGTAGCACTAAGGCGTACTTTGCGTTTTCTGTTCTAGTTATTAATATTAGTGCACACAATACAAAGCTATATATGTGCACCAAAAATAATTTATAAAAATTATTAGTACTAACTACAAGTATAACAACAAAAACTCAAGGGAGTACTAGTAGTAAGAAAGCATATTAGTCAGTGCGTAGTACGAGTATACAAAATAATAAGCATGTACAGCCTGGGCCAAAAGTATTGAGCCCCTTAAAAATTAGTATTAAACTACACATACTTAGGGTGAAAAAGAAAACAAAATAATTTTGTTATTAACATAATGTGTAATTTGCTTGACAATCAATATATACAGTGTTTTTTGACACGACGGAGATAAAATAAAAACTAATGAGAAGTTAAAAAACAAATGAAAAAGAGCTACCTACTACTTACTGTGGATCATATATTATGATGCCTTTAATTTTATCAATCTATTGTCTGAAATGAACGTTCTACATTGTCTTTAACTCCATTGTTTAACACATTAGTTGTTGTTGTTGTAAATCGCAAGAAAGGAGATATTGCAAAAATATATAGAAATTGGGCCACCAAAGGGTACAGTATTTCATAATTTGCTTCGTTTCTTTCGGATAATTATTTTCCCGTTATTTTTTACTATAACAGTGTCCATTAAAAGTAATTTCATGTATTCGGATTGAAAATTACATTGACATTGTTTAAAAATAAGGCAGCCATACTCTTCTTCTTTTATATTTTGGTGTCGCATGGTTTATGCATTTGCTAGTGTTACTATAAGTATTGAACCTTTTTTTTGTATTTTATCAAAATAGTTACAGTCTAAGTCACGTCATAGTCCGAAAAAGTCGCGGTCAAGTTAGACCTCAGTAAAGCATCGGCAAACTAATTATCACTGATAGAAACATATTTCACAAAATAATAAAATGCGGCGACATGATTTTTCCCCGTTCCCGCCAAAAACCACCCGGCCATACTCGACTTGAAACATTAATAAAATGTCACAAATAACAAAAATAGGCTAAAGGCCTGTTTAAAACCGATTTCTATATTATCCTGGATTCTTATAACAACGAAAAGAACACGTTTCATTGCAATTCGTTGGATGATTTTTTTATTGTTGACTATTACAGGATTTAAACACCTCGTAGTCAAAATATTTTATTCAGCATTCTCCGATCTTAGAAATAAATAATTACAAACATTTTTTTATTCTTCGCTCCATTTTCACATCATTGATCCTCCTTAGTTTCTTTCCCGCCAAAAAGTAAGTATTCATCCTTCATTCTCCTTTTTTTTTTTTTTTAAATATGTAGATCCCGAGAACTTTTCCCGTGAGTTGGATTACTAAAGAGGTTTCTATGTGCTACGTGATCTTCATACACCATTATAAGAATCCAGCAATGTGAATGCGGGGCAAGTTACTTCGAAATAATTCACAGCTGTTTAGATCCATTTATACAGAAATATGATATAATATAATACTTTTAAGAGAATATAAACAACATTACACTCATCACACTATTAATGATGATTTTACAAAATTAATATAACGACAAAATAAATGTTCTTGATTATTTACGATAAACAGGAAAATAAAAACAAACTTCTTACACGTTTGCCTTTGACTTTCTCGGTGACCCGCGACTTCACCAAGTAACAACTTAATCCTCATCAGGGCCAGCGCAGTGGATATGACTTGTAGGACTAGCCTATGTTCAGCAGTATACTTTAAAAATTACAGAAACATGAAAGGTAGATACATACATATACCGTGTGTCTCTCAGAGATCTAATAATACTGAAACCACTTATATGTAGTACTACGTTATTATGAACAACTGAAGATTGCTGTTGGTCCCATAATAAAAAAATCAACGAAATAAATGAAACAAAAGAAACGTATAAAGTCTTGATCGAAGTATAAAGTACCTATAAACGTATCAATTTGATGTATCATTAACGTCTGAGAAGTTTTGCTAACAAAACTAAACTCCTCGGTGCATTTTTTACACGTAGGCTATTAATTATATGTAGGTTATTTAAAAAAGGTTATATGTGACCAAAATGGCAGTAATTCAATAACTGAGCAAAAATCTAATTGGAAAATGTGAAATTACTCATAAATTAAGCATTTAATGCGGTTGTTTTACTCTGCGCATTTATTTATCATAGTTTATCGGATTTTTTGAGCTACTGTACCTAGTCTTAGCCCTTTTTGCAATATCACCTTTACAGGGTAGCGCTCGTAGCGTAGTTTGATTAGGTGTTTGTCAGCGATCACCGAAATTAAGCAACGTTCCGCACGGTTAGTATTTGGATGGGTGACCGCGGGTGGCATTTTCCAACTGAACGCTACCGTGTCTCGGATGACACTTTAAATTGTAGGTCCCGGTTTTAACCGCTTAGCCAAGGCAGATGCCTTTAGGCGGCCTAAAAACTCTGACACCAGGGCTAGCCACCCGGCCTATACGAACTTACTTTTGAACGTGCTTATACTTTTGACCAAGTAGGTAACTAGTTTACAGTGTACACCACAAGTTTTCTTACCGTGTGTTAAATTTTCTGTGGCTGCGGTATGCGGGTGAGTCAGCATTTGCGCGGTGGGAGGAGCGGCGCGGGCGCGGCGGCGGCCAATGAGCGCGCGGCGAGACTGCGCGCGCGCACTCTGCGGCCACGTGTCGCCGCAGACGCGCACCGCGCGCTACCCTGGGAGAAATTGGATTTTGTTGATATCCACAGAGATTTAACTAACCAGAAGGCACGTTCGTTTTGGGCTCAGTGGCATTTTTAGCATTTGCAAAATTAGCGTTGATGTAAACCGTTCGGTTCGAGAATTTCGCCCATTTCGCCAATAATGCTACTTTTGGTCACTACCTAAAACGAACGCTAAAACGTCAAACACAAACGATCACAAAGAACCCACCTCTGCAGGTAGGTCAAAAGTGGCAAAGTCCACGATGGCATTTTAACTGTTTTTGAGCTATTCGAACGGTGAACGAAAACAGTTAAAATTCCACTTTTGCTCACACATTCTCAAAGCGAACGCTGAATGTGATCGTTGTTGGCGTTTTTAACTGTTTTGCCATCAGTAAGCTATCCTAACGCACCTAGAGAGATAGCTTGTTCCCACTTTACGCCATTCTCAACCACAAAAATGTACCGAAAATCTTACCTAGAACAGTCAAAAATATGTTGGAATTTGACGATAATTTGATACTACCGAAGAAAAAATCCGGTGAAAGCCACTGAATCGAGATATTTTTCATGTTTCTTTCTAACTCTTGCCTTGTTGAATCAATGCATCTCCTTCAGATTTTCTCGATCGACCACATTATTTCTCTGGTACAGTCTGGTATAGCCAGAATCGTACAAATCGGCGGATGTGAAGTTAGCTACAAGCTGCGCAATATCTAATCAGAGCACAGCTTTATGTGACATTCAGTCAGGATTGGATATTGTGCAGCTTTTAGCTAACTTCACATCCGCCGACTTGTATGATTTCGGGCAATATAGCCGCATATCTGCTTAACATCAGACGACATTTAATACGCAAAATTTTACTAAGTGAAATAGTTTGGTCCTGGAAAATTTAGTCAAAGATTGTTCATAGTCTGTGAACTAAATGTTTTACACTAGTAAGTATAAAATAATAAACGTCTCTGTGTTTGTTTATTATCTTGCATGCCAGATGAAATATTAAGTATGATAGACAAAACAAAATGACAAATATAATAAAATACATAAGCCATGGTGCCTAGATTAGAAATTAGCTTCCATTAGAGCTGCAGAAATGTAATGTTCATTGGTTAGATTAGTTAGAATTAGTTGATTTGAAATGGTTTTAATTTATGCAAATATCCTCCTGTATAAATTAAGCAATTTTCACACAGACAATTGTGTACGTATGTCTGTATTCGTAGTCAAAAAGGGAGACCTTGATCAAGAGACCGTCTCAATTTCTAATCAAACACAAATAAATATTTTGTGTCGTGTAAAATAAACTTGACTAGAGTTTAATATAAATAAGTGCCTTACTAATTTAATACCTTTTTTGTAAAAATTTAGTGAGTTACTTTGGTATAATTTACTTAAGTTTTATAAGTAAGGGTGGAACTTAGTATAAGCTACGATCTGTCGCTACGAAGTCCTACGCGTCCATAGAAAAGACATCAACGCGTGAGGTCTACGATCTTCGACCAATTTACACCCACAGCGAAGTTTTAAACGCTATCCGTTCTGTTTATTACTTGAAAAGCTCAAATATGTAATTGTTGGACAATTTTATTACACATAGAATAGAACTACAATATTTTTGTCGTAATACACGGAAGCACGACGTTTAATAATATTATGACACATATGTACATACAAACTCGTAAATGATACTCGACTATTAGAATAGTCATAATTGAAGTTATCTTTTTTGGAGTTATTACGTTTTTATATTTATGAACTTACAACTTCATACAAAAACGAAATATCAATAAGTTAAGAAATCAAAAAGTAATTTTTAAAATTAAATAAGTAAGTTCGTATAGGCCGGGTGGCTAGCCCTGGTGTCAGAGTTTTTAGGCCGCCTGAAAGCCTCTTACATGGTTAAACAGTTACATCAGCCGGGACTTACAATTAAATAGTTACCTACATCTAAAGTTGTGACTTTTTTGCAATGCAAATAATATACTAAACCTTAAAACAAATAAAGTACTTAAAAAAACAAATAAAGTATTACGACATAGAAATAACTCTACTTAAACCCAATTTGAACTTTAGGTGACTGTAAAAACTAACAACCACAAAAAAAATCACAACATTTCACCTCGACTGACATTTAATTTTAAGAGCACAACTACGGAAGTTACATCAAAACATTTTATCGTTTCCGAAATAGCTTCGCCACTTATCCAACTCCTGTTTGAATGTTTTTACCGTGAAATTATCAAAAAAATCTAAGCACGTGTCTTTATCCATGTGTTTGTCATGTGGCAATTTGTTGAGGGGACTTAACGGCTAATTGAGTTTGCTTGTATAAAGTTCAAGAGGGGTTGAATAGATTTAAATTCAATTTAGAAGTTCATTTTTTTTACTGTCTAAAAATGGAAATGTAAAATCATTGTTGAACTCATCGTCGTTTCAAATCAGTTTATGATACGATAACGCTACTGCTACAATTAAACTTATGTACAGGTCGTGGCATATAATTTTAGCGCTGAGCAAAGTGTGGAGGGGGTGGCTGCGCATGAGTTTAGTTTGGCGGTCAAAATGCGCAGCCACCCCCTCCACAATACCCTCAGCGCTAGACTTACGTGCCGCTACTTGTAGGTAACTTTTTTGATCATTCAACTCTCAGTATCAATAATGGCAGAGATATCAGCTATAAGGCCGCCCATTGTTACCTACACTGTTTATGTATCTTTGTTTCTTCTTTTTGATTATTTCTTGGTTTGCAATAAAAAGTTTATCTAATAACGTTGGAAAAAAAAACATAAAAATAAAATTAATCAGATCTTCTATGGTCTTTGTTTTTAGGGCACTTTTTGGTGTTTTCTACTTTTTAATTCACCGTGCTTTTTGCTGACACTACTTACAATAACTCTAGTCGTTCTTGACGATAGTTTGTGAATGTTCTTTATGGTAGTTCTTCTCGGTCAGGGTGTGAAATAATTGTTTTTATTTTTTTTTTGGTATCTACAAATAAACATCCTAATTTTACGAAAACTCATTTAGCGGTCATGAATAGTTATTGTTAACGAGATGCATAGAATAGGTTAGGACCTATTCATAGCCGTTAAATGAGTATTTGTTAACTTAGAATGAGTAGGTATAGTTTATTAGTGAACGGCAAAAATCCCAAAACAATGAATTTCGATGAACCGAGGGCTTGATGCCCTCGGTTCATTAAATTCTCTAGTTTAAACATTCACAGCTATTACTGTTTGTATTACTATAATATATATATATAATATTCATTTTACAATTCAGAATGCTAAAACATCCTCAAGATGGTTCAAGAAATTTGCTCGAGAGTCATAAGTATCTATCTTAATTCAAAAATTTAACGTGGTCAATCATATAATTAATCACTATTAAACGTTATTGTGTTCGTATGATTAAATAAATTGACAACACATTTCATTAGTTACCGTTTAGTTCTCACTATATCTAAATAAACATAATCACGCTCATAAATTTTCACTCACAATGAATTTTTAACGGAGCTCCTTGAAGCTAATAAATACAGCTTTTACAATTAAAACGACACATTGTTTCCCTCAATGGCATTCCTTACCGGTAACTGACTGCCATAATTTTTGGTAGTCACACTTAATTTTGAAAACTTACCAACAACTCTGATACAAACTCTATGACTACAGTAATAGCTTTTAAAATACCTTGGCAAAATGGTGTAAACCGTAGCATTGCCTTCATTGACTGAAACAGGAGTGTGGCGGACAAAAGAGCGCGTGAAATTAAGGTTTGTGAAAAATAAAGATTCATTATGAGGATTTATTATTGTACCATACAGAATGTGCAGACAAAAAATTGTGGAGTGAAGTAACTTTAGAAATTAAGTTTTATTGAACACACAACTGTCTTCTTCCTATTATGTGATCTCAATCAAAATTTAAATAAACACACACGAAAAGAACTCTTTTAGACGTGTGTAAAAGTGACAGATACATATCACAGTGGTTGGATAATTTTTAACAATTAAATAATACAAATTCATGACTGGACAGGATTATGTTGCCCAATCCATCCTTAGACGTCCTTCAATAGTACCGTGATATTTTATTATGCATGCATTATGCATTTATGTAAGTAGGTAAGCTCTAACATCGTTTCAACAAGTTCAGTTTATTTGCCTACCGTTGTATAACGACTGTCAATGCAATATACACAGTGATGTCACAAAACAACTAGTATTGTACTATGTGGCGTGGATAGTTAGAAAAAAAACAAGTTTTTTTTTCCGATTTCGCTTCTGAATTGTTAGCTGATGGGCTTAGTGCTCCAACAGCATCACTCAGATTCTAGTAGGACACTCAGATGATACACCATTGGACAATAATACGGACCTCCATTATCTCTGCAGTCATTATAAAACTCAAAGTACTTACAAGGCTTGCTCCAACTACTGGCTTATCAAAGTTGTTTCAGACTCACCCATACACCACTGATCACTATCACAGACTGCCACTCCAGCCTGTCGCCCAAACCATCTCTCTGTCTACCCTCATTCCATATACTCCTCACCGTCGCAATACCGAAGAGTGTTGCGACTATGTGTAGGTACCCTCTTTAATAAGCGCAGCTAACACAATGTAAAATTAAATGTTAAATGGTACCAGAGCACAGTTTTTTGACAGGGATATTAGGTGTATTACTGTTGTTTTTTTTTTGTGTTTTATGATTTGTTTATGTATTGTACCTCTTATTTTTGTTATAAATAAATTTCTGTATTTCTGTAGGACTGTTAAATGCATTAAATAACAAGATTTCCAAAATAAAACCTTAAAATTAAAATAGACGTACATATTTTAGATGTGTAACGATTATTTACTCGTAACTAATGCATACGAACTTAATGTTTAAGAACCCTTGTAAGAACACATGGAGAGCTCTGGCCTCTGTAACACGGTTTTGTTACTTATGAGTACGAACTTAATGTTTAAGAACCCTTGTTAAGAACACATGGAGAGCTCTGGCCTCTGTAACACGGTTTTGTTACTTGTGAGTACGAACTTAATGTTTAAGAAGCCTTGTTAAGAACACGTGGAGAGCTCTGGCCTCTGTAACACGGTTTTGTTACTAGCATGGAAGCCAGTCAGTCAAAATTCAATCAAGAATTTGTAACTTGTTACTTGTCTGTAATTTCTGACCGTAAAATATTTTTGTAAATTCAAGTTACTGTACGGTGTGTAAACTTTTAGTTCAATTAAACATTTATTTATTTACTTAACACGAAACAACGCGACAATCAGCACAGCTTCTAATTCGCGTCTTTTCTCAACACACAAATCACAAAACTATTAAAAGCGTACTCTGGTCCAGCAATTCAATTTTATTTGCCCAGAAACTACTAAAAGGAATCAACAAACAGGTTACTGTGAAAAACAAACACGAAACCGGACCGTATCCTGATCGAAACTTTCTCAGCCTTATCTGCTACGCAAATATAAAGTAAGACAATACGTAACAACAAATAACTCCTATAACCGAGCAATGAGGTGCTTTTAAAACCACAAAGCTGAATTAAACTCTATCTTCTTTAAATTAGAGACTAATATTCGAGGTATGGAAAAAAACTAAGCGGATTTTTAGTGGTACTCGTTCATTGTATCTTTATAGCTTTGAGTGAACGTAAATATTAAAGTTTTATTGTGTTTACGGATAGGCGCGGTCGGTTTTGAAACGCACAACGCTCCCAGTGTGGTCGCCTCCCAAAGTGGTGAAAAAACTACCCTCAATAATTTTATGGCGATGACAACTACAAGTAGCTCCTCCCCAGAACTGTGAAAGGAACGCCAAATTCGACACATTGTATTGAAGAACACTACACAGGAAGATGATGTAAAACTTTGTCACAGTTCAAAATAACCAACATTCTATGGTATTCCAGAGGAAACGATAAATAATTTTCTGGTAGAGGGTTGTAGAGCGTTTGTATTGAAATCCAGAAGCTGATGATGTATCTATGACTGAGCAGGTTTATTATTAAAAAGGTTTATTTAAAAGTTAATAGTGGGAAATGTCGGTGTCATCACGTTTTAATCCTTTAGTTATTTCATGGTCAGTGGTTCTTTTATGACGATTCTATTTGGATGCATATTTTGGAGAATTAATGGTGCAACGTTAATCAAATGCTTATACTAGGGTAATGATTCAAATATTTCAGGCTTGAAAAATTGTAAACTCCTTGATATACTAACACTTAGAAAGCACAAACAACATAGGCGTTTGTTAAGCACTAAAATGAGATTGCGTTGTTCTACGAGTACAATTAGATCTCTATTTTTGAAGTGAAAAATCCTTTAGTGCCGTTGTGCACTTTTTGGGATGGGTAAAAAATGTTAAACTCGCGTAATCTGATCGAAAATTTGTAGGACAGAGCGAGAGAAGACCGCCGGTGCGGCGTAGAGAGGAAGTAATATCTACCTCTATTTCTACTGCGCGGCGAATGTGTATGCCTGCTCCTGCTGTTTCGTGCGAGTGTGCGTGTGTGATATTGTATTTTATCTACACTAATGTTGTAACATTCTACTTATGTTTCCAATACTTGACTTATAATGACTACTGTTATAGCGCAGACAACAAAACACTCAATTTAAGCAATTTCACATGATGTTATAATATCCACATCGATATCGTAAAATCTCATTATAACATCGCGCGCTCGCTCCTGATTGGCCCTGCGCGCGCAGCTGCGCTCTCATTGGTTAGATTTTAATGGCGCCAAGTTCACTGTGACAGTACGCGTACGCGTGAATTTAATGTTTCGCAATGTTTTTTTTTTTTTTTTTGAAGATAAAGTAGTGTATGCAACTGCATATAACACGGGTAAAAACACGAGTGTGAGTTTATGAAACGAGCGCAGCGAGTTTCATAATAGTAACGAGTGTTTTAATACCCGTGTATTCACACACTTCATTATATGACAGTTGCATAAACTACTATTACCACATAAATGATAGCACTTTATACCACTTTATACAATCAAGTTTTCACTACTGCCGGCACTCCCGGAGTGCAAACCGTTGTTTTTTTTGTTTTGAAACACAATTCATTGCTACAGTAAAAATCTTATCGAATATACTACTAACCAATTTACAGCTCAGTGTTTTTTTTCGTCGCATTCCTTTATCATCGTCAATATAATGACTCAATATCTAAGCCTGCGATTTTTTAAAACACATAATTTATTTAAATATCGACATTATTTTAAACGATCATTAGTGGTCTTATAATCGACTTTCCATTCATCAAATACCTATATATTTGCTTATCTAGATGTTTCCATTCCTCACCACCTAGATAGTAAAACATCTAGGGAGGTCTTCCCTCCTACCGTGAGACAATCTAAGCTCACACATAAACATCGCCATCCAATTCTAACTAATAACCTTTGTCTATAAAACCGCAGACAAAAAATGTTAAAGAAATCTGCAAAGTTCAAGTTGGATTCGGTTGGCAAAGTGCTGAGTCAGAGGTAACTTACATGTGGGCCAGTATATTTTACATTCAAATGGTATACTAAGCACCACACGAATCGGCGGATGAGAAGTTAGCCGCATATGACACTTCACCGTGATTCGCTAATTATTGCGCATGTATGCACAATGCTGATACCGCGTAGCGTAGTGTTGAGCACGGGCCTAGGAAGCGCGCGGGAGGCATGAGGTTGGCGGGCGGGTGTGCCCCAGTGTCTCGTCTCTCTGGCTCCTGCGCAGACCTATATTTCGGCTTTTGTGCATCGTTCTGCGCATAACTTCCCATCCGCCGATTTGTGTGGAGCTTAGTTTGCAATAGTATTAAAACTACAGAAAAAAGTGTAGCGAAACAGGTAGTAACCGGCACGTAAGTCTAGCGCTGAGGATAGTATGAAGGGGATGGCTGCGCATGGTAACCGCTGTACGAGCACTAAGCCCTACATTGTTTTATCTATATCTCTGCAATATAGTATCAAGAAAAAAAATTCATTTCTTTTTCATTTAGACAGCTCCGTTGGCTCAGTGGTTAGTGAACCTGACTCCAGGGTCAAAGAGGTATGGGTTTGATTCCCATCCAGGGCAAGCATTTATCTAATGAATATAAGTGTTTGCTCTGTGTCTGTATGTTGGAAGTTGTTACCAAAATGTGAGTACAAGCATGTAGGTATTTAAAAATATGTATAGGTATGTAGTACACCAGTCTCTGGTAGCCATATCTCAAGTCATGCTTAGTTTGAGGCCAGAGACCGTGTGTAAGATGTCCCTTAATATTATTTATTTATTTGCACGTAAAATGCGAAACTAAAACTCGATATGGGAATATATTTGGTTACAATACGATATGGGTAAATTAGGTCAATATATCGAATACATTTTATTGTGCAGTTTTAAGTAATTATTTTTACACAGAGACAAATCTTAACACGTAAATGACATAGAAATATCATAAAGGTTCCATCAAAACCTGTAGGTAGCGGAACCCAAAAAATAAACGTAAAAAATGGAGACATCAAAATTCTTGTTCTCATTTAGCAGCGATAAAATCACAGCCTCCGAATGATATATTGTGTATATTAGACTAATAGCATTTTAATATCTCGGCTTAGTCATTCAAGATTGGCTCAAAAAGGTAGTCCAGGTAAACATAAAACATATATAAAATTAGGACTTAAGTTTAAGCGTAATAAAAATGTAATATGAAATGAAAATGTAAACTGTATTAGTATCAACAGTTCAACACTTTTTTTTCTTTTTCTCTCTCTAATTACACTTCACTTTTCTCTGTCGTTTGTTATTTTTTAAATAAATTATTTTAAGAAATGTTTTCGTGTAACCATATTGTTTATCCAAAATAATACGAAGTTTCAGCGAATGTCGTACAAAAATCGACAATTGTCGGTAAACGAAATGTTTACCTAAATTAGCAATTTAGTACACTCTTACATCACCGTCCATCATCTGCTGTTTTCTCTTTCATACAACAGTGTTCTATGAGAGACAGCTCTTTGCAATAAGACCTCTTGTTTTCTTGTTACCTACGTTCCTTACGGCTATGTCTTTATTCTTTATTTCAACCTTGCAATTTAACATGCAAAAATTTGCTCACTTAGCACTAGTTACATATTAAACCCTGTGGGTGTTGCAAGTATACAATTACTGAGTATTTTTAGCTTACATATTAACAATACTACTTATCATCATAACATACTTTCCGCGAGACCGAAACATTTTTGTCATTAAAGAAATATTCTATACTGTAGTAGCACTATTGGATTAAAAATTAAGATTACTTTTTTTTTAGTATTGGATTCGCATATTATTTAGATTTTTATAGAATTTTCGTTGGATTGATTCTTCTCGTAAATCTTCAGGGAGCATATTAAATTTTTTTATCATCATGTATTCAGAAATTTCAATACATTGTTGTATTATACTCAGTTCTTCGTGTTATAACAACACAACGCTCACTCACACATACACTTTCACACATTCATCCGTAATAACAAGTGATTAGTAAACTAATATGACATAATAATAGCCTAATCTTACCCATCACAGCAAAATCTCGTCTGTTAGCAAACACGTTCGCTTTCGTTCCCTCACGCGATGTTTTCGAAACGAGTTTTTTAAAACTTTTTTAGAACGAGAATAATCTAGTGCAAATCTGATGTCACAGAATAAGCAACAGTGCTGTCTAGGCCACGACCTTGGACAAGTTTGATCTTGATACTGATGTGGGTGCTTAAAATGTAGCTTCTGTAATTTTTTTAAAACTTGCCATTTTTGTTGCTCTGCCGAGCCATATCAGACGCATGTGGGTCCAAACTTACAACACATTAGTTCCCAGGATTTCAGATCAGCTGGAAATCCAAAGCGGAGATGGCGGGATTATTGTTTTTTTTTTTAACTGTGTCCAAATAGCTATACTTAGAACGTGAAGAGTGGGAAGAACAAAAATGCAAGTGGAGTCCTTCCGCGCAGAAGAAGTGAAACTTTGACGCAACAATGCTTTCATACCCCGCCATGGTAACTTTAAACGTTTAACGCAACCTTGTTGGAAGTCGCATTAAAAGTTTCACTTCAATAGGGAGACCCAATAAGGTGAAGAGGTATTTCACTCCGGGACAGCTTCTTAACTTATATGTACCAAGCTCAAGTTCGATCGTGTTTGGAGTACTGCGTCCACCATTTTGATAGATCAGCTAAATACCAGCTTAAAGCTTTATATTCGACTGAACGTCCTGCCGTGCGAATAATCGGGGATAGTAAGCATGTCGCTTTCAAACTAAAAAGCCTGGAACACAGGCGTAAAGTAACGTGTTTGGCAATTTTCTATAGGCTCCATTTCAGCGAGTGTGTGTTAGAACTCCACGACCTGATTGCTTCATCTCCTTTTCACAACAGAGCAATAAGCCGGAAGTCGCATTAATACCATCCCTACAGAGTTGACGTACCACCACCTGCACCAAATAAGCGATTTGCTTTTTCTTTTCCTTCTTCATTTTTAATGCGGACCGCCAGGGATTTTTTTTTTTTTTTTTTTTTTTAGTTTCCTCGGACTTGATCGGAGGCTTTGTTTATTTTAAAGTTTAAATTTTTAACCAGAATACAAATTTACATAATATATATGATATAAAGTTTACTAATTTCGTATCTATTTTTCGCAGGTTTCCAAAAGACTATCCAAAAACTTAACTAAATATTTTTAACGGCAGTCGCACATACTTATGGCTCTTTAGAGTCATACGTTGTGCTCCTGTTGTGACCGCCAGGGATTGGAATGCCCTGCCTTCATCATTGTTTCCTAACAGTGACAATCTGGACATCTTCAAGTCAAGAGTGAATAGGTATCTTCTAGGTCTACATATTCCATCTTCGTCTACAACTTTGCTATCCATCAGGAGAGTTGGTGGCCAAATGTACCTAGCCCTATTCTGCATAAAAAAGAGCGTTGCTCAGCAGTGGAACAAAATACATATAGAAATAAATATCTATCGGTAGTTAGTATGATATAAAGCAAGCAAATCGAGTTATTTTATACTAGATACTTATTACTACTTACTAAGTACTTTATACTACAACTTGTCTGATGCAGTCCAGAATGAAGCGCACTTATCGAGAATGCCTGGTCTGTATTTTGAGTTAGAATACGCTTATATTGAACATGATCAAAAGAAATTCCAGTCTGTATAGACTGGAATTTCTGGCATATCTTTACTGTTCGTATTAGGAATCAAAACACAAGCAGTTTTATATTTTTATATTATGTTGTTCAGATGGTTCAAAATTTAGATCGTATTTTCATGTTTCACTTTCAAAGCAGTGCTCATAACGTAGTTTGACTGGGTGCTTGTCAGCGATCATCAAGGCTAAGCAACGTTCGGCACGGTCAGTCTTTGGATGGGTGACCGCAGGTGGCATTTACAACCGAGCGCTACCGTGGCTCAGATGACACGTTAAATTGTAGGCCCCGGTTGTTTTCACCGTTTAGCCATGTAAGAGGCCTTCAGGAGGCTTAAAAACTCTGACACCAGGGCTAGCCAGCCGGCCTATACGAACTTACTTTCAAAGCAACATTTTATCAGTCCAACTTTCAGCCTCCGGCGTTAACACACGAAGGTGTTATTAGATGCATGGTTAGGATTCTTCTACTAGATGCAAGATGATGAGGTTCATAATGACTGTCTAAAACCTAATTTATCATTCTTGAGTAAATAAAAAAATACATTCAGGGTTTCTGTCTGTTATTAACATTTTTATCTGACAGTTGGGAACCTTTTGATATTTAAAGTTCAAAATAATCACTTGTCGTTAGTTCATCGTATTGCCATTATAATGTCAGTCATAGGGCGTTCACTGCTAGACATAGGCCTCCCTAATAGATTTCCAATTCCAACAGAACCGGTTGTTTATTTTGACACCCTACTCTCATACATTTTATCGTTAGTTATAATGGAATATGTACCTACCTACTAATATGCAGGTACTTCGATCGAGTCATATCCACCACTTTGGTCCAGTTGCGGGTTAATAGATCACATTATGCCATCAAATCTTTTCCTAGGGCAAAAGGGCGTAAGCGAAACGAAAAGAAGAAAGGTTTCTCGTGAAATTTTCTGTTACGAAATAATCATTAAAATTGAATTAAATACAGTGTGAAAGAATATCAAGACCGCCTTTGGAAGATTTTTATTAAAGCTGAATGTGACTAAGCTGTTGTGTATCTCTATAGGCGATATTTTTTGCACTGTGCCTCGAGCGCATTTCGAATAGGATGTTTTTCAGCAGCTTGCCATCAACAGCGCTTCACAGTCCATCAGTTGGCCATAAACCTGGACACCTGGCAACACTGAGCACCGGCCGGAACCTGGCAACAATAAAGTAATTGATCAGTCAGGGTGGTAGCCACGGGCCACGGGCGGACCACACATTCAAGTACCTAAATGTTTGTTCATTTATGTGCTTTGTGTTGCTTCTGATATAACTTTAACATTGCTGAAATGAAAAAAACCTGATATGTTTATTACTAAGTAATAGAGCCCTAAAATTATCTGACGTCAATAATATTAATGTACATTCAAGGTGTTTAAATAAGAACATTCAAATTTTATTTGATCTATTTACATTAATAAATTATTATGTATTTATCTTCCGTAATCAATGGTACTAAATTTGGTATTCTTACTCGTATTTATATGCTACGGGCATGTCTTAAAATCAATGTAGCTTAAAAATAAAATACCAAAATTTTACTACTAAAACATACAAAATACCATCATCAAGAAATTGGCCATCCACAGACAACTGAAAGTCTAGGTATAGACAATTTAATTACTTAGGTCCGTTACAACGCAAATAACATAATAACTCGTATAACAAAATTAATTTGTAGTTGGTAACTAGTTATTGTATTTAATATTTGAACCACGCATACCTTTGGGCCACTTTTATAACCTAAAATATTTTGTTCTCCTTTTAAGACAAAGTTGTAAAATATCAACTAATTTGAATTAAGTTAAGTCGTGTAATTTATGTTCTCCTAACTGTCAGAGGTCTAACAGCCGTGGTGGTAACGGGCTACCAACCTAATAAATATTAACGATTTTGTTTGACAAAAATTATGTAAAAACATAAAAATGTTTCTTTGTATGTCAACGTTAACTAATGCTTACCACCCAAGGACAAAGTTGGTATTTGCGGTATTTCCGTTTTTCAAAATTATTTAAACGAGTACGATTAGCATAAATATATAAAAGATAATCATCTGCAACTGATTTAATTAGGACAGACACAAAAAAAGGCTTAAAGAGGTATTTAAAAATCTCATTAATTAAAGTATTGATGATAAAATATGACACTGGTGTAAAGCAATTTTTTTTTAATTTGTTTTATAGCCAAGGATTTTTACCTTATGTAATACATCCATGTTCAAAGCTTTCAAGGTCAGTCATATAGGGTAAAACACCCAATTATTGGCACTCTAAGCAATATAACACCACAAAACTACTCTTATTGCCAATAAATAGGCACAGACTCTTTTTATAATCCGTTAAAATATAGCTTTATGCTTTGGATATTCTACTTCATTCTTTTTTTTCTTTTTTTTTAGTCGCAATAAGCCATTAAATACATTTTCGTCACAATAGACATATGTACCATTTACTGGCACCTCTTGACATATTGTTGGCATGTCTTGGACCAATTACTGGCACACAGTGCCATTAAAGGGATACATTTGTCTGAATATTGGCATTTAGTATTTTTAGGACTTCTAGGACATCTGGGTGATCTTAAAACCTGGATACCTATTGTAATAGGAAAATAAAATCAACGCTCACAAAATCAGTTATTTATTAGCTAGTTTGGAAAAACACAAACAACACAAGGCACAAACGTACCTATTAGGAACATCTTAGCATTAATTCTAATCTTTTAATTTTTCTTAGCATTAATTCTTTTTTCTCTTTCATTATCTTATACAAAATCTTCACTATCCTTCATTTCAGACAAAAGTTTTTCTAATTCATCTGTAGTATAAGCCTTACTATTTCTCCTATGTGGATTTTCTGGTTTATAGTCTAGTTCATCATCCTCGTCATTATCATTTATATTACTTTGATTTTGTGTTTCATCTGGTTTATCGCCTCTAAGATAAATGCAAGTATTTTTCTCTGTAACGGCACTAGAGGTAGGTTGCAATATTTTCTTCTTAACAGGATTTGACTTGCTAGTAACTGTGATTTCTTTTTTTAGTTTTCTTTTTTCGTCATTTTTATTCATTTGAAGTTTTTCTAATTTCTTACGCTCTCTTTCTTCTTTTCTTTTTCTTATCCCTTCCTGCTTTTCTTCTTATTCTCTTCTTTTTTTATTTTCTAGCTCTTGCCAAGCTGCCGACGTAAGTACAAACGGTGCTTTTGATGTATTCCTGACTCCCTTTCGTTCAGGTGTTTTTGGTAAGACTAGTACATCATTAAGGTTTATAGGTTTTAAGGTTTTAGTATTACATGAGAATTTTAAGTTTTCTGTGATGGAAAGCACTTCTATCTTATCATAGTTGACAGGTACATTTGGTTCAGGTAAGTTCTTTTTGTGTGTAAATTGCTCAAGTTCATTTTGGTGTACATTCGACGTTTTCTTTGTAGGAGTGGTATGAATCTGTGCTGTATGAGTAATTTCTAAGACGTGGGGCTCAATATTTTGGCTATCATATTCCTGTATTTCTTCAATGACAACTTCATTTTCAAAGTCGTCGGCAAACGTCACATTCATATTGTTTAGATTAAAGTGTTCCAAACTTGGTATTGTTGAATTTTGCAGTATATCTTCCGTGTTATCATTTGCTGTTTTAAATTCTGCTTGCGAATTTGTATTTTCGGTGTTGTCATTTGCTTTTTGTAATTCTTCTTGTAAATTTGTGTGTTCGGTGTTATCATTTGCTTCTTTAAGTTCTTCTTGTAAATTTGTATCTTTGGTGTTACCGTTTGATTCTCTAGTTTGGTCTTGTAAATTTGATGTTCTTGTTAGATATAGATACATTTTTTTTAAATCTTCATCCACGTTATCATTTCCGTCTTCAAGCATTCGTAATTTTTCTTCGTTTATAATTGTTTTGAAATCTTTTAAAGTCATTTTCATCTCTTGTAACACATTTATTTCTCTGTCTTCATTTTCATTTGTCTGTTCATTTTTTTTACTTTTACCCAAGCATTTGGTGTAATCCACGGCATTTTTATTAAAAGGATAGAGTCCCGTAGCTCTAAATCCATTTATTATTATTGATGGGTTTATGCTCTCGTCAATAGTTTTTTTTAATAGTGGCACGAATTCTTGCTTTGTTAGAGCTTGCGACGGATGGCTGCGACGCCATGCAAGAACTGTTTTTTGCCACCCTGTCTTCATTGGTTTAAACGCCGACACGTCTGCAGGTTGCAATATTCTTGTGCAATTTGGGTATAAAGCTATCAGGACAATATTTAATTTGGAACAAGTTTCACTTACTTCGTATGTCAAATGTGTCTTATGTCCATCGACATAAAGTATGACAGGAAATTCTACTCCCTCCTTTGTTAAATATGGATGAAGTACATTTTCAATATATGACTTAAATATGTCACTCTTCATCCATCCATTATCGGAAAACCCGATTCCCCAGTCTGAAGGAATTTTAGAACGTATCTCATTTGACAAACGTTTTTGCGGAAAAATAACAAGAGGTGGAGTAACTTTGCCATCAGCACCAAATGTGAATAGCACCGTAAGAGATGTTTTGGCAGGTGCGTTGTCAATTTCATAGACATTTTTTTCTCCTTTTGCTGCTAATACAACCCCACTCTTCGGGCACAGGAGAAAATTTGTTTCATCTCCGTTGTATATTCTTTTAGGATCTTTCAAGATGTCATCAAAATTGTTGTCAACAAGATATTGCTCAATATCATCAAACCAATGTTTGATATCAGCTTCTGCAACTGTTGAGCTTGAGGAAGTAACTGCCTCTGGAGTTCTAATTGCGATATCTGGATGACGGGCGAGAAAAAGTTTGTACCATTTCTCGCCCGGTATCCCGTCTTTGAATGGATTTTGCCTATCATTTTTCTTAAAAAACTCAGCAACACTGGCTATGAGATCGTCTTTTCTTTTTGGAAACCCTTTCTTGCTGCAATCTATCAACCATTTCTTCAGACATAATTCTTCAGATGTTGTTAATGCTGTTGCTGGACCTGGACGAGACTTTTTATCAGGGAACTTTGACTTAAACTGCAAAGTTGATCTTGGTACATTGTATGTTTTCGAAGCCAGTTTTTTGCTCATGCCATCGCGAATCGCTTGCAGGGCTTTTTGCACACTTTCTTCGGTGTATTTTTTTCGCTTCTGAATTCCTCCCTCACCCTTTTTTTTCACTGGCTTCTTGGTTTTTGTGTTTGTTTTCATATTCGATACCTAAAACCAATTATAGACATGTATTTACCATGTATTGGCATTAGTGACAATAATTGGATTTTCAATTATTAGCATGGGGCCAACATTTGGAAACATCATTTAAAAGAAGGTTGTAGGCTCATAGCAGTTGTAAAAACACATTTATGATTTATAATAATAAGGTTCTGAATAAAAATATGTTGCTGTCGTGAAATCCCAATTATTGGCAGTGTGCCAATAAATTAGAATGCAGTATAATTGTTCTACCCAGATATTGGCAGGTCCAGAAACAGAAATTTACTAAACTAAATTGTAAAAAATTAACAAAAGTACGTAACTAACTTATTCAGAACACTAATTAACTAAATGGTCACGGCAAAAGCCACAATCTTTCACAAAAAACATCTTAATTAAGAAGGTACTTACCTTAGCAAAATCGTAGAAACTGGCACACGAAACCCTCACTTGTTGTGACTTGAACTAAGATTGAAATTTTACAGCTGACTGGCAGAAACTGACAGATAAGTGTTGCCAATTTATAAAGATAAGAAACTAACAATTTATTTTTTTCTTGTAGTAATACCTTTAATTGAATGAAATTCTTATAAATAACTAAAAAGTTTCGAGTGCCAATAAATTGGGGGGGTGACAACATTAGGTCAAGTTACCCTAATACTTATTTTGGAATCAATATCAAAGTTATTTTCTTTGCCTTCTATAAATAAGAAACCATTTTTCATGAAACGTTAATGTACGTTTTATTTTTGCACATTTTTTACTCATCCTGTCGCATCCCATTGCACACATTATTAAAACATAATGTTCCAAATAAAAAGTGAAATTAATTTCCCGCCACGTCAATTTTGGCGCCATTTTCGTCACAGATAAAAAATCGTGGCATCAATAAAGTTATCAAACCATCAATTGAGGAGCCGCCGTCCCATAACTAATAGCAGGTCGATTATAACCAGCGTTTAACCAAAATGCCGGATAGCGCGACAACGTCTCAATTCTCTGTGGTTCACTAAACTATACTAGTGCTATTGCCGTCCTTTACTATCAAACACACAAGAAAGAAGAAAAAAAGATGCACTAATTTGTAGTTAAATAAGTAAATCTTAGTAGTAGTTTTAGTATTTATTAGTGTACAATTTTCTTCGTAGCTCAAATAGATATGTACTAGTTCGACATAAAATTTCGCATATTTTGTTTCCATTTAACTTTTTTGTAAAACTTACCGTTTAAGATTACATTTATTGTTTTAAGGTCCATTTAATTAAATTTCATTAAATGGGCCATAAATCGTAAACGGTAAGTTTTACAAAAAAGTTTACTGGATACAAAAGATGCGAAATTTTATTTTCTACAATAATGATTTTCATGTTTTTTGCCCTTAAGTACATGAATTCCAAGATATCGGCCAAAAACATGTTTTCGAGATGACGTGTCAGGAACGCATTCTCTGAACGGCCGAACTATACGAGTATAGTTAGACAGAAATTCAGAGCTCGCTATCTCTTTCTTGTGTAACTAATACTAAAGCAAGACAACAAAATATAGTTTAGTGAAATCACCGAGAATTGGGCTCAACGTCTCACTTCACCGTGTGAATATTTTGGTAGAGAAAAAAAGTAAAAAGGTACAGCCATTGAAGAACCCGTCGAAATATTTTCTGTGGGAGAGCGGGCGCCAGTCTTTGTAAGTTGGCATGTCATGTAATAGTGGTAAGCATTTTCTGGGAACGACTCGAAGCTTAGTTATGATATAAGCTCTGCTGCAACCTTACATTGACACCTTATAATTTCTTTATTGATTTAGTAGACGTGAAAAAAGGAACTGTATCGGCTTTTTTTACAGTGCACTGCTGGCACTGCTGCAAACCTCTGCTTATAATGATTTTACTTGGCTTGGTTGATTCCGCGCTTGCTCAGTGCCGGTTTATGTATAACAAAAAGTAAATAAGGCTTTAATGACCTAATTAGCTAGTACTGCTGTCCGATTCCCCTAATATGATGAAACTTAATTTAAAAAAATGTGTAATCACGCTTCTCGAAAAGTGTTACAAAACGTCCAAAGTCATATCTACGAATGATGATGCGATTTTATTAAATTTAATATAGGTTTGCGTTTGGCTACATTCCTACTGCCTGAGTATATGCAGTTTAGGGTACACCCTAGCTAGAAAATACCTATTTACTCGAGATTTGAAGACACGGAACGACAGCCTCAGGTAAAGCGTCCCACGAAAATATGTTTTTTTGACATTTTGCTCGCGAGGTGGAAAAATTTATGGGAATGTTAGTTCGATATTTTTGAAATTGGACTCCTGGTTTGGAGTTTTTGGGCAGCTTAAACGCCTACAGTTTAAAGTTTAAGATGTCACCTAACAAGAAAAAATTGTCAATGAGTTATTTTTCCTTCTAAGATTTCATATAAGTATATTATATTCGTATGTACATGAGATGCTGACTTAACGTCGAGAATTTTAGGCAGATGGGAAGCCTCTGATATGGCTTAGATCTTAGCAAATTAAATAACTACATAACAGACATTCAACGACATTTGATAATAATATTAATAATCTAGTTTTTTTTAATAAGGTTTATATTTAATGCACTTCATTCCAACACTCTTGCTATCGAAAAAATCGATAGCCGTTGGTAGAGTCGTACTTTTACAACCGTCCTACCGCTCACGCGTCCCATCGTAAACTCAGAAATGTAGATATTCGTCAAGCCGTAAACTGATCCACTGTTTTTATTGATGTCCAGCTTATTTGTAAATGTTTTGAGCGCAACTTGGCCAATAAACACTTGCAGGTTGGAGAGTCTGCTTTTACTTTTATTAAGGTTCTTTATTTGTAACGATAATATTTTGTTAGTATTTTTTTTCCTGATAGATTTGCTTCTAATTACATCTCTTCTTAAAGAGAAATGCGGCCTAGAATGTGTAGTACGTTTAATTGGAAGGTACCTACCTGATTACTCTTGACTTGGATATTTGACTACTTTTATGTACGTAATAAGTACTTTCTAAGTCCTATAATCTAGAATCACGTAACAGAATGTTTTATCCTGTCTCGTTTTTTGGTCCAAACTAATTAGTAAATTCACAATACCTAAATGACACTATCCACAACATAAAATTGTTCTGGAGGGACTACTGAGCCCCCGCCAAGACGAGCCAAGCGAAGCGAAGCCCAACTTTTTTTGCTATTACCACGGTAATTATAATTTATATCTACAGTATTGTGACTCGGCCCTGTCCTTGAAATACATATTATATATATCTACAGCGCCACGCAGAACGTATCACGCGCTAGGGGGGTAGCCCTAGTTGCCTAGCCTTCAGTATTGTTTCTTTCTAGTTTCTATCTAAGAGGATGAAAAAAATATTATATTTATTACAAAATAGAAATTCGTTGTGAGTGAAAAAGGCATTCAGTAAAAATATATCTACCTCTAAAAATACATATTGGGTTTTTTGATGTTTTCAAGGTTCCGTGGTAAAACGAGGAACCCTAAAAACGTAAATCGCACGTTTACTAGTTCAAATCCACACCTTCGTTCGTCACGTCGGACTCCGAGACGCGTAGGTATGATTCGCGTACCGATCGTTTGTATGAAGACGGGATACTGTTAGATATCATTACCGTGCTATTACCTGCAAAAGTATCCGCTTCGCTCGATAAAAATAGCATAATGAATTTTTGGTCATACCTACTAAAGAAAGAAATAAAGTTATTTACAGATACTTTAAAGTGATTTTTTTATTTGGCCCTACAGTTGACGAAGAGCTAACTTAGACTGACCATCAACTCTTGCACCACTAAAGAACTGGATTACAACATTTTTACGATCCTTACATATCGAATCTCTTTTTAATGGAACCAAATGATGTTTTAATCTATTCGGAACCCGTTACCGTGATCGAGTTCCGATGGAAAAGAATATAAATTTTGATTTTATACCTGTCGATGTATGGAATAGAGATAAAGAGTTATTAAAAGTTCATCGTAAATGCCTACGCGCTACGTGAGGACTGATTAGATTTATTAGTGAATGGAGAAACTCGAAATTGTATCATTGAGAGGAAGACGAAATACAGACGCAATACATTTCGTGTGAAAAAGCTATCGACATAATTCAGCCATATTGAAAATAAAATATCACTCATAAGAAGATAATAATAATTTTATATATATTTCATATATCTTTTAGTGTTGTTATATTCACAAACATTGTTTTATTTGAGGAATGCTTGTTCCCAAAAGAAAACAATATATGTTCAAAAAATATAAAATAGACGAAAATAATGCCAAAGCTTTGACAAAAAATACGAGTATTTTAAGAATTTGATGACAAAAATTTTGATATAACATTCACTTAGGTACTTGTGTATAAGGTAAGTAGGTACCGAGGTTCTAACTGTGATAATGCATACATTTAATGCCTGTCTTCATATGATTTCAAAAGTTAGTTAGTAGGCTTACTTGCTGGGATAATATACATCTGAGTATATTATTAAGTACTAATGCTATTATGCACAGTATTTCACAGGTCATGGAAATACGATGATTTATCTGATCTGTGCTATTAAGCATGCTATGTAAAAATAAAGCGTAAATTATACAAATTACATCCTATCCAACCATTGCTAACCTTCTTTTACTTAGAAACCCCAACATTTTACCAAGTAGAGCGTCGCTGGGTTCTCGACCTATTTACAACGTATTTTTTTCAAATACAATAGGCACCATCTATTATTTTAACATTCGCTTAACCCACTTCTCAGAATGTAATCAGATAACGAACTTAGAAGCGGAAGAACAAAATAGGCGCGGCGTCTTTGTGTACTTTTGAACAATAGATAATTAAGTAATCCTTTTAGGTTTAACCAAAACAACTGTTCGATGATCGACACTTTCAGTTATGGACAATAGAACAAGCCGGTGCACGTGACGGGCTGTAAAAGTTATAAATTTTACATTTCTGCTGTATTACTTATACTAACTTTAATAACTAGACCACTTTTCCAGGTAGGTACTCTTCATAATAAAGATTATCACATAGAAGGAACACATTTTAGAAACATATTTTTAGGCTCAATTTTACCGTAAACTACAACACTACATGTGTGTTTAAGTTCATAAAAGTCGAATACCAACCCAACATACATAATATACAATCACAACTCCTACAATTTTAAGCTAAGCTTTGTTTTTCTACACTGGCTGTCAGTAGGAGTAAAAGGTAGGATGTGTGTGAATCTGTACGACAATTCCATTACCTACTCTTTTTTTTCGCGTGTAAGCCCGCGCTTGACCACCAACTTACCTGATGGTAGGTGACGTTGTGGTCGAAGATGAAGCACGCAGACTTGGAAGATATCAGCTATTCACTCTCACTTTGAAAAGCTTTATAAAATCTCGTTATTATTTTATCACTTTGTGTTTTAAAAAGCTGCGTAAAATTTCTAAAAGTAACAACCGAAGTGGAAATAGGAAATACCAACCGTAAATAAGTTTTGGATATTATTTTTACCCGTTCTCAAAAAAACAGACATATTTTACTGAAGAACAATAATTCAGGTGTCAGAGTTATCTTATTTGGCGCCTGTAAATACAGTTACCTAAATAAAACTGCTGGAAGGTAGTGTTGTAAAACTTTATTGGATGGCTTACCTCAGTGATCCTTTTGCTTCTAGAACAAAAGAAAGCAATAAAACCTACCTTTGTAACTCGGTCAGGTCCACACTTGTTCCCTCTAAAAGTTTCAATTTCTTTTCTTTATGCAAAAATAGTCTGATCTTCATATTTTTAACATATGGCTTAACAATGACTTCACGGAAAGATTATCTCTGAAATCAACATTTTGGGAATTTGTTTTTGTTTTATTTTATTGGGGGTAAACAAAAGATTACTAACTATTGTTTGAATAGGTATTCAGATATTGTAATGTACGGATTAGAGGAACAACTTGGTTTGCATGTTATCATTAAAATGTAGGTAGCAAATGTGAGAAACCTCTAAGTCAATGATTTATTTAAATAACACACCTGACTCTTAACAGTTGTGACTTGAGAGAACCGAAGAATATGCTCACATTTATAAATGGAGGTTAAAATATCATTTACGACAAATTTCACGACATATTTCAGTGTCTTCTTGTAAGTTATATTTTACTCAGATATTAAAAAGACACTGGAACAGAGATAAAGATTCTTTATTGCTCTCAACTGTGTACAATTAGATGTTACAACAATATTAAGACGCAACAGCTTATCCTAGCGGACATGCAATATTGCAGAGTCAGAACCATCACCGACATCAAATTATAAAGCATTATTTAGTATCAATATGCAACTTAAAAAATCATGTCTAATCAAGACTGAAGATGATGATTGATTAAACGCAACTGGATTATCCTACTATGATTATACTTGACTTATTGCGCAATAAAACTTGAGAAATGAGCTAATTAACAACTGGATTTGCTAAACTAAATATGGTAAATATTAGTAACTCTAGGGTAAATTTAGAAATTTGACAGCCCAGACGCAATATACTATCGATCGACATACTTGATTAACATACCCAGTTATTCTTAATAATATATTTCACAAATTTTATATATACGTCAGGTAAATCAATCATAAATGAAATACAATGAATTATTAACAATGCCAAATCATAATCGATGAGCTTATAAATAGTAACATAATTAGCAATTAACAAATACATAGTAATAAATGTCAATGACAGGATATTTACTGGGTATAAAAATCATTATTATTATTAGTCCGTCAGTTGGACTATTAAAAATTATTGAACACGATTTTTTTCTTTTGTCAATGAAACAATCAGTGACAAAGATGAACCTTGTCAAAGTTTTAGAGTAGGGGCTCGTGACGGCACTAGCCAGTACATTTGATAACGGTTAGTGACGTCACGCGGAAAGTTAACGGGCTATATCTTCATCAATTTTTGTTAAATTAACAAAAGAAAAAATACGTGTCTAATATTTTTTACAATCTATTTCACGGACTAATTAATCATATTTTTTAGTAAACAAATCTACTGTGGCAGTTTGCTACGGAGCCTGCGGAAATAAACGAAGCAAAAATGAGCTCTACGTACGATTTCTTAAAATTACTAGATGTACCTACTAATCTAGATACTAATCTAATCCACAACTATTTAAAAAAAAAACGATACTTACATCTCATCTCTACGAACACATTAACACACAACAAATCATCACACCTCCCACGAAGGCACAGAGAGAAATACCAATATTAATAGAGCTATCCTTCGGACAAAAAATGAAAAAGCTTCATATATAACAATGATTCATATAAAATAATTAATCTTGGAGTCTGAAGCCATTCAAACCACACATAGAGCGTGGAAATCGCTTGCTCATTTTGGCAAAGTTTAAAAATGGGATGAACAAAAAATGGCCCGGGAACAATTTTAACAAATTAGGCGACAAACTTACCACGTTTCGAGGGTAAATTATGGTGTTTTAGATTGTTTTGTGGATTGGTATTATTTATATGGTAGGGGCGGGGTGTAGAGATGTGTTTTGAATTTAGAACTGATTTTTTCGACCGATTTTATCGATACATTTAGGTAACAATTTTATGATTTTGTGAGATAAAGCCTGAAATTATGTTGAAAGTAAAATTGGCCTTACCTTGAAATCGAAGCAAAGAGAAGACTGAAGTAGGTAACCTAAAAAGGATGGACGGTATCGATGCAGAAAAGATAATAATTTTACCTATCGATACTTACTTTCGCAACAAAAATATTGTAATCTCTATTGGTTGTTAACTGTTATTATTTAGTTGAACTGGTCACGCCATGTCAGACCGTAACTACATGGAAGTCGGTTTATTGCTTTTCTCTTAATGTCTTTCTAAAGCGCAATATGACTATCTAAGTCTCTACTGATTATTTAGACTAGCTACGCTATTAGAAAACCTAAAATGGTTTTTGGAATAAAAATAACATGTCGATTTACGACAAAAAATTATTTACGACATAAAAAAAGCCGTATTTTAATTGAGAAAAAGTCATTTGAAATGTCTCGATATATTTTACATTCTTAATTTTTTTATCGATGTTAGATCATTCCAGAACATATCCCAGCACTATCCTAACCACAATTTCATATAGATGGAAATAGGACGAGCGTCACGAATGGAGGTAAAGGAGTCGTGAGCGGGATTTCTCTCTGAAAATCTTCCTCCCCTCTCACTCAAAACCAGTTGGACAGAGAGAGAAACATTTTATTAAAACATCACTTTCCGAGTTCATTATCAACGTGTGAGTCCGAAGGCTCGCCGTGTATGAATGGACAATTAAACTAAATTATACAATTTAAACAAGGTTTTGTTATGACGGAACGAATTAGCTATGTGTATCGTTAGTTTAAATTATTTCGGCAAGATTTCTTGTTTTTTATTCAGACACTAATGCTAAGAAATATTTTTTCAGGACTATATTATTTTTCCTGTAATAGCAATGGCTGTAGAGTTCTTTCGAATGAAATATCGTCCTACAAAATCTAAAAATAATTTATTACTATTCTGCAGAATGAGAGAGTCAATGTTTTACATTTCCTTGTTATTACACAATTTTCATAGAGTTAAATCATGCATGTCAAAAGGTTTTTTTTAAATCTAATCAATCACACTATGACTAAAAAAAAAGATGATGACTAATTCATTGTAAAGCATTTCCAAAACTTTCAGTGGAAATCATTTTAAAGCGCATGTCACTTCTTCAATCTTTAACAAAACGCTATAGGTACCTCGAGAAAATAATTTTCTCACCCATAAGCACATTGCACAAACATATTCATGTAAAAGTTATCCCAAAATTTAAATTTTAGATCTCAAAAACATTTTTACCAACAAATTTTCCGTACAAAAAACAACAATGAAGATCCATCGTTTTGAAAACACTCCCGTCGCCGGTACATCATATAAGCAACATCCTGTCTGCTTATTGTCAAAAATTAGGAATTTCGGCAATTATGTCTCACCTCCCACGTGAATCGAGAAAAAAACATCGCACCCGGAGCATCCAAATTTCCTAAAGGGCCCAAAGACGCTCTTTTATTACAGGGTTCAAGCTATGGGCGGTTAGCAATTTATTCTTGAAAAGCTTTTAATAGAGCAAAGTTGGGACGATAATGAAGATACATATCGCACTTTAAAAAAAAGTGCATTAACTCAAAATCACGCTTGAAAATGGCGAAGCTTAATTTTAAATGCCCTTTTTCCAACAGCGCGTGATTTTGAGTTGACGCACTTTATTTTTGACTAGTGACCCGCCCCTGCTTCGCACAAGTGTATTATACATATAAACCTTCCTCTTGAATCAGTCTATCTATTAAAAAAACCGCATCAAAATCCGTTGTGTAGTTTTAAAGATATAAGTATACATGGGGACAGACAGCGGGAAGCGACTTTGTTTTATATTATGTAGTGAAGGTGCTATATGATAGTATTGATAAGTAGGTACTAAGTGTCGTAGATGTAATTATTAATCTACGTATGCTAACTAGTACCTACATTTTCGATATATCAGAAACCCGACTGCTCTTTGAAAAGTATATGGCATGGCGGCTATCACGTACTTGTATTAGTCCGCGCAACGCAACATCGAGAAGGTAGATTTGGTTTGGCGTTTTATTTTGAGAATGTACAGTTTGTAACGCTATACTGGTATGCTTGAGTCAATATAGAAAATGCACGTGGTACAAAGTACAAAAGGCCCTCAACTACAATTGTAGTAGGCAGCTCTAGCAGCCTCGTAAGTGGTCGGTAGTCATAAAGCGGTCAAGTAACTTAATCAACAGAGACGTCTTATGCAAGTTTTCAGCTATAGTTAACGCTAGGCAACCTATCATCCATTTTTGAAATATATATAGTAATATGCATAAATTTAATTGCAACATTATTCAAATCTAAATTGACATATAGCATAAAATGAACTATTTAAAAAAAATCGGCTACTTCTCCATTTGACGCTCAGCTCATGCGCTCGCTTGAGTCTTACGCCATCATGTATCTCAATGATTTCATTCTCGTTTTTTTCCTTTGTTCCCTTTGTGCAGCTAGCGCCGGCAGAAGGTCTTAAAGGTGTTTCAAAGGCGTACCTTCTGTAATGGGCGGCTCTTACATATTTATTTTCATGTTATGGATACCGTCCTGACATATTTTTTGTAAATTTCGCGCTTTCTTGGTGGCATAGAAATAATAGTTATTGATAACAAAAAATACCGTCGCTACATTAACATCATTTAGAATAATAGACACCTATCTACATGTTTGATTTTACAAACTAATATTAAGTATGTAGGTATCAATGTGTATTTTAACAAATAGTTCATAAATAGTGCACTTTTCCAACTTCTGTTTTGTTAAGTATATCGTAGCTCTACCTACCGGATTAATGGTGCATTTAGCCATGAAGAAGCCTTCTCAATTACTTACATTAAATACTAACAAAATTCCTCCATTTTCATAGGAGCACATTCGATCTCAAATAGATCCTGTTATTCTCCTCAGATCTCCTCTATCTCATAGAGATCGAATGAGGAGATCCGCAGACGATCCAAAGTTACCAACATAGCCCAGCGGATAGCAAATTAAAGTGGCCGTGGGTAGGGCACATAGATTGAAGAACGGATGGCCGATGGGGCCGTAAAGTTCTCGAATGGAGGCCACGGTCTCCAGCGTAAGACGTCCTCTGACCAGATGGACAGACAATATAATGATCGCAGGAAGGCGCTGCATGCAGGCCGCTTCCAACCGGCCTTATTGGATATCCTTGGGGGAGGCCTATGTTAAGCAGCGAACAACTGAGCTGATTGGCAGTCCTGCGACTGGATAAACTGGATGGATAAAGAAGATAAAACATTACTTAGGTATTATAATAACCTAGCTCCAGGTGCAGATAAAAATCATAACCGACACCATAATAACCTAGCTTTTTTTTCGCGATACTATTTATTTCTTACCTATTTTATTAAAAGACCCCCCAACGACGCCACGACTGTGAGACAAAAATCAATGAATGGACCAGTTTATTGGTACTAATTCTCTTAATGGGAGAAATGACGGGCCCATGAATGAAAATTTAAGAAACAATGATCTTCTCTGCCGTCTGGAGTTGTGTAGTAAAAACTGGCGCCTAATTTTTTTTAATTCGTGTTTCAAATATATAAAAAGAACTTTTGAGAACATACCTGCAAGTAACTGTTTATAAATTTAGTGCTATTAACAATTGTATTTTATTGATATTATTGTATTAACTAAATCATCATCATGGGCTTATATTAGCCCACTGTAAGAAATAAGTCTCCTTCCTCTGTAGAAAAACATCTCCGTTCTTGTGATATACCTACCTACTCAATTATATTAAATGCACTTTTTCAATAAAAACTCTATCACTAGTGTAAAATAAAGCTCATAAAGAGTTTTATCGGATAACACTAAACAATACAAGACAAAGTTTTTGTTTTGCCGTAGTACCTATCTATTTATATTATGCTAGCTTTTATCCGCGGCTTTACCCACGTCATATTTTGATTTTTGTACTATTCCATAGGAATATTTTATTTTTTCAGAATAAAAAGTAGTCCATGTCACTTTCCAACCTTTGAACTAAGTATAAAAAATTAAGTTTATACTACACCTGCTCGGAAAGTACCTTGATACTTTATCAAATTTACGGTAGAAAGTACGTCATTGCATATCGAACAAATATGCGGGGAGAAAACCCATCTGAGCGGGAGAGAAAAGTGTATGAAAATCCATTTCTTACGTGGTTTTTCTTTTTTAATTTTGGGTAAGACTATGCGCTGGTAACCTAAATATCAAAAGCCAAAAAGTTTTTACAGTGAGTTTTTTTTTTATCTCCAAGTTCGCAAAATGACACTGGCCACTAGCTGTGTGTTTGATGGTGTCAAACAATTTGAAAAAGAACATGTGAAAATTGCAGACGCCATTGGCGCCATTTTCAAGTGTTACATTAAGCTTCACTAACTGCAACAATTTCAATATAAATTTCATTTAGTAAAGATTTAGTTTTTTATTTTCCTCGTAGGTGTAGTATAAAGCACTATGTATCACTCGAGAGAAAGTGATTCCCGATCTCGGGTGTTTTAAACGACACCCTCGACGGTAATCGGTGAACAATGTATTACAATCTCTCAGACCAAATAAAAAAATGAAGACGAAACGTCGTGAAAAGACAAATGAGGCCGGTTTTTTATACATGTGTGAGTGCGTCGGTGTTGCGCTGCTGTAGATCGACTGACGAGCCAAGGCATAGTTTCTTTGTACGTGTACATGTGTGTGTTGTGTCTGGATTTTTTTATTTGGTCTGTTGGATTTATAGATCCGCTATGAAAGTTTTATATCCGAGATGATGCTAATATTATCTAGCAGAAAAAAGTACTAATTAGCAATACTCATACTTAGTAATTAAACATAATTAAACAACTATATAATTATTATTTATACGAAAGCGCGATCTTGTATTCAAATGTCCTCCGAAGATCACCATCGCAGCGAAGTGAAATATGTTGCACACGCAACGTATAAACGGTGGCGACGAGATATGTAGTTTAATTGAAAAGATATATCACTACATCGTATGGGAGAAGTGTTAATTAAGATCACTTTATATGTTAGTAGAGAGTTACTCAAACCTTTAACCACCTGTTATTAAATTGTACGCTGCTTATACAGAGTTTTAGTTATAACATACAGTCTAGAGGACAAGCATAATTATTTAAGCTCATTGTTATTCTCATTGTTATAAACAACTTTTACAACAAATTTAGCCTATTCCATTTTTTTTTTTTGCGAGAATTAATTAAAGCTGATATTTTCGAAGTTGGGTTTGTAGTAAAAGTTCAAAACTATCAACTTGAATCAATTCTGCATTAAATATTCCCGATGGGTGCTAAACTCAATAGGGTTGTTGACTGGGATTGAATTAGTTAAAAGTATAAGAATTAGTGAATTCTGCATTTAGGTAATTACCTCTATGATTCTTAAACTGAAAAAATAATTAAAATTTGCTAATCAAGTCCAGAGATATAATTTTGTAAAGATTTTGGTAGGGATACCTAATGAGAGGCTGCCTTGTCCCTTTCACACAAAGCATTACATAGTATGGAGAATGTATGACACTTACGGGCAGTGACGTCATATTCTGCTATAGTACGCTCTTTTTCTAGCAAGAACATAAATATGCTTTATATAACACAACTTTTTTATTTCTAAGTTGTTTTCGTTAATCGGCTCTGTTTATGGTTATCTGTTACAAGAGGACATCAAAAAAAGTATTGTCAACTAGCCTATAGTCTATTGTTATAAACAGCTTATTATACAAGGCTGCTCCATACATTATTTCGAGAATTGATTCAGGCGAAAAATCTTCGAAAATATTCGCTTATTCGTCATAATGACGAGTACAATCGCATTACAGAATGTGTCCAACGTCAAGAAAATGGCCCGATATTTGGCAGATCTAACTTTTTGAGTGAGAACATGCATACCACCACACCAAGACATGGCCATCTAGGCCGAGAAATAAAAGTCGGGGGTGCTCGAGACGCTGTCCACCCTCGCGGGTGGTCCAAGAACTCGCACCTCCCAATCTCCCTAAGGGCAGTGTCCTCCTGAGCCCAATCCAAGGAGGGAATCCTCGACGCTGATTCCTGACTTTCACAACTTTGGGAGGAAAAAGGATCCAGATTGATTGATTGAGAATATGTTTTGATATCTATGTAGAACTAGTAACACTTTGTATCTCTGAAGATAAGTATTTTTATAACTTTATCCATAAAGTTATTTTATTTAAGTTGCTGCCATAAATCATAATAAATATTCTGTTTTAGTATCTATTAAAGAACAATGACTAACTACCTAAAATTAGCAGTTGAACTTTATTGTGGAACTAAAGTTTGGTAGTCAGTGCATTCGTACTTTGTTAGCTCGATATATGCAATTAAAATATATCACGGCTGTAATCGGAATGTATCAGTAATGTGTGAAGAACTTATATTGAAATAATAAGTTTTACAGCTTTATATTGCCATCTATAAGATTCCCTGTTATTTACTTTCGTGATAGAAATCTTCGAGAGCAACTATAAAATTATGAAAACTTTGGCAGAGGACCGCGAGACATGGAAGTTCCTCTACCGGCAAAAGCCTTATTCTTGTACTTATATTGTACATAATAATAATAAGATATAATTTTTTTTTGTAACTTGGAAAAACAGTTACTTATTTCACGGATAATTTTAGGTTTCTATTAATTTATACTCTATGTATAACTCAATTAAAATAATATTGGCAAGTGAAGCGTAGTCTGTCCACCCATATACAGATAACTTATGGTTGAACGGATGATGACGATGACGCGACTAATAGGTACCTACATGGAGTAAATTCATATAGGCCAGGTGGCAAGCCCTAGTGCCAGAGTTTTTTTAAGCCGCCTCAAGGACTCTGACATGACTAAACGGTTAAAATAACCGGGACCTACAATTTAAAGCATTTGGATCATCCGCAGACCCTTGAAGGTTTAAAAATAGATAATCGAAACGCTCAAGCCAATGCCAGGCCGCGTGCTCAGCATGCTGGCAGCATTGCCACGCTAAATGACAATTTTTATACCTACATGAAACACTTGTTCGAATATTAGGCAACTTTTAATAGTACATGTACCTACTTCACTAGCGATCTCCACAGGTGCACCAAAGCAGTTACCGATAGTCGAAGGACGAAAACATAGAGGCAAACCGACAGTCCGAATTTAAGGTGATTTAGTCAAATATGTCGGAAGGCAATGGAAGATGCTAACACAGGCCCAGAAAGAAAGGTGAAAAAAAAAACTGTGACTAAAAACCATGTATCCATCAGACATAGGATATATACGTCCACTGCTAGACATAGGCCTCCCCCATGAATCTCCAATAAGACCGGTTGGAAGCAGGTTGCATCCGGCGCAATCTTCCTGTCTAATTAGATCATCCGTCCGCCTTCTGGGTGGATGTCCTACGTTGCGCTTGAAGGTACGTGGTCTCCACTCGAGATCTTTTAGACTCCATCACTCTTCCGCGCGATGTGCTCTGTTCACTGCCATTTTAACTTGCACAGAAACAAGATGATTAAATCAAAATATAGAAATAGGTACTTCAATCGTGCACCACACATTCAGAAGCTAGTTTTTCAATCCAAAACAGTCATTAGTAGGTAATTTCTCAATGTATTTTAGAACCGGTATGTAGTTAAGCCTTCGCTGGGCTGATTGACAAACGCTGTTGGTGTCGCGCTTCTTACCAGGCGCTGTCAATCGTGACACGGTGTCGCTGTGAAAAAATATCAGGCGACTTGGGTGTCGATGGGACGCAAGGGAAAGGAAACAAGCGGATAAAATACAGCCTACACAAAATAATTACAACGAAAATAACGCGTTCTGCACAGCTGCATTGGCTGTATAAGAATAGTAGAAAGAGTGCGCAGTTGCAATTGTGTAGTGAAATTCCAAAAATTAAAGCAGAATTGTATATAAAGCGGGGAAGTTTGAAATAATCATTTGTTTTGTGATTTTTAGAGATTTAACAAGACCTTGTTTACAAAATAGTACTGTCATTACTAGTACAAAAAATAGTAAACCCTGCTTTTTAATGATAGCAAAACGGCGAAAATATTGAAAGAATGATGGCCTCGTAAGAAAAAGTGGTGCGTCCACCAGCTCAACGGATCAAAGATAATGCAAGTCCAACTTGGACGAGTCATACGGAAGTGCCTACAGAACGTACCTACGTACAACTCATGTCAAATAACTAAAACCTCAAAAACTAGATTTACTTAGTTATTGTTTTGAGACTGAAACCAAGATGGCACTTTGCACGCATGTGTAATATGTGTAATATGAACAGCGGATGCCGCAGTCTCTATTGTACTAAAAATTATCTACGCGTTAAAAAGGATTTTTAAATCGAGTTTCGCGCTAGTTCTAATAATTTGACGTGTATAGTAGTTGCTGGGATTTGTACCATCGCTTTTCGCCCATGGCTTGTCCCTCCCAATTCGCAGGAACTCTACGGGGAGTCCGTGGCATGTGTCGAAACTGGACCAAGTGTTACATAATACATTAACGTTGTAATACATAATTTAAGAGCGTGTTCCGGAGACAATGCCAGTTGCGTAAACTATGCGAGGGAATTCGTTTGCTTTATAAGGAAGGGCTTCGAAAGAAGGAATGGTGATTACCGGGATTCCAGATTCTTGAGTATTTAGTTGGAGTTGTAACATTTGTTGACCTTAACGGTATTTTATAATTAATGTATAATAAATGTATTTTCATACCACCTGCTCGAAAATGATCCATTTTATGTCATAGAATCTCAACGTAAAACGAGTCATTATTATCTTAACACAATCTCTAGGGCTATGGCGGGTCAATAATGTTGTATGAAACTCCCTAGGGGTTAAAGTGATTTAAATTTGGAACATCTAATTCGTATGAAAATTTCTCAACTTAAAACATTTAAGGACATCGTAAAGAGGTTTCATTTTGTAAAATCGAATGTAACCTCTTTACATTGCACGGTAACTGGCATTGTAAGGAGGTTTTAATCGACTCCACAGAATGAAACCTCTTTGGTGCCCATATTAGTTCGATTATATAGAATTAAATCTCTTTGCAATGCCCGTGCTAGGCCATGATAATCGAGCTGGCTATTTTTTTAAATTCAATTATTATTTATCCAGGGTTTTTTAAGACATGCCACCCTTGTACGCATAACAATTGTTTTTAAATTAGTTGTTGATTGCGTTCTGTAAGAGCTGCACGGTATGCGTCGTACAGTCCTCTGGCATCCTTTGAATCAGGTGTAGATAACACGCTATTACAGCCTCCCACTTGTCAGATAACATGATTACTATCACAGAGTTGACGACGCAGTCCTTGGTTCCAGGCACATTCCATTAAAACATGGTACACATCTTCAATCGAGCCACAGCGCAGCGGTCACACGAGGGTGACTCCACTTTTCCCATCATTTACCTACGCAAACATGTTCAATGGGACGTGCCCAGAACGAAGCTGTGCAGATGTAACAATCTTGTTCCTTCCGATGTTGGCCCTTAGAAACCATGGAGAACGAAGAAGTGTAGGCTGAATCGTTTTATACCAGATACCCTTAGATAGTGACCTTTTATCTAAATATTCAGACCAGTTTTCAAAAGCAATATTTTTATAAATGGTATTAAATCTGTGTAGACAGGAATACAAATATATCTCCGTCATCAGCTGCCTCTTTAGCGAGTTTAGTTCTTCGTTTCCCATAATGTCCACATGAGAAGGGATCCTTTGAATTTATAAATGGTTGTAGGATGTCTCTTGATTCGTATTAATTTTTGATTGTTTACATCTTTGATAGTATCATGTCTTGATGGCCGGTTCAGCTTCTGATCAAACAATTTTTTTTTGCCAATTTACGCAAAGCCCAGTTTTTATATGCACTCAAAAAATTTACAAGTAGCGGCACGTAAGTCTATCGCTGAGGGTACTGTGAGGGGATGGCTGCGCTTGTTGACCGCCATACTAAACTCATGCGCAGCCACCCCCTCCACACTTCGCTCAGCGCTAGACTTATATGCCGCGACCTGTAGATAGCTTCAAATTAATTTTAATACATAGCGACATTCAAATAAGTATCTCAAATATTTAGATTGGGATTTGAAAGAGATGTCTTCTGTTAATCTCCAAGTACATAATCTCTGGACGCAATGTCCTTCCAAGCACCGAATCACACGCCCGAAAGCTCACGTAAAATACGTAACTGCGTAACTGTAAATCTGTCGCTAACAAAACACGTGTACTTATCTACTTATTGATACCATTGTGCAGGGATTAAGCATAAGTCCATTCAAAGGCAGGTAAGTGAGCAAGTTAAGAGCTCTCCTACACGTCCGATTCGGTTCGGTGTTGGCTTTGTTGCTGGTTAGAGATGTTTTGAGAATGTTTTTGTAAACAGCATTTGGAAGGTTTAAATATGCCAATACTGCTTCGGTGGAGTAGGATTGTCAAAAGTAGTGAACCATTACCAATAAGCTGAATACGCTGAATCCTAGAGTCGCAGGTTTTAGGAAGGCGGTGAACTGGTTCAGATAAGTTCAATAACCGAAACAATTTATTTTGTAGTTAATCCTTACATATTTACAGCATTATAAAAATGGTTTAGAAATTAACAGATTGACTCTCTGAGAGTCAATGTGTCAAAATTAAAAATCAAGACGGACCGTCGTGAACAGCCAAGTGAGGGCGGTTTTTTATACATGTGTGAGTACGTCAGTGTTGCGCCGCCATAGTTCGACTGACGAGCCAAGGCATAGATTCTTTGTACGTGTACATGTGTGTGTTGTGTCTGTATACGGCGTGGCATAGTTTTACCGGCCTCACTAGTTTGTTCACTACTTTCTGTCTTGATTTCTTTATTTGGTCTACTCCCTTCTTTTTGCAATTACACAAAATTTTTGAAAAAATATGTTGAATCATTACTTGGCTAGAATATAAATCAACTTTAAATTTAATAATAATCCCAATGATCAAACCTGGTTAACAAAGAATTGGAAAACTTAATAATAAAATATGTACCATCTGATTTCAGCAAACTTTATTATAAGACCATTGTAAATATTCATAAGGAGTAACAACGACTTATAACTCGGTCCCCGTTCATTTAATAGCTATTAATTAAATGAATTTTTAATTGTATAATGCTTAGACTTCCACAATGTGTCTTAAAGTAATAAATATCCTATTTTAAAGAGCCATTAGCATTGTTTATTACATCATGTACTTACTTCAATTTCACAATCTACCCTTTTTCGGAAGGCTATTTTACAAAGACGTAATCTCGTAATTTTCTGACTCAGTGACTCTCAAAGTAAAAACTCTAGCACAATAAAATAAACTACCGAATATTTCGCAATGTGTGAGGCTAAATGGACAGATCGTAATTATCTTCAGTTACTGTCAAGTATTGTCGAATCTTTTGTCAATTCACTTATTTTATTCTTTAATCCTTCGGGACACTTTTTATATTATCCTTTTGAGAGAATGGAAGATATTTAAAAGTAAATATGCTCAATTATCCTTGCGCTGTGAAGGAATTACGAAACCAGCAAGAGAGTACTTTTGCCGAACTGGTGGGTGGCATTTTGAGCTCAAAATTGATGTAATTTATTGTGCTGTTATGTAATTGTATTATAGCTGGTTGTTAAGTTTATAGCTTGGAAGTTGGAAAGCAATAGATAAGCATAATTTAGATTTTGTATCATGCCGCTCTAGGTTTAATTATTGTATTGTAAAACCAGAGTCCAGATCCCAGGTTTGATTTGCTTCTGAATAGATAGATGTTTGAATGATATAAGGCTGTGTTTTAGGTATAAATTAACATTCTTTATTTTTCTAACAGAAGAAATTTGTGTACAATTTGTGATAATTAATAAAGCGTTATTAAGTCACCCTAATAACAATAATTTTATAGACGTGCAATATCAGATATTATGATTTTCAAATGTATGTTTTTTTAATCGCGCAAAGCTGACTGAATTAATTTGGAATGGCACCGAGTTTATAGACTTGCTTTCAGTAATATATACATTATAGACATCTAGACACTACGAACAAAATAAGATGATACTTACAATTTTATCACTTTTACAAGAGTTCTTCTAGTAGGTAGATAAAACTGCTGAGCGCAACTAATATCATTTTTACTTAACCGAATTAAGCATAAGATGTTGGCAACACAAAAAAACTAATTTGCGTAAATCATTCAAATGTCATGTTTAAATTATAAATGATTAGATACTTAATGTCAGATAATTTTAGTGTCAAAATATTGCAATACGTCCACGTTTTTGGGATCTATGTTAATATCTCTTTAATAACACTATTTATTTTTATAAAGCTGCATAAGAATTAATAAAATAGTGTAGACACCCAATAAAAAGTTCCCAGACCAAGCTCAATGTCTATATCAGCCAACAAAAAACGAGTCAGTAATAATCGATCGGAATACCAAAGTAATCGATCCGTGTGATGCGATATGCATAATATCGCGTTATTTAACATAATTAATATACCAATACCCACCAACTGACAGATTGACAAAACAAAAAGCAAAGTTATTACGTCTCTATGGTCGTATCGACAACTTCATCGAGTTAAGCAAACATTAATAATCGATCTGGACGGCCGATATCCGTCACTAGCTCCGATACAGTGTGTTTGTTTAATGAAAATCGATTGACTTGAGTGACGATTTAAAGTGCTGGACAGTGTATTAAATAATGTGGAGCATTTGTTTATTTTATAAGTTAAGTACATTAAAACAAACTTTTATTTATAACGTTTCAAATCCACATTCCTCATTCGAACAGCCAAATTGTGGAACGCTTTATCTGAGTCCGTCTTTTCACTAAAGTACAACATGGATGTTTTCAAATCTCGAGTAAAAATGTAGGTACTCGTATCTTCTAGGTAGGCGTGCTACACCCTAAACCGTATATCTGTTTAACATCAGGTGTTATATGTAGTCAAACCTTATTTCAAAATAAAATAAAATTAACAGTTCTTAGTTAAAAAATCCAACTTTTTACATGGAGTGTCATTTTATAAGTCCTATTCAGGGTTCCATACAATTCAAATTTATTTTGGTGTGGAACCCTCAGTACACAGTAGTAAAATTTCACACTTTTACTAACCATACTTTGTTAGAAATAACTCCACAGTGGATATAACGTACATACAAGTTTCTCAAAAACATTGGCAGATTTTATCAATTATCGTGAAATTAGACTAGATTAACTATGCTGCATATTAGGTACTGTCAAAATACGTATTTTTAGAAACAAAAATTACATCGTAAAAGGTTACGATGCTATAAGAGAGCTGATGACCGATGGGGTCGAAAAGTTCTCGAGTGGAGACCACGTACCGGCAAGCGCAGCGTAGGACGTCCACCCACAAGGTGGACGGATGACCTCATTAAGGCCGCAGGATCATGCTGGATGCAAGCCGCTACCAACCGGTCTTATTGGAGATTCATAGGGGAGGCCTATGTCCAGCAGTGGACGTCCTATGGCTGATGGATGGATGGATGAAGAGAGTTTTGATGCCACTTTCGGACTAGTAATGTAACATCCTCTTTTTGACGTGATAACGTCTTATAAATCGATGAACGCCGGCTGCATGCACGAAAAATCATGGCTCAATGTCGCGTTCCGCCTGAGCCGAGCAAGCAAGTGATAGCGCGGAACAAGCGATAGAGAGGCACGATCAGACTAAGCATTCGGCTTATGACGTTGTCCGTAAATTAATTTTACAGACAATCAATTTTTAAATAACTTTGACAAGAATTAATTATATAAAACATAAAATGTTGCCGTCTGTTTTGTTAAATAACTTGTCGTCTATTTTGTTAAATAACTTGTTAAGCCTCCCAGAAACTTGCACCTAAAAGAATTATTTTGTTAAATAACTTGTTAAGCCTCCCAGAAACTTGCACCTAACAGAATTAACATGTTTCTCAGTTATAAATCCAATGCTCATATAAATTCCCGTCTAGTTCATAAAACAGAATAAAATGAACGTGACCATTACATTGGGCAATAAAAAGTTTTGTTTAATGGTCGGTAATTGGTTAGAATAACATAATTTTTATTGGCATTGTCTCGGATAGAGCTCACTTCTACCCGTCATAACCCCTACTATGTGTAATTTTTGCTTAGGTTTAAATTTTATGAAATATTTAAATAAACGTCGTTAGTCACATTCAAATAGATGCACACTTTAATTGACTACAAAAAGTACAATACAAAAATCTTCATAAAAAGCAGTTTGTTTAATAGACTATGGAAGGTCTAGAAATTATTCTAAAATTCAAAGGGTGCCCAAAAACTTAAATAGTATTCTCGCTTCAGACCCACCGTACCCCTAGCCATACCACTGGTGGTACGGATATCTACAGAACATACTGACAGACAGAGAGACAGACGAACAGCGGAGTCTTAGTAATAGGGTCCCGTTTTTACCCTTCGGGTACGGAACCCTGAAAATTTACTTGTTGTAAATAATAAGGTATCCGTCCATATCACAAACTTTTTTTCATAAACCGGCATGTGATAAACAACGTTTGACAAACCCATGAGTAGTTAAATGGTTTTAACACAAAAAAATGTTTAAAAATTGGTTATATCACAAAATAATTACTTGAAAAACTTACATTCTACAACGTATGACTTGACAAACAATTCTTTAAATTTTTTTGTTAACTAAAAAATGTTTTTTTTTAATTTTTATTAATGGTTTGCAAACTGGTTGATACAGTCAAAATTATTAAGTGACACAAAACAATAGAACATGTTAGGCTGTCCAACCTTCTAGGTGCAAACACAGCACAACACAGGTTTAATAGAAAACCAACACTTGACACATTTTTATTTTATAAAGTGTTGTTTGATAGACTATTCCATTTATATTTGAAATACTTACCTAACAAATGTTTAAAAAAACATGTCGCTGTTGTGGATTTTTTGCGAAAACAAAGTAAGCCAAAATATTTTCGTGGTGCGCAATTTTTGTATGACTTGGCTTCATTTTGTAGAATTATTAACGTGCCGCGGCAGCGGCTAGCGAAGTGCCAAAAGCAAATCACTTTTTAGATTAGGTGTGAAACAAAAAGTAGGTTAGGTTAGAACTTGACAAACAACGGCGAGCCAAGCGAGCAAAGCGAGTTGTTCTGCATAATTATATATCTTGTCATAAAATTGTGTAGTCATAATATTAGATGCGCATAATTTTTCATAGTCGTGTTGTCATATCAGAATTCTAGGGCAAAGTCATACATTAGGTCCGACGACGAGCGAAGCGAAGAGGAGGGTTAGGTTACTTGTGACCACAACGCTCGAGCCGAGCGAGCGTAGCGAGCGGTGCCGCGGCAGCGGTCGGCGAGTGCCAGAACCAAATCGGCCCCTATTCAGTAGTCTATATTTACTATTAGGTCATTTTTATACGAAATCATGCAAAAATATGGTTTTCGTATGTTATAACATTAAATTTATAAGCAAAACAATTTCTGACATGAAAAATATACAAAAAACTAAATATTATTCGAGATATTGTCTAAGTGAAATGTTTGATTTAAAATTGGTTATAAAATCATGGTTTGTAAAATAAAACATTTGTATACAAATAACATACGAAACGTTGTTTGTAAAGTGAAACACTTTTAAAATGTAAAGGTTTTGGAATGAATATTATATGAACAGTTGGTTTTAAAGTGATATTATGCCAAAAAATGTTTGTGAAAAATTAGGGAACCAAATAATAAGGCTGTAAAATTTCAGTATACAAAAATTCAAACAATACTTTACGTTCACTTCCACTACTGTGAAATCTCACCATGTATGTATAATCCAAACTCGAAAATAAACGCAGAATAATCTTCGAGATCCTACAGTAAGAGCACAGGCATCTCGCTGCAGGGTCAATAAATAAATAAATCTCAACACTGGCATTTTTTACTCTATTTTTCATTAATATCGTAATTATGTGAGTTGCCGTCGAAAACAAACCGCAATCTTGTGGTCTGCCTTAATAGTTTATGAGTGTATAAAGGCGTCATAATAAGTGTGGTGGTAATAATGGTGCCAGTGGATCTTTAGGCACTAAATATTAAATTGTATCCGAGTTAGTCATTTAATTATTATAATTTTGTACCTACTTTATGCAAATTAATCTTAAATCATTCAAGTTAAGACGGAATGCGTATTTCCTGAGCTTTTTGGAGGAAAGTGAAATCATTTGGGCTGTCTCGTAAGTTTTTTTTATCGTGACTCACTAATGTATCAAGAGGAAAATTTTGATCATGTAACAGTTTAGAACTGTGTTGATCTTTTATGTAGAATTACCTACCTAAGAATTCATCAACAAAAAGGGAGCCGTTTTTGCGTAAATGGAATATGTTTAATTAAAGAAGGAGAAAAACTGGCAGTATGGGTTTTGTTAGGGTTTTATTTATTATCTAAGAATCGTCTATCTAAAGCAGCCCTATTGAAGGATTACCCCTTAAAAATTCTAGAAACAATAATGTTGAAGGGAGTAATTTATATTGTGTTGTGCACTTTTTGGGATGGGTAAAAAATGCTAAAATTGCGCCAGGACATGACGTAACCTGATCGAAAAGCAAGTTTTCTTTTCTACCGGGTACTACCAGAGTGCAACCTGTTGTTTTTTCTAATATGTATGTTTTATTTTCCGTAAAAAAAAGAAGCGAGTTATGTATGTGAGGCATTACAGCCTCTAAATGAATAAAACAACTCTGGTTTGAATTGAGTTCTATAAAGTAACCTGAAACTTATATCTATTTATCGATCTATCTTTATCTCATCAGAACATTTATTTGCACCAACAAGAGAGTATTAACATATAGCCGTATTATTATCAGCCGTAGGACGACCACTGCTGGACATAGGCCTCCCCCATGAATTTCCAAGAAGGCCGGTTGGAAACGGCCTGCATCTAGCGCGTTCCTAAGATCTTTATTATATCGTCAGTCCACCTAGTCGGTGGACGTCCTCCGCTGCGCTTCCTGGTCCGTGGTCTCCATTCAAGAATTTTACGGCTTACGGCCCCATCGGTTAACCGTTCTTCGAACAATGTGCCCCGCCTATTACCACTTTGATTTGCTAATCCGCTGGGTTATGTCCGTAACTTTGATTCGTCTGCGGATCTCCTCATTTCTGATTCGATCCCGCAGATAGACACCTACCTGATACTTATAAGCAGTAAGTTACTAAGTTGTAGTAGGTGTCTAGAAAGCCTGACTAGATAATTGAAACAAAAAAAAAAGAATTGAACGAATCATCATCAGTCTTCATCGCATCGTCGAACTTTGTCAAAATTAATGAGTAATTCAATGTAATTGAGGGTTTTGCAAACAATTATTTTTACACTTTTATTACAAGCTCAGTAATGAATCAGCCTGTACATTTATAAGAGGTAGAGTTTATTATTTGCTCCCTCAGTTGCCTCTCAGTTCCGTCGTGTAGGATCACACACGAGACTGGCTCCAGTGTGAGCTCTCCTGCCGTATTTGATAACCGAGCCTGTAGAATAGCATACCATACTACTTAATGCTTAATTATAATTCTAGGAGGGGGTGTTGAACAATCCCTGCACTGACGTCCCGCTTAGGGTGTTTTGTGCAATCTCCCCTCTGCGAGCGACCCAAAGCCGTGCTCCGTTATTTTAAGGAGCTCAGCTGTGTTGGGTTTCTCTGCCAGAGATTTGTGTGACAAGGAGACCCCCTCCTTTTTCTTGTGTTTTATGTGGCCTTGCTGTGTCGTAGTACTCGTATATGCTTCACGTTTTAATTTTTCTGTAAACAGCCTCGGCACAGAGAACATTCTGTACCACCTATTTATATACTTAGTTTTTACTAAATGTAAGTAAGTTCGTATCATAATATTGTAAGCTTTGTTACTTATTATTTATTTACAATTTGACGTTCTCTTTCATTTATTATTGACTGACGAAAATCTACCAAAGTGGATGGGCAATTGGGCATTTGGTTTGGTAGGTTTTCACCACTCATAAACTGGCACCTTGTTGTGTTTAGTCTTGCTCTGTTTGGAATATTTAGTGTAAATTAGATGTAAATTGTGTTTATATTTGAATGAAATTAACTTGGTTTTAAGAATGTAGATAAGAAATGAATTGTGATTTAACGTTGGTAATTTATAAACATGTGAGTAATTAGTTCCTTTTTAAGTGTATACTGTATTGTAGATTGTTTTTGACTATTCAAAAGTGTGTCTGTGACACCCATTTGTCGAAATAAATAAACTGAAACTGAAAACTTAATAATAGAAAAAAATAGCCATGCGCTGACAACGAGCTATGTCAGACATCCTCGAGTGGTTTCAAAGTTCTGACACTGGGCTATCCAACCGGCCCTTTTAAACTTAATTAGTTATAAAAAAACTAGCTGACCCGGAAACGTTATTTTGTCACCTAGGAGTGCAAAACTTATCCTTTGACATATTCTCAGATCTATTAACTATACTCACATAAATAAAATCTTAAAATAAATCGCAGAAGTTCTATAACAAAGACTGAGACACGAGATTTTTATTTAATATAAGATAAAAAGCTCTTGTAGGTGATGCATATTCCACGCATGTAATATTTCTCATATTTCTCGAACGACATGCACGAAGCTGATGTTATCTCGGATGCATCTTAATTCAGCGGCTGCAAATATGAATAAGCTTGACTGCACGAGGAGAATTTCAAATAAAACGACTCGTGTTTTGAGATAATGTTTCAATCAATGCGAAAAATGATACCCATAAATCAATGATGGAATAATTTGGCTTGGTATGAATAAATAATCGGCGAAGTGCGAGCCGGCCTCGCGCACTAAGGGTTCCGTACCGTATGGAAGCCCCCTTAATATATTTTATTTTGATTTATTTATTTCTTTTTGAAGGGAATATACAACTTAATATATTGTGAATATTTTAAGCATCTTCCTGTTGCCGTTATTAATATCGAGCAAAAAAAATCACGTTATCTGTATAAGAAATACCCTTAAATATTTATTTTATTTTAATTTCATTATTAATTTTTGAAGTGAATATTTAACTATAGTCTGACCGTTTAACTGAGTCCACGCCTGCGCGGTACAGGGGCGCGGGGGTAGACGACAAAGGGGGATTGAGACAGGTGCGGGCGGTGAGGACCCGCCGCCCGCGCAGGCGTGGACTCAGTTAAACGGTCAGACTATAAATATTATGTGAACATTTCTAGCATCTACCTGTCACCGTTATTAATACCGAGCTGAAAACGGCTTAAAATTCAAGTTTATTGTATGGGAGCCCCCTTAATTTTTTTTTCTGTTTTTAGTATTTGTAGTTATAGCGGCAACAAAAATACGTCATCTGTGAAAATTTCAACGTTCTATCTACCACGGTTCATGAGTTACAGCCTGGCGACAGACAGACAGATGGACAGACAGACCGACAGCGGAGTCTTAGTAATAGGGTCCCGTTTTTACCGTTTGGGTACGGAACCCAAAAGGGTGAAAATGTATTTATTCGTTCGTTTCAGCCAAAGGACGTCCACAGTTGGACATAGCCTTCCTCTACAAAACTCCAATGAGACTAGTTAGAAGCGGCTTGCATCCAGCGCGATCCTGCGGTCATTTTGCGGTCAATTAGGTCATTTGTCTACTATTTGGGTGGTCATCCTACGCTGTGCTTGACGGCACGTGGTCTGCATTCGAAAGCTGGGTTTAAAAGCTTTCGAATGGAGACCATCATTTAACAGTGCTCTGTGCCCTGCCCATTGCTATTTCAATTCGCTTTTAATTACTTTTTTCTGATTAGATCGCAAGAGAAACTCCGAGCATAGGCCTCTCCATAGCTTGTAAAAGGTTTTGTCTTAAAATATCTTAATAAACACATTTCATATAGTTTAGGTACCTACCAAAAAAAATCTACAAGTAACTTCATAAAATAACAAAATACTATTTTAAAATAACACCTACGAAATACAAATTAAATTATATATACAATTAATGATATTGTCGAGAATACAATACCAGCATGAATTTATTTCACATATCTGAAAATTAACTAGCTAAATTAGCTAGTATCTGTTAAAAACTAGATAAAAATATCTTACAGCGCCACCTCTCGTATTTTGTTGAAATTACATTGAAGGATTTTGAGTCGCGCTTTTGTCGCGAAGGCTTTTTTCAGCGCACCGACATTGTGCCGCTTTAAAGTAGTCCTTATGTATTCTAATAGATGGCGTATGACGCACGAATTGTTGAAAGATGAAAAAACTTTATAGAAAACGAAATTTAATCATTTTAAATTTTTTTTTCAAATAAAAAAATTTTGAACTAAACGCATGTTAATCGATTTATTTAATGGGAAAATAAATAGGTAAGTACACAAAATGTAGAAAAACCAAGTTATATTAATTTCATTAATTTGTTAGGTCTTTTCACAAAATAAGTAGGTACTGTAGGTACATTACATCATCTGTCGAATACCGGCCTATCTTAAGCTCTTGGCTTATATCACAGCTTATCGAAAGACTTCCGCTTCGCCTTAAGGCTAAGCTACACACGAATATTTTTATGGCTTTAATGTTTAAAACGATGAAATTGGTTTACCATTAGGGGTGTTTCTCAAATAAGTACTTACATTTATAGATATTTATATATTTCTTTGCAAGATCATGTAAGTACAAATTTTAAGATATTGTACTCATCTCCATCACTTTTCTATGGAACTTATGTTTTTTTTGGACACCAAGTTTGATTTCGTAGCAATAGTTGGTCTTGGTCATATCATTATAGAGTTTTAAGATAATAAAGGTGGTTATTCTCAAGGATCTCATTGTTGACAATCCCTTGTAGAAATAAACCCCGGTATACAGTACAGTTCTGTTGGTAAATTGATAAATGCATTTTATGGCACTAAATATCTGTAAGTACTTCAAGTTAAGGTTGTAAAATCCAAATTGCAAAGTTTCAATACAGATTTATTTGCTTGCCTAGCCGAAAAAAGTAATTAAAACCTCATCATGAACAAAGACGATCTTGCAAAGTGGGCTCAGAGTAGGTACAGTAGCCCAAAAAAGCTTTAAAATATGGTAAACAAAGGCACAGAAAAAACAGCGGTATTTAATGCTTAATTAAAATTGAATTACAAATTTTCTAATTTGATTTTTGTTCAAGGCCGCCATCACGCCATCATTTTTTACAAAAAATGTCAAAAGAGAATATGAAATCCCTTTAAATTGTTATTTTCACTAAATTAAATAATAGGAAAACTATCAAAGCAAATAAATAAATACTGTACCAGATAATGGGTCTTAGCTTGGTAGGTACTTATATTTTCGCATTATCTCTTTTTCCCATGGGATCAACGCTGAAATCAAGAAGAAAAAATAGCATCATCGTACAAAATTGCGACTACAATTTGATATACTTATTTTTCGCAAGAAATAGCATGACCGACTTCACCCGTGTACAGAATTCGCGAATATTTCGCACGGATCGATGTTACATTTTTCACATTATTGTTGATTTATCAAAAATGTCTCGACCGATATCAGTAAAATTTTAATGGAACCAATTTCAAAGTATATTCTAACCAATAAAAAAAGAATTATTGTAATCGAACAACTATGAAAAAAGTTATGCGTCGTTACACATAAAAACAAAATATACGTGTCGAATTGAGTACCTCCTCCGATTTGGTTCGTCGGTCAAAAATGTGTGAAATAGTAAAATAAAATTTAAATTAAAAAGTAAAATTTTAAAATAATAGTAACATTTGGTAGCGTGTGAACGATCTGTGTAGCGGAACCTTTAGGCGACGAAGCCTGCGTATCACAATCAATCTTATCTCCAAACAAATAACATACCTAACGAGTGTAGCGGGAATCTTCCGGCAATTTCGACGCCCATTCACTTCACATAGCTGTGGCAAGGGTTAGATACATTGACATTATTTATTTTGTTATAACAACGGCAAATAAATTATTTGACTTGTAACGATTTTACCGTACCGGCGATTTTAATTGTCCACTGAAAGACATAGGCCACGTCCCACGTAGTTGGTTGGGCCATATTCACAACACTTGCACAGTGCGGATTGACGGTGTCACATACTTATGCCCAAGATGTTTTCTTTCATCAAAAAGCCAGTGGTGTTAAATTTTGTACATATATTCTAAAGTACTCATTGGTACGGGCTCGGGATTTCAATCCATTTCAATCTCACGTTTCTAAGGCGGGTGTTACAACTACTAGACCACCACGGCTTCTGTAATGTAATTGAATTGATTATGGTAAGTAAGTTCGTATAAACCGGGTCGCTAGCCCTGGTGTCAGAGATTTTAAGCCGTCTGAAGGCCTCCGACATTGCTAAACGGTTAAAACAACCGGGGCCTGCAATTTAACACGTGATCTGAGCTACGTTAGTGCTCAGTTGTAAAAGTCACCCACAGTCACCCATTCGATAACTGAACTTAACTTGCTTGCTTAACTTTGATGATCGCTGACGTACGCCTAGTAAAACTACGCTAGGTGCGCTATTATGATTATAAATCTACAGAAGAATCTAGAATCTCCATTATGCACTATTACTCTGCCATATCGTAATCAATATGATATTTTACCTCGCAGATGCTTGAAGGCATTTAACCACCATCCAACTACTGAAACTCCTCTATTTTAAAAAGCTGGGCGGGCTTGTATATTAATTGTCGCGGGTACATACCTATTTTACATTTCAAGTATTAACTTGTGTACTATGTTTACAAGTCGTTTTGTGACATAAATATATAAAGACATACTCTTAGCTAACACCTCCTAAATAGTTAATTATTTTTACAATTTTCGCCCTACACTCGCATCGTAGTTTTACACCCATGATAATTAGCTAAATTGTTGACTCTTAATAAAATTCTCCCAGATAGGTTTAACATTCTGTACACATTCAATAAATATTCATTAACATAAGTACACATGTTCTTTCAAAATAATTATTACCTAGTTATTTTCAACCGCACTATACTAATTTTAAGTTAATTCATTTTACAGTATCAAGGGACTTGTCGCCAAACTTTGACTATTTTGACGAGGGTTCTTAGTGACGCGATGGGATTGTAACCTGTTAATAAATACCGGTAATAGTTCAGTAACATCGCTTTCACGAATTTAGCTTCAACTAATTTATTAACAGGTTTAATCAAGGTTACACTAATATTTGATGTTTGTTTCATCGTGGTGCTGATAGTCCGTTTTACAAACGTGAACGATATTTGTAATTTAATAAACAGATATCTTAGAATGTTGTAACGATCTTGATTCATTTGAGAGGGGTTGGCAAGAAGTTGCGATGGATCGCGACTCATGGAAGGAAACGGGAGAGACATTTGTCCAGGAGTGGGACAGTATAAGTTAAAAAAATAAAAATAAACAGAGAACAATTATTGTGATAATGTCATAATAATGGGTAAAATATTTTGGACTGACGACGCAAGCTTGCTTCAACCTCAACTTCAACCTAGATACTACATTTTGTTTAGAAAACTAGGCCAGGCCAGGCCTATTGTATAGTTGTGACATTCTAAGACTGATAAAATAATGATGATCAATTTATAAATATGTAGATTAGGACTATGACCAGTTGCTAAACTGGTCTGCTGATAAAATAATGATGAATTTCACTAAGACCCAGTGAAATTGCCAGAGCCGGCTCGGCGGCCCGTTCATATAAAATGAATCTACTTAATTTACGGAACATCACTCACGTCCCTGACTAATGTGTGTGCACTGGTGTGTACGGACCTTTACCCGCTCTATTTATACCGCTCAAACGCATTAACCGGTTAATCGGACTGAAAATACAAACAATTTCGCCAATCAGGAATATAAGGAAATAGGACTTCATTTCTTCGTCTTTTACCGGGTTTTATAGACCACTGTTGAACATAGGCCTACCCACGAAGGGTGATTGGGACATATTTACCACGCTGGCCCAGTGTGAGTTGGTAAATTATTAGAATAGTACATTGCATTACGGTTATCTAAAATACAACGAAACGGTTTCTTTTAAATTTTATGGAATACCTACTAATTTATTTTAGAGCACTGAAATGAGCGCTTTTTGTAACTGTTAGCAAAGGACGCGAATGAAACTAACTGTAGTGTAGTGAAGTTACACAGAATCCAGCTAATTATTTGAAAACTAAGTAAAAGTACTTAGTTTATAAAAATGACGCGGAATACAGATCACTATTTACAAGTAAAATGGTCTACTTCATCAACGCACGTGTCGCACTGCACAAAACAACAGTTCACCATCCTGCACCGACATCTTGTAGTAACATTTAGTTTACTCGAGAAATATCCTCTAGCACAGCACAGCACAGAACATACGTATCTATCCTTACAAGTCCTTCCTCTAGTCCCCGCACACAAGTTTGGTGACTTGTGCAAAAATAACAAATGTTTCTTATCATCCTTTAATTTTCTTTTCATCTTCGGGCTGATCGCTCTTTTCGTCGTGAAGTTGAAAGGTTTTCTCTTGACAGCGTGGTGGTAGTGCTTTTTTAAAATACCCAATGCAGAATTAAAAGGTCCAAGTCGCTTCCAACATGTCTTTGTCGTGCAGGATCCGGAAAATCCGTGGCATTTACAAACTTCTCTTAGTTGTTCTTCTATAGCATCGATCCCAACTATCACGTCTTGTTTTAGGACTTCGCCTACTTGATCGTTTCCCGCGTGTTTGAAATCTAGAAATTTCTTAGCCATTCGCTTACCGTATTTAATATCATCGCCACACCCACTGCCTTTCCAAGAAGAATTTCTTCCTGAAGAACCTGTACAAGAGCAAGAGAAGAGATCTCCTGTGGCGCAAGCTTTGGCCACTGAATGCGTGATTGAAGCGGCCATTAGAGCATGCACGAAGGCCGTTTCTCTATAAATTCTGTCGAAAATCGTTTTATTTGTTTTTCGGTTGAAATTGAGGGAGCAATTCCAGCGATCGTATTCAAATGCCTCCTCACATGCGGTTATAGCCTGCTCTTTTGCAATATTCAGCACAGCGGGCAGGCCGGAGTCTTGCCGGCAAATTTTCATTTGCCTTTTGGAGGATCTAAGCAGTTTGCAGGCCCCGGGGTGTAGTACTTGTGTCCTGTCTGTAAAGAGAGCTTCCACTGTCTTTTGTAACACTGGCTGAGATCTGAAATTGAGAAAGGTAATGGGATTATGTAAATGTTAAATGGAAAGCCTTAAAAGGTTTCAAAGCTACGAGCACATGCATAACAATGTCGAATGAATTTGTAATAAAGTCTGAAGTCTGAATACTGACAAAATATGTCAACGTAAATTGGTTAGCATGGAAATCATAAAGATACCCTGTCTCAGTCAGTACTGGAAATTACACTAATGAATTTCACACACGAACATATAAGTTTTTAAATAAATATTTCATTCAAAATGTACTAAAAGCAGGATTTGATAAAACTGAGATGAAACTGAGCGTACCTTGGAAATTAAACTTAGGATTTGATTGTAGACCGGATTGGACCCCAATGGACTTTCTTACTTACATAGCAATCTAACAATATGGTGTAAAAAATCTACCCATAAACTATTATTGTTAAATGTCATTATTGTATCACTGCGTATATCCACTGCAAGACGTAAGCCTCCTCTAAATATTTCCAGCAGGAACGGTTGGAAGAGGCTTGAATCCAGCGCATTCCTGCGGTCTTAATCGGATCGTGTATCGTCGTCCTCCGCTGCGCTTGCTGATATATGCGATCACCAACTTTGCGGCCTTATCGGCCATCAGTTCTCCGCACTATGTGCCCAGCCCACTACCATTTTAACTTGCTAATTTATGGAGCTATGTCAATTGCTGATGTTATGTTGACTGCCTCGGTGGCTCAGTGGTTAGTGACCCTGACTTCTGGGTCTAAGAGGCGTGGGTTCGATCCCCACCCAGGGCAAACATTTATGTGATGAACATAGGTGTTTGCTCTGTGTCTGGCTGTTATTTAGGTACTATCTATATAAGTATGTATTTAAAATATGTATATGTAGTATATCAGTCTCTGGCAGCCATATCACAAGCTATGCTTAGTTTGGGGTCAGAGACCGTGTGTAAGATGTCCCTAATATTTTTTTTTTTTTTTTTTCATATATATGTGGATATCATCTTCATTTTTCTCAAACTTACCCTTCAACAGACTTGGAAGCAAAAATCGAAACAGCACAAACTAAAAAGTTAATAACAACACAAACACTAAACATTTTAAAAGATCTCATTAAATCACATGACTTCAGTAGAAGTCAGACTGTAGTTAAATGAGTCAAGTTAAGACAAAGGTGTGGTTATCTCGCAGGGTGGGCCCCGCTAAAAAGGCGATGGTAAACTTAAGAATCAATGTTCATACATTAGTTTGTCACTTTGGCAAACACAACGTCATGGTCTAGACGAGACTATGCGATAAAAATGCACGAGGAATGCCTCGTGAGACTTGTACGTAGCTAAACATATACATCGATGGTGCCTTTAAAACCTCAGAATGAAATATTACAATTAACTTAATCATGACGCAATATCATACAAACGCAGTAAGTCTTAAGAAAAACTCACAACTGGATAAATCCCGGAGGAGCAGGCTGGATAAGCTGACGATACGTTTGGATTCAATATTTCTGATTATTTGTACCGCCAGGGAACAGTCTTTCAGCTTTCCTGTTTCTTAAGACATATAATCTAAAATCTAAATCTTTTCAAGATCTAAGTTAATAGGTATATTCTAAGTATGCGTGCTTTATTTTCGACCACAAGGTTGCTTACCATCAGCCGAGTTATTTGCGTTAAAAAAATACAAACCGTTTTCACTCAGTTCTTTTTTAAACTGACAGAGACTTGTTTAACGCAGTGGAGATATATTAAGGCTGGTGTAATTAATATGCTATTACTTTTCGTAAAAGTATGTTCAATACCTATAAAGGTTTTTGCTCAGAATCAAAGAAAACTCCAGTAATGCTTATTTGCCTTTGAAGTAGACTTTGGTCCAAACATAAGTTCAAAACAAAAACGTACATTCAGTAAAAGGCTAAAAGCAAAAGTTCAAACATTTTAGCTGTTGCTACACGCAAGATTCAAAATTTTAGAAAAAAAATTTTTTAATACCCTCTGATCATTGCCACTTTACCTTTCTTATTTACGGATCTTCTTATTTCTAATTAATTATTACCAACAAAATTCAATATTTATAAGTTAACATACGTTTATTAACAACAGCTTATTTACATGTCAAAAAACAACAACAGCTTTAATTGAATTCTTTATGATGTGATAGCCGACCCCATCCAGTGGCATAGGGGCACGATGATATTAAAATAAATATTAGGGGACATCTTACACACGGCCTCTGAACCCAAACTAAGCAAAGCTTGCTATATGGCTGCGAGAGACTGATAAAGTACTTATACATTTTTTTAAATACATACTTATATAGATAGACTAAACTACACCCAGACACAGAGCAAACACCTGTGTTCATAACATAAATACTTGCCCTGGGTGGGGATCGAACCCACGCCTCTTTGACCCAGTAGTTCGGTTTACTAACCACTGTGCCACCGAAGCTGTCTAATGATGATGATGATTAGAATTCTTTATAATAACTTAGAATATATCACAGTAGATAGGTAATAAGGTGCACCTTTTCGGTATAATGCGTATTAGTACTATAAGAGGGTAGGCTAGGCAAACCCATATAGACAGCTGCTTCGAGCACGGTGGCTCACTTTCCCCCGGGCGCTGGTGCTGAGCAGACGTCTGATACAGGTCGCGTAAGCCATTATATCTTTGATTGTGACATTTTGGTTCTTAATGTGCGTTAATCATTCGTTTCGTATAGTGATTTTAAGTTGAATTGTGATTTCTGATTTTGTTGTACCTAAATTAAAGTGTGGTTCATATTTTCGTATTATTTTTTATCTAATCCACTTCTGGTCCCTAAAATCAGAAGTGGGATAAAAAACTCACTTGGCCCACCTCTATACTTCATCTCAATTGAATGTTTTTACGAAACGATTGATTTCTTTTCTTTTCACTTGTTTTTTTTTTCTACCCACATTAAATCTTTTTTCTTGTGAAAATTTAATTTTGTGTTTGTGATTTGTTGTGCGTTCTGAAATGTTGCGATCATTACGTTCTCGCAAAAGGCGTCCACGAGCTAAGTCGCGGAGCCTTTCATCAGATAGATCGCGAAATAGGTCGCGCGTACGTCATAGAGGTTCGCGGCATGGCTCGTGCGGCACGCCTTCTTTGAGTGGCTTGCGCGTCCTCGGTAACCGCGAAACCGCCAGGCATCGCTCACGCAGTCGGTCTACGCGTCGACCGCTAAGTAGAAACAGACACTGCTCGCAAAGTAGGTCTACGGCTCGATCGCGTAGTATTGTTAGGCGCCGCTCTTATCGTGATACTCCGCATAGATTGCGTAGTATATCTAGACCTCGTAATCGCTCGCGTAGTGTAACTCCTCATAGAATATCTCACCGGGTGGCTTTACCTAACCAAGGCCAACCGAATAATGTTGACCGCGAGCCCATTGCGAATACGTCTGTTAACTCGTCGCAGTTGCCAACGGAGGCAACTGCCGGGTCCTCTGAGGCGTCTACTATTGCACTAGCGTTGGTAGAAGCCATAAAATCGATGCAGTCTATGAAGTCGCACCAATATTACGTGTCGAATTTTGATCCGTCGCTAACTAGCATTGATGTCTGGTGCGAAGAAGTGGAGCGCGCCAGAGTACTTAACGGATGGAACGATCACGAGTGTTTGTCGCGCGTTGCCAACTGCCTTAAGGGAGACGCCAGAGTTTGGCTTAGCGAATGGGTTACTAACGATAGGACGTGGTCCAACTTTAAACGCGAATTTAAGGCCCTATGCCCTAACAAGTTAGATTTTGCGAACATTTTATTCGGCGCCATGACTACCACATCCGATAAGTATCAGACTTATGCGGAATACGCGCGACGCACACTATTGCGTCTACGAATAGTTCAGGGCTTAAGTGACGAATTACGAACGCTAATTGTTATTCGCGGCATTGATAATGCTTAAGTGCGCGCGGCTGCAGCTAACGCGAATTTAACCCCTGAAACGATTGTTTCGTTCCTATCAATTTATACGAAACCTGTGCCCGTAAGTAAGGGAGGCGACCCTATAAACTTTCGGCCTCATGCGCAAACCGCCTCACATAGTGGTTCGAGATGTTTCAAATGTAACGGGAAAGGTCACGTCAGTCAAAACTGTAGGCGCCCGCAAACGCAGCCAGAGCATACGTTTGCGCCTAGCTCAATTCCGAAAGCACAGTCCGACGTAGGTAGGACTTGCTCATTTTGTAAAAAGCGAGGGCACTCGGAGGATCATTGTTTTACAAAAGCCCGTTCTGAAAATAGTAACCCACATAAGGTTAACCTTTGTCAAGTCTCCGTGCAGGCTCCTCTAAATAGTGACATGACTTCGGCAATCATAGACGGTGTACCTATGGACGTTCTCATTGATAGTGGTGCTCTCGAGGTGTCTCTTGTAGCAGATGACGTATTAAAATACCTCTTTTGTCAGCCGAAGCTGAAACTTGCAGTTCTAAAAGGTCTAAACGAAAGTGATATAGTTTGCACGTCATACATCACGGTCACTATAGAACTACGCGATATATCTATCGATGCAGATTTGGTGGTAGTTCCGAGCAAGTACATGAACGTGCCGATTATAATAGGCACGGATATTTTAAATCGTGACGGGATTACGTACGTCCGTACGAAGAATAGGCAGTACCTCACGGATACTAACACTACTGACGCAATAGTCAATTCGACCCGACTCATCGACAAAACTGACGTGAACACGCTCCTTCAGGGCATCGAGTTAGAGAGCCTGATGTCAATAATTAATGACTACTCCGATTTTTTTATAACGGGGACTGCTGCTACTGCCACCGTACGAACAGGTGAGACGGACATTAAGCTTACCGAGTCTACGCCGGTAGTTTACCGGCCGCACAAGCTTTCTGATCAAGAAAAGCTTAAAGCCCGCGTGGTAACTCACCTTGCTGTCTTCGTCACGCCTGAGAACCATTTCGAGTATTTGAAATTTGGGCTCGCAAACTCACCCATAGTATACCAGCGTATAATAAATGACACATTGCGTGAATACATTAATGAGGGTCAGGTGTTGGTCTACATCGACGTCGTCCTGTTGTTGATCAATTCTGTAGCTGAAGGCGTGGAGCTGCTGCGTAAGGTACTCAAAACCCTCACCTCAGCCGGGTACTCCGTAAACCTACGTAAGTGCTCGTTCCTTGTCACGGAAGTGGAATACTTGGGCAAACTGGTGAGCCAAGGCCAGGTGAGGCCGAGCCCTCGAAAGGTAAAAGATCTGGTCAACACGTCACCACTGGAAAACACGAGACAAGTACGTCAACTCCTGGATCTAGCAGGGTACTTTAGAAACTACATCGAAAACTACGCTACGGTGCCAGTGATGGCTCCATTTGTGCATCTGACTCGCAGGGGAGTTGACTTCAACTGGATTCCGGAATGCGCCGCTTTTCGCCAACAACCTCGCCAGTTCAAACTTGGCGATTTGGTTTTCGTGATAAAAGTTTCTCAGTTGGCAGGAAAGCTGAACTCGGCAATGCGCGGCCCTTACAAGGTGGTCGGCTTACTGCCTGGCGGACGCTACTCGCTGCGGCTACTAAGCGAAAGCCGCGGAAAGATCACGCAAGCTGCGTCCCAATACATGGTTCCGTGGCGTGGGGAGTGGTGTCCCGAGTCATGTGCTTCTTTCGTTAATAGTAAGTTTGCACTCTTAACAGTCGTAGTCGATAGACGTTTAAACGTAACCCATAACCGTTCCCTTTCGACTCATAGCATGCCTGCTGATCATAGTCGATAAACGCTTGTGTAGCCCACGATCGTTCCGTTTCGACTCATAGCATGCCTGCTGATCATAGTCGATAAACGCTTGTGTAGCCCACGACCGTTCCGTTTCGACTTAGTGCATGTTTGCTGATAAACGGTCGCGCAACCCACGATCGTTCCGTTTCAGCCTCTCCTGCCGATAAACGACGTTTACACAACGTGCGTTCCGTTTCGGCTTACCGATAAACATTCGTTACCCCACGAATTGTTCCGTTTCGGTTCACTTTTATTGCCGATAAACGTTCGTTTACCCCAACGATCGTTCCGTTTCGGCTTGGGGTTTTCGCCGATAAACGTTCGTCCATTCCACGTTCGTTCCGTGTCGGCTCTTCTTGCGTTATTCGCAACGTGGTTCTCACCACGGGCCATATCCTGGCCATGTACTAGCACATCAGCATCTGGAGCGTGCGGAGCATCGCGGCGCTGGCACGGCTGTGGCGCTTTTCCTGAGAAGGCGCTTGTGCTGGTGCGGCGCATCTCCTGGCGCGGCGCAGCGCTGCTCCTGACGCAGCGCATCGCTTGATGCGGCGCTGCTCTTGACGCGGTGTCTCTTCGGACGAAGAGACTTCCGGAAGTCACGAAAAAGTCCTAGGCATTGGTTTGGTTATTTTTAAGAGACGTCTCTGCCTACCTAAGATGATGAATGTTTGGTTTTTATGACTCTTTCGAAAGATAGTAGTGTGAATTGATTGAAAGTTGCTCGAGTGGATTTGGTAAACGATGAGCGTTTCCAATTTTCAGTTGTTGGGCAATTGAAAACACCGCTTTGTTTTCAGATGAAAACTTTGACGACGAGACTGCCAAACGCGAGGCATCCGCCTCTCCTGACGAGCCCGAAGCTGGAACGTCGACGGCCGGGTGCTCTTCAGCCATTCAAGACGATCTACAGGCTGCACTCTCGGCTTACAGAGCTGAGAACGACGGTGCTCGACTATCAATGCCGCTTATGGACGTTGAGACTAGGGATGCAATCCCGGCTTTAAGCAGCAGCTGTGTCGAGGACGACACAGTGTCAGGAGAAGCCGTATAAGAGGGTAGGCTAGGCAAACCCATATAGACAGCTGCTTCGAGCACGGTGGCTCACTTTCCCCCGGGCGCTGGTGCTGAGCAGACGTCTGATACAGGTCGCGTAAGCCATTATATCTTTGATTGTGACATTTTGGTTCTTAATGTGCGTTAATCATTCGTTTCGTATAGTGATTTTAAGTTGAATTGTGATTTCTGATTTTGTTGTACCTAAATTAAAGTGTGGTTCATATTTTCGTATTATTTTTTATCTAATCCACTTCTGGTCCCTAAAAGTACATATTATGCAAAGCAACACTAGCTACATCAGAACATAAACGTTGCAATCCTATGAATAAACTGGATAGCAATTTGTGCAGCAGTATTGCCTTTGAATGCTGATAGAGTCATTCAGTTACAATTGAACTGCACACTAAATTTAACCTGCTCTGTGCAGTATAGGTATTGTGTTATTGTCGTGCAAAGAGGGAAACAGAAATAGCTTAGCTAAGAATTTAGTAACATTCGTAAAGGCATAATAAACCAAATCATATAGGTACCTAGCTAGGGGGAGCGTTTTTAGAAATTTAAAGACGTATAAAAAACTAAAAATATAACATTCATTTACTACATTAATTAGTACTTACTCGTATGAATAATTGTCATGATTTAAATTTTGTTTTTAAGTTACTGTAGTAGGTACGTTTTTGCGTGCGTTTTTGGAATTGGATATTCAAATGACAACGATGCTAAGCTGAAATATCTTAAAAAACTACAAAAATTTCCAAAGTAACGGTACAAGGCTACAACTCTGCAGACTTCATTTTATTTCGGAAACTTGTGGTAAAAGTCTGTATAGCCGTAAAATTTGTCTAGCGCAGGTCTAGACTTCACAATCGATTGCTCAGGTCATTCGCTACAGGATTTACCTACAAAAAGCATTTTTTGTAAAAATATTTTTGTCAATTAAATCATATTATCTGTATGAAAATGGTGTAATTAAGCTCTATTTATCATATATGTGTGTATTTGTGTTAAATGAAAAAAACAGTAAGTTTACACACTGTTTTTTTTCCTTATTTATTTAAATCTTAGGGTATATTTTTTAAATCACAACATAAGTAGACACTAAATAAAATTTGAGTTATTTTAAACTTAATTCGGGTATGTATAGGTAGTTATCAAGATAGAGAGAATCATTTCCTAAATAAAAATTGACATTGAAGCTAAACACAATTTTTATTTAGTTTTGTTATTATGAAATAACAAATCATTTGAAAACAAAAGACCGGATAATAGGCAACAAAGTACACCAATTACCTGATTAGATTTCAGGGATTCAGGGCCCTAATAAAGGGACCAAATGGCCCTAAGTAAATTCCATATCTTACGCGCCCATACGTTTTCAATTAAGGCTTAGTTCACACAGTGCCAATATCTATAAAAACGTATCGGAACTATCGCGCCCTTACTAAGTGCTAATAAAAGTCCGGGCACGTCTGTACGTACGGATGTAGGTAGTTAGTATTGCTCGCGAGTTGAGAAGAGCAATAGTTGCCATGGTATGAATACAAAGATGTGAAAATTTTATGAATACGACAGTCTGAGTTGTGCAATTTAATATGTTTTCCTTCTATTTTATTAAAAAAAAATCATAAGAATAGTAAGCATCAAGAGAGTGAAAGCTTTTTTTCATAACGTTCAGTTAAGTTGTACGTTTCATTTATAATTGATACAGCTACAGTACATTTGGTTATTTCAATACCTAAAACCGAATCTGAAATAAGAAATTAAAAAAATATAGTAGATGAAGTATACATACAGAAATAACGTTTTACAATTATTCATTCAAAACCCTCAGTAAAATGAAAACCTTTTTTGGATATTGGCTTTCTCAAAATAGAATCAAATTATATATACAGTGCCAAAATATTATTCTACAAAAACTACGCTAGAGAACTACGTTATTGTTTCATTGTTTGTTGTTATGCCATCAAACTTTTTACTACTGTAGATAGGCCATAATGGCCATGGATGTAATAAGGCCCGTCTTTGAACATCTGAAATTGAGCATTTTTACAACACAATACCAAATAAAAACGTTAAATTATATTCAACAAGAAAATTTGACATAAAAAACATTATAGGTTTTTTTTTTTCAAATGTTACGCTAGTCCTCTCACCAATATAGTGGATATTATAACGCCCAGCCTTACCTTATTGTCATTTAACGTACAAAAATCTTGTGTCACGATGTTTATTGTTAAACTTTTCCGATCTTTCTGAATTTTATTGCGTGTATTTGGTAAGTCTGAGAAAATGATAATCATAAAAATAGGTCTTAGGTATTTTTATGCCCTTAAGTAAGAGTGGACCTCTTCAGTTTTTTTTTGATAGAAAACCTTTACTGGGTCAGCTGGTAGACCAATAAAATGGAGATGTATTACTTAATTACTTTAATATTGATATGTTCGAATAAACCTATATTTATGTTATTTTGATTGCTTAAAACAACAGTAATATTATGCCGAATAAAATGACAAAACATGTAAAAAATAATATTAATTCTAAAACTGATAAATAAAATATCACTGTCATTTTAGGTTAACACACTGGCGCAAAGTTACCAATAACATAAAACGCCTTCAAAACATTTTTAAGCATACTCTATAAAACGTTTATGAACTTGGCTAGTTATAACTAATAATGGGCCATATCCAAGTCTTCTCACATCTGTGGCAGTCGACGCGGATCGATACGCTCGGTGCGACTGGATACGGACTGCAGACCGTGTGGAGCTGCCTTTACAATGCTTTTGTTTTCTGAATGTAGTGATTTTTTTTTAAACTTCCCTTTAAGTAGCACTACGACACATTTTTTACAGTGTGACAGTTCTAACTTCATAAAATATTTATTTTGTAAATCTGGTAAAAAACAGTTTTGGAAAAGGTATGCAATTTTCGGTTTTGTTTTTGATTGGAACTTGTAGGACATTTAATTTAATCAAGCTGTGGAAAATAAACATAAAAATTAAATAATATTTAAAACTCAAGTCTTGACATGAACCTGACACGAACACGGTGCGTGAACACGGTAGCATTATTGGCCACATTTATTAAATTTGTATCATCTCAAAAACCAAGAAATTTAGATTTTTGATTTTTCCTGTTTTTCCTACCGTTTTTTTGTTTGTTTTGCATCTTTAGAAGTCGACGTGGATAGAACTGTCTTTAAAATGCTTTTGCTTTGGTGTCCGTGGTTGACAGCAGACTGTAAGTTCATGGATTACTATTTTATTTCAAAATTGGCTTATTTTTGGCCACATTTGGCCAAAATAATTTGACATTATAAATAAACTTACATAAGGGTAACACGTATGTTTGAAAAAATTCGATGACATGTGACCATATCATGGCCACGATAACCATATATAACATCAACTGGCATATTTTCCATCTTGTCACTAAATTGTATAAAATAAATAAAAAACATAGTATTTTTCAGCACATCAATATATTAGCAGATTTGGCTAAAACAGTACTACATAAATAGTCTTCAAACGATGCGTCGTCGTTTCCCTGTTAAGTTCGAAAGAGGTTGGTTGACATTTGTAATCTTGCTTTTCCTGTGAGAAACAAAGAATTGCAGTGACAAGATTCCATTAATATCTGTGATTAATGTGACTATAATACCCAGTTAGGTCCAAAATGCAACTCGCCCATATCGCTCTTTTGAGTGCAAATGCCCACTACACTAAAGCCGCAGCGGTGCTTTGCGGAAATAAACAGGCGTTTGTAATAATCGCGACGGAAAACCATGACTTTAACCTCGTTGTACCTGAACCATAATTCAATTCCAAGCTTGTGGCATCTCATATCTACAGGATTATCTACTTGCCCTGTACTTAGCCGAATGAAGTGATTCAGACCATCATTATGAACTTTTATTATGATACCAACCCAGAATCCGAGAAAAAACATCAGCTGTTCCATACAAAAGTGCATCTGAATGGACAAAATGTGAGAAACGGGTGTTTTTTTCTTGAATTCCGGGTTGGTCCCGTAGCAAAAATTATTGATAGTAATGGTCTAAATCCCCTCCTTTAAACTTAATACACCAGTTCTTGATAACCCTGTTTATGTACAAGGCTGGTTATATAGGTAGGAAGCTCAATAGACAGATATCAAATCATAAGTTACTACTCGTAGTTTTTGCCCGCGACTTCGCTCGCCTGATTTTGATTTTTGTGCTGTCCTTTCCTTTTCCTTTCCTTTTTTTTCGGAATTAAACGTAGCTTATAAAGCGTAATATGTCACTTTTTGTCTTTTAAACTGTGTCGATGCCAAATAAAAAGTCAATCCGTTGCTCTATTCCTGCGTGAAAGAGGAACAAACCAATGAATACACTTTCAGATTTATCATATTAATAATATATTTGATAAACTTGGTGTTGTAAAGTTGATAAATAATCTTCTACGATTACATGAAATTTTCAACAAGTTTTTTTACAACATCATTTATGTCGAATCTACCAGTTTATCTATGAAAATACGTGAGTTCCGTGCCCTAAGTCAGTTTTAGTTTTTAAAAAATTTGGTTTCATGCGAAACATTTTTTTGCAATGTTTTAACTCGATCCTTAGCTCGATTAATTACCATTCGACCGTCATACTTGATATTCAAAAAAAAAAAACATTTTGCTACACATAATTCGCGGAAATAAATAATCACAAAATTAAATAAACAATACGCACGTATAGGTAACGCACCTAATTGATGGAGAATTACAACATAGACTTGAGAATCTAACTCGATTTAAGCTAGGCAAAAGCGTCATAGCGTCATTGAGCTGTGGTCAAACGCATAGATGGTGCACAGATGTGATTTATACAGTTCTCTGTTTTCACAAAATAAGCATCAGTAATTCAGTATGTAAGTTCAACGTGTATTCAGTGTAATTAAGATCGCTGGAACGCGCTGGATGCTGGCCGCTTCCAACCGGAAATCCATAGGGTTCAGCAGTGAACGTCCAACGAGTGATAATAATGACGATGAATGCATGATGTCTGATGTTACATTAAGTCAGCGCCCTGGCGTAGAGCCAAGTGCTACGGTAGCTACGGCGTAGCAGCGTAGCCATGTGTTGCTCTCATGTCAACTAGTTCAGGCATTAAGTTCAAGACGAAAAAAGTTTGCGGTTGAAAAAGCTACAGGCGTTTATTGAGACCTTGAGAGATATTGAGGCCTTATAAAGTTTTACCCGCCCGATAAAAAGACCTCGGCTCCAAAAAACGGGTGATAATTATTACGTATGTCTATATTTTGGATACGGCACCATATCTTCTAAGTAAATAATTCGATTTTTAAATTACAGACGTAACGTCTTAAACGTTGCGTAACGTCTGCTCGTACGACATACCTCAGTGCCTCAAGTCGAAAGTGTTCGATCAGTGTGTGTTAAGTGTTAAGCCGCTACCAACCGGTCTTATTGGAGATCCATAGGGGCGGCCTATGTCCAGCAGTGGACGTTTTATGGCTGATGGATGGATGAATGACTGACAGATTCTAAAACGCCACAATGTTCCTTATTTCGATTTGACCAACGTTTATGATAGTGGCAATCGTGAAAACTCGAAAAAAATAAGCTATATGTACATATATTTTGTGGACTCAATAAAAAAATTGGATATTTTTTTGCGATTTCGGGACATTTGGTCAATGATGAGCACAATGATATATTGGAATACCTTAGTTGTGTAAAAAAACAGCTATTATAATACATAAAAACAGCCTTTATCATGCATGTGATCATAAAATCAAACAAAGAAACTAATGAAAACCACAGAATCAGAAATAAGTAGAGCAAAATAAACATTCGTCTATTCGTCAGATTGAAGTCCCATTCCAGCAGACCTCGTTCTTTGTATATAAATTAATAAACAGAGAGAAGAGGGTAAACCACAGATTAAATATTAGTAGCTATGGAAAAACGTGGGGAGGGGTCGTTGAACTCGTCGTAGCCAGCTGCTACGACCGCTACGAGCGCCGCTACGAATCCAGATGACATTTCGTATTACATATTATGAATGCAAAAGTGTATACATTGTTTGTTTTCTTTTACTCAACTGCTTCAAGTGTGCTATATTTAGAATTTCTTCGTACGCTCTTTAGTACTGTACAATTAATCATTCATGTATTGTACTAATTTTCTCTGTCTATTTATAGATACAATACTAGTTATATTTTATTCAATGGGACTGGTGTACAAACCATCATAATGATAATGACTTTTCTAAAAGAGTGCATAAAATAGAAGCCTATAACTTGTATCATTCGAATGGTAACTATACAAATAAAATACAATATCTTTAAATGTAGCAAGTCTGTTTCAGTCTGGTAGGAGGGGAGGGAGGCCTTTGCCCAGCAGTGGGACAATACAGGCTCAATATAATAATATTCTTCAAATGTAAACATAGATTGTAAATTTCTCGAAAAAGAACTAGCGTTTAGGATCAATTCAGTATTCATTCTAGCATGCACATATTTGCAAACAGATTTTTCACTTTTTATTGTCAGTTCTTAGTAGCCAGATTATTATTCACAAATTAAAATAACTGTGAATCACCAGCTGGTTCTAAAATAAGTCGTTTCTTTTTATTAACTTCTAGACTTTCAAATATTAGCACGAAACTCAATCAATCATAAAAAGCTTCTAAGAGAGTCTGAAAAATTATAATCTTTATTCGACCATTGTACGTGGAACGAGCTCTTATAACGACATAGTAAAGGCAGATTTCTAAATAAAATAACTAGTAGTTTTTCAAACAACAGACATCACAGGTATAAATTTGAAGCATTTTTGAGTAATTTATTCTCAAAAATGCATAACTTATGTGCAAAACTATTTATTCCCAAACAAAGTTTTGCAGCACATCTTTTTAACTGAATCTTCATAAGCTCAATCAAATATCGCCCACGGCTTTTTGCACGTGAAAAACAACCCTCAAACTAACAACCATCGACTTGGCATTTTTTCTGTTTTATCCGGATTGTTTAAAAAAAATTGCCAACCCGACGCTTCACGACAAAAATCTCTGAGTCTGGTTTCAAACTTCTCCAAAACGGCTTCACCAAATGTCATGAAAATTTAAAATTTATAAAATAAATAATATTTGGTTGGTCTGAAAATAATAGGTTGTAGGATTATTTTTAAAATCCCTTCGTAATAAGATAATTCATTTTATTTATACTAGCAACCCGGCTTTGCACAGGTGTATTATACATACAAACTTTTCTCATGAATCACTCTATCTATTAAAATACCACATCAAAATCCATTGCGTAGTTTTAAAGATATAAGAATTCATAGGGACAGACAGACAGCGGGAAGCGACTTTATTTTATACTATGTAGTGATAGTAAAACAATGTTTTTCGGGTCAACTATTAGTTTTATAACATTACTTGCTAAGCTCAAAAAGGCAATCAAGTACAGCTGCGTTCACAATTCCCGTGGTACTTAACTTTCTGCCGACATCGTACACATATTTTATAAGCGGATGCTACTCTTATTTTTCCTCTTTGCCAGAGCCTGTTTCCCCGTTTCGTTATATTTTAGGTAAATATCTTCCATCCTTTTTTGGCGTATATTATATTTCGGTAAATAAGTAGTTCATGCGCTTTAATAATGATGAAAGTTAGATGATAGTTCTATGGAATACCCTTGAAAAATTGCAATGAGCCTATGATCTAAAATACGTTGTACAGCACTGTACAGTTTTGCTCCATTGTACATGGTCTGGGACTTAGAGACTAAGTCTCCAACTTTATTCATCCACGCTTTTCCTGGGTTATCTTCAAATTTCGAGTGAATGGGAATATTCTAGGTAAATGTGCTACAAGACCGCATATCTGCTTAACAGTAGGTGTACCGGTTGAGGCCATTTGGTGTCAAAATTATTGCATTAATGACAATTATAAACAATGTACCATAAATATTGTTTGTGTGAATCTAAATGTTTAAAAATTGCTAAAAAAAAATTATTTTAACATAAAATTGTCTTATTAATCCTTAAAATTCAAAGTGGCCACAAATGATACTAAGATGGCCACAACCGGTGCGTCTACCCTAGTTAGTCAAATGCAAAACTATACGAAATAAAAAAAAAATCTCCTTAACTCTGCTTCAAAAACCTAAGTCAATCAAATAATCATGTAGATAGCCAGATGAATATGAAATCGAGAAATCTACCCGAATCCAGGAGAATAAACATTCTGAACACGTATTTTTTTCAGAATAAGCGAATGATAAATTGAACCTGCCTGAATATAGACCCATGAATTCTGAATAACCTGAAAATAAACAGTGAAGTGAGAATAGCTTGGAAACTGTGTAGTAAGCTGGATTATGTCACACAAAGTTATTTTTGAAATAGATTATCGATTTGAAACGGTTTCTACTGCTTGACGTTTTCTTGTTTTTAATTTATTTTTAATCTGATTTAGGTATACATTTATAGGTAAACTAAACTATATAAATATGTAACGTTAAATCACAACTTATTTTTTATGAGCCAATTACTTATTTCAAGGCGTTATCAAACTTTTTAAATTAAAACAATTATTTAGTTCTTTATAAGCGTTACCTAAGCGTTTAATATCTAAGTTTGTCATTTATATTATAGATACGAGTACATTTTGGAGTAAACAAAACTAGATCCGTTGAATTACACAAAGTAAACATAATTAGTAATAAATAATGCTGCCAGCATTCTGGCCACGTTACCCTCTGCCGAGGGGCTTTTAGACTAGGTTTTATTTTTTTTTGTGTTTTTTTTAGTTTTAGTATTAGTTTAGTCATAGCGGAAAGTGTTATTTAAGTTTTTTTTTTGTTTTTCTGTGTAAATAAATAATTTTATCTATAAATAATTGAATCGAAATTACTCATCTCATCAAATCATATTATCAACATAAGTTGATAATATAATTTGAGTTGATTGATGAGACACAACCTTTTCAATTTCTTGTTTTCAAAGCGTCCTTTCTACAGACAGATTTATTTCAGCTGTTCTATCTTCCTGGCATCGACCGTATCCGGCTAGACAGGCAACGCCCTGTAACAAAACATAGCTAGATTGTCTACTAGCTACTCGTCTCGACTGGTTCCGCTACCGATAATTTTGCGATTTGAGTACATTTTCATACCACGTAACTAATCGCGCACTGAAAATACGCGATAATTTTATTAATTATAACACCTTACTATTCCGAGCATGATCGATACAACTCAGTCGACACTCCCCGTGATCACGATTGAGGAAACTCGATGGAAGCGTTATCACGATAGTGAGGTTATTTATTTATTTCGTAATTTCAATGTTCAATTAGTCACATTGTATAGGAATAATGTACAAATGCCTTATAACTACAAAACTTTAGAAATAAATATTCAGCACTCTCACATGTTTTAAGATATCTCTGTCACTTACTCCCTGTATATTTTAAACCTAACTAGCTGACCTGGCAAACTTCGTTTCACTGCCGGGCTGATTTGTGAATCTAAACTATTCTAAACCATCGAACGCGCCACCCAAACGCATACAAATTTTTTTAACGCGAATAATTCCGCGTTTGACCACCGACTCGCCTGATGGTAACGTTGTGGTCGAAGATGAAGCACGCAGATTTGAAGATACTTATGCACTCTGATCATGAAACGCTTTAGATTATATCTCTTAGGAAACAGGAAAGCAGGACTGTTCCATTCCCTGGCGGTACGAAGCAGAAATGTTGAGTCAAACCGTTTCGTACGTATCGAAGGAAAATTGTCAGTGTAGGGGGATGGGGTGGGGATTCAAATCGGTCCAGCCGTTTAGGGGGAGTTCAGTGACATACACACGTACAGTAGAATTACACATAATTATAAAGATGTAGATTCATGGTAAAAGTTTGTGCAAATGACAAGGTACTATGAAAGTCTCATGCAGCAAGACATCTTTATTGAAGCAGTAAAGTTGTGTTCGTTTCCAGAAATATGATAGACAAAAATATTATTAGCTATTATCCATCGATAGATCTGCGCCTTTTTAACCGACTTCCAAAAAGGAGGAGGTTCTATGTTCGTCTGTATTTATTTATTTTTTTCGTTTATGTTTATCGATAATTTTGCCAATTGTAAACCGAATCGAAAAATTATTTTTTTATTGGAAAGGGAATACGAATGAAGGAAGGGGATGGATGTTTGTTACTCTTTTTTTGCAAAAACTACCGAACGGATTGAGATGAAACTTTGCAAGTATATAGCTTATATATCAGAATAGCACATAGGCTATAAATTATAATGATGTTGCGTAAATTTTCCATAATTATAACAATAAGTGTTAAGTAAGTAGGATAAATTATGACATCTGCGAGCTATTCTAGCTCCAAGAAATGTCAAAAAAAACTGTCGAATCGAACAAATTTGACAAATCGATTTTTTTTATTTTCCACCTCCTTTATTAAGGGTGGTAAGGTAGGGCCTCGAAATATCACGCGGGCAAAATCTAGTACGCTCATATTTATCGAAACAGCCTAACATTACAAAAAAGTACATATTGTATATCCGTAACAACTATGTAAATAAAAATAGGTAATAAATATTTGTAACACAGAAGATAGAGCTTATGTGAAAAATGTGTAGCCAAAACAAATCGAATAATACTAATTCGAATTACAATTAATTAAGTACAAAGTTCCAAAAACACCAGATATATAACAAACAAACAAACAAACAACAACACTTTATTAGACAACCACATTACATAAAAAACGGATTATAAGGACAAAAACAAAACAATAGGTATCTAATTGGCGGCCTTATCACTTTAAGCGATTTCTTCCAGGCAACCAAGCACGGATAGAAAATAGCAGTTGACAAAAAAACGTGGCCATAACAGAAAGAAAATTTAAACAGCATAGAAACAAACACTTAACAAAATATTAATAATAGGCAATACCTAACAAATATACTTACAAATAAATTATATTTCAAGAAAATATCTCTACACACATACATAACATATAAACTACATATATAATATAAAAAAATAAATAAACCTACATATACAATAATACACATTTTACTTAAATAAATAGATATTATATTAATACCTAATTAGTAAATCACAACAAGAACAAAAAAAAAAGAACTAAGATGACAAATAATGCAATTTGACTTTATTTTTAAAAACATTTAGCGATGGGGCACGTCTGATTTCCACCGGCAATTCATTCCACAGTCTAACAGCCTCAACTGTAAAAGATGAACCGTAGAAAGTGATTTTGTGTTGTGGAACGGTAAGCTTCAGATTCTCTGACGATTTCAAAAAGCGGGTTAGAAGAGAACGACGGAAAATGAAACGTTCTTGAAGGTAGGGAGGAGAAGAAGGATTGAAGAGAGTGTTGTAAAGAAGAGAAAGAATATGAGCATCCCGGCGACGTCGAACAGGGAGCCACTTGAGCCTAGCACGAAAAGCTGAAACGTGGTCATATTTACGCAGGCCAAATATGAACCTAATGCAAAAGTTTTGAAGTCGCTCAAGTTTATTTAGCAAGTCTTGAGTAAGATCCAGATAGCAGACGTCAGCGTAGTCTAGGATCGGGAGTAAAAGGGATTGTGCGAGCGCAATTTTCGTGGTAATAGGAAGAAAATTACGGATTATTATATAATTTACATTAATATCTTACTTTTCTCATTATAACTCATATTAAAACACCCACACATTCTACGAAAGGTCAGAAAATACAAATTGAAACTGCGTGGATTGAATTGTACATATTGGATTCACGCGGCCTCTTCGAGTGTTAACCGAGATCCTCTTAGCCCTAGACTCCACCAACACAAAGCAGAGCAAGGCGAAGCGTTGTATTACGTGAAATCAAGACGAGTGTGAGTCTAGAGGGTCCCACTGACGACGTATCTACACACGCTATGGAGTGCCCGACCTCACGTGAATGACGAAAACGCAATATATTTCCAGGGTGTCATCCTTATATTTGTTTGGCTGTCATCAATTCTACGCGATGCAGGCCTATTCCAACCGGTCTTATTGGAGATTCATAGAGGAGGCCTATGACCAGCAGTGGACGTCCTATGGCTGATGGATGGATGGATGGATGACTGCAGAAATTACCATATTTGCACTTTTTGCCTCTCTTTGCTTTGGTGAAAACGGTGCCTTGCTAATCGCAATGAATAATTAAATGATCGGCCAAGTACGAGTCAAACTCGCGCACAAAGGGTTCCGTACTGTATGGGAGCCCCCCGATGATTGAATATTCTGTGAATATTTCAAGCATCTATCTGTTACCATTATTAAAATGGAGCAAAAAAGAGCTAAAACACAGATTTGTTGCATGGGAGCCCCCCATTAAATATTACTTTTATTCTGTTTTTAGTATTTGTTGTAACAGTGGCAACAGAAACATATCATCTGTGAATACATTTCAGCTTTCTAGCTATAACGGTTCATGAGATACAGCCTGGCGACAGACAGACGGACAGCGGAGTCTTAGTAATAGGGTCCTGTTTTTACCCTATGGGTACGGAACCCTAAAAAATACTGTTATAGGTAATAATGCTAAAAATATTAACACGGATTTAGGTATTTTTCCTTTATCAGTGTAAGAAAAACTGACATTGATAAAGCTTGACATATTTCAGGAGTGGGGGCTTGTTATGTCAGTTCTATATACCTAAAACTGTAGCTAGACGTGACGTTACCCAGAACTGTAATAGGCTAAAATATTATATCTTCATAATTTGTTGTTTAATTGGCAAAATCTCTTGTTAGTTCACAGTAAAACGTGCAATTTAGTTTATTTAAATCGTTTTTTTTTTAAGTAAACAGTTTATAATCATAGACAAAAGATAAAGGTGTATTTATAATGTTATTTAATAAATAATCGTACAGATATTGTTTAATCTAGCCCTTTTCGCTTTAGTGAAGTAGGTAATTTGCCTTAGCGTTGGATACAAAGTGTATCCCTCCGATTTTAGATTACAAACGATTTTAACCCCTATACAGATGAAAATAAAATGTTTTACCAATTACAGCTCTTTGTTTTCCAGCCAGCGTGATATAAACCACTTTTATAGATTTTTTTTAGATAGAGATTTATGTGTATTCTATAGCGGAATATACCATCTAGATCATGGTGTAGTTTTTTTTAGTAAAAACTAGTCTTATTGACCGAACCTAAAGTGAAGGTCTCGGCGATTTTGCTTTCATCTGTCCAGATGTTGGTTTTCCTCTAGAGGTCGCATTTTTTAACGAATTTTTACGAAACTTGGTACACAGGTTTTATACAAACAAACAAACAATAACACTTTATTAGACAACCACATTACTTTAAAAAAAGAGATTAAAAGGTCTATACAATACAATTCATAGGTTTCTAATTAGCGGCTTATAAAGCTTAAAGCAATCTTTCAGGCAATCAATTATTAAATAAATTATGTTTTTTTTTGTCTTTAGCGATCTTTTATTGGGAGATTTTACCCCTTTGTTAGAATTTGGTAAAAATGTTGTCAGTCGAGCCGATTTCGATAATATTTGGCAAGATAATTTAGATCCTGGCAAGTTTTGTGAGTATGCACTAAATTGGTCAAGAGCAAGTCGAGATATAGATTCAATTAAAGAGATGTGTCGCGACGTCTACTATTCGCAAAACTATTAGTTTTAGCGTAGCGTAGTGCTCATAGCGTATGACTGTTTGACTTGGTTTCGATAGCGATCATCGAAGTTAGGCAACGTTCAGCACGTTCAGTCTTCGGATGGGTGACAGCGGGTGGCATTTACAAATGAGCGCTACGGTGGCTCGGATAAATTGTAGGCCCGGTTGTTTTAACCGTTTAACCATATCAGAGGCGGTGAAATTCTGACATCAGGCCTAGCCAGCCGGCCTAGACTAACTTACTTCTAGTTTTAATGATTAACACTTAAACTGTACAAAGGAAAAGAAGTATTGACCCATGCGTTAGTATGAACACTTTCTTTAGAAAAGCCATTGAAATACGCTCCGACAATGTCAATGGAGCAAGCAGTAGAGCAACTCTATTCAAAACCCTGCCGTACATCCGTTTCGCTGCTCTCTGAAATGCTGAAACTCTAACAGTAGTCTAGAAATCTATTTTCTCTTATCAGTGCAGTGTCAGAGACGGGATACGTCTTACAAAGACAAATATATAAAAAAATGATAAATAGGTACTTATGAAAAATGAATATGTAAAAAAGCTACTCGTATAAAAGATATTGCAGTATACATCTACTATAACACTTATTGAAACTTTCACTAATAGTGTGTGTGTGTAACTTTCACTAGTAGTGTTACAGTTATTTCTTACTACTGTTAGAATATAGTTTTTAGGGTTCCGTACCCAAAGGGAAAAACGGGACCCTATTACTAAGACTTCGATGTCCGTCTGTCCGTCTGTTTGTCACCGGGCTGTATCTCATGAACTATGATAGCTAGGCAACTGAAATTTTCACAGATGATGTATTTCGGCTGCCGCTATTACAACAAATACTAAAAACAAAATAAAATAATTTTTTAAGGGGGGCTTCCATACAACAAACCTGAATTTTTAGACGTTTTTCACTCTATATTAATAATGGTACCTGGTAGATTCTTGAAATTTTCACAGAATATTTAGTTATATATTCCCTTCAATAATAAATAATAAAATTAAAATAAAATAAATATTTAAGGGGGGCTCTCATACAGTACGGAACCCTCCGTGCGCTAGTCCGACTCATACTTGGCCGATTATTTTATAACTTTCCCAGGTACTAATTTACAGCTTGCTTTACTTCAGTTTTGTTTCAATCAATACATTTCAAAACTGAATGTAGAAAATACTGTGTCCAATCTCAATGGAACGCAAGCGCACTTTAAAAAAAATTGAATTCGAACTCGACCCTGTTTGGTTTATTCTTCATTCTAGATATCTCTTTGATGTGAAGATTTGTATAATTTAATTTTGTTAGTTTTCTGCTATGTAATATAATAATTAGTTAGTAGTTTTCTGTAAATAGGTACTTACTTACTGTACTAGACTCTTGAATAGTTATTTTGACTCTGCTTCCTTTATTATTATATTTGCCTCGGTGGTTCAGTGGTTAGTGACCCTGACTTCTGGATCAAAGTGGCGTGGGTTCGATCTCCACCCAGGGAAAATATTTTTGTGATGAACATAGATGTCCAGCCATATCACAAGCTTTGCTTAGTTTGGGGTCAGAGACCGTGTGTACGATATCCCAAATATTTATTTATTTATTAAATTGCTAATTTAATGCTTATTCATTTGTTACCAGTGCTGTATTACAACAATAAAACTCAGGTTAAAACCACCTACAGCAATAACCGCTTTCATATTTTATACACTTCACTCAAACGCCATGTCCAGAGGCCGTGTCAGTGGTAACGCAGGCATTACGTGTGTTTCGTATCCAGTATACGTGAAAAATAACATGTCCCTGTCACGTTCCTAATACTGCACTGAACGTTATAGATGTACCTTTAAGGTAGAGCGCATGCGTGGTGATTGACAAACAACCCTAGAAACGCTAGTCGTGGGATGCGCGCTCCCGATCGCGGCTCGTTCAAAATCACGAGAATTCTCACCTGAATTCCAAAACAGAAGCCGTTTTTTGTGACTGTATTGATGTTATCTATTTAGTTAAATATTTAGTACATATGCACCGAATAATCGCTGTCTTTAACTTTGTGTAGTGGTGAAAGAGATTTAACTCCGTGTGTTTTGATTACGCTTATGGACTGATACGGTGAGTAAACTTTGATAATGACTGTATATAAATATATTCTTTAAAGGCTCTATTTTAAGCAACATTCGTAGTTTATTTATGATTTGGAAACTTCTCGTTGAAAAAGGATCGCTCGGGTATTTAACAATGCAAAATCGCCAGCGGTGTCATGGTTGATAAAATATTTATCTAGTAAAAGTTCCAGCCCTTTGTCAACGTATTTCACTGAGCAATGCCTACAGCTGTGTTTATTTCCCTTTAAAACATGATATTTACTTCAGGAATAAGCGGCTGAGTTACTTCACATTGCTCTTTTTTATATTTTGTATCATATAGTAGTTCTGCGAACAGTAGATCTCGCATCTGCTACTGAATCTTCATAAGCCTGTATCTCAACTCGCTCTGAAACGACCTGCATATTGATATCAAGAACAGCTAACATTCAGAATCAGAATCGATATTTAAAATTATGACCTGAACATCTGCCCGGCTAAAATGCCCAGTACCCCTTGCAATCTAAGCAGAGGTACTCTCAACTACACCAGAAGAATCATCAAGAGAAATTAAACATTTCTTATTAAAAGTTAATCATAATTTTGTTTATTAGATAATTTAATTTTGACTGCCTCGGTGGCTTGGTGGTTGGTGTCCCTGACTCCTGGGTCAAAGAGGCGTGGGTTCAATTCCCACCCAGGGCAAATAAAAAAAACTCTGTGTCTGGGTGTCATTTAGATATTTTATCTATATAAGTATGTATTTAAAAATATGTATATGTAGTATATCAGTCTCTAGCAGTCATATCACAAGCTTTGCTTAGTTTGGGGTCAGAGACCGTGTGTAAGATGTCCCCTAATCTTTATTGATTTATATGAGGAGATCCATATATGAACCTGTTGGTGATTGGGCCAAAGTCACTGATTTTACAGAACATCGCCGTAGTAGCGCTCATAGCGTAGTTTGAGTAGGAGCTTCTCAGCGATCACCGTAAATAAGCAACGTTCGGCACGGTCAGTCTTTGGGTGGGTGACCGCGGGTGGTATTTAGAACTGAGCGCTACTGTAGCTCTGATGACACCTTAAATTGTAGGTTCCAGTTCTTAAGTAACCGTTAAGCCATGTCAGAGTCCTTAGACCTTAGGCGGCTTAAAAAACTGACATAATGGCTAGCCAATACGAACTTAAATTCAGAACATGGTTTAGATTCTCTATCATCTTCAAGTTAAGGAACGAGAAGGAGTGAAATGAATGAAATTGTCTCGTAACGCTATTGATTTTACGTACAGAATATATCAAAATATCTGCCAACATTTTCATGTGATCCGATTTGATGTGGACCGTGTCTCAAAGTTTATTTGGGTTATATGTCTATCATGTGGCTGAACATCCCTCGCTAATATTGCCGGTTCGCTTCTATTCAATGACTTAATAACTTCATACAATATACGGATATGGACAGTTTCACATAGATTCCATAACTTGGGTCGTAACATAACTTAATAGCCTATACGGACTCAAGTCCCAGACTAAAGTAAAGTAAGTAAAGTAAAGTAAAGTAAAATTTATTTAAAATATTATCTCCTAAGTTGTCAGTAAGTACATAGAATCCAGATGAAGTTATTAAGTCATTGAATAGAGGCAAACCGGCAATATTAGCGAGGGATGTTAAGCCACATGATAGACATATGACCCAAATAAACTTTGAGACACGGTCCACATCACATCGGATCACATGAAAATGTTGGCAGATATTTTGCCCAGCAGACAATGTGGATATGTTGAACTATATTGGTTTAGCGACTCGTTACTATATTGGTTTAGCGATTTAATGTCAAAAAAATGCCGTTTTAAGATTTACAATAGTAAATTGAGTAAAAATTCGAATGCAGACCATGTATGTCCCAGGGAGAACCACGTGGGCGTGGAACGTGGATCAACCAATTTGACCTAGACTATTAAAATAGCACTTGCACGAATGGTTCCGTTCCGGAAGCATGAAGCATCCGAATGGAAGCAATTATTTTTTTTTTTTTTAATTTATTATTGAAATACACAGTTAATACAAAATAAAACGATTAAGTGCCGTAAAACTACAGTAAGTTTGTCACGGCACTGTTATTCCCACGCACGCTGACTGTTACAAAGTGCGTGAACTAAAAATAGTAAATAAACAAACAAAATTAGATTTTGAGTATTGACAATAATATGCAAATAATAACAGACTAAAAATGTAAAATTAGCAAAAAATGTAAATTTAGTATTGTAAAAAATGTAATTTTGTTTTATTTTAATCTATTTATATTTGAAGTGAATATTTAACTAAATATTCTGTGAAAATTTCAAGCATCTCTCCCCGTTATTAATATCGAGCGAAAAACGGCTAAGAATTCAGGTTTGTTGTACGGGATGTAATAGGCCTAAGTACGTGCTGCAGTGGTAGTATTGCACCACGCTTTTTAGGGTTCCGTACCCAAAGGGTAAAAACGGGACCCTATTACTAAGACTCCGCTGTCCGTCCGTCTGTCTGTCTGTCTGTGACAGACAAACAGACAGACGGACGGACAGCTGTCTGTGACAGAAAAAGTAGGTAGTATAGTGTAGGTGCGTACATTTTAATTGTTTTTGACATGATAACTTCTTATAAATTGATGAACGCCAACTGCACGTACGAAAAAGTATGACCCATTGTCACATTCCGCCTGAGCCTGTGGCCTTAGCCGAGCGTGCACGCGAGAGTTCGGAACAAGCGATAAGAACAATTTATAAAGTTGTTTAAATGTTATTATGTAACTCTAGCTTAAGATTCTTTATAAAAATAAGTCTATTAATATTGTATGCTCGAAATGGGCAGGATGTTTGAACTTATAAATTTTATGTAACATCATTTTGTACACAGCTAAGCAATAAAGTCTATTTCTATTTCTATTAGGCACGATCGGCCTAAGCGTTCGGCTTATGATGTTATCGCGTAAAATTATCGTCACACACAACCAATTTTTAATTCGATTGGAAATAGATAGCAACCTAAACACAAGGTACCTTTTTCCATCAACAAAGCCCAAAGTGAGTTTAAGTAAAATGAGCATCGTTTATTAAATGAGTAACTCAAAAAGTCGCTTTAATTAGTCCCATCCATTGAAACAGGCCCGGATTAAGTTTTCAGCCAAACCAACGCTTCGGTTGTTTGAATTCCTTTTCAATTTGTTTGCCTTAACAACTCACAGGGCGCATTTATTAGAAAGCTAAGCTTCTAAGCGAGTTAAAATATTATGCCGGGGTAACACACTACAATAATAATTTGTAGCCAAGATAGCCAATATTGGCCTCAAATTGTAGCCTTCGTTCCAACACTTCCAACACTCCAATGTGTAGGTCGAATCTTGGACTGACATTGGACGCAAATCGAACAATTCGAATAATTGACTCTGATTGGCTTTTCAATTCGTAGCTAAGCTTGGACTCAAGTCCAATGTGTAACGCAACTATTTAATAGTTTTATGATCGTAGACCCAACCTACAAGCCGTGATTGTCCTAGTGCTAATGATACCCGCCTTCCAATCGTGAGGTCGTGAGTTACTGGAAATCCCGGTCCCGTACCAATGAGCTCCTTGGAATTTATGTACGGATTTTCACACCACTGGCTTTTCGGTGATGGAAAACATCGTGAGAAAACCTGCATAATATGTCCGTAGAAGAAATTCGGCGGCGTATGTGAATCCACCAACCTACACTGGCCCAGCGTGGTGGAGGCCCAATCACCCTTCTTACGTCCCACAGGGGGACTATTAAAAAGGTTAGTACAGTATAGTCGTGACGACCATGAATTTATCGAAGATCAATGCTTCGTGAGTACCTACGAGTATATATTTTCAAAAGGAATGTCGGGTACCCAAGTTTAATTAATAATTTCGTAAAATTATGTTTTTGTGTCAATTTTAGCCAAGTACGGCGGCAATTGTTTTTGTATTAAATGAGTCCACACACTCCTATTTCCTGATATTTAATTTTAGCTGTTAATTTTCTAAGGCAATAGCTACATGTTAAAACTCGATTTATGTAGAACTTATATTACCTATGTTGGAAGAAAGATTACATTACTTATTTTTAATATGATCTCTTTTTAAACCTAAGCTGATATCGTCTCCTTTGATTTCCAAAAAGCATACACGTTGTTACTATGCATTTGTTGCCTCCACGGCGTAAGATTGTCAGCTTGGGACTTCCATGATAAGATCTCGACTTCACACCAATTCATATATCTCTTCGGAAAAGCTTTATTTCTCGTACTCGTTTAAGAGCGAAACGAGCTGAAAAATGGCGTCGTACAAAACTTACTCCCTTTAAACTAACTTCACAACTCTTGATGTAATCTTGCTACGCTCTCGATCGATTTTGCTTATATTCGCAGATCTTGCTAAGATTTGAATACCCAACTATCTCTTGTTTAAGTACCAAGTTTCATGACCTGTAAAATACAGCCTGTGTGCTAATACGAAATATGAGTAAGTACACAAGGTGTTATTTTGGCTCTTTCGTGGTTTCGCCCCGCAAGCTGTTCGGTCCGCGGGGCGAATCAACGAAGCCTCTTTTTGAAGGCCCTCTTTCGCCCCGCATTGTTTGGAGCGGGGCGAAAGAGGGCATTCAAAAAGAGGCTTCGTTGATTCGCCCCGCGGGCCGAATAGCTTGTGGGGCGAATACACGAAAGAGCCGTTATTTTGCGAAGTGCAGGTGCTTTCAGAGGTGAATGAATATGCTCATCATTAGGAATGACTATGCTATTGCTGTAGGACCAACAGTGAATATGCGAAAAAAAACAGCTGTCTCAAATTTTGTTTTGTTGACAGTCATACTTTTTTACAAACTTTTATTTAACTTGCAATGGATGTACATTTGTAATATCCATTACATACATTTGTGTGTAAGTTTGGGTGGAATCTTGCATGTCGAAATTTACCAACTTCCCGGTTTCCACTTGAACTGAAATTTTGCGCATATGTATAATAAATATCGCGTGACAATGCAATAATATGGTACTGTGGAGCTGGTCTGATGATGGAGTCGGAAAGTGGCCATAGAAACTTCTGTACTAAAAACGATAGACCCGTCGTGTTTGGACTCGTTTTACTTGTCTTGGTTAGCACTCCGCTGCTATCACATATTTTTAAAATATTTTGTTTTATATTTTTAAAATAATTGATTATTATATGGAATGGATAGGAATGACCTGTTTGTGTTTCGCGGTTTCGAAATTGAGCCCATTGAAATGAAAATGAAATGAAATGATATTTATTTCACAAAAAATAGAGTACAATCAAGGTGTTCATTACATTCCTTGGCATGTGAAATATACATTGTACAAATTGTTCATAATGATGCGCAAATGTACCTCTGAAAGTCCTCTTACTTTGTAAAACAAGACTCTATTTTATCAAAATCCAAACAAACAAACATCTCACATATGGGACAGGACCTTACTCACGTATGGGACAGAGCTGTGGGGAGATGCGGCTGAGCGCGAGCGTGTTCTCATACTACCGAAGCAGGCTATTAGAGCGATAGTGCGGGTGCGGTGGGATGTGTCGGCGAAACCGCATTTCACAGAATTGGGTATACTAACGGTGCCGTCTATACTCATCTACCAGGTCAGTATATTCGTTCACACGAACCAAAACAAGTTCGAAAAGATAGGAGTAAATCGCGATGGTTCGCCCCGTAGTATGTACAAAAATAAATTTAAACAAACAGAACATAAGCTCACCAAAGCAGGAAAGTCGGTGTATGTGAAGGGTCCCGACATTTACAACAAACTGCCCGACGACATAAGAAATGCGGGATTCTATTTCGATTTTCAAAAGCAGGCTTAAAAAGTTTCTGATCGGTAAAGCTTATTTACCCACAACATAAATTAAGTAAATCAAATGTACAATGTATCGTACTGAAATTAATTATTACTCTTGTGACTTGTGTTTTATGTACTTTAGCACCAATAGAGATCTGTATCTGTATCTGTATTTGCATCCAAACTATTTAGACGAAACCTGACGAAGAGATTCACTCATTTCGTTCACTTGGACAGTTAAAAATAAATAAAAGCGGTTTTCTTAAAGTTGTTTCTCTCGATACTAAACTGGCGGTCAATACTCATTACTCTCAGTTGGTTTGAAAGAAAATACACACATCATTTAGACGTAACAAGCGCGAACAGGAGAAAATTCCGATAAAATGAAACTCGATATATTTTCATCAAACTGCTAACTCGTCGACTTTGTTGTGCTCATTTTCTTCGAGCAACGAGTTTTTATGGAATCCATCAATGATATAATCATATTTTGTGCTTCGTAGAAATTTTTAGAACGGCATCTTTTTATTTTTCTATATTTTATGTAATGCTTTTGGTACTTTTTTTTATTAGAAATGAGATGAAAAATCTAACATACTTACAAATCACACTATGACTTTTTTAAGTAAGAATACTTGGTTGATATTATTTTTCAAAACAAAATGTTAAAAATGTAGTTTTTAAAAAAAATATATAAACAGTATTTTCAATTCTACGTATCGTATTACAAAACAAGTAGGTATAATAGTGTAATAGTGAATAAAGGTTTGTAAATAATTGAATGATAGTAGTACTGATCGCATAGTAGAACAGACATACTCCTACTCAAATACTGCTTGATATATTTATGGTAAGCTACCTGTACAATACTACCTAAAAATAATACTTAATCTTAATTATTTTTAGGTACCTAGTATTATATAGGTACGAGTAGCTTAGTTTTGCTTAACTCTAATGTATAATGCATCTATGTACATATTTAATTCAATATGGTGATACAATACATGTCCGTTATGTTCAATTATGTAATCAATGAATCAAGATTCAATTTGACCAATTGAAGTATTTTATTAGTATGTGTGTGTGTGTGTGTGCGCGCTCGCGTGCGTACGTACATGTGTGTCAGTATGTGTTTGTGCGCGTGTGCTTGTATACCTATGTGTGTACTCGTACGTGCGCGAGAGGGTGTGTGTGCATGTGGGTGTTATTTATTACTGACTGATTATTTAAATATTTTATGCAAATTTGCTTGGTAATTGGAGCATAAGAAATTTAGAAAACTTTCTTCGAGATAAATCGAAGTTGTTGTACAAGCGAGCAGCGTCCGGGAAAAGTTGTATGAAAATCCATATCTGTCGAATTTTGTGACCAGATAAAGTATTTTGTAAACCTAAGATGTAAACTTATACCTGTCGTATAACTTAAAAATGGAACGATCTTTTAGTCCAAAACATGGCAACCAAGGAGGTAACTAATCAAAGGTTTTATTTAAATTTCGAGCTGATTTGGAAATAAAATGGTTTTATAGAAAAAAACAATGAACACTTTGGCGCGTGAAAAAAAAAAATTACACAGTAAGTCATTTCCGAGCATTTTTTGTGAAAAGTACTAAATAAGCCTTACCCTTGGCAACACTTAGCATTGATGGACTTACGTGTGTGTGCCTCGGTTCGGCCTCGGCCCACATTCACACGTACGACCATCAATTAAGCTACTGGCCGCTGCAGTAATGTACTAAATTATCCCTTTTGGGATTTATAATAACAGTTTCGGTAATCGTTGCATATCTTCAAAAAAATTTTTCTATAATTATATTACACATTACACGTTATCTGGGTGCACGGCAGTGCACCCGAACAAGTTGAGCACAGCCGTAAGCATACTTTTCCCGAAGCCATTCGAACCATTTTTTTAAACCCCCTGTAACTTTGGTCTGGATAAAGCTAGACGTCTGATTTTTTTACTATCAAGAGAACGTCAAATAACAAAGAATATTTCTTAATTTCATCAAAATCGAACCATTCATTTAAGAATTATTGCTAGTCAAAGTTCTTTGATTTTGTCACTGACACACTCAAATATACACTCACTCACTCAACGATCATCATAATTCTAAGGTACTTCTAGCAGACATATAAGCTTGTAATTTTGATGACCGTTAACATTTAGCTTAAATAGCAAGGAAAAAATCAAACATACTTTAATTTTGGTCTAGTTTTCCTATTTTAGTATCTACACAAATAAGTTTGTAATCCTAATTGTAGTACGTGAAATAGGTGATTACCAAGATAACTTTGCGGTTTTGACTTCGGTTTCAGTTTATGTCTCTGCTAGATTCAAATTTTGAATCTCTAGGGCAAGGATAGGGCAGGGGTAGACTAGTAATAGGGTAGGGAGCGCGTGCATGGCGGCGTGGTGCTGGCGTGGTGGGGACCTGGTGGATACGTATACGATGGTGGCTCGGTGGGAAACTAAGTGTGAGTGCGGTGAAGGTATGGTGGTGACTCAGTGGAGCTACAGTGGGAGCGTGATGGGGGCGCAGTAGGGGCTTGGTGGGGACGCAGTGGAGCCAAGGTGAGAGTACAGTGGGGGCTTGATGGGAACTCGGTGGGGGCTTAATGGGGGCTCGTTGGGGAATCATTGGGGCCGCAGTGGGAGCGCGGTGAAGAATAAGTGGGGCTGCGGTGGGAGCGCGGCGAGGGTTTGGTAGGGACTCAGTGGACCCTCGGTGGGGGCGTGATAGGGGCACAGTGGTGGCTTGATGGGGGCTCGGTAGGGACTCAGTGGCGCCGTGGTGGGAGCTCGGTGGGGATTTGGTAGGGACTCAGTGGAGCCGCGGTGGGGGCGTAGTGGGGACTCAGTAGGACCGCGGTGGGAACACGGTGGGGGTGTGGTGGAGGTTTGGTAGGGACTTTGTGGAGCCACGGTGGGAGGCTGATGGGGGCTCAGTGTGGGGTTGATAGAGCATCAGTGTGGAATCAGTGGGGCCGCGGTGGCAGCGCGGTAGGGACTCAGTGGTGCCGCGGTAGGGGCGTGATGGGGGCTTGATGAGGCTCAGTGGGGGCGTGGTGGGGGCGCAGTGGGGGCTTTATAGGGGCTCGGTGGGGAATCAGTAGGGCCGCGGTGGGGGCGTCGTAGAGGGCAGGGTAGGGACAGGGTAGAGCAACCTCACGGTATTGGTGATCAACCAACAAAACGAAGTGAGATCCCAACAAAAACATGGCATGTAAAAAGTACAAAAGTCGAGCAACAATTCTTCAGTAAGAAGTAGTGAGATCAAAATGTAAGCACAAGTCGGTTTATTCATTCAATATGTACTTGTATATGGGGGCAGAATCTGGGCGCATCTTTACAACTTTGATGCTCTCATAGATAAGTACTGAATGAATAAACCGACTTGTGCTTACATTTTGATCTCACTACTTTTTACTGAAGAATTGTTGCTCGACTTGTTGTACTTTTTACATGCCATGTTTTTGTTGGGATTTTATAATCCCGTAAAAGCATAGGTTAAGTTGTTTAACTTTTGCGTGACCCCACTAAAATAAATCTATCTAATATACATTATATCGGATACCCTCGACCGCGAAGCCGCAGAAATTCCGCTGAAGCCTTTTAGCTCTCACCTGTGGACTTAAATAAATGTCTGCATTACCTAGAGCCGCGTAGGTATAAATTTAAGTACCACTTTGAGCGGACATCTTACCCGATACAAAAATGTGCCTGTTTTTTCGGGGCAGTTTTAGCTTTTTTTCGTGAAATAAATACGAATGTGAACGAAAAAGATGTATGAACAACATTATTAATAGATACCTATAGAGATTGTAGATTTCTGAACACTTTTTTGTTTTGTATCATTTTTAAATACTTGGTTTTTAGGTTGTTTCGTTAGATAGATAGATAAATTCTTTATTGTTCACACCATACAATATAAAACAAAGAAAGAACAACTTAAAAAAAACAACTAGTGGCAACAACAGGCGGCCTTATCACTAAAAGCGATTTCTTCCAGGCAACCTTAGGATGGAGAAAAGTATTTGAAGATAAAAAAAAACGACGGGGTGTGCTTTAAAAAGAATGAAAGGACAATGACGAAGTTATAATAGGCAAATAAACATACAAAGTACACATACATAGTTTCGTTGTGTGTAGGAATGGTTATGTGTATGGTTTTATTGTTATCTTACTGGATTCATATTTTTTTAAGAAATATGAACCTACCCTCTATACCTAGAGGATAAGGTCCGTGTCATCTAAAATTTAAGATGACTAAATTAGATTTGTAAGTCAATATTGAGTTGAGAAATTTCAAATACCCTAATCCATCTTGTTTTTTTAAGAACTTTGACTATTCATACATTTCTAATCATATTAATGAAATGTCTTTCTTCGGGACGATTAAAAATCCTGTAGGTATAATGGAAAAGCCTATGTAGTAATAATCCAGGATTTAAGCTCGTAAATTTTATGTTAGGTTTAATTTGATACTTTTCTCAAATCCTTCACATTTATTCTAATTTGTCTCTGAATAAATTATTCTCAAGTTGTTTTTTACTACGCTATTGTTTAAAAATATCACATTTTTAGTGTAAGTTTAGTAATAAATTATATTATTTGTAATTATTTTATAAAATCATAGATTCATTAATAATTAATTTACTTTACACAATCAATTAAAAGATTATGATGACATCCGTTTCTAATGTAATTAAATAAGGATTGGATAAATTATCTACTGAGTGACTGATCACCGATTATAAATAAATAATCGGAATGAGTGTCATTCAAATGTAGAATAGTGACCAAAGTAATGATTAACGATTTTATAAAGCAACATAAACGTATATTTGACAAAGTTGTTCAACAGAACATAATGCTGTCTCATTCACACTTACATACATTTACAGTACTCGCTCCTGTTTGCACACGATTAGGTACATCAGCAGATTAAAAAATAAACATGACAATATTTCATTATATTAAAGTCTAATTTCGTCGAAATCAGGAAACTGATATTGATTCAAAGAGTCATTTTCCTGCGAGATCCTGTCTTCATTGAAATTCGGTCGATTTGAGCGAGAACACGGAGCGAAGTGCGAACACAGCCATTACCCTTCATGGCATCTTTATTGATCTCTACATAGTGAAGAGTAAGTCTACGGGAATAAATTAATATCTTACTAAATGTACTCGAATGTTAAATAACCAAAAGTGTGTTTGTTGGTTTGTTTTGTGACCATTTCAACAACAGAGCAGAAGGGATCGACTTGATTTTTTAGAAAAAGGTAGTAGAATAGTAGGAAATAATCAGCCAAGTACGAGTCGGACTCGTGCACGAAAGGTTCTGTACCGTATGGAAGCCCTCTTAAAATATTTTATTTTAATTATGTATTAATTTTTGCAATTAATACACAACTCAATTACTTGAGTTGTGTGTATTCTGTGAATATTTCAAGCATCTTCCTGTTGCCGTTATTAATATCGAGCTAAAAATCACGTTTATTTTATAGGAGCCGCCCCATAAATATTGTTGTATGTAAATCCAATCAGTCGTGTTTTGTGACCAAATAAAGTATTATGTAAATTTATAGCTGTCGTATAACTTAAAAATGGAACGATATTTTAGATCAAAGCACGGCAACCAAGGAGGTAACTAATCAAAGGTTTTTTTTTTTAAATTTCGAGCTTATTTGGAAAATTAAAACGCTTTTTACTGAAAAAAACAATGAACACTTTGGCGCGTGAAAAAAGATTGTCCTTCGTGCGTCATTGATTTAAAAAAATATTTAAAAAGTAATTTCCGCGCATTTTTTGAGAAAAGTACTATATATGCCCTACCTTTGGCAACACTAAGCATTGATGGACTTACGTGTGTGTGCCTCAGTTCCGCCTCGGCCCACATTCACACGTACGACCATAAAGTTACTGGCCGCAGCAGTAATGTACTAAATTATCCCTTTCGAAATTTATAATAACAGTTTCGGTTATCGATGCATCATCTTCAAAAAATAAATGTCTGCATTACCTAGAGCCGCGTAGGTATAAATTTAAGTATCACTTTGGGCTGACATCTAAGTACGAAATACGTACCCGATACAAAAATGAATATTATATTTAAATAAATATTCTGTGAATATTTCAAACATCTATCTGTTACCGTTTTACAGGTTTATTGTATGGGAGCTCTCCTTAAATGTATATTTTTTTCAGTTTTTAGTATTTGTTGTTATAGCGGCAACAGAAATACATCATCTCTGAACATTTCAACTGTCGAGTTATCACGATTCATGAGATACAGCCTAGTGACAGACGGGCAGACGGATGGACAGCGGAGTCTTAGTAAAAGGGTCCCGTTTTATACCCTTTGGTTACGAAACTCAAAAAAGGTAGTTGGGTACAACTTTAATTTATGTTTTGTTTCGTAACACTCTTTTGACAGACAAGTGCCTTCATAAGCCCCAAGTTCACCAACGCTTGATTAAGTTAAACGTGAGATTACTGTATTGAACCAAAGTTTTTGCTTGCTAAACAGCAAAATTTCGTTGAAAAGCTGTATAAGATTTAACCAACGATTGATAAAGTAAACATCTGTTGGTGAACTAGTGTCTAAAACCCGAGTTTAATCTTTGTTTAAATACAGTAATCACACGTATAACTTAATCAAGCGTTGGTGAACATGGGTCTAAATCACTTCAGAATACAATAAATATATCTCGCTACTACAACGCGAAAATCAATTGGATCGTCCACAGGACACAAATATAGCATTTTTATTATATCTATAATAAAAATGCTCAACCTACCGCCAGCAGGCTGAAAATCAGTTTAGCTTAGTACTACCTCCATATAAAGCAATTTCATTGTTCATCCCATCTTTTAGAAGAGGATGGTTCACCTTTAAGTGCACCCTAAGGCGGTGTTTTCAATAAGAATCTTTTAGCGGGCAATAATAAGTTTTTAATACTCTTTATAAGTGCGGCGCAATTATTTTTTCATACCACCTGCTCGAAAATGACTCATTATATATCGTACAATCTCAACGTAAAACCAGTTATTATTATCTTAACACAATCTCGAGGGTTATGGCAGGCATAATGTTGTATGAAACTCCCTAGGGAGTAAACTGATTTAAATTTGGAACGTGTGATTCGTATAAAAATTTCGCTTAGCTTAGAACATTTAGGGACATCGTAAAGAGGTTTTGTATGGTAGGGCCGCTACCCGTCCACCCACTGGCTTAACCCACTGGTGGGTGTAGGGGTAATTTCTATTTACCCACTGCGTTAAGGTTGGAATTAACTATAAAAATATCGATTCATTTTGTCGTCATTTTCTACTTAAAATATCGCTGCGCTCGGGAGTTAACTGTAGGGTCCCTCGCTACGCTCAGGGTCCAATATGTCGCCCGTGACGTAAGACACCACTTTTTTTTTTTTTTTTTTTATTTATTTCATGTAATCAACAGCAACAATATAATATTTAAATACAACTACAGTAATTAAAAATAAGGCCAAAACAGATTACAGTAATTTAGTATAAATTAATAAAGTATACGAGTAATTTTACAACAAATACGACTTAACTACGCAGGTATTTTACAGGATTTACAAATTACAAATTTACAAATTTTACAAACTCTCTTCACTCAACACTTGATTCTCTTGGTACATAATCTATTATTCCCACGCACTTTTTGAATTTGGAACATGTTAGTGATCAGATTCAAGTAAATTTCTAAAATATATAATAGTCTCATAAGTTATCAGTTGCTTCATTATTAGATACTATTTAATTCCAATTTAGTTTTTACTCTATGTTTTATTAAATTATATTACAATAAAATATGAGGCGCCTTTTATTTTCTCATAGAGGGTGATGAAAAGTAGAGTGTACCACTCGGGCGCAAAATATATTTTTTGGCTCGGGCTACGTACTTTGAATCCTCGCTACGTTCAGGACTCTACGAAGGAATCCATCGCTGCGCTCGGGATTCTACTCTAGAATACCTCAGTTTGTTCTGTATTTAAAAAAATGTCCTCTCTGTAAAAATATAATTTTTCTCCCATGTGATACAATCCACTAATAATTCAAACCACGGGTCTAGATATGATCAAAAAGATCAAAATGATTATGCACATTGCCGCGGCGTTCCCAAAATGCTAGTAGCATTACCTTGTTGCACACCACGCACTTAAGCCGTGATGGCCTAGTAGTAGTGACATCCACCTTACAATAGTGAGGTCGTGGAGTTCAAATCCCGGTCCTGGACCAATGAGTTCTCTGGAATTTATGTACGAATTTTCACACCTCTGCCTTTTCGGTGAAGGTGAATCGTGAAGAAACCTGCATATGTCCGTAGAAGAAATCCGATGGCGTATGTGAATCCACCAACCTACACTGGGCCAGTGTGGTGGATATGGCCCAATCACCCTTCATGGGTAGGCCAACGTCCGGCAGTGGACTATTAAAAAGGCTGGTACAGTACAGTACACCACGCAAAACCCGTAAGAGATAAAAGAAAGGATGAATACGAGTAGTAGTAACCTTTAGTATATGTTCACAAAAACACCCTAAAGATATGATAAAGGTATTCACGCTCTACACAACTAGATGAAAAGAAAACAAAATACGAGTTTATCATGCCACATCTCTAACTGTAATTCAGTTGTCATAACTTTCAGACCTCCGACAAGGAACCCGTTCAACTTTGCCCTTAAATAAGCTTTGCGTGATTATGGCACATAAATAGTATGTGTGGTCTAGCTGCTGTTTTACTTCAGTGTCAACTGGTTTGCTCTGTTTCGGTGATAAATATTACTTACATTTGTACCTATCACAAAACTCACAATACACCAAGGTTGGTTTTCTACAAATATATTATTACCGTAGTGGCATAGTGGCAAGCTTACTATACAATCAAAGGTCATAGACAAAATCCTAGTTGAGTGGCAGTATACTTTTTTTGAAATTTATGTACGGATTTTTGCATCACTAATTTTTGCTCACGGAAATTATCATGAAATTCGATGGCGTGTACACTTCGTTAGCTGGATAACAATTGGAAACATGACCCAAATGTGTGCCCATGGTACTAGTAGTACATCTGATACTGTACTACTAGTAGTTCCACGAGCAACAAACGGTCCCAATCACTCTTCCAGTGTAGGAACCGATTTCAAGCTATATCCTAGTGCTCCTACATATCATATCATATCTACCCATCATATGAAATGTATTTTAGGATTTTAAATTGACGATTTGCTTTCTTTTCACGCCGCCGCATAAAATATTCTTTTGGTACAATAAAATACGAGTACAACTACTTTTTAAACCTACTACATACATGTATTTTGTTTTTACCACATGATATGTCGGTCTTGCTCCGCCACTTTTAAGCCGTGTATGCTCGTTTAGAACTGAATAAACTCCCTAGACTCCTAAAAAACATAATTTAGGAAACATATCGCGCGGTTTATTAATATCCATAATTAAAATGAAAGGAGACAGCTAAAACCCGATATTGTTCGAGCTCAAAAGCAATTTCAGCGGCGAGGTATACAAGTGACATAAAATTAATTACTCCCATGGGCAAAATATTGTTTTATAGCTGAAGTTAGCCGTAATTACTTTTATAATTTTTACTGCTGATTTTTTACTGGTTAAAAATGTCAGTCATAGACTGTAATCATTTTAATATCAATGCGTTCGTAAGTACCTACTTATTTAATAGCACTTCAGTTCTACATTTTGGTTGGTGCTGACTTGTCTAGAGCACGCTTAAAACATCGAGTTTAGAGAAGATTAACAGTAAATCAGTTTATAATAATAGTTAAATTATGTTCCCTCACAACATGTTATTTACTAAAACTATACGAAATAACATAATATGAAGAAATACTTACTCTTATGTGCTCGTAACGAAAACTATTATGTTCTTGTTTTTTAATTCTCAGTTCAAAGCTCATAGCAAAATGGTTTCGTCATGCTTGGGATCTCCTTCAGCAGATGCTCTAAAAAGGTGGCCAGTGTCACTTTGCCGTCTTTCCACTCAATTGTACCACCAAAATCAAATTCTATTTATCCATTAGAGCGTGAAACAGATTTTGGTTTAACCGTAATAAATAGGATCCTAATCACTTTGGAAACCTAACTAGATTTCAATCTGGTCGCACCGAGATTCAAAAAGGTGAATCGGATTGGAACCGGCGGCGTCGCTCAGCTTCTAGGAAGCCCAACCAAGCTCCTAATTTGGGTTCTGGGTCAATACATAGCACAGACATTACTTCAGATAGACGCCGCTAGTGTGTACATTTTTATAAAAAGCAAACGTGACCAGTATAATTTAGTCTTTCACTAGACAATAGCTTTTATAGACTTTTCTATCTACTTTAGACAAAAAAAAAGTTTTTATGACTAAAAAATAAGTAAGTTCGTATAGGCCAGGTGGCTAGCACTGGTGTCAGTTTTTAGGCCGCCTGAAGGCCTCTAACATGACTTATTTAATTGACACCGACAAGGTTAGAAAAACTGGGACCGACAATTTACCGTGTCATCCGAGTCGCGGTAGCGCTCACTTGAAAATGTCAACCTCGCCGCGGTCACCCATTCAAAGACTGACCGTGTACGACTATATAGGGTCATAGGTGTCAAACACGGAGGTGTAATAGGTGTGAAACTTAGCGCGGAGGACTGATGACCGATGGGGTCGAAAAGTTCTCGAGTAGAGACCACGTACCGGCAAGCGCAGCGTAGGACGTCCACCCACAAGGTGGACGGACGACCTCATTAAGACCGCAGGATCGCGCTGGATACAAGCCGCTTCTAACAGGTCTTATTGGAGATCCATAGGGGAGGCCTATGCCCAGCAGTGGACTTCTTATGGCTGATGAACGAGGTGTCAAACGCAAAACCTTTTAAGGGCGGGTCTAGTACATCTAGACAAACAACTTTTGTTGTAGGACTTTTGGAAAATCAGAAGAAAAAATCAGCTTTTTCATACAAAAAGTTCGTCAACGCGCGGAAAAACGTTTTTTTGCAAATTTTCAAAAGTCGTAGTACAAAATTTGTTTGTCTAGATGTACTAGACCCACCCTTAAAAGGTTTTCCGTTTAATACCTATGTCCCTGTATCAGTGGCGTGCACACAGTTTTAAGACAGGGTAGGCAGAAAATTTTACACACCAAAAACACGTTGGGTTTGGTTCGTCGTCTTGTCGATTGATAATGTAGGTGATTGCCAAATACCAGCTCAAATATCCGGTGTAGCACGACCTATCTCGATAACTTGTTTTTTTTTCACCGAAAGATAGTTTTGAAATATCATCGCATCATATTTTATAATATATCGCATCATATTTTATTTTCTCAATACACACACCATCTGAACAACTTTCACAGACAACATTATCCATTTTTCACTCTATTAACAACGTTAAAATCCTAAATATCTGATAGCGTATTCACAAACACAATACACATCAAACAATATTACTACTGGCGACTATTGATTGACTATTGAAATTAGTAGTAAAAAAGGGAAATATAATACCACAAAAAATGATGGCCATCTAAATGTATAAAATTCAATGAAACAATGGTCTAAAATAATTGCATTGCATAGCAAACTTTTTTCGGAAATGTTCGGTACGAGTCGTACCTAATTGTTCGTGTTAGCTAAGCAAAAAGACACTGGCTTTTCATGCAGTTGTGTGCGTGATTTTTGTCATTGTGTGTCAGCAAAGCCCACGTAGCTATAGGAACGCACACACATTAAATCCGCATGACCACGACCAAAGAATATATAATAATACTCCACGACTTACCACGAGAGCACACATACAAAACATTAAGAGATCCATAGTTTGTGTCTTTGCCGTGGCAAAGAATATATAATAATATGGCCGTGGCAAGGGCGGGTGGCGCTCGTGCAGCGCGTATCGGTGAGCGGTGATGCGAAATTACCTTCGATCTTATCTTAATGATACCACCGGCACTCGATAGGTGGAGCTGGTTCATGATTTAAGTTTTTTATGTTATTTTGTTTATTGATAAAATATTATTAGATCTATTATCAGAACCAGGGTAGGCAGTGTCTTTCTGTCTTTATGAAGCGTCCGCCACTGCCCTGTATAATATACATTAATTATTATGTACTTGTATTGATGTGATTGTATACATGAAAGGACACGTGTGTAGGTATAATGCACGATATCTACGAAGCACAAAATTTCAAACATCGATGGCAAAATGATTGCTGATTTATTTAAAATTTTACCAATCAACTACTTTGTTCTGTTGAGAAACAAAATTTCGTTAACTTAAGTTTAGTACTTTTTTAACAAAATTTTAAAAATGTGAAAATAATATTTAGTTTTTTTTCATTATGGGATTGGATTGGATGAAATTGAATTCTATTAACTTACTGCAAAAACGACACGCAACGTAGGTTTACGTAAATCCTCGGTGTCTATGTATACTGACAAATGTGTGTGGTAAGCAAGCATCTAGAATTCTAAATTCTACATACAAGTACGTGAGCCCGCCTCTTGAGCACGTAGGTAGTGGTAGGGAGATGAGCCTTTTGTTGCTACTCCGGATATAAATTCTACATACAAAGGTATTCAGAAAGGTTATACTATGCCGAAAGGACATAATACAGGCCATCATTATAAACCACTTTTTACTATAAGGCCAACCCGGAGGTCTAGTTACATCTAAGACCATTTCAGAGTTTTTATTTTGTTGCATAAAACCTTATACATTCAAGAATAGAAAAATAATAAACATTTTTACTATACAATATACCCAATTATGAAAGCGCCATCGTAAATGTAATAGCAACGTAAAAAGTTTTCTCTCTATCGAATGCCTAAAGTGAAAAAGAAACAAATATTCTAATTAGCTATTTCAATTACGATGGCTCCTTCATGATTGGGCCTAATATCGTCGAGTTAGTTAAAGTTTGAGCCAGCTTAAATAATATAGAGCTATTTGGTCAGGATCATACATACCTACTCGTACGTTCTTTTGTTTGATCAATCCTTCCGTTTCCATATTATGTCGAAAAGCAATTGTTACATTTATGAACCAAATTGAATGAAATTTGGTGAAATGGATTTTAATATTATGTACACTTCAACAGAAGCACTAGTTAAAAAACTACTAACCGTAAAGTCGCCAGACTAGAGTTCGTTCGTTTCAGACATAAGAAGTCATCTGCTGGACATAGACCTCCCCGATAGATCTCCATTAGGAAGAATTTTGGAAGCTGTTTGCATCCAGCGCGATCCTGCGACTTTATGGGTATTTACCTATAAATACGAGTAGTCTGGTAAGGTCTGCCCACCTCATGGGTGGACTTACTCCCAAATCCGTGGATGGGACAGTACTCAAGTAGATACCACATACTGGTGAGCGTAGCGTATGCGTATGCGCCATCTCTCGTTAATGGTTAGAAGTTCTAAATATTTCACATTGAGTGACGACTGTCTGGTTTAACAAGGTTCTCACAGATGGCGCTTCTAACACTGTAGAAATTGGTAGGTAGTAAAATGATAAACACTTCACTAATTTGGCGGGTTCGTAGTACAGCGTTCTAGCTTAATTAGACAAAGCATCTGGGCCGGAATCCCAGAGGGATGCAGGTTCAAATCCTGCGAGCGCGTCAATTTTTTAAATGTTTATCACAAAAATAACATTTCTATAAACCTAGTGTGCGAAGCACGATAAAACTCATTTGATTAATTGAGCAAGGCGCCATCTCTCGTTAATGGTTAGAAGTTCTAAATATTTCACATTGAGTGACGACTGTCTGGTTTAACAAAGTTCTCACAGATGGCGCTTCCAACACTGTAGAAGTTGGTAGTAAAATGATAAACACTTCACTAATTTGGCGGGTTCGTAGTACAGCGTTCTAGTTTAATTGGACAAAGCATCTGGGCTGGAATCCCAGAGGGATGCAGGTTCAAATAATGCGAGCGCGTCAATTTTTGAAATGTTTATTACAAAAATAACAAGCGTAGTATAGTTGATGATAAAAAACTTTTTTTTTTTTTTGGTCGTCAGTCTTTCGTGCTATATGTCAAGCCCACTGCTATTTCAACTAGGACAAGACAAGGCAAGGATTACAGAATGAAATTGTCACGTATAACGTAATGGCATTATTCTAAAGGCTCCATATTTTAGTAACACAACCCGCCAACCCTCGTCAACTTGGAGACCATTGTCTTGGATTGAACTCACTCAAATGCCAAAGATCATCGTACATACGAGTATGTTGGACTTTGCTGAATGTTATTTAAAAAATGAATGCTTTGCGGGTGGCATTTATGCGTAGGCATGCGGACAATTACTATTAATATTCTACAATATGTGGTTACACTAGGTAAGCATGCGATTTTTTTAGTTTTTTGGAATTCATTGCTCGATAAATGCTCGTTGCAAGTTTACAAAAACTCAGTGGCAATTAATAGGCCGTGTTAACGAGATACATACACTTAGTAACCAAAAAAGTGGTCAGTGCATCAACTAAAAACTTAGGTGGAATACAGTTGATGCTCTTCTTGGTTTAGACTAGCCACAATTTTAAATTTTAAATGCGTGCACCTCGTTAATACTACCTATTTATGGCCGCTAATTGTGTTATCATAAACAATGAGAAATTCAACAGTAAACGGCAAAAAAAAATCGCGTAGGTATAGGCCGCGTCACACAAGTTGGCGGAAATGAAGTTAGCTACAAGCTGCGCAACATCCGATTCTGACTGAAGCTCACATAAAGCCTCGTTGATTGGATATTGCGCAACTAGCTTGTAGCTAACTTCATTTCAACTTGTATGACACGGCCTATACTGACCGAGAACATTTAGACTTTACTGCTGACCTGCTCGCCATAAGCTTACGGAAACTTGTTTTGCCATCATAAATAGGTAGTATTGACGAGGTAGATACACCACAGAACCAAAAACTAAGGTGTCACTTACGCAACCAGCTGCAATAACCTTTACTTACAACGAAATATTCAAAAAATTAAACTGAAATTAATTAGCTGAAACTCATTTAAATTTTAGCAATTTAATATGACGTTATTTAATATATCCTGGTAATTTTAAATCGTACAAAATAAAAGAGTCCGCTGTTTGTATCGCTTAATTGTGACTAAAATAATAAAAATAAAAAAGAACGAGTCGGACTCGCGCACGGAGGGTTCCGTACTTTATGGGAGCCCCCCCAAAAAAAATTATTTAATTTTATTATTCGTTATTGAATCTATTATATAAAAGGCTTCGCTGAGTGACTGACTGACAGACAGCCTACAGCCCAAACCGCTAAAGATACGAACATGAAATTTGGAACAAAGATACATTAGACCACGTAATGGAGCACTAAGAACGGAATTTTGAAAAATCGACCTCTAAAGGGGTAAAACGGGCCCTTTTCGTTTGTATGTAACTTTTTATTCCCTTTACCGATTGACTTGAAACTTTGTATACATGCTACTCAAACAAAATAAAAGTTACGTTTGTTCCTGTTTTTCCGAATATTTCTTATCTAAGGGGTCAAATTGGGTCCCAAAGTTGGTGAAAAAAGCGTCTATTACATCCAACGAGCTGAACGGTTATGGATGAAATCTGGTATGGAGGAAGCACACAACATGTTTCAACACATGAACTATTATTATCCCGGAAATTCTATGGGGATCCTTAGGGATAGCCAAAATTAATCGCTTTCGGCTGCCGCCCAAACCGCTAAAGATAGAGACTTGAAATTTCGAACATAGGTACAATGTACAACGTAATGAAGCACAAAGGATGAAAATTTTGAAAAATCGACATCTAACGGGGTAAAACGGGCCCTTTTCGTTTGCATTTAATTTTTTATTACCTTTACCGATTGATTTAAAACTTTGTATATATGCTTTTCAAAGAAAATGAAAGTTACGTTTCTTCCTGTTTTTCCGAATTTTCCTTATCTAAGGGGTCAGATAAGTTCCCAAAGTTGGTGAAAAAAGCATCAATAATTACATCAGACGAGCTGAACGGTTATAAATGAAATCTGGTAGGTATGTAGGAAGCACACATGTTTCAATACAGTAACTATTTTATACCGGAAAATCTATAGGGTTTCTGAGCAATAGCCAAAATAATAAATTATAAAGCTATGATAAAAGGGGGAAATGAATTCTAAAGAAATTTGGTACGACGCTAGACAATAACACAAATTACCACTACTACTATCCCGGAAAATTTCAATCCTTCAGGATATCAATTTCCTAAAAAAAGTACTAAATGACTGTTCGAAAACCGATGCAATATTGTTTGAAAATAGCCCACCCTTTTAACTAATATATGACTATTAACGTCCTGGGAAAAGTCCCGGATTCCTTGTCTAACGCTAGACCAAACATCTTATATTAGCCTGAAAAATAACTTGATCGCGTTTTTTTTTTTTAAATATCTAGAATTAAATTGAGATAACTTAGATCGTTTAGTGGGGGCAAAATGGGCCCCTAATAGTTTATGAACGATTTTATTTTGTGAGCCGATAGACTTGAAATTAGGGTACATACGGATCAATAACTACAGTGGAGTCATTTTAATAGGCCACATTTGACAGTTCATGTATGCAAAGAAAAATATACCTTACACTAAAGGAATAAAACTCCAAGCCGTCTTCGAGAACAATTATCGGTCGTCGTCAATATTGTTTTCATGAGTTTTATTCCTTTAGTGTAAGGTATATTTTTCTTTGCATACATGAACTGTCAAAAGTGACCTATTATCTTGTCCCTACTTTACTTACTTTACTATGGGAACTACCCTGAAAAAGCTAAAATTACCTATTCTTTAATTCCTAATCTATTTCTTCTATTCTATTCCTATTCTATTCTTTAATAATGTAAAGAATAGTACATTTTGTCGCGGGTCGATGAATTTTTTGTGTTGAACAGCTAATTTTATTTACGTGATTTCTGGGTTGGTACCATAGTAAAAGTTAGTCAAATTGTGAGTATAATGGAATCCTAGAACATGCCTGTCGTCTAGATGTAGGTGCGCTATGTATTTTTCAAATAAAATGTACCTTCTTGTGTGCTACTTTTTCGTCTGTACTTGGTCAGAGAATGTCTGAAAGTCCTACATGTGTCTCGATCACTTTTGACCGCGTAAACGGTTTTGGGCGAGATTGTCATTGGGTAATAATCGAAATTAAATTTCTAATGACTTAATGAAACATGATGAATACCTGTACTGGCCTTTTTTAGGGTTCCGTACCCAAAGGGTAAAAACGGGACCCTATTACTAAGACTTCGATGTCCGTCTGTCTGTCTGTCACCGGGCTGTATCTCATAAACCGTGATAGTAGGGCAGCTGAAATTTTCACAAATGATGTATTTCTGTTGTCGCTATAACAAAAAATACAAAAAATAGAATAAAATAAATATTTAAGGGACATACAACAAACGTGATTTTTAGGAGTTTTTTTGCTCGCTATTAATAACGGCAAGAGGAATGGGCTCCCATACGGTACGGAACCCTTCGTGCGCGAGTCCGACTCACACTTGGCCGATTTTTAATAGTCCACCACTGAACGTAGGCCTACCCACGAAGGGTGATTAAGACATATCCATCACGCTGGCCGAGCGCGGTTTGCTGAGTTCACATACGACATCGATTTTTCTCTAAGGACGTGCATGCAGTGCGTGCATATGCAGGTTGCTTCAATGTTTGCCATCAATGAAAAGCCAGTAGTATGAAATTCCGTACATAAGTTTCAAAGAGCTCAGTGGTCTGACCAGGATTAGGACCTTACGATTGTAATCTTGACCATGACATGCGAATGGAGTTGGATAAAATTTGGTATACGAGTGGGAAACTACATTGGTCTACTCATGACCGAGCAACATATCGAAAAATATTCTTTACTCGATATAAAAATTCAGTAGGTATATTAAAATATAACTTTATTAAGTATTTATTTTATGACAAGTTATAAAATAACGCGGTCCAAACCGTAGGCTATTAAAGTCAAAGAACATTTATTGTTGAATTGTGTTACATAGAGATCTTACTACTAATCACAATAATATTGAATTATCAGTTAAGTCCAATATGGCCATAAAATAATCATTAGAACATGAAAAAATTATACAATCATTAATAAATTTAATTCGAATATTTTGCAATTTATCATCTAAAAATTGTCGTACTCCATAATAAGCTTTAGACACAAGTCAATTTAAGCAAATACTGAGAAAAAGCAGGCCAATCCGTGGGCTAATTATTATCCTTGCAAGTAATAAGACAACGTGGGCTAAACGTTAATATTATTTTAAGCAAAAAAAGCACTAAGACAACGCAGGCCAAACTGTGGGAAATTACCATTTAAAGTAAGTACTAAGAAAATGCGGACCAAACCGCGCGCCATTATCATTTTGAGCAAATACTATAACGACGCGGGCCAGACCATTGGCTATTTTCATTGCAAGCAATACGACAACGCAAGCCATACGGCAGGCTATTGTAATTTTAAGCAAGTACTTAGACAACGCGAGCCAAGCTACGTACTATAAATTACCATATTAAGCAAGTACTAAGAATGCGCAGGCCAAACCGCGACCTATTATCATTCTAGCTAAACACTGGGACAATTAAGGCCAAACTGTAGGCAATGCCCATTACTTGAAAAGATAATGCCTACTAAGCATTATCTTTTCAAGTAATACGTTATACGATAATGCTTTGCTAAACCACGACCTATTATTATTTTAAGCAAGTGCCATGACAACGCAGGCCAACCGGCAGCCTTTTATAATTATAAGCAAGTACTAAGACAAACGCGGGTCAAACCACGGGCTATTTTCATAAGCAAGTACCTGTCTATTAAGACAACGCGGGCGAAGCCGCGGGTTTTAAGCTAGTTGAATATAAAACTAAATATTCTGTGAAAATTTCAAGCATCTACCTGTTACCATTATTAATATAGAGCGAAAAACGTCTAAAAATTCAGGTTTGTTGTATGGAAGTCCCCCTTAAATATTTATTTTATTCTCTTTTTAGTATTTGTTGTTATAGCGGCAGAAGAAATACATAATTTGTGAAAATTTCAGCTGCCTAGCTATTATGGTTCATGAGATACAGCCCGGTGACAGACAGACAGACGGACATCGAAGTCTTAGTAATAGGGTCCCGTTTTTCCCTTTGGGTACGGAACCCTAAAAACAGTAGGATGTAGATCGAATCAAACAACTCGGAGGCTGTGATATTAGCTTCAACCCAATTCTGACTGAAACTTGTTGTACATAATTATGTTTCGGCCAATATTCAAGCTATAGTGCAATCCAACCTTGGCCTATCTATTTGAATCTTGAAACGTCTACAGAATGGAAATGCAACAGGAAATTACGAAACCGTTTCGCTCTGCATGCAAAGCTAATGAACTGCTTGTATCAGTGCTATAGGCTATAGGTTCATATACAGTGTCTATTTATAGATAACGGAGGTTTTCGAACATTTATTATAGGTATTTTAAAAAAATATTAAAGTGATTCTACTGTAAGAAATTTACGCTCTCTGCCGCGTACGCAACCAATGTTACACCCTAGGTATGTAGTGATTCTACACACTGATCGTTATGGACAACTTTTACCATGGAACTAACTGCGAAATAAAATAAAAATCGGTCAAGTGCGAGTTGGTCTCGCACGTAGGGTTCTGTATCATATGGTAGCCGCCCTTAATTTATTTTATTTAAATTTCATTATTTTAAGCATCTTCCTGTTGCCGTTTTTGATATCGAGCAAAAAAATCACGTTACTTGTTCCCTTACAAATATTGCCCCTCTTAAATATTTATTTTTTACTATTATTTATTTTTGTAGTGCATATTTAACTAAATATTCTGTGAATATTTCAAGCAACTAGGTACTTGTCGCCGTTATTAATATCGTCGTCGTCTAAAAAAACACCCTTACTACTACAAGTTTGAAGAAAATTATTATTTTAATAATATTCTAGCTAGAAAATTTTCATCGTATAGTGAAAACCCGATATTCATTTTCATTTTAGTGATAGCTCACGCATAAAACTAATTAAATTACAATTAGGCTTGTAATTATTTAACATCTAGATAGATGATTATGAATAAACTTATACCTACATATATCTATATGTAGGTATAAGTTTATTCATAATGATTATGACAATGATAACCTAGTTATAAATTATATTCGTCGTATAGTGAAACTCCTCGCATGTAGTTGTAGTCTATAAGTTTACTAGCGACCCGCCCTGGCTTCGCTCAGGTGTATTATACATGTAAACCTTCCTCTTGAATCACTCTATCTATTTTAAAAACCGCATAAAAATCCGTTGCGTAGTTTTAAAGATATAAGCATACATGGGGACACGGGGACAGCGGAAGCGACTTTGTTTTATACTATGTAGTGATAAGTAGGTAATAGAACCTCATTAATGAACTATAATTTTATTGTGCACTGCTTTGATATCTACAATACAATCTGCGCAGGTAGCAAATGTATTAATTATTAGGTATTTCATCATCAACATTTTAGTTGTAGATTATCCTCTGCTGTAGGTACGTGGATTTTGTGTGGGTATATATTTTCGAAAAAGACAATTTGAACGCAGCTTGCATCTATAGGTAGTTGTTGAAAGAAGTTGGTGCAGTTATAACTCAACGTCAAGTTAGGTTTGTCTAATAATTATCTCAGGTTTGTCTATAAGAGCCTTATTAAGCAGCCCGCGGACCACGCAAACGTCTAAACAAGAGAGGAAAGAAGAAAGCATATTTTTGATTATTTTTTCCTTAACTCTCCAAGCAGTCATTCACATAGCTAGATAAATTTTCTCTCAGAAGGGCAGCTGCCTACTTTTGTCCAGAAAAATAGAATGTATATATAGACTTTTAATTTTTTTAGGATGGGCACTACTTTGTTGAAAAGGGATGTCCCTTTAGCAAAACTGGGAACCTGTTCCAGAGCAAACTAATGAAGTTGAAATTCGGAATAAAATGCAGTACAAATTAGCAGCACTCAAAAGATGAACTACTCTGCTTCTTCATACTTAGGCGCTGGCAGAACAATACCTACAGGTAGTGTTATAAAATGTCCGTTTTATTTGGTGAAATTCAACAACCATTAGTTAGTTGTGGATTTTACGCTTTTTCGGAAGTACAATATGTATATTATTTTTAACTGAGTATAACCTCAGACCAAATAAAAAAAAAAGAGACAGAACGTCGTGAACAGAAATGTGAGGCTGGTTTTTTTTCATGTGGTGAGTGCGTCGGTGTTGCGCCGCCATAGTTCGACTGACAAGACAAGGCGTAGTTTCCTTTTACGTGTATGTGTGTGTAATTGTGTCTGTACACGTCGAGGCGTAGTTTTGCCGGCCTCACTTTGTTGCCGGCCGGTTTGTTCACAATATTCTGTCTTGATCTCTTTATTTGGTCTGAGAGTATAACAGAGTTTCAAGACAATTTTAAAATCTATTCTGTTAATGGATAAAGATTAACGTCGAAGGCTGAGTTTCTAAGTGATCTGTGGGCGTAAGTGCTTTGTGTAAGCCGCGTTTCTTACATAATTATTTCTGGGAATTTGTGTTTTTGTAACTTGAAGGAAATTGCGTAGGCTTTAAAAATCACAAAGGTGGAATGAATATGATGAATTTTGTTATCATTATATGAAGGTGTCTTCAAATCTCGAGTAGATAAGTAGGTATTGTGTAGGTAAAGGGGTACACATACTCATGCTTGACTTAAGAATGTGGCAAAATGTGGTCAATCGCAAAGCTATACTAAATAATAAAAATAAACTTTGGAGCACAGAAAAATACGGCCCAAAGTAAAGCAGAGTGTTAGTTGGGAGGAACATTGTAGTCCGTAAGACCATTCCAGAAATGTCATATTTGCTTAGCGTAAAAGAAGAGCTCCGTTCCACTTGTGACATAATTTTTAAAATTAAAATTATCAACTTATTCCGTAGCTTTAAGATCATTCTAAAAAATGACGTATTTGTACAATTTTTTATAAATTTAATAAAACAATTGTTAAAGGCATTGGATCATCCTCAGACCTTTGAAGGTCTAGAGATAATCCAAATGCTCAAGCCCACTGCCTGCTTTTTATATATAGGTAATAGTAGTGTAGTTTTGTTGTAGTTAATAAAGGCACTTTTGCCCGTTAAAGAAAAATGTTAAAGAAGTTACATAAATTTTAAACATGAAGGTCTAAAAAGAATGACTATATCTACCTGCAATTGATTTTAATTTATAAGCATTTTGTTCCAAGCTCATATTTATTCTAATGTATAAGCATTAGGTACTATAGCAAAGTTTCATCTCAAGCCGTTCAGTAGTATTTGCGTGAAAGAGGAACAAACATCCATTCATACAAACTTTTGCGTTTATATTATTATCAGTTGGATTAATAACAGTGGTAAATAAAATTAAACCCTAATTAAATTTAAAACAAAGCAACTGTCACTCGCACCATGCTACAGCGCAAATAGTGTAAGACCCAAGTTCACCAACGCTTGATTAACTTAAACGTGTGATTACTTTGGAAATTAACGTGGTTTTCACACATTTTAAAAGATATACAACGGGACTCACTTAGGTGTACGTACAGTCATAACACGACTATAGTTTCGGTCGCGTTCGGCGACCTTTCTCAAGTTGGCGAGTGCTAGCACGCGTGTCATGACTGTACGTACACGTGAGTTAGTCCCGTTGTATATCGTTTAAAACGTGTGACTACTGTATTTAAACAACGATAAAACTCGGGTTTTAGACCCTAGTTCACCAACAGATGTTTAATATATCAACCGTTGGTTAAATCTTAAACAGCTTTTTGACGAAATTTTGCTGTTCAACAAGCAAAAACCGTTGGTTAGATACAGTAATCACACGTTTAACTTAAACAAGCGTTGGTGAACTCGGGGCTAAATGCTCTAGTCACGGTTGAAACCGGGCTCAACTTTATGGTGTCATTTGACGTAGACTAAAACAGATATTATATTTCTGAACATAGAATTGGATATATTATAACTCGTCATAAACACAAATAAAATAATATGCTGAACGTGTGCCTATACGTATCTATGTTTGAAATATATATTTTCCTCACCGAGTTTTGTCATGGAATTTTTAACAAGATTTATAAATTTATTTTTAAATATGTTGACACCTTTTTGTGTATTTTCTAAATAAACAAGTATTATATAGGTATAAGGTATAAGCCGTGGTGGTCTAGAGGTAGTGACGCCCGCCTTACAATCGTGAGGTCGTGGGTTCAATCCCAGTCCCGTACCAATGAGTTCTTTGGAATTTATGTACGGAATTTCACACCACTGGCTTTTCGGTGAAGGAAAACATCGTGAGGCAACCTGCATATGTCCGTAGAAGAAATTCGATGGCGTATGTGAATCCACCAACCCGCACTGGGCCAGCGTGGTGGATATGGCCCAATCACCCTTCGTGGGTAGGCCTACGTCCTGCAGTGGACTATTAAAAAGGCTGATACAGTACAGTACAGTACAGTACATATAGGTATTAAAATAAGCTTTTTTTTTTAAAAAAAAAAACAAGCTTTTACTAAACTTGTACTCGCCAAGACGAATCAAACGAACCGAAACTCGATGGGTTTGCGTCGTTTCGTTACAGAGTTCCTAGGACCACTTTCCAGCTCCATCATCAGACCATGGTTACCATTAAAAGACAAACTACTCGTCAAGACGATTCAAATGAGCCCAAACTCGACAAGGTTGTGTCGTTTCATTGCTAAATTCCTTTGTCCACTTTCCAGCTCCATCTTCAGATCAGCACCATGTCATCATAATATTGCATTGTCACGCGATTTACATATGTGTGCAAAATTTCAGCTCAATTGGAAACCGGGAAGTGGATCAAATTTAATTTAACTTGCGAGATTTGATCACAAACAGACAACGGGACAGGTGAAAGTAAATAAAAGCTTGTAAAAATAACAACGCTGGGCCTATAAACAGCTTTTAAAAAGAAAATTTTAATAACATGCCAAAATTAAATTCACTGAGTTTAAAAAAAAAATTGAATTTAATTTTGGCATGTTATTAAAATTTTCTTTTGACGTAGATGACGAGGATCAAAGTTTTATATGTTTTTTTATTAAAAGTCCCAAGTTTAAGTTCAGACAAAACTGAAAGCTTCGTAAAGAAAATTCATCAAACTTATATTCGAAGCAAAGATCTAAGATGTTCTAGTAAGGTACTACATATATGAATGTATAGCGTCTAGTAAAATAAGATCTAGTACTTAAGTGATAAGGGTCCATACTGAACTTTGTGCCTAAAATTTGTTATTAACATCTTGTACTGTATGGAAGCATAAATAAATGAAATGAAATAAATAATAAAAATCAAAGTAATGTAATATTGAATAGTAAAAATTTAAATTAACTGTTTATTTTTTGAGAGACGAATCATAACATCTTAAATATGTAGATCCTTTGGCTCCGAAATAGTACCTGCTGTATTTCTTAAGCCAGTGGTTAAAAGTAACTCTATGTTTATTATTAATGCTGTTAAATAGCGAACTCTGTACATAAAATCTAATTTAAAAAAACCTTTTGTCATCAATGTTCTAGTCCAGGTTATTAATCAACACTAGCCTTGAATTGAATATCATGACAAGTTATTGGACAAGCTCTATTTAAAAAATTTTTAGCAAAAAGACGTAAGGATTGAGAAATACATATTTGTTCAGAATTTGGCTACCCATAACAAACTTATTTCATACTAATTTACTTATCTGTAGGCCCAATTTCCACCAAAGTGCAGCGGAGCATTATAGAAATGATTACATCACTGAAATGAGCTTACGCCTTTTCGGCCATTTCAACAATGCACATATTTGCTTAGCGAAGAACAATAATTATTTTCTCTGAAAATGACATAACCGACTTCAATCGTTTCAATTTTAGCTTCAATAGTTGGTAGCTTCACACGGATCCATGTATCATTGACGTAGTAATTTTCACGTAATTTTTGATTTTTCAAAAAAGACTTAGCCGATTCCGATAAAATTTAAATGGAACCTCTGAAGTATAGTCTACCAAACAGCAAAAAGATATTACCAACATTGGTTCCTAATTGATGGAGTAATCGCGTAACAAACACAAAAAACATAGAGTCGAATTGTAAACTCCTTTTATGAAGACTTTTAAAAATCGTTCCGTTCATGACTGTGCTCTGTTTATCGCTAAATAAATGTCATGTACGAGTATATGCAGTGGACTCGCCGACTACAGCTTTTTGCCCAGCTTCGCTCTCCTTCGCTCTAGTGGAGACTGGAACTAACATATATTCATACTTATTTACTTATCTGCTCAGACGATATGGAGTGGTATGGAAATCAGAATCAACAATATTGCTCAAGTACTAGTTAGGGGAACTAGGGGCATGATGGGGACGCTAAGGGAAAGCAACAAAAAGACACAGTAATAATCAACATAGTGTTTTCATTTATTTATGGCACTTTAATTATTTAATTAACTATTAACTGGCATAATCTTTGGACGAACATTTATCATAAATTTCTAATAATAATATTTTTTTTAGGAACACGTGAAAAAACCATCTTACCCCGTATGTGGGGCATGATGGGGCGTGATAAATGGGGCATGATGGGGTCTTGGGGCAAGATGGGATTCTTATTCTTCTTCATAGAACAAGCATATCAGTACTTCCTTTAAGTCTTCATCATCCACCCCAGCACATGCAGTATGAGCCCACCGCTCACAGAGTTGACATTTTACCCAATTTTCAGTTGATTTTAGGTACCCCATTATGCCCCGTATGACTTAAACCGTCTTGCCCCGAACACCGTGTTTAAAAAAAATAAAATTTATAAAATACATGTTTGGGACTAATGTAATTTTGAATGTGCCTATCAACAGTAAGGAAAACTTTAAAAAAAGGCAAGTAAATGCAACAGTTTCACCCCTTTTCTTACCTGTTTCTGAAGACGTTAAAAAACACACAATATTACATCAATTATGCACTTTAACAGAAATTTATTCATAAACAAAGAACGTGCGCACTCTCGCCGACTGTCATGGCCGCACTGATTATCGTTCGAAAGCGGCTTGTGATTGGCTAATCCGGTGCCTCGCGGAGACGTTTCGTTTCTTGTATGTGTGCGTGACCCCATCTTACCTCGCTACCCCATCATGCCCCCAGTTCCTACATTTGTTGTTTGTATTGTTTTGTTTTGTATGCCGACACTTGTTTACAGAGCTTTCCAAGTATGTTGATTGTACTAACTAGAATTATTATAATGGATTATATTTTTCCAAACAAATAAACCAGGAATTGTTCCGTGTAAGGCATTTTAACCGACTTCAAGAAAGGAGGACCTCAAGTCGACTGAATGTATTATTTTGTTGTGTACCTAGTGCATTAGGCGATTAGAAGGAAATTTCAGCAGTTTTTTTGTTTCTAAATCTTATTTTACGGAAATCGTTTGAGTGGTCAAACAATAAACTAATTATTATTTTTCGCCAAAAATGGTAGGTAGGTACAACCGGCTTCAATCACGCTCTAATCGCTGTATGTATTATATTTTTTGAAAATTTTTAGATTTTTTAAAAACGGCTAAGCCGATTTTGGTAAAATTTAAATGGATGGTTCCATTTAAATTTTACCGAAAGTATGATCTATAAATTAAAAACATTAAAATCAGTTTATAATTGGCGAAGTAATCACGTAACATACATACAAAAACATAGAGACGAATTAATAAATAGATTTTTTAAAGTCGGTTAAAAATAGCATCCATCGATTCGAACAAACTATTCGAATTTTGTATATAAATTGCAACAATTGTACATTTTTGGTGAAAATATATCTTTGGTATAGAAGCTTAATGGTATAGGGCTTTAAATTGTAGTTTACAAAATTATGACTGAAACTATGAAACCATAATTATGCTGATTCATTGTGATGATGGTGACGATAAGCCCTGAAAAGCCGTGATAAGCTTTACAACTGATATACCTTGTATCTTAAGCCCATGTTTTAATCTAACTTTTTAATATCCAACAGCTCTCACAGCGCTATAAAAATTACACCCACTAGCAGGAGAGCATAGCCTCCCTGTAGATTATATTTTTAACCTTTAAACACAGAATATTCATCAGTATCTACTGCGTCCAGTTACAGATTACTTATCAGCTGTATAGTCCCCGAGACTGATATTAATTTTCAGTCATTTTATTCCGGGTAATAACTTGTATAAAGCTTAAAAGAGTTGTATCGTGAAGCCTCGTGAACGCTGCTGTTTCGTGGAAAAGGCATTACGCACGTAAATCATTAGCTGATACAAAAAAAATCACCTTGAATACACTCTATTACAAGAAAAAATGCATTTTTGTATTGTATAGACTCTATACCCAGATGATATGTTTATTTATTCACAATAGCATACAAACTATTATCTAATTTTTAAATTGAAAATAAATCATTATTTTTTTCAAATTCGTGTGACCAGTTTACGTATTCACCTCTTTATAGCTGTTAATTGACTTTTTTGTACCAGACAAGATGTTATACTCTACCGTACTCTACCAGCGGGCACTGCATGTCATAGTTCTACCCACAAATTGCGATCAAGATTAAATTCTCAAACGGGAGAAAATCACTGAACTTCATTTGTGTTTTCTTTACGGGTGGGAAGGATCCCGCTAAACCGCACTTAGCACACGTGGCTTCACGACACAACCCTCTAAAGTAGTTCACAAGTTATTACGCAAGGGTAACTTGGTTTAAATTTCTGTATCTGACTCGCGGACCATATGCCCTGCCTGAAACATTCACAGGGGTCGGCGAATCGTATTTCTGGGCTGAGAAAAATGGGCTTATAATAATAAAGCTGCGTTGACAACGCCGCCTGGGAATGCTTACTTTTAAATAATGCCAGTATGAAGAACGAGCATAACTCCAAGAACTCGCGAGATGGGTCATGTTTCGATCTAGCGCATAGCGAAGACCTAATTTCACCTGAAATTCTGTAATTAAAATTTTATCTACGTACAACACCAGATATACATATAACAACACTGTATTACACGTAATTATCACGTTTTTACAAGCTTTTATTTAACTTGCAATGGATGTACCTATGTACGTAAATTCGGGTGGAATCTTGTAGGTCAATTTGACCAACTTACTGGTTTCCGATGGAGCTGAAATTTTGCACGCATATGGTATATCGCGTGACAATGCAATAAAATGGTACCATAGACCTGAGCTAATGATGGAGTCGGAAGGTGGCTGCTACGTGATATCTAGGATCTCAAAAGCTTTTATTTTTTAAACGTTATATTTTTATTATAATTAACCCCCGACGCAAAAGAGGGGTGTTATAAGTTTGACGTGTCTGTTTGTCTGTGTGTCTGTCTGTCTGTGGCATCATAGCGCCCGAACCACTGAACCGATTTCAGTTTAGTTTTTTTTGGTTGAAAGGAGACTTAGTCGAGAGTGTTCTTAGCTATGTTTTATAAAAATCGATTAAGCCGTTTAAGTGTTATGGTGGGTTAAAGTTTCGTACTTTTTTAAGGTCGGTTTTTGTGTCGGGGGTTTTTTAAATTTTAAATTTAATTAATTATTTATTACCGGGTTAGAGACTGGGCTTTAGGTATTGTAACTAAATGGTGTTGAGTTTTAAATTGTCACAGTAAATTGTAGTATAAAGATGTTTTATATGTTGATGACAGACGCTGTGACACTGTCATCTGATAATATAGGATAATATCAATGATAGATGACCGAGTTGTCCGAGTTGCGTCGTGGACGACCAATGTAACTCGGTCAAAACGACGTAATACTCGTAATGAGGTATTTACCTATCTCATATTTGCTAGTGTAGCTAGTATTTGCAGTACGTGACTAGTCCCGTAGTATATAAAAATAATGTGTTTGAATCGCAAAAGCTTAAAACGAACATAATTATGATGATGAAGATAGATAGATAGATAAACTCTTTATTGCACACCAAGAAATAAACAAATAGAAGAAACAAAGACACATAAACAGTGTAACAATGGGCGGCCTTATCGCTGACAACGATCTCTGACAGGAAGATAAGCCTGATGAGCCCTAATAAGCTTGATGAATCATAGCATGATAAATCAGTCATTCATGTGCACTTACATAACTCTGTTTTCAACAATGTACTCATACATTTCTTGAGTATGTATTTTACGATATATGAGTTTTTGCTACATATAAAAGACTCGTGCGTAGTGCCGGGTGAAAAGAAGGCTCTGCTCTAGATATGTTTTAAACGATATCAGTATGAGGAACGAGTAACCCTTTTCTGAAATGTGGGATTTGTTATCCTAAAGCCGCGGGTTAAATTATCTCGCTCGGGTTTTGCATTTATTTCAAATGATTTGGGGATTATTATTTAATTAGAGTAATATTAAGTGGAGACAATTATGTACATATTTGGTTTAATTGATGTAGGCAAGTCTGCTTTATAATTGTCACTTCATATTAATTTCAAACTTTTTGTTGTTTTTGTATATTTACGGATTTCTTACAATTAAGTTAAATTTCACCTTGCTATTTCGCTTTCTACGAGTATGTTGGTTTTCTTTTAATGACTTCAAATTCGATCTAGTAAATATGTTATTAACAACATTAACGACAACATTGTCAGTAAAATAGGTTATTCTGATCTTACTAACAGGGCATAGTCAGGTAGTAGTAGACAAGGCAAGCAGAGCTAATCGCCGATGGGGTTACAGAGTCCCCAAATGGAGACTACGCCATATAAAGTAAAGTTTAAGCCGCTAACTCGAAAAATACACTCAGAATAACAATTAAACGCTGCCGTAGCTCGGATTACACGTTAAATTGGGTCACGATTTTATTAACTGTGTAGCCATATCAAAAACCTTGTTACTACCAGTAGTAACATGGGTATTTTTAACTCCCGACGAAAAAGAGGGGTGTTATAAGTTTGACGTGTCTGTTTGTCTGTCTGTGTGTCTGTCTGTCTGTGGCATCATAGCGCCCGAACCACTGAACCGATTTCAGTTTAGTTTTTTTTGGATGAAAGGAGACTTAATCGAGAGAGTTCTTAGCTATGTATTATAAAAATCGATTGAGCCGTTTAAGAGTTATGGTGGGTTAAAGTGGGGATGGAAGAACCAAAATTCTACAAATGTGCCCAAAATGGTTGTCAATTAAAAGTTTGTTGTCAAATATTTTTATGTCGGGGGTTTTTTAATTAGGTATTTCATTTTCCACACTACCCCACGACGTAGACAAACGTCCTGATTATGACAAAACAAACATGAGCATAGGTGTAACTCTGTTCCAATCAATCGAATCCTTTGAAATTGTATAGGCTTTTGTCTATCAGTGAATTAAAGAGTCTAAACGTCCTAAATCCCAAAACTAAGCTAAACAATCACCACCTGTCTTATTTACTTGTGCCCAAATCACGTCTATTAGCAGAACATGCCAAAGTTTTATGCATATACGTGTGGAGGCAACAAACTTACTCGAATCTAGCATTCGACCCTACTCAACCATCGTCAAATTCATTCCAAATCAGTGGACCGGCACGAGAATAGAGAGTTCACTAAATTAGATATTTATTATCTACTAGTACGAAATCCGGCCTAAGACAGATATATTCACAAACGTTAGTGCAACAATAGACCGATGTTGGATAACAGAAAAATCAACAATTTGTTCCTTTATGAGTCCCCTAGTTAAATGTGGAACATAGTATGTTAAATAGCTGATTTCAGTTTATTTTGCAGGAAAGTTGGTTTTATCACTTGTAGAAAGGATAGAGATTGTCTTTTAAAAGTATTCTCTTAATTGCCTCGATTTTAAGAATAAAGCGGATTCAGATTGCCATTTGATAGAGATTAAAGTAAATTTTATCCTACACTATCTCTCAGCCAATAATACAAGATCGTTTAATATATGTCGTTACATAACATCGATACAAGATTTATATAATATTTTTATATATGCAATTGGTTCGTTTCGACTTCGAGGAAATATCTATAGAGTGACAATCGTGCAAAAAAAGTGTCCGAGCCAAAACTCTGCCCAAACTACGTAGTTGGCAGGCTTTTAAGTTAGTCGTAAGGCAATTTCAAGCCGACAAGCGCAATGCCAAAGTGCTCGGTTACAAGACATTATTAGGTGACATAACGTCGAGATTCGAAAAAACTGGTCATTGTAAATTATTTAATGTAAATATCTAAGTCGGTGTGCATGACGGCGTTCGGACATTTTTTTACTACTTTCACTTAGAGACCGTGGCTCTGTAGATATTTGCTCGAAGGTTTTTGAGTACAGATTCATTCAAAAATTATACAAAATTACCTATTAGTCGCGTTGTGATTCGTTCGGAGAACCTGTCTTTATTATTATCGAATAACACATGAGAGTTTATCCCTCTTAGAAGGATCTCACACTATACACATAAACCGCATCTATCCGTGTCTTTTGATACAGACCAACCCAACAAACCAATCTGTCTTGATCGCATTCCTGTATAAACAAGTAAACAACTTCGCCCTTCCTTCCGACTTCCTGTTTGTACAGCGGTAAGTATAATAACCATTAAAATAGTTTCGAGCAGTCGATCACTTAATCATTTATCGTTTTAGCAACTTGATGGACGTAAGACGCTTCCAATAGGTAGTTCCAATCCGATCTTGCTGGTAACGTATGGAATGTCCAGCTGTAAAGTTTAAAAGTAGAGAAAAAGAAGGTAATGGAATATATCTCTATGTTATTTATTTGTCAGCGATGGTTTATGGCAACACTATTGGATACGGGCCTTTTTATCAGCAAAACCGATTAGAAACATTTTTTTTATCCAAAGGTCTTAATCAATTGTACATTCTTGTTTTGTTCACGTCTTATTCTAAGCTTGTCGGTTTGTAGTTTCCTTCACAAAACTTTGTGATCTTGATTAAAATGCTTGGTTTAAGAATTGAAAAATAGTGTTTCCTACCGCAGTAAAAACTTGGTAAAGAGAAACTTAATCATTCACTTGACAAATATTCAAATCAGCCAGTAGCTCCCTGGCTGAAACTTATGAAACCGTGTGCCGGTGTAAGTACCGCATACTTTATTTCTTTAAATACTTACATATATTATATATTCTTGAAAGGTGATGTTTGCAAAAACTGAAAGTAGAATATTTATCATTCACACTGGTTTATAAAGTTGGTGGCACAAGTACTATATTGGTAGGTATACGTCTTGGTTTTTGATTTATTAATGGCTATTTTATAATATTGATATGAATAACTTTCTCAACTGTTCATTTACTAATCAAGTCATAACTTACATGTTTTACAAGAAATTGTGTTATCAAGGCGTAGAGGGACTTGCGTAAAGTAAAATAGTAGGGCTATAAACCCAACAGCCTTGTCTAGTTTTTTAAATTACCTAGTTAACTTTGGCCTGTCGTGTTAATGTGCCTCCAGACAGCATAAAACCTTAAAATAGCACAGTAACTAGGGTCACCATATTTTATTTCGTTCGAGACGAATCTGGAACTCTCTAGTTTTCTAGACTCAAATCAGAAAAGGCTTTAGTATGAGTCTGCATAAAAAACGAAAACTAATACCCATCATACTCGTGTGTGTAAACATTTTTGGTAGTTCCCGCCTGAGTACGTTACAAAAGGTAACATTTTAAATGCTGACTAAAATACATTTCCCGACCCTAAGAATAAATACCAAACAAAATTTAACGCTTGCCCAAATGGATGAATGGTCACCAAATATCGTTTCACGGTACATAACTGTAACATTTCGGTAGGTTGTTAAGGTTTTTTTATAGCAGCTTACAAAAGTTTCCTCTCATAGAAAACACTATATTTTCAGTAAGTTGGTAGATTAGGTTGAGCTTTATAACAGCCTGAAAAGTCTTCTACTTGCACACAGCATTCCAGTCCGGTACAAGATTCCAGTCTTATTAGAGATCTACAGGGAAGGCTTGTGTCCAGCAATGGATGTCACATAGCTGAAAAATAAGAATACGCTATAAGACGTTTATGATGGTTTCCTCTAAATATTGCCAATAAGACTTTGAAAAGGCTATTTTTTCACATAAATATATTATCAAATTGAGAAAATCCTAAAATTTTTTAATAGACTTGAGAATTTTTTTCCGGAATTTTACATTTCTGGTTACCCTACCATCAACACCCATTTCGACGCGAGGTCGCCCTCAAAAAGCTGTTTTGTAGTAAAACAGCCTTGTTTTCACCCTTTTTAGCGCGGAGTTTAGCCATTACGGCCTTATAGGTTCAGAGATAAAGATTATTATATTTTGCGGCTAAATTAGCACTTATCACGACATTTGTGAGGAATGGTTTATTGACTTTATGAAATAAAAATTGCATTCATAAGAACAAACGACTAGAAAGACACATGGAAAGTACCTGCGGTCCAGCGGCCCAGACTTCACTATAGAGAGGAGCATTGTAGTCCGTATGCCCATTGCCAAAATGCTATTTTAGTTCAGCAAAAAACAGTCAAACCACACTCCACCAACGATTGTTTAGTTTATTAGCTCCATTTTGGTGGAAACTTAGTCTTAAACGCAAAGATTATTATAATTTTGATCTGTTGAAAAACTCATATTATTACACGATTTAACAAGGTAAGTATATAACAAAGACAAAATGTATTTAAATTTATATTTTTTTGTTATTTATGTAATTAAATTGAATGTAGGTAGTACACGCGTTTTTCTTTTATAGCAAATTAAGTATACGGTGCTCTACAGACATTTGTCTTCAGCTATGTTGGTAACATAGCTTTTGCTATTTTACTTGAATAAATAAAATAAATAAAAAAATATTAGGGGACATCTTACACACGAATATTTATTTTTTTTAATTTACTTGAATATATTAATACTTTTATTGTGTTTAATAACTCACTTTATTTATCATAAAATTATAAAATTAATTTTGTGATCTTAATACTTGAATATTTGACTTAAATATTCTAATACTGACAAAATCTTTGAAAATCTATATAATTTCATAATTAGTTACCGGGACAAAATTAAAATAATAAAAGACTGAATAAAGATGAACTCTAATTGTATTTATTCATACGCTTACCTACTTATTATGTAAGCTATATTCTAAAAATGTAATAACATGAACTCGTACTTATTTGATTTATTACAAGATTCGTAAAAAGTATTGAAATTGTATTTTTACAGTTATGAGCTACATTTTCATGAATCTAATTTATTTTGTACCTACTCAGCTTGTATTATGTAGATGAGTCATATTAAATTTACGCACTTACTTTTTAGGGTTCCGTACCCAAAGGGAAAAAACGGGACCCTATTACTAAGACTTCGATGTCCGTCTGTCTGTCACCGGACTGTATCTCAAGAACCATGATAGCTAGGCAGCTGAAACTTTCACAGATGATGTATTTCTGTTGCCGCTATGACAACAAATAGAGAATAAATAAATATTTAAGGAGGGCTCCCATACAACGAACCTGAATTTTTAGACGTTTTTCGCTCTATATTAATAATGGTAACAGGTAGATGCTAGAAATGTTCACAGAATATTTACTTTTATATTTAATTCAATAATAAAACCCAAAATTAAAATAAAATAAATATTTAAGGGGGGCTCCCATACAGTACGGAACCCTCCGTGCGCGAGTCCGACTCGTACTTGGACGATTATTATTTTTGTAGAAAATGGTAATAGTGTATTAAATAACTTAGCTTTTATACACCTAGAAATTTCGGTGCATTTAACTAGTCTAAGCACAGGGACAAAATAAGAATTATCAATTAATTTATTTCACAAAATTCGAACCATTTTAATTAAGTACATACCTACTCGTATTCCTACTGTATTGTGTCATTGCATAGATAAACTCTCTTTACTAAGAGTTAGTGAATTTAGATATACCATATACTCCACAAGCCTATATACTTACTTAAAATACTTGAATTGCACCCAGATCAGGTACTTGTACTTATTTAAATAAGTATGTTTATACAAAATATCTGGCCAGCCGAGGATCGAACACGGAAACCTCTATTTCCAAGGCAGAGTTACAAACTCGTATAACAAAACACGTGACGTGAAAATCAACCTTTCTCCTAATCTAAGAAGTATTACCTCTATGTTACCAGACGCTCTAGTCAAGTTAGATCACACGACCGTCGCGAGTGGCGCGTGCGCCACCATAAAGGTTACATATACGTCTATAAAGGTACAATTCCGTAGCCGGATGCGCGCAGTAGCAGTAGACTACTGAGTTGTCAGAAGATACAACAGATAACGAGTAGCTAGCTACGGAATATATTTCGTAGAAATACATAGAAACAATGGTGTTACGGCCACTTGGTAGCCTTGATTTTGTTGCGTGCTACGGAACTTTACCTTAACGCTTTAAGTAGAGAGTTTTACCTTCGCCTGGGAATCAGGTGAACAACCTGTCCTCACATGATGGTAGGTAATTTGTCTATACCTTATGACTATTTAGAATATTCATGTCTAGATCAAAGTCAGTTTTATCTGGCATTAAAAAAAACCTTTTTTATTATAATAAGTGCGGGATGGGGATCGGCCGTCTACCTGAGATTTGCCTGCAAAGACAGGTATAATTTGGGGTGCTATTCAAGGAGATTTTATGCGCTAATTTTCCACCTCGCTCACGTAATCCCACCTAATAAAGATAAACATTCTACGTGCCAAATGTGAGTTTATATATCTGTCTAAGTATGTTTATTTGTCTGTGGCATATTTTCCCAATAATTTAAATCCGAAGAAGGTACGAAAATTCACAAAGAGAGTCTACCGCATTTTGTAACAAAGCGATATGGGGCTCTATAACTGAATCACTAGACTAGAACGTCTGAACGTATGCGTAAATGATCACGAGATCGAATAAAAACAGGAGCGAGCTTTGAAAATCTATGCTTGTGCGAACAGTAGAGCATAGCATGCGATCATCTGCGAACGCTTGAAATCATTCTAACGTTACAAAAATTGGGCTCTTAGTACAAAATCATCGAATTTTAATATTGATGAAGATCATTAAGTAAATAAACACAGTGTCCTTGATATACCTAATTAATGACCGGCGTGAACTAACATTGAATAGAAATACCAGCTGACACGTTTGGACGGTACCACTCCTACGTAGGTAATGCTAGCAAAGTATTAAATACTGTAATTAATTAAATCACGCGATTAGTTCCCTTATAAGCTCATTGGCTTAAATATACGAAACCAACTGGGCAGCTGAGAGTGCTGACCGGGTTTCAAACGGCAAGACGCCTTGAGTCGCCTTGCACAGTTGCAATATTAAAGAATCTCATCTACCTACTTGAAAATATTCGCGCCGGATTTGATGCTCACCTATCGTTGTACGCAAAAATTGAGTTTTAAATTATGTTTTCTCAAAATTTATTAGCTAAATGAATTTATAGAATAAATATCTAAATAGTAGTGGTTTGAAACCATAATATTTTTTCTTTTTTTTATGATATAGTTGTGAAAAATACGAACTACTTAAACAGTAAGAAGGTACTGCCGTAAATGGACGAAACGCTTGTTTTATGAGATGTAGGTACTCTTATTAGTTTTAGTGATGTCATATAAAAGTGTTTATTTCAAAGACTACCCTTATGGACATCTGAAACAAAACTATGAAAGGTAAGTACATATAAAGAAATTCTACGAATTCAATCGCTCTATTTTTCTTCCGACTAAATAATTTCTCGTTAAGAGTAACCATTATTATTTATTAGCAACTCTCGGCCATGGATGTAGTACATAAATATAACATCCTTGCTCTTGACTCTTTGCTTCGCTGTTGTTACTGAAAAATAAAGAATAATCTTTAGTATAATTTTAAGTATGAAGATTTATTGTATAATCTGTCGACCAATAAATTGTTCACCAATTGGTGGTAATTAATCACCAATAAATTGCTTGTCAGGGCGATTCGACTGATTTGATGAGATTTCTTGGTTCTTTAGAAAGATAAAATCAAAAATACCCGTAATAAGCTTTGTCTACTGGAGTACCTCCTTTTTTTAAATTATTTTAAAAGAATTACATCAACCAGAATACCACATAATCATAACAATATTCGTAATATAGGTATGTATGTGAGACTTAAATGAAGTAACTAAGTAAATGTCAACACATTATCAAAAATGTTATCATAATAATAAAAATGAATCCTCAAAGCAAAAAATCCAAAGTTCGCACTTAATTCAATTTAAAACTGTGGTCATTTCCAGAAGGTTCAAAGGACAAACTCATCGTCCAATTTTTGTGATAAAATAAATCCAGATTAAGAAGTCTTTGTATAAAATTAAATGTATGAAAATTTAAATTCCCCAGTCGTGAGAGAAACTAAATTTTATTGACAAGTTATTTTACATAATGGGGGTATTGAGGGGTAGCTACCCTCGTATTGGAGATGCTAAGTTATGAATGTTAAAGAAGGTACGAGTGGCTATTTGCATATTTGTTTCTACCGAAGTATTCTATTTTATTATTTTAGGTGACTATCCTACTAATATTATAAACGTGAAAGTGTGTATGCATGGATGCTTTTCCTCTTCACGCAAAAACTACTGAACGGATTGAGATGAAACTTTGCAATAGTAATGTTTTTACATCAGAATAACACATAGGCTATAATATAACTGGAAAACTATTAAACCTACAAAATACATGAAATTTGAAATTTCTTTAGCTTGTCTAAAATGCAAAATTTCATCAATATTACTAATACAGTTAATTGAACTTAATTATATTGACGTTAAAAACCGGAATTTCATTGGCTGATTCACTCACTCACTAACTTAAAGATCAAATAGAAGTCTAAAAATGGAACTATAAGAACTCATGGAAATATATAATAAAACAAGATTTCAGTCTTTACAGTGGAGTATCAAAAAATCCATTAAAATCTACTTGTATTTGTCTAGTGTTTCTAATAATAAAGAATGCATTACGCGTTCATAACAATTAGCAATAAGACGGGGAAGGCGCTAGTCAGATAGTATACCTAAGCGTAAACAAAACAAGCGTTATTCCCTAAACAACGTTTAGTAAGTAAGTTAGTTCGTAAGTATAGGCTAGCCCTGTGTCAGAGTTTTAAGCCGCCTCAAGGCCCCTGACATGACTAATACAACCGGGGCCTACAATTTAACGTATCATTCGAGCCGCGGTAGCGCTCTGTTGTAAATGACACCCGCGGTCACCCATCTGAATACTGACCGAAGACACGGTAAAGATATCATTACCGTGCCGAAGATCTCCTAAGATCTTCTGAAATTCTGAGATATCTTGTGAGCTGAAAACTCTCCCTCTATTTTGGTCCTCTTTTTAGTAGGCTCTTACTACAATCAAGAGATAACAATGTGATTCCCGTCCAGCGTCAGCTCCAAATAAAATCAGATTTAGAATATCCATCAGCGTCAACTTTTGAATTATTTAGTATTTTCATTTGATAAGTATTGTACCCAGCTCTATGAATTCTCTTCGAAGCATTTTTCTCATGTAAAAAGCAGTAACAAACTTCTGTAAAAATGCTATTCACTTACGATTTTTTCTAGGCTTGTTTTCTAGGGCGGTGGCACTCATGATTAATTTATTGTTATGACAAGGTAAACTGTTTTCGTGATAGCTTATGGACCTGGAAATTTACCTATCCGTTCGTGTTATCCATTATCATTAAAATGATATTTTATTAGCTTTGATAGCTACTTAGGAACTATTAAACCTTTATAAATGGGCCTCACGGATACGAAAATGTCATGATTTGAATAATATTTTAGTAAGTTACAATTTTAAATACTATAAATACACGTGAACAGATTTATCTGAAATTCAGTTTGGAGGAGTTTTCGACTATTCGATTATCTGCCTACTCGAATGCTATTATACTTTATCTATGTCTAGCTATGGTAAAATTAACTAAAATTAAAATTAAGTAACTGCTAGTATATAGGAACTGTAATAATGATTTAATAAATACTATTATTTATTAAAGCTAGTTTAATATTCCTAGTTTGATCATAAACTTGAAAAAAAACTTATCTTAAATCATAACTGCTACAAATTGTAAGAGTGAGAAAGACTCAAAATATTTGCTAAAGCAATAGCTTATTTATACATACCAGAATTTCTCATTCAAAGGTTAATAAAATGAGTACCTACTCTTATAATTATAGTCAGATTACCTTCAAACAACCTCAAGACTTCAGAAGCCTTATCAGTTCTCGTACAAGTAGGAGCTATTAATGGTAATAAATTGACCTGATCTATCTATAAAGAGTATAATAAAGACGCCTTCACAATGTCTATAGAGTATAGACCCTAATATTAACAACAAAGGATCTATATTACGGATCAATCTTTATGTAAAGCTTCATTAATCGTCATTATGTCATTATCATTATGCGACAGTGTATAACCAATTATCGGGGACACACTACCCTCCAGCATATAAATTGGGCCATAACATACTGGGCATAGATTTCTCTAGATCGGGCATGTCTTCACAATCTTACAGGGAAGTATACGCACGAAAGTCTGTCCTCAAAAAAACAACTGTGTCTAACGCCACTGTTAATACAATTACTAACAGAGAACAACAAATTCCTTATTCGTATGTGCTTAATGCTTAATGTGGTTTTATGACGGTCGCGGGTCGCACTCTTTGTTTACCCTCTATTGTGTTAGTTTTTTTTGTTTGTTTTTGTATTAGAGAACAATAGGAAATATATTGTCTAATTACTAACAGAGAACAACAAATTCCTTATTCGTATGTGCTTAACTGCTCACACAACACTGTCCTAGTATAATCTGGGAGTCTTCAAATCGAGAGTAAATAGATACTTTCTATTGTCACGCAGTAAGCGCGCGACGAGTTGTTTACATCTAAAGCGCGAGAAGTAACTACGACATAAGCTGGGTTTTATGACGGTCGCAGGTCGCGCTCTTTCTTTACCGTCTATTGTGTTAGTTTTTTTTTGTGTTTTTGTATTAGAGAACAATAGGAAATAGATTGTCAAACACAATGGCATCTATTGTTCTAGAGATTTTGAGGCAACTTTTATTCAGATATCAATAAAGCGATGCCTTTCATTCAACTCAGTTATCGTGTTTTCTATCAGAGTGAAAGCAACTCGTGTTCAGTGCAGTGAAGTGTGTTCAGTGACTAGTTTGTTTGAATGTCAGTGGCACTATAGGCGGACCGTTTATCTGAGACGTCGCCTGCGCGGTACAGGGGCGCCGGGGGAGATGACACAGGGGACTGAGACCGGTGCGGGCGGCGGATCCCTGCCGCCCGCACCGGTCTCAGTCCCCCTTTGTCGTCTACCCGCGCGCCCCTGTACCCGCGCAGGCGACGTCTCAGATAAACGGTCCGCCTATAATATTCAACTGGTTCGCACCAGTTGTGTCGTGTGTTTTGTGATTTTGTCAAGTGATTGTGTGCAATGAAGTGCAAATTGAATAATTGGCGTTTTAACTAATTATCGAAAAATCCATGTAACATTTTAAGCATATAGATAATTAGGTATAGGTAGGTATCCGCTTCTGCTTATGATGAATAAATAAAATGATCAGTCAGGATCTGGACAAACGCGATTTAGAATGAAAAAAAAAATTGCCGCTCAGAAAATAAACATACACTTACTCTTATTTTGTGTGTGACTTGTGAGTATTGGCTACATACATGTCTTGCACGTTGAGTCTTAGATAAAAATCGTCTCTTAATCTCTATGGCCTTGATACACGTGCGCCGCTCCACTGCCTGTCGTGATTGCGTGAAGCCATACATTTACATAAATCGAAGTTGGTAATGTGCGAAAGCTATTTGACGGAGGAGTCCGTAGGTCTCCAGGTACAACAGAATTAATCAGAATATATGTGACTGACCTCTATACTACTTTAGCGTAACTAATGGACCGTTCGAACGCTAGGGTGGCTCGAGCGACGAAAGTAGGTGTTATGATTTTTTAGGGCCCGTATTTTGATAGCTAGTTCTTTCTACATATGGAACGATATAATAACGAATCACTAGAGAAATTAAAAAAAACATTATAAGTGAACACGCTGATTGCGCTGTATACTTCGAGGATGCCCGCCCCCCCTCCACCTTTAGTAAAATTAGTAAAGATTCCTAGCGGTTTTGTCACAAAAAATGAATGTTAATGTTTTCGAAAATAGATCGTTAGAAGTGTTTTAGAACCACAAATGGCTTAAAAAGGGGGAAACACCTTTTAATAACCGTCTTTGTTTAAAACCCACATTGATTGACAAACGCCTGTTTTTTCGGATGTCTATGTGTTCCTAAATTAGTTTCAAGTCACCCTAGCGCACGAACAATAATCATGTGATAAAATTAAATAATATGAGTATTATAATTATTAATTAATAAGAAATAGCAAGAGCTTCAATTTGCAAAACCCTAAAATTTACTTACAAGAGTTCTACAAAACAGTATTTTAATGTTGATGTTAATTTCTGATGTTATCAGACACCTGTCAGTTTTGACAGACAGCTGTCATTTTTGACAGGCACCTGTTATTCTTGGCAGGCAGCTGTCATTATTTTAATTTTGACAGCAGCTTTCAAAGTTTGGGAAAAAATAAGATGGACAGCTATTAAAAAGTAAAAATAAAGTATTTTAATTTTTTCAATGTAAAGTATTCTATGTTACTTCTAATATCTCAAAGAATATGTGTACAAAATTTCATGATGAAGGGTTAAGAAGTCTTCGCATTAAAGCGTAACAAGCAAGCTCACATTCACATTTATAATATTAGTAGGGATTTGCTCGAAGGCTGTATCGAAACACCATGGGTGCAAGCCGCTTCCGGCCGATCTTGTTTGAATCCTTAGATAAAGTTTCCTTCAGCTGTGGGCGTCCTACAGCTAAGATGATGATGATTATATGTAACTTCGTAAAAGTTGGGTAGCGAGATCTGATATTAGAGTTTTAAGTCCTTATCGACGAAACAATAATTTTCTATTTCCACATGATAACGAAAAAAGACAAATCTCTTCACTCAAATAACAAAAATAACTGATACAAACCACCACTTGTATTTGTATTTTAATTATTCAGAACAGATAATCAAAAACAGCAATCAGACTATCAAGTGTAAGTACATAAAATATTTACACAAATTCCATGTAACAAATTAACAATATCAGCTCCCACGCTTCAACATAATGATTACATATATGCTCGGGGCGGCGTTTGTGTCGTATTTATTGACAAGACAAATACCTACTAAACTATATTAACTCAAATAAATGAGAGCTTAGCAGCTACAAATAAAGCTACTGTGAACTTTGGAACGCTCATAAAGCATTGTTTTAATTTAATATCATTAAGTATTATATTGTTTTAGCTGTTCGGTACGTACTAGCATTTAAAATAAATGCACTGTTGGTTCCATCATTTACTGTATGGACTTACCGTTAAACGTTTTGGCCATATCTAGTACGCTAGCCAAATATCAGAGCAGTAGATTCGTATACGCCAATAAATTTCTTCTCTGGCGGTAAGCACGTTTCCTCACGATATTTTCCTTCACTGAAAAGTCAGATGTGTAAAATCCGTACATAAATTCCATAGAACTCATTGGTATTTGAATCCAAAACTTTGCGATTCTATAAGACAGCCGTTATTCTGCTAGACACCCACGGCTTTGTACTTTTGGGGTTTTCGGTCTACCTGTATTCTAATCTAAATTAAATAATTCTTGTCGATTGAGTTTCAATTCATAAATAGATTGCTTGAAGTCTGTTCGTCCCTTTTAGAAGAATCTCAAATGAAAATTAACGTAGGTACCTACCTAACTGAGAGTTCAATTCAAAAACTTTGCTCCAATTATTAATTTAAAACCTTCTCTGAGTTCTGATGAGAAATAATTTACTACATGAGTTTCGATATACATAACTGTTTTGAAATAGTAGTTTATGCAACTGTCATATAATGAACTCGTTACTATTATGAAACTCGCTGCGCTCGTTTCATAAACTCACACTCGTGTTTTAATACCCGTGTTATATGCAGTTGCATACACTACTTTATCTTCACTAATAAAAATAAAAAAAAACATATTGCAAAACATTAAATTCACGCTTACGTGTATTGTCACAGTAAACTTGGCGCCATTAAAATCTAACCAATGAGAGCGCAGCTGCGCGCGCAGGGCCAATCAGGAGCGAGCGCGCGATGTTATAATGAGATTTTACGATATCGATGTGGATATTATAACATCATGTGAAATTGCTTAAATTGAGTGTTTTGTTGTCTGCGCTATAACAGTAGTCATTATAAGTCAAGTATTGGAAACATAAGTAGATTGTTATAACATTAGTGTAGATAAAATTATATTCTATCTCGTATCGTGGTGGTCTAGTATGCCGTAGTGGTCTAGTGGTTGTAACGCTGGCCTGTCATTCTTGAGGTCGTGGGTTCAATCCCAGTCCCGTACCAATGAGTTTCTTTGGAACTTATGTGCGGAATTTCAGACCACTGGCTTTTCGGTGAAGGAAAACATCGTGAGGCAACCTGCATACGTCCGTAGAAGAAATTCGATGGCGTGTGTGAATCCACCAACCCGCATTGGGCCAGCGTGGTGGATATGGCCCAATCACCCTTCGTGGGTAGGCCTACGTCCTGCAGTGGACTATTAAAACAAGGCTGGCACAGTACAGTACAGTACAGTACAGTATATTCTATCTTAATATTCATAACAACTTGTGTTTATCCTCAGACCGTGGAACATGGAGACGCGAGCTGATGATGACGAGGCACCGACGGATCCAGCGGCGAGGAAACTCACACACCATGACTACACTGAGCAGGATTTTGAAGGTATGTAGTACCTACCTTTATAAGTATACCGACGCTTTAGACCCACCAAATATGGTAAAAAACAGATGTACTCTTGATGTATTTGATTGAAATGCGCCAAGTCTAAAACAGCACTTTACATCGCTTTGAAAGACGACCGCAAAACGCTACAAATAACTTTTTTTTATGCTTTCACTTTAAAGACATTTTAAGAAAGTCCTTCTGGCATTTTTCGTATTCGAAGTTTGGAGGTTAACACATCTGATCTACTTTAGTATTTGGTACTAACTCTTTCGACTACCATTATTCGCTTAGCTAACCATCTAGGTAGCGATTATACTGCTACTTCTACATTCAGCGAAGAGTGTTCTATCTTCTACCACAAAATCGTGTCTGGACTCTGAATTTAATTTCATTGAGTTTTATAGGATTTAAATAAACTTGTGTTTCTTTACTACGTTACAAATATGATAATATATATTGATTGGTACGTGTATGTGAGACGAAACAGCCAGATGTCATTTTTCATCCAACAGCCTAGATTGCTGTGACACGTACGTGACTTAAACTTCACTTGCCAAACTTGAGCCGGACCTCTGAAGAAAGAAACTACTAGTTTCCTACTTCAGAGGGCCAGACCCTATAACCACATAACATTTTTAGGGCCGTACCCAAAGGGTAAAAACGGGACCCTATTGCTAAGACTCCCCTGTCCGTCTGTCTGTCACCAGGCTGTATCTCATGAATAGTGATAGATGGAACGTTGAAATATTTACAGATGACGTATTTCTGTTGCTTCTATAAAAACAATTACTAAAAACATAAAAAATAAAAATGTAAGGGGGGGCTCCCATACAAGGGGTTTTTCGCTCGATATTAATAACAGTGACAGGTAGATGCTTGAAATATTCACAGAATATTTAATTGTATGTTTAATTCAATAATTAATAATTATTAAATTTTTAAATAAATATTTAATTTCCCATACAAGAAACGTGATTAACTAATGTGGTATCAATATCGGCGACAGGTCGATGCTTGAAATATTCACAGAATTTCTAGTTGTGTATTCACTTGAAAAAATAATAATTTAAACAAAATATGTTCTACAATTCGATTTTAATTTCATTTAATTAATAATACATTTTAAGTAATGCATGTATTTAAATATCTTAAGTAATAAATAATCTAGTTTATTTAAGTAACTTTAGCTTAAGGAACAACATTATGGTCACGAAATAAATTATTCTTATTCTCTTATTCTTAAAATAAAATATATTAAGTGGGCTCCCTATGCAGTGCTGAACCCTTCGTGCGCGAGTTTGACTCGCAATTATTTTATGGCCTGATTATTATTTTATTGTCACTGATAATCATAAATTAATCTTTATTATTGCCAGCAACGATTTTTCCCAAGTTTTATTACCTTAAAATACAACTTTGCAACTGTCTTATTGTTTGTAATCTGTCGAAGACCAAAAGTAAGTACTAAATTAAGTAAGCAGCAAGGCCACACGTTTTCATAAGGACTTACACTGTCTCTTCGATACACTTTCTAACTGAACTGAAATAAAACACAGTTAAAGAAAATACACGTAGATTTTCTTTAAAACGGTGTATTTTCAAACCAAGCTCCTTTGTTGTTATTAAAGGTCAGCCAACGAAGCTGGCTTTGAATTTACGACCTTTCTCCCCTATGTATTACGGAGACCTGAATAAAGCTTTTCAACGCTTGTTTGCTAAGCTTCAGTAACACCTTAACAATACCTACAACAACCTGTTCTATTTCAAGCGTGACTCAGCAATACCTACCTAGCTGCTACTTCGTCGAACCATTTTCTTGAGTTTCTAGATTTTTTCACATAATATTATGTATAATTACTTGTACTTAATCAATTTTACAATCAATTTATTAATAGCATACCTACTGTTACTAGTTATTAACAAAATTAAAAGTGCACAACTTGAATACGATACAGTTACAAATCGTTTATTTATAACAAATTCATTTTACAAACGTAAAAAGATAATCGGTTAAAAATCAAATTGCATTATCAGATTCAAATAATCTAAATTACAACCTATAAAGGATAATCATTTATATAACCATACTAATTGTTCTATGATAGGTTCCCCCTGTTTTTGGCTGTAGATTTTAATAAATAGTTTAAGTAACGCCAAATAAATAAACAATACTCAAACATTTTGCAAGATGAGACCGAGTTGAATTGATGAGTTGACTCATCTATAGCAAGCTTAACAAGATGAGTCAACAAACTCATGTCATTTACCAGATAGTAAGATACCATCTCCCTGATGTAGAAGCGAAAAGCTTTATATCCCCATAAATTCGTCCTACAGAAAATTAGGTCAACGGGTGGCGTGGTACAGGGGAACAAAAACGAGGGAATCCCTGACTGCTTGTGATAAACTGCAGCCGGATGCCGTCTGATTTTGCCGGCAGGTTATCTGTGATAATCGTGGTGTTTTTATCGACTTGAAACAATAAATATTCATTTCTCTGCAGATGAAGATGTTGCATTTCAAAATGCAGATATTTACAGAGGTGGATGAATTGATGGATCTCTAGACGACGCGTAAATTCTTAAATTTCAATTTAATTCATTGTTTTATGACTTACAGTACTAACCCAGAAATCAAAACCAACCATACATTTTATCAAATATCGTTGAACATTTTGTGTGAAACCGCTAAATTTTTTCGTAGTTTCTGTGTTGGTTCTTTAGTAAAAGTTATTCGTAATGATGAATATAGTTTCACATCTGAAAATATTTTGTCTAAGAGAAAGTTAGATGAAAGGTCTGACGAGAAACAGGGAAACAAAAACGAGGAATTCCGTGATTTCTTGGTGACTACAAACAGCAGATCGATCTGTAGTATTTTTTGTCTTTAATTTTTGAGTGCAGGAATTGACAGAACTGCAGGAACATATTGGTACCTACTCATCTATAAGCCAATTTAGTAATGAGAACGTACTTAAAACCGAGAAAAGACAGCTGTTCAGTACTCATTATTATAGCCCTTTAACATTTTTAGCGATTTTGTAGAGTCAACTACGTAATCCCAAAAAAAGACAACAATTTCATACATATTGTTGAGAGTCTGTGAACTTTTTGTTGCTGCCTGTGTACCTGATGCGCGTTTTTGTAGCGTTTTTGACACATCTTTTCATGTGCCGAACTTCATAATCCATTTGGCTACATTTGGTTCCTCTACGAATTTTCCCACTGCTAATTCGATCTCGTAGAGAAACTCTGAGCATAGACCTATCCATAGCTCATTTGGCTACACCCTAAGCTCTGTCTGTGTTGGATGATCTATTAGAGAATAGCCCAAAAGTTAACTTCAATTATTTTGACAAATCATTTATAAACCGACGCAAGAAAAAATATTTCCCAAATTCCTGTGATTTTATCGCGCCTACTAAAATTTCAGTGCGAGTCTAATTAACATAATGGCAGTCATATTTTAGCGGTGTTAATTAAGCACAGGCTATTTCAGGAAAAATCGTCGAGGTTGGCAGTATACATTGTTGGTGGACGTCCTACGCTATAAACGCTTGCCGGTACGTGATCTCCTATCGAGAATCTTTAGTTATCTGAGCTATGTGCCCATGCAACTGCCATTTCCACTAACCAATTTGCTGAGCTATGTTGGTTACTTTGGTTCTTCTACGGACCGCCTCAGAATTGCGCTGGATACAAGTCTCTTCCAACCAATCTTATTAGACATCTAAAAGACTTATGTCCAACATTGGATGTCTTCTGGCTGGCAAAAGGCAGGTTAGGTTTCTGTAATGAGTTTCTTGAGGTTTCTTTACAATTTAACGTGCCACAGCACTCAACAGAGCCTCGGCATCGCTAAGTTATAGATGCCACCCACGGCCACCCATCCAAAGATTGACCGTGCCGAACGCTGCTTAACTTTGGTGAACGCTAACACCGAGTCAAATTATTATATATAATAAATGAGTAACTGTACCTTACTTAGCATAATCAATGCAAACTCGGGTTGAAGGAGACTTCAGGATATCTTCACATTCGGGTCAAGTACTCGTAGGTAGGGGTGAATTTTTTAACTTCGGTTTCTGTAGTAAAGTAAATAAAATATTAATTTCTGTTGGACTTTATTATAAGAACCGGTCGCAAGACAACTCTTGCGAGCGGATTTCTAGTGGAAGTTGAATAAGTGGCATTCGATGCTGCAACAAAGTTTTCGAAAAGAGACCACGCACAAAGATGAGTAACATAAGACGTGAGCTTTATAAAACAGACTAAAACTGAACTTTTATTGTAAAGTTTTATATCAATCTATGAAATGTACTTACTCGTACTTACTCGTAAATGTAGTCCTATGCGTTAATAAGATATGTACTTAATTCGATTAAGAATGTTAAGCAAATCCTATCAACCGTATGATTCGATTCGATCCCTGGTAAATTGCCAATCGATAGGGGAAAATTATCCTGCATCTGCAAGGCCAGGCCAATATTACCACCTAACTACCGGAATCGCAATCTTGCAATCTAACTCTATCCGAGACATACTCGTACCTATATGTGCAACCATTTTGTAGAGAATACGGTTGAAGGTTAGAGTAAGTAAATATTAGGTATTTTCTACGTTTGTACTAGAATATTGACCATATCGCCGGTGCCTTTATGTGCTCTAGGTGCCTCCATCGCGCACTTTCAATATAATTTTATAATTTAATAACGGGTTTGATTTTTCGAGCATTGAGTATTCATTGAAGAGAAGTTGGTTTTGTTATTTTTTTATTTATACAGAATATCTAGATCGATAAAAACTGTTATTTTCGATTTATGAGATCCACTCTATCAAATTACTTTGTTTAGTTGCATTAAGTACTTATAGTTTTTGGAAATTCACGTGTTATCTTTGAACTTCCTTACGTAGTATAAAATAAAGTCGCTATTTTTGTCTGTTTGTTTGTCTGTATGCTCTAACCTTTAAAACTACGCAACGGATTTTGATGCGGTTTTTTTTAATGGATAGAGTGATTCAAGAGGAAGGTTTATGTGTATAATACACCTGTGCGAAGCCGGGGCGGGTCGTCTAGTTATTAATATTGCGAAAACGAATTGGTTGCTTAGTGTAGCCTACCAGCTAGTGTAGCTGTGTGATATGGCTGAAAGGGTTTAAATTAAATTAGTTATGAGAAGCATACAGAACTAAGGACATGGTAACTTTGTGATTATGGATTAACGAAATCACTGAACTTTGATATTGGGTAGGATTACTATTACTATTTACAAAGCAGAAATTAAAACGAATACCTACTTACATGTTTTATGTAATTGTTGTATTACGAATAGGTGTGTTTCAATGTTAATGTATAAATCTAACAATTCAATGTACCTACTTGTTCGTTTTATATAAATAAATAAATTGATTGATTGATTGATTGATTGACTATCCTACTAGGAACTATGTAGGCGATGTCGTGGGCGGAACATTTATAGAGTATTGAATATCACTGGCATACTTACACTGTCAATAACTTATATAAGTACTAAAATAAACACTAGTATAGGCACCTGTCTAATCCAGTCGAGAATATCGTAATTATTCGAGTAATCGGAACGCTAGTCGTCTGTGGACACTCGATGGTGTCTATGGCGGACGATTGATATAATGCACTGGGGCCTTATTGTGTAAGCGCTCTGACGTTCGGCTTCGCTTTTCCTCCCGCTGGCTCTCGTGGCGGGAGTAACTGGCACGAGCAGGGGAAAAAGTGAAGCCAAACGTCAGAGCGATTACACAATAAGGCCCCTGGACTTGTGATTTGGAGATGGCGACAGTCAGTTCACGGAGATATCTAGAAACTATCCGCGTTATGTCCTCTTTAATTAATAAAACTATTTTAGTATTCACACCAATGACACATGTTAGGTAGGAAAGCTTATTATAAGCTTTCATAACTACTTGGAAAACAAAATCATAATTCACTTAATCATTACAGAGTTGACTGAGAGTACACGAAAACATAAACTGTTGCATATCGGTCAGGTATATTATATTCGTGCACGAACACGGTACAAATATTTGCTAGAGCAAAAAGTAATTTTTAATAAAATAATTCATCATAACTATGTGGTTCGATAGAGCTATGCTATACTAAACTGTTGCATTCATAATTATATGCATATTATGTAGGTATGTAGAAAACTTTCTCTTGTATTGTACACGTGTGGCGTACTAACGAGACAAAAGCAACTCAATTATGCTGAATTTGAACTAAAACAAGTTAGTTCATTTTCGTAGTTTAAACTTCTATTACTCGTGTAATGTTTCAGTTTATAGAACAGATGTTCATGTAATCTTTTTTTTATTCCTTATAGGTTTAAATACCTATTTACTCGGGATTTGAAGACAGCCACGTTGTACTTTAGCGGGAAGACAGAACCAGGCAAAGCGAACCACATTCTGGCTGTTCGTATGAGGAATGAGGATTCGTAACGCTTGGTTCTAACGCGCGGAATGTCCACAATAAAAGGGTGGCGCTTTGGTCGCGTCTGTCTAGCCGTACGATAGAAGAAAGGGGCAGGTGGGACCAGATTGTGCAACTCCTGGGCGCACTCTCCCAAGTGTATCCGATAAAAGGCTGATAAACACGCTACTTTAACTTCGATGCTCCAGACTTTGCAGCTTCATTCATTTCGTGTCAATGGCTAGGATTTTTTTGTTGTTTTTTGCAGCTGAGACTTAGTCAAGGTGTAACGACACCTTGACTAAGTCCATCAGCTTCCTGGTTCGCCTCTCAATCGACTTCAGCTGATATTTGGCAGAGCCATCCCAAAGGTGAGAGCAGTATTCCATGCAAGACCTGACTTGTGCTTATTAAAGACAAAGCAGTTGCTCAGGTGTGAAATACCGTCTACCCTAGAGAAAACACCAAGTTTTTTGTAGGCTAATTTGGCTTTTGACTCTATGTCGTAATTGATATCTAGTTACTAAATTTAGTTAATTTTCTGTTTAAGTTTTTTTTACTTAACACTGAATTTAAATTTGAAAATTCATCAATTTAGAAACGCTGCGCATTGGCGACGAACTATAACGCAATTGATTTCCCAAAACACTCCGTAAATCATCGTTATTGTATACCTCGTATCTTATTATATCATTGAATATTTTTGCTCCTGTAAAGTCTTGTTGGTCTGAAAAAACGCTAGAGTAAGCTTTCTTATTATTTATTTTCTTTTGGGTACTTTAGACATCGAATTTTCATCAGAAAACATCTCATATCACGTCACCTTTAACATTTAACCAGCTAAAAAATCGGACATCGTTGAAAAGGGAAACTTCAATCAAGTTTTCCAAACACACCGAGATTTTTTCAGTCAGCTTCAGAGGGTTGGCAAAAACTCTTTCTTATCTGCGTTGTAATAAGTCTGTTTTAATTAGCAACTTGCTGTTACAACCCTTGGGCTTTACATTTTTCGGGGAAAATCTCTCGGAATAGCGGAAATTAAACGAAATAGCGAGAATCGTCGGCATAAAAGACAAGCAATCAACTAATGGAATATATATAACTCTGCATAGCAACTCTAGTTTACTAAAAACAAACAGAATTTCACAAAGTTATCTTAAAACGTTATATACCTATATAATTTGTTTGTGCCCGTTTTATCAGAACTAGTAAAAATAATGAATGAAATAAATTTTTACTAGAACGTTCCCCATGTTTTTAACATAAAACTGGAGAAAGCGTAGCAAGCATTATTTAATTTAGTAAACTCTCAGATACCTACTAACGCGTGGAGGAAAGTTAATGAAGTTATATTCACAAAGCTAAATTTATCACTATCCAACACGAAGACGGAAATTGGTTTAACGTCTACTGTTTCTTGCAAAATTGGGGAAGTTCATTTGCATTATTAGAATACGGATTGTGCAGAGATTTATTTCTTTTATCCATGCCATGAAAACAATTTTACTATAGACTAGTAGTTCTCCGAACAGTAGATCTCGCATTTGTATAACTAAAGCTGAAAACAAACTATCGGATGCGGCAGACTGACGCGGCTGAAGGTCGCGACTTAGCATTAGCAGTGTGCACAGTCTTAAAACATCCGGCGCGCCAGATCTCTCTTGGACGTCCGAACGCTCAAGGTCCGATAGTTTGCACGGCTCAGTGGACATTCATTATATAGATACCTATCAGTCACTGCTGTAAGTCGCGTCCGTCAGCCGCGTCCGATAGTATGTTTCCAGCTTAAATCTTCACAAGCCTACGTCACGACTCATTCTTGGCCGGTTTCATTCATACTCGCAAATTACGCTAGAATTTAGATATTAAACGTTCCGGCCAAATATTATCGAAATCACCTGATAAATAGCGCGATAGCAAATTCCGCAAAGAAATACCCCTTCAATAATTGCCGACCATAAAAAAAACCATTCATATGTTTAGGTATAGTAAGCACCAACTTTTGTCCAGATTTGTGGAATAATCCGTCCTGTGGAAGGATTCAACATCTGAACAGACGAAAGCAAAATCGTCAAGTATAAACTGCGATCACCTCTCACAAACTATACTAAACATTTTGTTCATGTAGCTTTAAGGACTATAAAGTAGGGTCCTGGCAGGTACCTACTCGTAGGTACGTATCTCGTAATGAAAATTTGTCCTAGAACAAAACAAATGGCCCTATTTCGATTTTATTACAAAGGTCAAGTCACAGGTAAAGAAGTGTTTGCCTTAAAACACTTAGGTATTACTGACTATTCAATCCAATAATTGATTTAGGAAAAATATAGTAACGAAATTATTTTATCGTGCTTCACACACTAGGTTTATACAAAACTAGCTTCTGCCCGCGACTTCGCCCGCGTGGACTACCTCCTGAAACCGTGTATTTTTCCAGGCTAGAATTAACTTAAGCAAATAAGACTCATAATAAGGAGACTTTTTAGTTAAATGTTACAATTTATGTCAAAAAGTAACTTAATTTAAGTAATTAGTAATACTGTACTGTTCTTTACCGGCCTTTTAATAGTCCATTGCTGAAAATAGAGCTACTCACAAAGCGTGATTAGGTCATATCCACCAGTCTGGCCCAGTGCGGGTTGGTAGATTCCCATACGCCAGCGAATTTCTTCCACGGACAGGTTGCTTCACTATGTTTTCCTTCACCGAAAAGCCCATAGTTTGAAATCACATACCTACATAAGTTTCAGAGAACTCATTGGTACGGGACCAGGATTTAAGCTCACGATGAATCTTAATAATCTTCTTATCAGTAAAAACTTAGTACCTAGAAAATATCAACACTAAAAATGAGGACTAAGATTGGGATCGAGAACGGGCTTTTTAAGCCTGTGAGCCTGTTACCTACTTTATATGTTCAAGTTTTCACTTTTACCGGCACTCCCGGAGTGCAACTTGTTTTTATTTTCGTCTTCTTGTAACCCGGAAATGAAAAGTGCTTTTGCAGCTCGTTTAAATCTAAGACAGTGTTCGCACGAACATTGTCTTAGATTTAAACGAGCTGCAAAAGCACTACTACTAAGTACTAGTGCACACGAGTACTTTAAATCTAAGACAATGTTCGTGCGAACACTGTCTTAGATTTAAACGAGCTGCAAAAGCACTACTACTAAGTACTAGTGTGCACTAGTACTTAGTAGTGAAATTACTGACAAGTACGTACCATGTTAATAAGATACCTTTCCAATCTAGTTATCTCTGAAAAGAAGTGGCTCGAGTTTCCCGAGTAGGGGCAATCCGTTTGTTAACTTTTCAAATTGAGTTCGAGAAAGTTTTATCGTAGGCAGGCGGAACCCTTAACTATGTTGCTCTACCTTCTGAGTATACGTAATAACAAACAAACTGATGTTTTGCTATATTTACAGAGGTAGATATATTATAGCCATCGTTGTGATTTTTTTACCACCTTTTACTATGGAACTGTCTCTTAATTTTGTATAATTATTTTTCACAAGAAATCGCAACACCAACTTCTACCAAGTACAGAATTCGAATAATTTGCACCTCGGAAGTATACTACACTACACTACTAAAAAAACGTTTTTAGTTCGAAAGAATATTTAAATCGGTTCACAATTGGCAAAAATATCGATGAACAGAAAAAAAAAATACATACAGACGAACATCCTCCTCCTTTTTGGAAGTCGATAAAATGGCCGACTTTTCCGTTTTATTGGCTTTCAATAAAATGTCAACAGCTGATTTTTTATGTTTTCAAGCTCAATCTTGTAAATTCTGACCTAGACGTCTAATTAGGCCTTTCCTATAGACCGCTTGGAAAAAGCTTGCATGCATCCATCGTGTTTCTGTGGTCTTTATTAGATCGAGGGTCACCCCGGACGTCTTACGCAGTGACCATTTCGTGGTCTCTATTCAATAACTTTACAGCCTTGTCGGCCATCTGCCGATTGCAATAATAATTTAACCGCTGGGCTATGTCGGTTAGTTTGGTTAGATTCTGGATCCATTCATTTCTAATTCTATCACGCAGAAAAAAAATAGTTCCTATGTAAGGATACGTAAATAAGCATTGCCATTCGGCGTAGCAATGCTGCCAGCATGCTGGGCACGCTGCCAACTAGCAGTGGGCATGAGTATTTGGATTATCTTTAGACCTTCAACGGTCTGTGGATGATCCAATTGCTTGTTATGTAGTAGTTTATGTAGTCTTAGATTGTGTAGGTCTCGTCTCTGTAATTATACCAAGGGTGCATGCATCCAATATAGCAACAGCCAAGCTCGTAAAATATACAGATAGAATACCTACCTTAATGCACTGGGGTGCGGTCTGAAGGTTAAACCTGTCTTCTACGATGACTTGTGAATCTATCTCACGTCATTTAGGTTTACATTAGTTTCGTAGCTATTACCGTTTCTAATCCTACTTCCTACTACGAGTAATATTATAAACGTGAAAGTTTGTAAGGGTGGATGGATGTTTGTTACTCTTTCACGCAAAAACTACTGAACGGATTGAAATGAAACTTTGCAATTATAAATAATTCAGAATAACGCATAAGCTATAAATTATAATGATATTTCGTAAATTTTCCATATTATAACAATAAGTGTTAAGTAAGTAGGAAAAGTTCTGCCATCTGCGAGCTATTCTAGCGTGCGCTCCAAGAAATGTCAAAAAAGAACTGTCGAATCGAACAAATGTCAAATCGATTTTTTTTATTTTCCACTTCCTTTATTAAGGGTGGTAAGGTAGGGCCTCGAAAGAGAAAGAAAACTGAACTTTCAGAAATCTGAATTCATGATTTCGACCTTTCGATCTTTGAATTTGAAATCGACTCATGAACACAAAAATGCAAATGATATTTTTCTCGCTAGGCTCAGACTTTGTACTTATCATGATATCAAATAAGCGTAAAAATATGGCAAAGAAATGTTTTTATTTTAGAAAATAACGTTAAATCTATTGCTTTTTGTTTGCATGGTCTTTATAGTTATTCTATGTACTATAGCCCCAGTAAATTTAATAGCAACATAAAAGTGTTCTCTCTATCGAATGCTTAACACTTTCACTGTCCCAGTACAAAGTTATAATCTGTATTCATACGTCCACCTACAATCTCGTTCTAGCTGGAAAAAACTGGCAACATTTAACATTTAAAATTTTTGGTAACCTTGTTACTTAGCCATACGTCCATGAGACATTTTTGTTTTTGTTCATACGTCCAGTCAAATAAAAATCATCAATTTTACCTTTAAATTGTGACTCCAACTAGAGTCGTGGACGTAAGCCTTGGGTACAGGTATGACTCCTTTTGGAGTCATTGGACAGAGAACGTGTTAAAGTGAAAAAGAAACAGAAAAAGTCTAATTAGCTATTATAATTACGATGGCGCCTTTATAATTGGGCCTAATGTCATAATAGTACGGGAAAATATTTTCCTACCTAAACTGTGGGCTATTTTACTAAAGAAAACAATAGCGAAATCTTTTTACAAAAAAAATAAAGCTACATCTTAAATATTGTACAAAGTCATGACCTACAAGCTCTATACATTTTTGCAATGTCTTTTTTAGGGCTCCGTACCTCAGAAGGAAAAAGTAGAACCTTTATAGGATCATTATGTTGTCCGTCTGTCTGTCCGTGTGTCAAGACCTTTTATCTCGGGAACCCGTGAAATTAACCAGTTGAAACTTTAACTATACCTACGTAATATCTATGGTCTCTTTTGCTTTTGTGAAAAAATCAAACTTCTCAGTTATGGTAGAAAAAAGTTAGAGCCGTTGATGTCGTAAAAACCGAATTTCGACACTCACAAGGAAATCAAAACTTAATTCCCACTGACCTAGAACTCTAAAATTAGACAATGTAGTCATATAGGATTAAATTAAAAAACTGCACATGTAAAATAAATAAATTAATTAATATTAGGGGACATCTTACACACGGTCTCTGACCCCAAACTAAGCATAGCTTGTGATATGGATGCCAGAGACTGATATACTACACATATTTTAAATACATACTTATATAGATAGTACCTAAATAACACCCAGACACGTTTTCGTGACCCAGACACAGAGCAAACACCTGCGTTCAACACACAAATGTTTGTCCTGGGTGGGGATCGAACCCACGCCTCTTTGACCCAGAAGTGAGGGTCACTAACCACTGTACCACCGAGGCAGTCGGCTAAATGCAAACAATGTGGGCCCAAATTTCAAAATTAATTGTATCATGTTTGGAGTCAGAGACCGTGTGTAAGATGTCCCCTGATTCAAAATTAATTGTATCATGTTTGGAGTCAGAGACCGTGTGTAAGATGTCCCCTGATTTATGTAAAGTATCATTTGAAAGACAAGCTAAAAGAGGTTTTTAATTATTTATACGATGTTTATTTTTCGATGAATGATGAAAACGAGACAGGTTTCAACAACTTAGTTCCCAATTTTGTGCAATTTTCAATATTTGTACGGAACCCTCGGTGTCCGAGCCTACCTCGAACTTGTCCGGTTTTTATTTCTCGATACCTAGCTCTACACTTTCTATTCGGAAAAGCTTTGAGTGAAATCCGGAGTCCTTTTATTTGAAATGGAGATAGAATCTCCGGAAAGGTTTGGTCAGATCTTAACCTTGAGCTTGCTCTGAAGAAAAAGGAAAATGAAGAAAACAGTACCCACTTTTCGTTTTAATTTATTTAAGACGCCTCTCTCTACCTATTAAGAAAATTTTATCATAAAAGACAAAGATCCTACTAATATTATAAACGTGAAAGTTTGTGAGGATGGATGGATGGATGGATAGATGTTTGTTACTCCTTCACGCAAAAGCTACTGAACGGAATGAGATGAAACTTTGCAATTATGTACATAGTTTATATATCAGAATAACACATATGCTATAAATTATAACAACAAGTATAAATTATAACGATAATGGTTAAGTAAGTAGGAAAAATTCTGCCATTTGTGAGCTATTCTAGCGTGCGCTCCAAGAAATGTCAAAAAAGAACTGTCGAATCGAACAAATGTCAAATCGAATTTTTTGTTCTTTTATTTTCCATCTCCTTTATTAAGGGTGGTAAGGTAGGGCCTCGAAATATCACGCAGGCGAAGCCGTGGGCAAAGGCTAATTTCTTATAAAGTAGATCCGGTTTCTACTGATTCGCCATGCAAAAATAAGTATTGGCCTCATGAAGTCGTTTGATTTGCAGACATTTGTTCGACATATTGCGGTAACGCAAATGTGACTTTTGATTAGTAGTTCAAATGTCATAAATGTCGTTACATAGTAATTTATATTTTTTGACGCCACTTTGCGGAAATCTTGCCTTCAATTTTTTAACCTGTGGGCACTTTTTCTCTCTTTCGTTTTTAACCAATTTCCAAAACGGAGAAGGTTCTATGTTCGTCTATTTGTTTTTTTTTGTGTATGTCCATTGTTTATCCATAATTCCGCCACTTGTGAACCGATTTCAAAGAATCTTTTTTAATTTTAAAGAGTATACTCTCGAGGTAGTCCCATTTAAATTTTACAGATATCGGCTGAGCCGTTTTTGAAAAATCAACAATAATGTAAACAATTCGACTGAAATATTCGAATTTTGTATACGATGGAAGGCGGTTTTGCCATTTTTTGCGATAAATAATAATGTACCATAACGGACAATTGCTAATGATGATATAACTGATTGTGCACAATTTATTGATTGACTTGTGCTGCGCTATCCGGTGCGTGGTCTTCGTTTGAGAACATTTCAGTCTCAGATCAACAAATGAGAATTTTAATTCACTGTAATAAATGTATTAAAACAAATAAACAAATGTAATTTTTGGTTCTGCTTTTATCTAATATTTGATGCATGAGATACACGACTGGGTATCTGATAAACTCTAGCGAGGCATAAACCACAATTTCAATGCAGAGTGCGGGGAATAGATTTGTGTTCGACATCGAACAATGTGTATTGCGGGCGCTTTTACTTCAGAACTTCGCAGTACAGAGACAACAACTAGATGAAAACTACTATTTGAACACATTGTGTTCATCACAGAGAGAGTCAAATAACTACCGCCGTATAAGCCGTTCGAGGTTAGATGCAGTGTTACTTACATTTCACCGGGCCAGATAAAACTTTTCTTTCCCATGTGGCCCGGCGCCGGGCCAAGTCACCGGGCCAGATGGGATACACTCGTATTTATTACCAAGTGTAAAATAAATAGACAAATGATTTAACATTACTTTATTTTGAAATTTTCACTTGTAAAAGTAAGTTGGTATAGTCCGGGTGGCTAGCCCTAGTGTCAGAGTTTTTAGGCAGACTGAAGGCCTCTGATTTGATTAAACCGTTAAAACAATCGGGTCCTACAATTTAACGTGTCATCCGAGCCACGGTAGCGGTTTTACTTGTTGAGTAGAACAAATAAAATCGGCTAATTACGAGTTGGACTCGCGCTTAAAGGGTTCCGTACCGTATAGGAGCCCCTCGGCAAAAAAATCACGTTCGTTGTATGGGAACCACCCTTGAATATTTATATTGTCCTGTTTTTAGTATCTGTTGTTATAGCGGCAATCGAAATACATCATCTGTGGAAATTTCAACTCTATAGCTGTTACGGTTCATGAGATACAGTTTGGTGATAGACAGATGGACAGACAGACGGACAGCAGAGTCTTAGTAATAGGGTATCGTTTTCCCCTTTGGGTACGGCATCCTAAAAAAGAACAAAACGGACAAGGCTTGATTTTCAAAGCACTTTAAAATAGAGAGTCGCTTTACTTAACTAGCGAACCTCTTAGAACAGTTAGTAATAGTGTTAGTATACCTTTGTCTCAGACGTGGAGACCCTGAGTTCGATTCCTGACCAAACAGATTTAGTAATATTGTTACGCAGTAAGCCGCGCGCGGTACGACGGCTAGTTGTTTACACCTAATCGCGAGATTTATGGTTTTATGACTCAGGCGGCACCGGCCTTTGTGTCGCATCTATTGTTTGTTGTTTGTTAGATTTTTTTGTGGTGTTTTCGTAATAATTAAGAACAATAGGGTTTCTCGAACTTTACACTTGTTTACTTTGTCAGTCACAATGGCACCGAATATTCTACAGATTTCTAGAGAACCCTTATTCCGATATAAATAGAGCGATGGTTTTCGTTCGTGGCAGTTATCGCGTATTATACCGGAGTGAAAACATCTCGTGTTCAAGTGCGGTACCAGTGATTGTGAAGTGACTAGTTGTGTGAATATTCGTGCCAGTGTGAAGTGTTGTGCGAACCAGTTGTGTCGTGTGTACTGTGATTTTGTGCAATAAAGTGCAAAGTGAATAATCGGCGTTTTAACTGATTATCCAAGAACCCATCTCGTAACATTTGGTGTCAGAAGGGTGGATAATTGAAAATGCCGGTAACGCCATACGACGACGAGACACCTCGCACACGGAGTCAGCGCCGACAGGAGGAAGTGCGCCGACAAGAGGGGCAGGAGCGCCGCCAGGAGGAGGTCGACCAACGACGCTTTGGAAATAATTCGCTGTTAATGGAAGGCAGCGAGTCCGAGGCAACCAACGACGACTCCAGAAATCCAGGAGCACCTGCTGCGGCACCTACTGTGGCACCTGCTTGTAACGATCCTGGTCGCGAAACCAAATTGTAACAAACCTAGCCTATCCTGACGCCGAAATGTAACAAACCTAGCCTAGCCTGCCTAATTAACCTTATTTATAAACCTAAGAAGAGTTGAAACTATTTTAAGAAACCTGTCTAAATTAAAATATCAGTGAAAATGATTATAGAACCTTGATTTGCTTTCAATGAATTCTAGTTTTATGTCAAACTAGCTATGCGTCCTGATTCCACCTAATTGTGAACAAATTATAAATTGAACCTCATGAAAGAAATATTCTAAAATATTAAGAATACATTAAATATTGATACAGATATTCAATAAGATCACAGTTTATTAATTGTATTGATAAATAATAAGAAATGTGAATTCTAAAATGTGAACCTCTCAGGTTCAAATTCTAATACTTACTCCTAGCGCCATCTGCTTCCGGATCTCTTGAGCCTACATTTTGATACAAGTATTCTGCAGTGAAATTCCTATCATAATTATCTAATCTATGTACCTATTTATACGTTAGTTTGGCCAGTGTTCGTTTTGTGATAGACCCTGCGTTATAGACCGCATAAACCCTAGGTAAAGGTGATTCGAAATACCTGCCTAATAGATTACCTAAGTTCAGAACGAAAACCCTATGTTTTACCTATTTTGAGTTTCTATGATCCTGCAAGTATATTACTAATCTCAGAGTGAAATAAAGAACCTAACTAATGCCTCAAGAGCTACTTAGAAATAATGATTCTAGAGCTTCTCTGTTTTATATGGAGTTTATTTAGAATATTTTTGAATATTAATAAGCTTCAATAAAGCTAGGTATAAAATATTGATTTAGTTGCATAAGAAAATATTAGACATGAGATGAGAATGAAAATCATTAAACTAGTACTTTAGAACAAAGAAACTCTATTGTTGAACTAATATTATTATCAAACTACGAATATAATAAAAGATATGAATGCCAGAAAGAATAGTATTGATTTATTTCTGACAGTTAGTTAATTTCAATATTTTAAATTTATTCAATTTTATTTAGGTATCAGAGATTTATTTTATTTTATGTTTATCTCTGATTATTTAGTCATGGCGCTCGAGAGAGCTGAAAACCATGAAAATGACTCTACTCTGCTTTCGTAAATCTAACGCCATCCTGGGAAAAAGAAAGCAGGAAAGAAAACCAGGAGTCGCGAGTGTGTCAGTAGTCATCTTATCTACATCACTTCATAAAGTCTGGAAAATCATAAAACTTGCATGAAATCCAGAGTGTTCTCAAGAAAAGCTCCAAGATTACTATAGATAAAGATTCGAGAATCGACTTCGCCTTGTAAAATAATATTAAAATCAATAAGCTTTCAATAGCTTTATTTCAAAGTGATTAGAATTTACACTCTTAATACGGACACGGGATATCCCTCCATTTCGGAAATGAGAATCACTGGCCCAAGCTCTATCTGGCTTCAAGAGTTCTGCACACTAATGAAAATACAGCATTGATCGAATAGCACTTACGGCTAGTATTAAAATAATGAGATGTAGCAATAATAAGATATAGCAATAGTCGACTCTTCAATCCCCATAATATAAATAAATGACATTTTATCTATGAACACTCTGTCCTTCGCAAATTGTACGAGTAGGTAAAGCACGTCATGTCTGGAAATTTCTCAATTTCTGGAGATTCTCTATCCGCATAGAATATAATATCTTAAGATTTTATGTTCACAAATAGTCGAAGCTGAAAAAGACAAATAATTAAAACATTTGTAATTCATACATAGAATCATAAAGGGCGAGAGTTAGAAACTTCTATCTTCTACTCGTGAGTAAATGCTCAATGAAGGATAGTTTCGTCAGTAACATACGAGTACTTCTATAGAGTAGGAAACATCGTAAGTCAACTTATGCAAGACCGCCATAGGAACCTGAAGATGTATGCGTATTTATCAACCCGCAACAGGTCAGAGTAGATAATATTGCCTTGTTTCTGTGGTGTAGCGTAGCGTCGTAAGCAACTCGTTCATACTCATAAAAGAATAGATGCGTGTGAGAATCCTCCATACCGCATCGTTTCAGTAAGGCGGATATAGGCCTATCTCCATATGATAGACCTCCTCTTTTCATCTGATGTCCATTTGTACATTAATACAACAGTAAATCATCCAAAAGTCTAATGCAGTGCTGATCAGGACGAATATCAACCGCAGAACATATTCTATATCTACATTGAGACTTATCTATTTAAAAAGAGATACGTTTATACGAAACCAAATCCTCTAGGAACATCCTCGTCCTTTGATCGAAAACAACCTTCTTCCAACTTCCACTTTTTAGACCAGGAACAAAACTCTCCTAGTTAGCAAACTCTTCTCTGCTTTTCCTTTCTCTGAATCTTGCGGAACAAACTAAATATACCTATTAAAGATGAAATATTCCAACATTTCTTCTATAATTTTCTCCAGTCAAGTCCCTGCTGTCAGTCCCGTCCAAACCTTCTTTTTTTTTTCTCTCATTTTAAATTCTCAAATTCTGCAAAGAGTTTTCATACCTAGATTGAAGTTCTGTTGCTTTTCTAAAATGTATTTATTTTCTTGCTTGTTTGTAAATCATTTGAAAGGAAAGTTTCTTTAGATAACATTAGAAAGAATTATAACCTCATGTGAGAGACTCCTGACCTACAAGAATGCCTTATTCCTATGCCTAATTACTCAGATGTGGACGATCAAACCATCTGAGGTTTGTTACAGCACCCCTCAAAATTTTCGCAGATGAAAAGATGTTGGTAAACATCTAAATCGAAGTAAATTTTCCTAAAAAAAAATGATAGTAACTTTAAATATAATCAAATGCATAATTGTATTTATCAAAATTCGAGTTCCAACAATGAAATTATATGTTTCGAATGTAAATGTATCCCTTCTACAATATGCGAAAATGTTTTTATACCAGTCTACAGATAATCGTCATAAAAACCTCCTACTCTCAGTTTGATTACATATCTACCATGAAGAAAAATCGCCTTCCCCACTAAATTGTTATAATCTGCAAGGAAGTTCTGGTTCGGTGACAGAAACGGAGCCCTCGTAAGGGAATTCTGTTTTGAGGTAGAACCGACCTGAATGGTCGCATGTTGAGTAGTCTCAGCGAACCAATCTTTCGTTCGGAGATTTTCCCAACATACCCCTTCCAAACTACACGAATTGTCCATGAAAAAGGAAAATAATTCCGCATGGCATCAATGTTCCGCCAAGAGTGAATAGTTTAAATTCAATTATCTATAAATTGGAGCATGTGCAGTGTATCAATTCAGAGTTTCCTACCTTGTAGAGTAAAAGATCCTTATGAAATCAACTTATGTTGATGGATTGCCTTCTGGCCTACTCCTAACACCACACTCCTTCATAAAGATCTATTTGTTCAAGTGATTGCCAAAACTCGAACCCTGACAAACCGCTTCAAATTCTAGCAATGCTATTGTCGTTTAGTTCCTCATGTACTGATTTAATTTTGTCAGTCAATGTCAGTCAAATTCGTAACAATATTCTTTTTTTTACTATTTGTCTTCCCTAATTCTCGCAAAACGCCTTTCACTATCTTCACACCAACTTCACGACGTAGCATCACCTTTTGAACTCAAAGCGAGCCAATATTTGCACATTCCCCTTTACACCCCATAGCAAAATATTTAAAATACATCCACACCCTCGTATTAAATTTCTACCTCACTGTCCTTACTAAAATATTAACAAGTTGGAGGTTAATTATTAATTGAACCTCGGTTAAATTTTTAATTATAATTTTAACCTGGGGTTTTTTTTTTCTGATAAATATTCAGCCTTGTGCTAACTTGCCTACTTGTATTTATTTACCTAAGAAACTCTCACGTATTCTCATTTAATTTAACGATGTGCAAATGAATGTCGAAATGTTCACTAAAGAAAATTAATTTCCAATATTTTTTTAGCTATAACAGCTTCAGCTTTTAGAATGGCTTCACCCACTAACAAAATTGAACTAGATAATTATGTGTCAATATGTCCAAGTTTTCAAGTAAGTAAAATTTACACTCTACTAGTGGAAAGGATCTCTTCCATATGGTTAGAGAAACCAATTCCTGGCGCGGCTTTGCTTGGCCATGAGAGTTCTACCTACTCGAATCCCGACATATCTCCACGCGTATAATTTTTGGTAATGATCAATATATTGAAACAAGTTCAGCCAATCTATTGAGCTTATACTCTACTTCCTTCAAACCAGCAAATCATTTTTGAATTCTTTAATGAACATTTGAAATCAATTTTTCAATATTACCTGAACTTGATTTTTATTTTGCAAGTTTTTTAAATAATGTTCTTTATTTGTTTCTAATATTATTCATTTTTCTTATCTTGGTGTAATTGATTTCTAAACATCAAGCAAAAGTATACAACTGAACTTAAATTTAATTTGAGATGAAGAAAACTTTTTGTTGATTCATTTGGTTTAGTTTTCAGTATCATTGCTCACTTCAATCAATAAAACAGAATTGAAATCTACGTTATTGCATTACATTCATTTACTTTGGTTTACACTGTAACATCTTAAATCAAGTATCCTCACATCTATGTTTTAATCCGTTAAATAATTAACAAGCCAGTAAAAGATACGCTAACAACAAGAGTTGATTTGATAAATGTTCGACCATTTAAAAACCCAGCTTACTTTACTCACTTTAAGTGCATTAACTATTACAACTTACCTGATTATTTAGATTTTGAATAATCGCCGAAGATTTAGCTTACGCCTGTTTAAATTGATTATAACTGATGTCTAAGAATAATAATAAAATTAACCTACTATCTGAAAAGATTGAGCAAATGTCCACCCCCCTGACTAGAATTTCCTTGCTTTAATTTATAAATCTACCTTTTATTTGCTCAACTCTTTCGTCCCCTTTTTTTTTAATCGTGAAAAGTCTGCGTTTGACCACCAACTTTCCTGATGATAAACAACTTTGCGAAAGCAGATGAAGCTTACTGAGCTAGAAGATCCTAGAAGACCTATTCACTCTAAATACTACTATTTTTTTAGAAATCATGTTGTATTACTGAGTCTTAGTTTATTTGATTGATTTTATTTACTAAGCCCAGTTGTTTTCTTTTTTGTTTTATTAACTGACCAATTATTTGGTGATACAACCCCCCGTTTAGAATTCTCATTTTACTTTCCTTATTTAAACAATTAAATTAAACTTCCCTTCTTTACGCCTTTCTAGATAATAATCTGACAAATTATCTATTCTCCCAAATCTTTTTTTTTTTAAGTAAAATTATTTAACAGTTGAATTATTTTGAAATAATAACTCAATTTATCGTTACCTCAACCTGAAACCGATAGATTTTCAACAAAAATACATTTTTACACTTTTCTTTCACTGTTAAACTACTTCGATATAATTTTGATGTAAACGATATAGACGTCTCAGTACCTATGCATTCAATCTCAATTAATTTAAGTACACAATGAAGATTAACCCTATGTTTATTTTATACCATATTCCCATCTCTAATTTTCCCGTATGCAATTTATATGGAATTTTGTTTAACAGACTGTTTGTTAGATTGAATTATTAAATTGATCTACTTGCTAACTTTCTGTAGTAAAAGGAGTAAAATACAAAAATGTCAAACAAATCAAAGTCATCCCGTAACCTACTAAAACAAATCTCTATCAATGAAAAATATTTAAAATTTTATTACTTTGATTTACAACGTCGAAAGATTGTTAACTATACTCTATCCCCAGTTTTCTTGTTTGCAATAAAATTATAAAACCGAATCAACTCCCTGCGTTTCCTATTTTAAAATATTAATAATATACTTTCTTTGTCTGTATAATTACTCATCATATCTTTTATTATAAATTGAAAATATTTACTATCTACAATTATTCAAGCCATACCTATACATAAGCAATAAATTATATTAAAAACACTAAACTACTGTACCATGTCTACTACAAACACATTACATGAGTGACGAATGAACCTTGGCTAGACCCCTTTTTTGTAACCTGAACGAAATAATTACCCATGAAACTAAGTGCTTGCTTATGTTTGCAGTCTTTTTTTAAACAAATCACCCCCCAACGTTTTAATCTGTTAATACCCTAAGACAACGATTAATCTGAAAATTGATGAGATATTCGGTACCTTGTCTAATGAACTCGCGATTGAAATTATTACGTAAACCTAGTTATCACTAACCTACAAATTTCGAATCACCATCGTCTCCATTTCACAGCAACAAATTGTGTTCAGATAGTCTGACTACTGAACACAGTCCTTTTTTTTTTACTGAACACAGTCCTATAATAACCTGAATTGATTTGCCTAAACAAAGTTAAACTTACAAATCTTATATTTATGAGTTCCGACTTTATTTTATTATCACGAAAATATTTTAAACCGGATAAAACGAATCGTTTCTATTGCTAATCCTGGTCGCGGCCAAAATTGTAACGATCCTGGTCGCGAAACCAAATTGTAACAAACCTAGCCTATCCTGACGCCGAAATGTAACAAACCTAGCCTAGCCTGCCTAATTAACCTTATTTATAAACCTAAGAAGAGTTGAAACTATTTTAAGAAACCTGTCTAAATTAAAATATCAGTGAAAATGATTATAGAACCTTGATTTGCTTTCAATGAATTCTAGTTTTATGTCAAACTAGCTATGCGTCCTGATTCCACCTAATTGTGAACAAATTATAAATTGAACCTCATGAAAGAAATATTCTAAAATATTAAGAATACATTAAATATTGATACAGATATTCAATAAGATCACAGTTTATTAATTGTATTGATAAATAATAAGAAATGTGAATTCTAAAATGTGAACCTCTCAGGTTCAAATTCTAATACTTACTCCTAGCGCCATCTGCTTCCGGATCTCTTGAGCCTACATTTTGATACAAGTATTCTGCAGTGAAATTCCTATCATAATTATCTAATCTATGTACCTATTTATACGTTAGTTTGGCCAGTGTTCGTTTTGTGATAGACCCTGCGTTATAGACCGCATAAACCCTAGGTAAAGGTGATTCGAAATACCTGCCTAATAGATTACCTAAGTTCAGAACGAAAACCCTATGTTTTACCTATTTTGAGTTTCTATGATCCTGCAAGTATATTACTAATCTCAGAGTGAAATAAAGAACCTAACTAATGCCTCAAGAGCTACTTAGAAATAATGATTCTAGAGCTTCTCTGTTTTATATGGAGTTTATTTAGAATATTTTTGAATATTAATAAGCTTCAATAAAGCTAGGTATAAAATATTGATTTAGTTGCATAAGAAAATATTAGACATGAGATGAGAATGAAAATCATTAAACTAGTACTTTAGAACAAAGAAACTCTATTGTTGAACTAATATTATTATCAAACTACGAATATAATAAAAGATATGAATGCCAGAAAGAATAGTATTGATTTATTTCTGACAGTTAGTTAATTTCAATATTTTAAATTTATTCAATTTTATTTAGGTATCAGAGATTTATTTTATTTTATGTTTATCTCTGATTATTTAGTCATGGCGCTCGAGAGAGCTGAAAACCATGAAAATGACTCTACTCTGCTTTCGTAAATCTAACGCCATCCTGGGAAAAAGAAAGCAGGAAAGAAAACCAGGAGTCGCGAGTGTGTCAGTAGTCATCTTATCTACATCACTTCATAAAGTCTGGAAAATCATAAAACTTGCATGAAATCCAGAGTGTTCTCAAGAAAAGCTCCAAGATTACTATAGATAAAGATTCGAGAATCGACTTCGCCTTGTAAAATAATATTAAAATCAATAAGCTTTCAATAGCTTTATTTCAAAGTGATTAGAATTTACACTCTTAATACGGACACGGGATATCCCTCCATTTCGGAAATGAGAATCACTGGCCCAAGCTCTATCTGGCTTCAAGAGTTCTGCACACTAATGAAAATACAGCATTGATCGAATAGCACTTACGGCTAGTATTAAAATAATGAGATGTAGCAATAATAAGATATAGCAATAGTCGACTCTTCAATCCCCATAATATAAATAAATGACATTTTATCTATGAACACTCTGTCCTTCGCAAATTGTACGAGTAGGTAAAGCACGTCATGTCTGGAAATTTCTCAATTTCTGGAGATTCTCTATCCGCATAGAATATAATATCTTAAGATTTTATGTTCACAAATAGTCGAAGCTGAAAAAGACAAATAATTAAAACATTTGTAATTCATACATAGAATCATAAAGGGCGAGAGTTAGAAACTTCTATCTTCTACTCGTGAGTAAATGCTCAATGAAGGATAGTTTCGTCAGTAACATACGAGTACTTCTATAGAGTAGGAAACATCGTAAGTCAACTTATGCAAGACCGCCATAGGAACCTGAAGATGTATGCGTATTTATCAACCCGCAACAGGTCAGAGTAGATAATATTGCCTTGTTTCTGTGGTGTAGCGTAGCGTCGTAAGCAACTCGTTCATACTCATAAAAGAATAGATGCGTGTGAGAATCCTCCATACCGCATCGTTTCAGTAAGGCGGATATAGGCCTATCTCCATATGATAGACCTCCTCTTTTCATCTGATGTCCATTTGTACATTAATACAACAGTAAATCATCCAAAAGTCTAATGCAGTGCTGATCAGGACGAATATCAACCGCAGAACATATTCTATATCTACATTGAGACTTATCTATTTAAAAAGAGATACGTTTATACGAAACCAAATCCTCTAGGAACATCCTCGTCCTTTGATCGAAAACAACCTTCTTCCAACTTCCACTTTTTAGACCAGGAACAAAACTCTCCTAGTTAGCAAACTCTTCTCTGCTTTTCCTTTCTCTGAATCTTGCGGAACAAACTAAATATACCTATTAAAGATGAAATATTCCAACATTTCTTCTATAATTTTCTCCAGTCAAGTCCCTGCTGTCAGTCCCGTCCAAACCTTCTTTTTTTTTTCTCTCATTTTAAATTCTCAAATTCTGCAAAGAGTTTTCATACCTAGATTGAAGTTCTGTTGCTTTTCTAAAATGTATTTATTTTCTTGCTTGTTTGTAAATCATTTGAAAGGAAAGTTTCTTTAGATAACATTAGAAAGAATTATAACCTCATGTGAGAGACTCCTGACCTACAAGAATGCCTTATTCCTATGCCTAATTACTCAGATGTGGACGATCAAACCATCTGAGGTTTGTTACATGCTGCATCACCAGCTGTCCCTACAGCAATTGATATGGCTGCAATGATGTCGATGATGCAGTCGATGTTTGATCGCAACAAAGAAGAACAGGTTCGTCTACTGGAAGAACAGGCCCGCAACAACGAAAGGCAGACTCGCCAGCTGGAAGAAAAATTAGACCGCAACAAAGAAGACCAAGCTCGTCTACTGGAAGAACAGGCCCGCAGCAACAGAGAAGAACAGGCTCGCCAAAAAGAAGAGCTGCTTTCAAGCTTGCAAAAGACTTTGGGCAAGGAGATAAAAGAGGTCAAGGACACGGTCAAGCAGCTTGATACCAGCGTAAAGGAGCACGATACAAAGATGAAGGCGTATGAATCTCGCATCTTCGAGGCGGAAACACAAATCGCCGACGTGAGGAAAACGTTGAACGTCATCAAGTCTGGGAATGGAACCGCTGCATCTACAATCTTCACGCCAGCCTCACAGAAGATTAAAGTGACGCCTTTCGACGGGGCATCGTCATGGTCAGCCTACAAAATTCAATTCGACGCCGCCGCTCAGACTAATGGATGGGACAAGGTCCAAGCCAAGAACGCCCTCATAATGAGCCTTCGCGATGAAGCCCTGAGTATTCTTGATGCTGTGGGCAAGGAAGTGACCTACGATAAATTGATGGAAATGTTGGAGAGTCGCTACGGTGATGAGCACCTGGAGCGTGTGTACAGAGCGCAGTTAAAGAACAGGGTGCAACGTCGCAACGAAAGTCTTCAGCAGTGGGCTGTCGAAGTGGAGAAACTGTTCCGGAAGGCTTATCAGTCAGCACCGTTACCCAACGACGAGCATCTAGTGGAAGCGTTTTCTAACGGGATAGCAGACTTCGAAGTTAGAACTGCAGTGAAACTCGGGCATCACAAAACACTAAAGGAAGCTTTGGCCCAAGCCTTGGAAGTGGAAGCTGTACGAAATCCAGCGAGAGATGTTCAACACTTAAGGGAAGTTAAAGAAGCGTCACATCGTACGAGGTTTGGCCCAAGATGCTACAACTGTGAAGAGAGAGGCCATTTATGGCGGAGTTGCCCGAAGCCACGCCGAACAAGGGACGATCGATCACTACAGGAACAGACGAACCGTGAAACCACACAGCAGCAGGGAAACGAGTAAGCGCCAGGACCAAGGGGCGGGTGCTGGCCGGTCTGGAAAAGGCCCCAAAGATATTAGTCTCACAAGCTCACGATGGGAACAGCCTGATCATCAATGGTGCCATCAATGGAACTTTTTGCAAGCTGACATTGGATACTGGAGCTTCTCGCACTGTCATCAGTTCCCGACTGGCTAAGCGCTTTCTTGCGAACTTCGAAAGCTGCAAAACTGTTCAACTTCTGACGGCGACCGGTCAGCACATATCCGTCCGAGGAGAGAAGCTGGTGGAGTTACAGTTGGGTGAGAAAACTTTCGATCACAAAGTCATTGTGGCTGATATAGTCGACGATTGCATTCTGGGTCTTGACTTCATGCGAGAACATCATTGTGAGATTGACGTCAACCAAGGAATCTTGAAGTGTGGAAGAGAAGAAATCTTCATGGAAGGCGCCATATCAGGAAAGGTTTATTGTCTGCAGAGAACAGTCCTCCCACCTAGATCGGAAACCATTGTGGCAGTTAGATTACCGCCGAAGTTGGGACATCAACGACGATGTGTGCTAATAGAGCAATCAGAAGGTGATCAACCATGGTTATTGGCCCGAACTCTGGTGAGGACTAATAATACTGCTGTGGTGCGTGTGCTCAACACAAGTAACGAGGAGCAGCTCATCAAAGGAGGAACCCCAATTGGTACTTGTGAAGAAGTAGATTGGATGCGCAGATGCCAAGAACAACTAAAGGAGAAATACAATTGCGCTGGGAGTTACAACGTGTCAACGCTATTGGAAGATTCCCGTGAAGACCTGTCCGAAAGAGAACTTCTGATGACAAAGAAGATGCTGCAGCGCTACACCGACATATTTGCTCTCGATGATGCTGTCAACGGGAAGACTGGATTAATGAAGCACACAATAAATACAGGAAGCGTGTCACCGATTCGACAGCGGCCAAGAAGGATACCAGTGGCTCGAGAAAAAGAAGTTGAGTCAATGGTCGAAGACATGGCACGCAATGGTGTGATAGAACCTTCATCCAGTCCGTGGTGCTCGCCAGTGGTTCTAGTGAAAAAGAAGGATGGCAGTATGCGGTTCTGCGTTGATTATCGACGACTCAACGACGTAACGAAGAAAGACAGCTATCCTTTGCCGAGGATTGATGACACGTTAGATACACTGACAGGTATGAAGTGGTTCACTACGCTGGACTTGAAGAGCGGATACTGGCAAGTGGAAATAGATCCTAAAGATAAAGAGAAGACCGCATTTTCGACGGGAAAAGGCCTGTGGCAATTCAACGTGATGCCGTTTGGATTATGCAACGCGCCCGCTACGTTCGAAAGACTAATGGAGTTAGTGCTCGCGGGACTGATTGGAGATGCATGCCTAGTCTATTTGGACGACATCATAATTGTGGGAAAAACGTTCGAAGACCATCTGCAAAACCTGGAACGAGTATTGACTAAGATTCGCGCAGCCAATCTCAAGCTGAGTCCGAAGAAATGTTCCTTCTTCAAGAGGCAAGTGAATTTCCTGGGACATGTGATTTCCGAAGCTGGCGTACAGACGGATCCAGGAAAAGTCAGTGCTGTCAAGGATTGGCCTGTGCCAAAAGACAAGACGGAAGTTAGAGCATTCTTGGGTTTATGCTCCTACTACAGGCGATTCGTGAAGAACTTTGCTGACATAGCCAAGCCGTTGCATAGACTGACTGAGGAAAAACGACCCTTCCTCTGGGATGAAAATTGCGACGCAGCTTTTCAAGAGCTAAAGAAGCGACTTTGTAATACGCCTATTCTTGGCTTCCCTGACACAGAGAACGAGTTCATCGTGGACACTGACGCCAGCAACACCGGCATTGGAGGAGTACTGTCACAAAGGAAAGGAGACCAAGAAGTGGTGATTGCGTATTTCAGCAAATCCCTGTCCAAGCCGGAAAGGAACTACTGTGTGACCAGAAAAGAGCTACTTGCAGTGGTGAAGACATTGCGACATTTTAGCAAGTACCTGCTCGGGCGAAAATTCCATCTGAGGACCGACCACGCTGCTCTTAAGTGGCTACTACAGTTTAAGGATCCCGAAGGCCAAGTGGCAAGATGGATTGAGCAACTACAAGAGTTTGACTTCACCACGGAGCATCGCAGTGGAAAATCTCATGGCAACGCGGACGCACTGTCAAGAAGGCCATGCTCAGAGGACTGCAAGCATTGCTCAAGACATGAGTCGAAAGATTCAGTGCCCGTCAGAATGCTCAAAGCTGACATCGGTGACGAATGGAAAGAAACCCTTCAGGTTGCACAAGAAGAAGACGCCGACATCAAGCCGATTCTTGAATGGATGGAATCAGATGCCCCTAAGCCAGACTGGAGTGCTATTGCTTCAATGAGTGTTACGACAAAGAGCTATTGGGCGCAATGGGATAGTCTGGTGCTTCAGGAGGGAGTACTTTGCCGTAAATGGGAAAATGCTCGTGGCAACCAATGCCATCTCCAAATGGTTGTACCCAGAGCAAAGATACCTGAAATTTTGAAGCTGTACCACGAAGGGTTTTCGGGAGGACATCTGGGTGTGAAACGGACACTGTTGAAGATTCGAGAAAGGTTTTACTGGATCAACTGCAGAGATGACGTAGAAGACTGGGTACGGAAATGTACGAGCTGTGCATCAGTGAAAGGCCCGCATACCCGCAGCAGAGGAGCATTAAAACTGTATAATGTTGGAGCACCATGGGAGCGAATCGCGCTGGATGTAGCCGGACCATTTCCTGTGAGCGAAAGTGGCAACAAGTACTTTCTTGTCGTCATGGATTACTTCACCAAGTGGCCGGAAGTCTTCGCAATTCCAAACCAAGAGGCATCGACGATAGCAGACAAATTGGTGCATGAAGTATTCTGTCGATTTGGAGTACCATTGGAAATCCACAGTGACCAAGGAAGAAATTTTGAATCTCAGCTGTTTCAAGAGACGTGCCGGTTAATGGGTGCACACAAAACAAGGACAACGTCTTACCACCCGCAATCAGATGGAATGGTGGAGCGATTCAACCAAACTCTGGAGAGATACCTGGCAAAAGTAGTCGGAAGCAAACAACGGGATTGGGACAAGCATATCCAGCCATTTTTGTTGTCATACCGAAGTGCTGTTCATGAGAGCACCAATGTCACTCCCGCTTTTGCCAATTTTGGACGGGAATTACGGCTACCAGCTGACTTAATAACTGGCATTCCACCGGATTCCCCACAACCCATAACTGAGTACGCCAGTGACCTCCGGAACAAGATGAACGACATCTATGAGCACATTAGAGAGCATGGCCAGCAAGCATCTGAAAGAATGAAGACTCGATACGACAGAAGGGCTAACAATCCTGGGTTCGAGGAAGGCTCGATGGTATGGCTGCACAATCCCATACGCAGCAAAGGGAAGTCTCCAAAGCTACAAGCCAAATGGGATGGACCGTACCGAGTGGTGACCAAGATCAACGACGTGACGTTCCGCATACAGAAAGGACCTCGAGGTGCCCCCAAAATAGTTCACGTGGATCGATTGGCGCGATATCACGGATGCAACGATGCTCGGGACGAGCATGTCTTGGGAGGAGGTGGTGTTACGCAGTAAGCCGCGCGCGGTACGACGGCTAGTTGTTTACACCTAATCGCGAGATTTATGGTTTTATGACTCAGGCGGCACCGGCCTTTGTGTCGCATCTATTGTTTGTTGTTTGTTAGATTTTTTTGTGGTGTTTTCGTAATAATTAAGAACAATAGGGTTTCTCGAACTTTACACTTGTTTACTTTGTCAGTCACAATGGCACCGAATATTCTACAGATTTCTAGAGAACCCTTATTCCGATATAAATAGAGCGATGGTTTTCGTTCGTGGCAGTTATCGCGTATTATACCGGAGTGAAAACATCTCGTGTTCAAGTGCGGTACCAGTGATTGTGAAGTGACTAGTTGTGTGAATATTCGTGCCAGTGTGAAGTGTTGTGCGAACCAGTTGTGTCGTGTGTACTGTGATTTTGTGCAATAAAGTGCAAAGTGAATAATCGGCGTTTTAACTGATTATCCAAGAACCCATCTCGTAACAATATTAATGAAAATACAATTATTTTGTAGGTCTTGGTGTTCTTTTTTGTTTTTGAGTGTGTTCGTAGGCACATAACTATTTTCATAAGTTTGCCACATTTGCCTACTACAACATCACTCCTTAAACTTTACCTACCATGAGTATGAGCGTTTACCTCATTCTACAACCTTTCGCTTACAAACTATTCCTGAAGTACAATACCTACCTAGGTAAATATTTCCACTTCAAAGCCCCACAACTATTAGTTATTCCTAGATTATTTTCCAATTCAGTTATTTCAAAGTTCATGCCAGTCTGTTGAATGTTGTTTGCCTAGTCTAGCCTAAATTTGCGCAAATGAGTTTGGATCTTTACGATATGAGCACGGCACAAATATTGGCACATCGGGCACGCGTGGACTTCACAAGGGGTCTACAAACAATTGGGAATGTTTGTCACTGTACCTAGTTACAAGTAGGTTATCTAATAGGTACTAGTATAGATATATGTAGTCATATATAGTCATTTAGTCATTTATTCATAACACCATTTGTTACAAGTCAAAAAGTAAACATTACATTAGGGCACTATACAATATAGCACGAAATAAAAATTGATAAACTTGACAATTTCCAAATTAGTCACTAAATCTTAATACAATTCAGGTAACTTTAAAAAGTTTACGTCATAAAATAGTTGCTCAATATTGCTCATGTAGCCAACATTTTAATTTATTCCTAAACGACCCAGCGGAAGTTGCATCCCGAACTTCTACGGGTATTCGGATACTAGATAGATACCTATTTCACAATTATTATCCTTCAATCACCTCTAAAGAGACTGCATAGCTCCTTTATTTAATTTACTCAGTTGCAGAGCGTCCCGGCGTGCGTAATATTGAGTCACTATGCAGTCTCTTTCTCGGTGATTTCGGATAATTATCATCAATCGTCACTTAACAGGTAAGCTCGATTGATTCTTAATTATTCCAATATTGGGCAAAGGCACGGTATTAGATATCATTACCGTGGCAAAGGTGTCTCTAACCTGTTTTCATTTGTATTTGTGTCCAAAACCGCGATTACCACGTACAACAAATAGCTCTTTTCTAGATGGGTAATTGTGAGTGTTTTGCTAAGTAGATAACTAGTAGGTAGGTACGGTATATCTTAGTAAATTCCAATTGAGAACAACATTGGTAACAGGAAACATTTCACGACTGGTTTTCATGATTTGGACACAAATTTAATAATCTCTTCGAAAAGGAAAATTGGAGGAAATCGAGCGAAATTAATGTATATGTATGTATTAGGCAAACGGTGCCAAGTAGCACCTGCAGGGAAATTGACTTTGACTCGTGATTGTCTTTTATTTTAGGTGTTTTTGTTTGTTAGCGTGAAGCGTCTATGCCATAATATGTACCTATAATAGGTACATACCAACAGTGTAGGTGTTCTGTCAAGCACCTGTATTGTAGGTATACTCCGCGCCACACAAGTTGATGGATGTGAAGTTAGCACTAGCTGCGCAATAGCCAATCAACGTGCGGCTTCCACGTCACGTCTCGTCAGGATTGGCTATTGCACAGCTAGTGGCTAACTTCAAATCCATCAACATGTGTGGCGCGGAGTATAGGTACATGGTTATTTCTAATCAATTTGCATCCTCTTAAGGGCTTATTCTGTACATCAAAACTAACAACTTTTGTTCTACGACTTATAATAATTCACAAAAAAAAGTTGTTGTTCCATAGAAAAATATCATTCACCCGCGACAAAATGTATGGAACAGTGGTTTTTTTTTTGAGTTCAGACAAAAGATGCAGAACAAAAGATGTTAGTTTTGATCTACAAAATAAGCCCCTAAGAGAAGAAGAGAAGAAGATGCTAATTGAGTAGAAATAACCCTGTATATGTGCGGGTGGGTGTACGGTATATTTTCACTCTGAACAGCAGGTGATAGTGATACTTTTTAAAAACAGGAAGCCTTTCACCGCCTTATCACACAAAAAAATGGAGTCTGTGAAGTGGTTGATATGTTCACTCGTAGGCATCCAGCATAAAGCAGGCACACACAAGACTTGTGTGTTCACTTAGTGATTTAATTGCCTGAATAATAGTCGCCGATACGTCATTGCATGTGGGTCTTAAATACGATACAATGGAAAAATCATAATTACACATTCTTCATACCTATATGTTCATACGAAAAGCCAGAATGTGGAACGCTTTACTTTAGTTGAAATACAGACTCATGGATAATTTGTCTCTCTACTAAAGTACAACATAATTATAAAGGTGTATTCATAAATTATTAAATATCGAGTAAATAGGATATCTTCTAGGTAAGCGCGCTACATCCTAGCTAGACCGCATATCGGACAGAACGTAGTCAATCGAAAACCTATATTAAAAATTGAAAAAAAAAACTAGGTACTTGGAATTAGATGATTTGCTGTTGTAGCACCTTGTAAAGTTTTGTCAAATATAGAAATCATTATGATGGTGATTTATAGGAAGGAGACAAAAGCATGCTATTACGAGTATTAGGTATTTCTCTTTTATTCTCGTTTGTTACACAGCAATCCGCAGAAACCCAGATAATCCATATCTGTACGGCCTTTTTCAAGACATACTTGACCTTTTCAAGTAGAAATTAAGTAAAAGCCGACGAGTATCGTAACAGGAAACATTTCACGACTGGTTTTCATGATTTGGACACAAATTTAATAATCTCTGCGAAAAGGAAAATTGGAGGAAATCGAGCGAAATTAATGTACCTATATGTATTAGGCAAATGGTGCCAAGTAGCACTTGCAGGGAAATTGACTTTGACTCGTGACTGTCTTTAATTTTAGGTGTTTTTTGTTTGTTAGAAGAAACAAACACGGCGGTAAATAGTCTAATATAACACAAACGTTTGTAGAAAACATTTAATAGTAGCTCTAAGACCCAAACTAGAAATAGTCAGAAAAGGACCTAATAGACCTGAATATATGCTGATAAATATATAATGATCTACCGAAAGATTTGCAGGAAGAGACAAATAACAAAAAGTTCCAAAAGAAGCTCAAGTATTTCCTAACAAAAAAATGCTATTACACAGTTGATGAGTATTTAGACGAAAAAGTTTCAACCTGACAAAATGTATAAGACATTAAATAGATATTATAGGTATCCTATACCTAATTTAAGAACTATTTTCAAAACTGTTATGTATTTACATTTTAGTATTTAACTTGTTATATATCATTTGAAACACCCTATAAACAGGATTATGATTGTAACAAGACATTATAAGGGCATGTATACTTAAATAAATAAAATATATTACTAAAGGTTACTAAATTCATATTATTTTCTTCAAAACTTAAAGAACTTCTATGTACCTAAATAGGTTCCTTTTGCGTTCTGTTTTAGCGTCACATCACTATTCTATATCACAGAATAGGCCTGGGCATTCTATATGAAGACTGTAGTTTTTTCAAACGTTATTTTGTCAAAGATACTTGGATACATGCAACAAATATGTACTGACGAATGCAGTAACTTGTTCAACCGGTTGTTTTCATAAAAAGGCAAAATGTGTGTAAACTTTGCAATAGTCCATATTTACAATCATAATATGTATTATTATTTCTTCTGTGACATGTCAGATTATAATGTGTTTAACGGATGTGGCACGGTAATGATATTAGATACCATTACCGTGGCTGTGGCATGAGTATTTTCACAATTCGTTTTTTATGTGTTGTTATGGTAGAAGACATATTTTTCAAAAATAACTGGTATATGCAGCTAGAAGTGCAAGTAACAACAAGACCTATTTTAAGAACAGGGCTGCTCTACAATGCTTCTGCTTAATACTTTGACGATTCGACACTGTTTACAATATAAAACGGCATACTACATTTTTTTAAATTAATTAGTAAATGTATTAGGTACATTTTACACATTACCTATACATCTCAATTAAAAACGATCGAAACAGCGACTATAGTTACACATTAATAACTACAAGACCAACCTCAGAAGCTAGAGCTTCTAATTCCATTACTCCTCGGATGGTTATTATATACCTAACCATCAAACGTAACTAACTGTAGGCTCCATTTACACATTTACACTTTACACCAAATACCTCGATTGAACCAATTATCGCTTGTATCTATGTATATCATCCTATGCATTGCAATCATAGAGCTCTATAGAGGGTTTCTCTTCATTTATAATACAGTAAATATGGTCAGATTTACCCATAATCATGACATATATTGGGAGCTCACCATAATAAACAAACGCGGAAAAATATCACGAGTAACAGAAAAAAAAGTAGAAAAATAAATAAATATGTATGTAAAACAAGTTAACCCGGAGAACTTCGTTTCACTGCCGGGCTGATTTGTGAATCTAAACCTTTCAGGGCGAATTTTTTTTATTTACAAAAAAAAATATTCAAATCGCTCCAGCCTAGCCGTATAGGAGGAGTTCAGTGACATACATACACACGTACAGTAGAACTACATATAAAATTTATTTTTCTACATTTTTCTGTCACTCTTGAGGTTTGACTGCCACGGAGCAAACAGAAGCGCCAGTCCTTTTCTTGAAATATGCTAGAAGCGCAAGTAGCGCTTCTAGCATATTTCAATTATATTTGAAAAATTTGTTGTCTACCATAATAACACATAAAAAAACTAACCGTGAAATACTCATGTCACAGCCGTTACATTATAATCTGCCATGTCACAAAATAAATAATAATATTACCAACAATTGTATATACCTATGAACTTTAGCAAAGTTTTTTTTTTCATTTTGAGCAAAATACTGGGAGTACTGCAAAATGTATCTACATTGCAATATACTATATAACAAAGTGTGAATGTATATTGTTATGTGATTTGTTGTGCTCTGTGAGTTATAAATTGTGTATTTAGTAACGTAACAATTAGTAAAATAATTAATAAGTAGTAGAGTGGAGAGTTTAAAATATAACAATAAGTAGCTTCGTGAGATATGTGTACCCTGCTTAAACAAAGCGTCGTGTTGCCCACCTTATGACATCTCTGATGGCAATCATAGTAGTAGGCAGATAGGTATTGACTGAAACCATACGGTCGATACAGCACTCGCCAGTGGTAGGTACCTACGCACTTTACTACTACTACAATATTTTGCATACAAAATCTGATACGTAACAACGGGAAATTTAGTATAGATATTTTGCACCCTGTATTGTTTTAATTTCCTAGTGGGAGGACGTTGAACGTTCTTTGGAATTTTTGTACCTAAGTACTGATATTCACACTACTGGCTTTTCGACAAGGAAATACTTTATTTGACGAAGCCTGCGCTTGTCCGTATAAGAAATTATGTATGGGAGCCCTCATTATATATGTTTATTTATTTTATTCTGTTTTTAGTATTTGTTGTTATAGCGGCAACCGAAATACATCGTCTGTGAAAGTTCCAGCTATCTAGCTATCACGGTTCATGAGATATAGCCTGCCGGGCCAGTATGCGCGCCACGAATTATTTCGTTCGTAGTGTCAGAACGTGACATCGTTATGGCAAAGTATATAACTGTCACTTTTCACACGTCGAAATGAGTTCTTTACGTCGCTTTTCGTAGTCGCATGCTTTATGTTCGTCTGTCTGCCTGGTGACAGACAGACAGACGAACGGACATCGGAGTCTTAGTAATAGGATCCCGTTGTTACCCTTTGGATACGGAACCCTAAAAACCATCGAGCTATATTACTTCAAAGCTAAAAACCATCACAATACAGTTTTCTCTAACATTTTATATCCTAGGAATGAGGGATAGGGATGGCACAGATGCTATAAAGTTAACGTGTGTCTAAGTATACTCCCTTTACCTACCTATCTGTGGTATTATTTTAGTTTTTTTTTTGTCCTCGCACAAAACTGAATATTTATTTTGCGGATAAAAAATGTAACGCAGGTAACAAATGTAATGAAAACTGGCCTTACTTTATGGGTTCCTTCGATTCAACTTAATCCCAAAGGTTCCGTAAGTCCCCATAATGCAACGACGATTAATACCCTCCCTTGACAAGGGTCTTATGTTGACACTTGGCATTAGATTTAACACTAGATCACACCCTGACTTACTTAAAGCCATTGACGTAGTAAAATTTTCTCTAGGGATCATCTGCGTACTTTTACTCACCCCAATATTGACTTTCAAGCTTTCTGAGGTGAGCAAAGAAAATTCTAGGATTTCTAGGGTAGTCAAGGTTATTGATATAAAAAAGAAGTGGATTTGCCATAAGGTTGCAAAGAACCCAAGCAAAATGTTTTGTAAAAAGGCTAAGGCGAAGGCACCACATACATTTACAAGATAATTTGTAATTTGATCGGGCAAACCAAGTTGAAGTAAAAAGCATATAAACTTATTACAATTACTTAATTTTTTTTATTAAGTTTTTTGTGGCAATTTTGTTGGCGTCGGTTCCGCTTACAACGCATGAAAACTACTTACCATATAATCAACCAACGACATAACTTCACCTTAGACCTATAACATGAGAATATCACAAACTGCACCATAGAATATCACAAACTGCACCATGAAGCATGTACAATAAGCATAGTTGAAGAATAGGTACCTATCTTCATCTATGACAATAAGAATATATTTTTGCTTTTTCAACCTATACGGAATATTAGTAGGTTGAGGTTTAAAAACATTTTATTGATACAGCCATATGGGATATTTATTAATAAGCTTATCAGAGCTATATCTCTTGTCAGTTATTAGGAGTTTATAATAACGTACTGCCACATAGATCCTTGTAAAACCAATATTATTTTGAATCGAACTTTTCAAGCTTCTACGGAATTATATATTTTTGGCTTATACCTTACTAGCAGCGCCCCGCGGTTTTACCCGCGTTGTGCCCGTTCCCGTAGGAATTTCGGGAATTTTTATACATATAAACCTTCCTCTTGAATCACTCTATCCATTAAAAAAAACCGCATCAAAATCCGTTGCGTAGTTTTAAAGATTTAAGCATACAGACAGACAAACAAACAAACAAACAAACAAACGAAAATAGCGACTTTATTTTATACTATGTAAGGATTCATCCATAAACATAAGAGCTACACAAGTACAGTAGGTATTTAGGTGCCTGCTTCCTTCCACAACCTACAAATACTTAGGTACAAGGGATTTTAGATGAGGTGCAACGGCGCATGAATTTCGGGGGATGGATTGGAATTCTCCTTTCATCTCATAGAAGCAATGGGCTGAACATCGATGGAAATTCTCGTATTTTGACGGATATTATATTGGGTACTTATATAGCAACCTACTTGAATGTAAAGTTAGAGCACACATTAAGCCCGATTACAGAGGCGCCAGCGTAAATTTAATAGCAACGTAAAAAGCGTTCTCTCTATCGAATGCCTAAAGTGAAAAAGAAACAACTATGCTATTTAGCTAAAAAAATTACGCTGGCGCCTCTGTAATCGGGCTTACTATGCAGCCAACTGCATAAAATCGAGGTTATAAATCATGCCTACCTTAACATACATATACTTATAATATCAAACATAATAAGTCTAAAAATTGGTTTGTTATGATTTATTTGTTATACTTACTCTTTTACGCAGCAACTGAGCGACAGATTGACATGAAATTTTGCATAAGTGCTGTATAATTATAAAGGAGTGTCGTAGCGTAGTTCAATAACACGCGAGCGAAACCGCGGGTTCAAACGATTGTACAGTCAGTAATACCCCTCTTTACGCGACCCCGTTATGCGCGGTATCACTATAACGCGAATTTCAAATTTCGCGCTCAGATGCCTCGCATTACGCGAATCTATGGGGATTCCTTCGTTAGTTTCGTTTGATCCGTCATGTTTAGTTCGGCTGGCAGTCGTGTTTTAACGATTATTGGAGATACATACATAATTTATGTATGTATTTTTTGTATTCAATCTTGACTATGTTTAATCATAAACCTCGATATACGCGAATTTCAGTTAACGCGATTTTTTCCAGAACGTATCCCTCGCGTAAAGCGTATACTGTATATCATTACTTAGTAAACCAAATATGATTGAAAACAACAGTAGGTATATTATGGGCAAAATCATACAACTTAGCTGTTGTGGCCACAAGCTGGCGATAATCCAAACCTCGCGCAGCTGTTAAGTGAGCTTCAGTCAGGATTGGGCTGTATTTTTTTAACCCCCGACGCAAAAGAGGGGTGTTATAAGTTTGACGTGTCTGTTTGTCTGTGTGTCTGTCTGTGTGTCTGTCTATCTGTCTGTGGCATCATAGCGCCCGAACCACTGAACCGATTTCAGTTTAGTTCTTTTTGGATGAAAGGAGACTTAAAGTTTGTTGTCAAATATTTTTGTGTCGGGGGTTTTTAATTAGGTATATTATTAATTATTTTATTTCTTTCAGCAAGATCACATACAATTAGAGCGTATATCTGTAGTGTATGTATGTAGCTAACATCACAACCGCCATGTTGTACAATTCGGCCTTTACCTACTTAGCGCTATAGAAGTAGCAACTGCAGCTGATATTGCTTTTTAACTTTTTACAAGTACGTACTTAATAGGTTTCATTAATAACGTGCAAGTGATACAGGTTATTGATTACTGATATTTTTCCGAGGTCTCATTCGAGTCACGCGCGCTCACCTGAGCGGAACAATTGCGGCTCAATCGACCGGCAAACGCTTCGAAGACATCTGCCTGTAACTGCGATAGACGTATATAACGTAGAGTTAACACTTTCACTGCTGAAAACACACACGTCTGTGTTTTCAATTCTCACGCCCCGCGGCTACTACACACACCAGGCGTGTGCGGTAGCGTCTTCCCGCGCCTTGCGTGTGCGTTTTAGAATTAGCAGGCACCTTAAAAAAAGTACCTCAGCAGTGAAAGGGACACAAGAAAAACACAAAATTTCGGAGAACCTTTGAGCAAATATCTGGAGAGCCACAGTCTCTAAGTGAAAGTAGTAAAATAATCGACCCAGTACGGGTCCGACTCGCGCACGGAGGGCTCCGTACTGTTTAGGAGCCCCCCTGAAATATTTATTTTATTTTAATTTTATTCTTTTTTATTAAAGTATATATACAACTAAATATTCCGTGAATATTTTAAGCATCATTTTTTACCTGTTACCATTATTAATGTAGAGCGAAAAGCGGCAAAAAAATCAGGATTGTTGTATTGAGCCTTCCTTAATTATTAATTTTATTCTGTTTTTAGTATTTGTTGTTATAGCGGCAACAAATTAAGCGGAAATACATCATCTGTGAAAATTTCAGCTTTCTGGCTATAACGGTTCATGAGATACAGCCTGGAGACGGACAGACAGACAGACAGACGGACAGCGGAGTCTTAGTAATAGGGTCCCGTTTTTACCCTTTGGGTACGGAACCCTAAAAATGACCGATCGCCGTCATACATGTAATACATACGATCGAGGTAGCGAAAGGTCTCGTAATAAAAGTCACACTGGTGTAACCACGAGTCTGTACCCTCATAATAATGGTCTTGAATTTTCGGCTTAGTACACCAGTTCTAGATAACCCTCTAATGGTGGCAACAAACGAGTTCATGGATGATCGCGTGAGATATTTATTGTAAGGGGATATGTAAGCACCTTATGGCGCAGATAATGGCCCGAGCACTCACTGGAGAACATTGTGCATCCACTCAATGCTTATCTGCCGACTGGAACAACAGTTTTAACCTTCGCTTGGTATCGATTCCTTGGCTTTACAAGATAACTCCGTTAATAGCCAAATGCAGTTTCCAAAATCGTAAATGTGTCGCAAGGGGACATGATTCAGTGCCTAGTGTTCCCAAGTGCGATTTTAATAGGCCAGAAAGGCCTCAAAATTCACCGTACGCGGTGCCATAAAATTAGCCAAATTCCACTTTTGACCCCTATTTCAGGCTCCGATAGTAAGTAAGTTCGTATAGGCCGGGTGGCTAGCCCTGGTGTCAGAGTTTTTAGGCCGCCTGAAGGCCTCTGACAGGCTCCGATATGGAGCCAGCAGCAGTTCCGTGAGCGCTACTGCTCCTACCAAACCAAAAAAAACATTTCGACATTATTGCATAATTTCATTGTTTAGTGGAATAATCCTGGAATCGCCTGTATTGACGTAGTCTGTCGACCTCGTAGGTGGAAGTCCTGCGTTGCACTTGTCAGTACGTGGTCGCTACTCGAGAGCTTTAGGCTGCAGTTAGACGACGCGACAAATTTCTTGTAAGGCCGCGCGGCGAACGCGCGGTGACCGCGTACTAACAGTTCAGTCATAGCAAATTTATGTTTTATAAACTAGGACTTAACGTTGAAATTCTTTGTGAGTAACTAACTGCGCGGCAATCGCGCGGCGTCCGCGCCTCGATCACATGGCGGCCGCGCGGCCGTCATAGTCATAGCCATATAAACGCGCCCTTACGTCCCGCCCACCGCCTTTTTTTTTCTGAGAGTGTGATTCCGACCCTGATTCGAATAAATTGCGATTTAAAATCAGGCACCTCGCTCTGTTTCCTACATGACAACATTTTCGGAGGGATAATCACTGTCGATGTTGGTGTTAGTTTTTTTACACTTTACAAGCTTAGCAGTAGATATGGTACAGTGGAAACGCCACTCTTAACTCGTAGGCCTACCGTATCATAATCTCTATCTAAAAAGTTTACGCCACGTATTCGATTTAGCATTAGAAAATTGAATACCAAGTGATTGAAATATTTGTTTTGAAAAAGTCTTTAGACAAAAAAACAAAGATTTGAAGATGAACTTCCGCAAACGCCTGATTCAATCATAATTCATATCAACTATGAATAGTGATTGATTATGTCAAATCAACTTATCACCACTCATTGCTATTAGGTCCAAAAGGTCCTAAAGTTGGCCAAAAAAATGTCTATTTTTACTGAAAAATTTAAAAGGTTTAGGATCACTTACTGAGCATAAAATCACAAAATCAGACAGATCCAGGTGGAGCTTCAATCGCCATCTTAAAAAACGTTTTAGGCCGATATCTCGGAATTCGGAAACTATGCACGTTAGTGCAAAAATTATGGAGACAATTATTATAGAGAATAAAATTTCGCATCTTTTGTTGCCAGTAAACTTTTTTGTAAAACTTACCATTTAGTATTTGTGGCCTTTTAATGAACCGGTTTTTCTATCGCGGCCGATAACTCTTAAAATATTAATTTAATCAATAAAAACCGGTTCTTACATTGGCCAAAAATATGTATCGATAGTTTTCAATGGAGATTCTTGATCTCGTCTTCCTTTTATAAATTGAATAGATACCTATTCATATTTAAATAATATAATACCTTTTAATATTATTTCTCTACAAACTGTTGTTTTATCTATCCATCAGCCGTAGAGCGTCAACTGCTGAATAGGCCTCCCCTATATATATTCAATAAGACCGGTTTAAAAAAAAAACATTTCATTGCTTGGTAGAGTTGGTAGGTACAATCATACACTTAAAGATGCAGGCATGGACACCAAACTATTTACATAAGTAAATCCCTTTAGAATGTTGTAGGTATGATCTTGTAGCTTAAACTTTAGGATTATCTACAGAACACTTGGCCCCCGTGTTAGATCTCAATTCTTTTGGTGGCGACACTTTGGCTCCCATTTCACATTTATGTTTTTGATGAGATTACATTTTCACATATGTTTGAAGCGGGTTGAATCTGAATCGTACCTGTAGTATTAATTATATCGTTGACAGACGTCCTACGCAGTTTTCCTAAGTAAAAATGATCTCTTCTTTATACGTAAGTAGGTATAATATTAAAGTGCTAATAGTGTAAACAGCTTTAAGTCATATTGTGGTCAGTTAGAATTAATATTGTATAGTGTAATTTTGAATGTAAATATACTCGTAATACCTAATTTGGTTTATCTAGGTGCAAGAAGGAATTACATAGCCTTAAATTGTAAGTAAAACAAATACCTATTGCATGTCCGTTAGGATAAGCTGTTGTGTCTAAATAATTTTGTAACACCTTAATGTACACAGTTCAGAGCAATAAATGATATCTTTATCTTTATCTTTACGCTGCGTTTTCCGGTACGTGATCTCCATTCTAAAACTTTACGAACCCATCGGTCTTCCGTTCTACGAACTATTTGCCCTGCCCACCGCAATTTCAACTTGCTTATCCGCTGGGCTGTCTAGTTTGAGAGTCTGGCGCAGTAGATAGGTATAGATAGATCGAATCAAACTTTTTGGCGGTTGTGATGTTAGTGGGCGCCAAACTGTAATGTTGCAAACGGGGAAGCCGTTTGCAGCACCACAAGTTAAGAGAGGATTAGAGAGGAACCTGTAATGTGGCAAGCGGGGGAGCCGGTTGCCACACCATAAGTTACGAGAGCTACACGCTGCGAATAACCCGATCCTAGCGCAGCTGTTAAACGAGCTTCAGTCAGGATTGGGTTATCTTTCTTCGCCGCTTACGTTAGGTACTTACGAAGATTTCTTGCTATCCATTAATAAAAAGAAAGTAAGTTCGTATGGATCGGGTGGCTAGCACTGGTGTCTGAGTTTTTAAGCCGCCTGAAGGCCTCTGACATAGCTAAATCGGTTGGAACAACCGGGGTTTACAATTTAACGTGTCATCCGAGCCAAACTCAGTTGGAAATGCCACTCGCAGTCACCGATCCGAAGCTGGCCGTGCCGAACGTGGTTGGTTGAAACGTTTGGAGATCGCTGACAAACATGTAGTCAAACTACGCTATGACCGCTACAAAACAAAATAAGTTCGTACAGGCTAGGTGGCTAGCCCAGTTTAACCTGCCTGAAGGCCTCTTAAACCGTTTGTTATCAGTGCTACTACCAGTAGGAAGAACGGTAAATGACTTACTCAGCTGTCACTTTGACATCTGCCATATTTGACCTGAAAAAATCGACTACAAGACTGCTTAGTAGTACTACGGAAAGAAAATTTTACCCGTGGTACTTAAATATTCATTTATTCAAGTATCAGAGACTCAACATTAAAGAATTTAAAAAAATACATAATACATTATCAGTCACATTACAAATACAATAAGAATGATTCGGAAATACATTTAAAACTTAGTACTGGTAATATCCGTCAAATTTTGTTTGATTTCGTTATTTTAGTTTTACGGTAGTAACACGGGTAATTTTTTCTAATAAAACTTTCAACTGCGGTAGTAAGAAGAGTAATTAATTTACCGTTCTTTCTACCGGTAGTAAGATTGGTAATAACACTGGTAACAAACCGTCTAAACGTTTATAAAACCGAGACCTACAATTTAACGTGTCATCCTTACATAGTATAAAATAAAGTCGCTATTTTTGTCTGTTTGTTTGTCTGTATGCTTAAATCTTTAAAACTACGCAACGGATTTTGATGCAGTTTTTTTAATGGATAGAGTGATTCAAGAGGAAGGTTTATATGTATAATACACCTGTGCGAAGCCGGGGCGGGTCGTCTAGTTAATAATATAATTGGTTTTGTCTGCAGGGCACCGCGCGCACACCGTGTTCGTGGGCGTCCACGTGCCAGCGCGCCGGCACTCGCACAGGAAGCACAAGCACCATCACCGCAATGGCGAGAAGGAACCTGACCGCCCTGGTTAGTACACCACTAGTTATGGACTCCTGGTACACAAAATAATTAACGATACATTTTAATGCCTATTCTATAATTTTATAAAACGTCATGAATTTTGTTTTGAAGTGAAGCTTATGTGACTTCCAACAAAGTTGCGTTAAACGTTTAACGCTACCGTAGGGGGTATGAAAGCACTGTTGCGTCGAAGTTTCACTTCTTCCGCGCGGAGGGACTCCACTTCAGCAGTATGTGGTCAAACGCAAACCTATTCAGAACAAAAAATACTTGCATTTTTTGTTAATGCAAAACTTAAAACATAGCCGGAGCTTGCACCCTACATGATTATATATTTTAGTGCAAAATGCAACACCATAATCAGTCTGTTTTAATCGACTCCAAAAATGAGGAGATTGTTAATTCCGCCAATTATTAATCGATTTTGATTGTTTTTTTTTTGTTTGTTTAACAGATAATACTGCACAGGTCTCGTATAAATGTTATCAAAATAGATTGAGCGGTTTTTGAAAAATCTACTATAAAATATCGAGCGAGCGAAGCAAGGAAAGCCTCTATGCTTATATGTGTGGGTCCCACTACATGTCGCATTTTTCAACAAATCAAGAAACAAGTTATGAACTGCCTTTAGTTCAAAACTCTAATTTCTTGTCGACTATTATTTGTCAAGTTACGATATTATATAAATCAAAAACAAAACCACCTTTTGATAATTTCATAAAATAAGGTACTATATAATTATCAAAAGGTACTTTTCATAACTTCACGTACTTAATTTAACTTGAAAAAGATATAGAATTACCAGTTCATATGAATAGACGTTGTTATGGTATAATTTTGTGACCTTGTTCTAAGTGAAATTGGCTCTCTTGATCTTAGCACAAATAAGCTTCGTTAAGCTTCATGATACAAGTCAAGGTCAAAAGTGGGAGCATTACAAGTAAACTCAGCAACGTACAATCAGCCACTGATAGGGCAGTAGCCAGGTGATTAAAGGGCATCTTATTTGTCCAAGAGATAAGCGTTTGACACATTCTGCCTGATCAATCTAAGATACTTCAGCTAACCCTACCCTACCAGCGTGGAGGCCCTACTTTTTACCGATGAAACTGTACACAGTTGAAGTCGTACACATTATGTACACAAGTTCTGTACAGATTCTGCTATTTTTTGCGAAAAATAATTATTACTAATCCGCTACTTCTGAAATACCTTTTTGTTCCTTTTTGAAAGTACCAAATTGAGAGTTAATGAAATTTCGAGAATCAACTCGTAACGAACATAAGTAGGTATCTACCTATGTAGGTACGGATCAAAATGATTTATAAAGCTTGGAAGGTCCCAGCGAAAAGGTTCATTTAAAATGTTTGATATTACGTTTTAAATCTTCAGATATTTGCGTACCCATTCGTTCATTAAAAGGTTAATGAAATGGATCAACATTTACAGACATTCATTAACGAGTATTCGATAAATGGAAAATTTTGTAGAAATCAATGAATAACTTTTTTGTATTTATATGTACCTACATAATAGGTATACTGAGTTACAGATTACCTACAATTTGTGGGGTAGGATAGCAAATATGAATATTGCATATTATAAGCGATTTTACTTGTAACCTTAACATCGTAAAAAACTACTCGTTGCAAATTTGATATTTCAGGCTTATCTATTAAACATAATTATTTTTCGCAAAAAATGGTAAATCCGCCTTTCAACGTGTACGAAATTCGAATATTTCGTTCGAATTGTTTACATTATTGTTGATTTTTCAAAAACGGCTCAGCCGATTTCTGTAAAATTTAAATGGAAATACCTCGAAAAAATAACTCTAAGGACTAAATTTTACATACGAGTATCTAGATGACTCAATAGCTCAGATTTTAAACAGTACAGCGTGACCTAGGATACCGGTATCTCTTTAAAAAAAAGAACCTGTCTATGTTAAGCAGCATATGCGCAAGCGTGCTCCATCTTAGACCAAATCGTTACCTAATAATTAAAACTTTAATTAAACTTCCAAAATAATAACATTCAAAACAATCTAGCTGTAACAAAGTTACTAAGTTTATTTAAAATCGCTGAGGTGAGACAGACTGGATTTTTTTGCATAATTATTTCTTAATGAACCCTGAATATTGGGGGGTCCAAATAGCTAAATTAGTTAATAGAATTTGATATATTTGTTTAGTTTTATGAATATTACGAAATCAGTAGATGAATAGAATTACTAAAACCTAGTTGTTTGAAAATCTTTTCCGAAACTACATAATTGTTCGTCTCTAGGGCCCGGGATAATGTCGAGAGTGCGTCGATTGAGCGTCACCGATGACGGTGAAACACGTAAGGCTAGATAGCAGTTATAAGCCCTATCCTTCTCTAAATGAGACTCAATTTCCTCTAAATCCTCACCTCATTAACGCTAAGCATGGGAAATTCACCGATATCGACCTTTGTCTCGAGCTCCATCCGCATGATTATCATAAAGCTTACCACTGTTTATGGTCACACTTTTCCTCCTCTTAGATTTATTATTTTGGGAATGCGTTTTCTTTTCCGTCCATTTATCTCACAGTATTTATGTGGAATAATAAATTCTAATCGTTGTTTTCCAGTGACGCCTCCAGCCCAAAGAGTACAATTTATTCTGGGCGAAGATGTCGATGATTCGACCCTGGAATCTCATCCGCTGTTCTCAGAAATGGAGGAATTGGTAAAAGAAGGAGATGAACTCGAATGGAAAGAGACGGCGAGATGGATCAAATTTGAGGAAGATGTGGAAGAAGGCGGCAATAGGTGGTCGAAGCCACATGTTGCTACTCTATCTTTACACTCTCTATTCGAACTTCGAAGTCTCATCCTCAACGGATCAGTTATTTTGGATATGGAAGCGGGATCATTAGAACAAGTCGCGGATAACGTATTGGATAACATGGTGGCTGATGGGTCTTTAGGTTACGATTGCAGGGAAAAGGTTAAAGAAGCTTTATTGAGAAGACATAGGCACCAACACGAGAGACGAAACCACAACAACATGTCCCGATTGCCTCTGATTCGGTCATTAGCCGATATTGGAAGAAACCATTCGTCCTGCAAAAGTAAGTTCTAAATGTTATAGACTTGAGTAAGATTATGATTATTGATGATGTAACGGGTTTGTGGCGTGATCCTATCAGATTTGCAGGAAGGTGGCTCTCGACGCTCCAGTGCGCGGAGCTGTCGAGGGTCAACTTCGTCCCCGCACACTGCCCTGCTGCAGGCAACTGATGCGAGGGGCTCTTACTTAGCAGTGCCAGGTTAGCCAAGGCAGAACGGTAACTTGTGTGCAGTATGCTCACTGATTCACGCCTTTTGGTATCTTCAACGCACCTGCACTGACACTAATTTCTAACTTGTATATATCTTGGTGTGTTTTATGCGTGCTATTTCCAGTGTAAAATACCTACATCTACCTAAAACAGGATTGCAAAATTAGTTTATATTATTACAGTGGAAGAAGGCGGTACGGCAAGTGGACATTCTTACAAGGGGGAAATCAGTCGTTTCCTAGGCCTTCCTAGCGCGGGTAACCGCTTCTCCTCATCGATGTTGTCATTGTTTTATTTCTTTCAACTTTTCTTCCTAATTATAAATTTTGGGTTTTTCACGTGAATCATTTAATTTTGAGTGGATTTGAATTTACATTTCAAGTAAACTGCTATTATTAGTTTGACTGGCTAAAGCTTTACACAAAGGGGCAATCCAATTACGCCTCAAAGTAGTTAAGATTGTTGGCCTTTTGTTTATTCTAATTAATCGGATTCATGAACACTAGTTAACATTTCAACCACAACAATTTAATAGAACGCTTCAGTTCTAGTCACAACTACATAGGTACATTGCGATTATTTGGTTTGCAATTTTATCAACTTTCCTAATTGTATTACACAGCTTTTTATATGCTGACTAAATGCTTAACTTATTAAATAATGACGATGGTTTTAGGTGCTGGTAATGACGAGGGAATGGTCAAGAGTCCGAGCAGTATATCCATGAACAGAAACCATAGTTCAGGTGATCTTCACATGAACGGAGACATAAATCATAAAAGCAATACTCATTTTATGCGCAAAATACCACCAGGGGCTGAAGCGTCTAATATTTTAGTCGGAGAGGTTGATTTCCTAGATAAAACATTATCTGCTTTTGTGAGACTTAAGACTGGTACGATTATGGGAGATTTAACAGAGGTGCCCGTCCCGACTCGATTCATGTTCGTCTTACTCGGACCTCCAAACAGTAACTCCAGTTTTCACGAAATCGGTAGAGCGATGGCAACGTTAATGTCTGATGAGATTTTTCATGAGGTAGCTTACAGAGCTAAGAAACGAGACCATCTTTTAGCGGGAATAGATGAGTTTTTAGATGCGGTAACTGTCTTACCTCCTGGAGAGTGGGATCCAGCTATTCGAATTGAACCACCAGCAGCAATCCCATCGCAGGATCCACGAAAACGACCCACAGATAGTCACCCAAAAGAAGAATTAGATGAGGAAGAAGAAGAAGCAAGACAAAGAGAAGAGTCTGGGCTGGCTAGGTCGGGCAAGCTGTTTGGAGGATTAATAAATGATCTGAAAAGAAAAATGCCTTGGTATTGGTCTGATTTTAAAGATGCATTAGCATTGCAATGTATTGCTTCGTGGATATTTTTGTACTTTGCTTGTTTATCGCCCATTATTACATTTGGTGGGCTATTAGGAGAAGCGACGGGAAAAAATATGGCTGCCATGGAATCTCTAATCTCAGGATTTGTCTGCGGCATGGGATATGGCTTTTTTTCAGGACAACCGTTAACGATATTGGGATCAACTGGTCCCGTTTTGGTATTTGAAACTATAGTGTTTGAATTTTGCAAACAAATCGGCTGGGATTACATGTCTTTCAGATTTTGCATTGGTACATGGATAACTATAATATTGATAATTTTAGTAGCGATTGATGCCAGTGCTTTAGTATGCTATATAACGAGATTCACCGAGGAAAATTTTGCTACTCTGATTGCGTTTATTTTTATTTACAAGGTAATTCTATAGCAAACAACATGCCACTCAAAAATATTGCGAACAATTTTTACTGAAATATGTGGGTTATTTGTTGTAGGCGGTGGAAAATGTAATTTCTATCGGAAAGAAATATCCTCTGAGGACGCGCCCCGACGAAGTTCTCAATTATGAGTGCTATTGTTTGCCAAGTAATTACTCCAGAGTGCCGGAGCACTTTAATTGGACGTCAGTCGGCAAGGAGTCATGTGAGGTATTCAAATAATCGCTTTCTAACACAAGTTTACTTTTATCAGCTTAAGAAAAACCCATTTAAATACATGTAGTTACACTTTGAATAGGTATAATTAATATTATTCGACTGCTTGTGCAGTGGCTCAATGGTTAGTGAACCTGACTTCTGGATCACAGAAGCGTGGGTTCGATCCCCGCCCAGGGCAAGCATTTATGTACGTATATTTAAAATATGTACATATATGTACTATGTCAGTCTCTAGCAGCCATATCACAAGCTTTGCTTAGTTTGGGGTTAGATACCGCGTGTAAGATGTCCACCAATATTTCTTTATTTAATTATAATAATAATTGTGCAACTCATTTACTTTTTTCAGATTTTCAATGGGACTTTAGCCGGTGGAGGATGTGATACGAAAGTTTACGTGCCAGATGTTTACTTGATGTCAATAATCTTATTTTTGGGAACTTTCACAATTTCCATAATTTTAAAGGACTTCAAAAATTCTCTGTTTTTCCCATCCAAGGTAACTAATAGATTTAAAAAAATGCATTCTACATAGTCTTATTGATTCTGGACTAAAGAAGTTTTTTTTTCAGGTCAGACAGATCATCAGTGACTTTTCAGTAATAATTGCTATACTATCCATGTCATTCTTAGACTACAAAGTAGGAGTCAAAACGCCAAAACTGGAAGTGCCCTCAGAATTTAAGCCAACCCTTCCAACCAGGAATTGGGTCATCACGCCTTTCAACGGGAACCCTATCTGGTCTGCTCTAATAGCAATCTTGCCAGCTCTTTTAGGAACAATCCTAATATTCATGGATCAACAAATCACTGCTGTGATAGTCAATCGAAAGGAAAACAAACTGAAGAAAGGGTGTGGCTACCACTTAGACCTATTTGTATTAGCTATTCTCATACAGGTATGCTCTATCATGGGTCTGCCATGGTTTGTGGCAGCTACCGTACTGAGCATCAACCATGTAAACTCCCTGAAGGTGGAATCCGAATGTGCTGCGCCAGGAGAAAAGCCACAATTTCTGGGAGTTAGAGAACAAAGAGTGACCCACATTTTAATATTCCTAATGATAGGCTGTTCTGTATTGTTAACTCCAGTATTAAGTCACATACCAATGCCAGTATTATTTGGGGTATTTTTGTACATGGGAGTGGCATCGCTAAAAGGCCTCCAATTCTTTGATAGAATTTTGATCATGTTCATGCCACAGAAGTATCAACCAGATCACATGTTTTTGAGACAGGTAAGCATAATGTGCACTATCATTTTTGCAGTTTTCTTGCGTTTTAAAAAACCCTTCTTTTAATACTAAAAGTGACCATTCTTTCAGGTACCAATACGGCGAGTTCATCTCTTTACGGCAATCCAGTTTACATGTCTAGTTTGCCTTTGGGTGATAAAATCCTTTTCATCAACATCAATTCTATTTCCACTGATGTTAGTAGTCATGATAGGAATCCGGAAGTCACTAGACTTGTTCTTCACAAGGAGAGAGTTGAAGATCCTCGATGACGTCATGCCAGAGATAACTAAGAGGAACCAAGATGAGCTACGGGAGCTAGGAGACGCTGAGGTGGGATGGCATGCAAAGATATTACGCCTCTTTTGGCGCTAATAATTTCACCACCCATTTTCTTCGTCACATGTCATTTACTGCCCTTTAGTTTTGAAATAAAATCAGTGTTATGTTGGTACATGCATTTTGTTTTACTTGTTTCCTTTGCCGTTTTATTTACCACTATCATCTTATCCACATCTAAGTGATTGGTGAGTAGAGAACATTAGAGTATCAATTTTGTTGTAATTTCGGTCGCTTTAAAGTTTCTGAGGAAGATCCTTTGTAGGAACCGCCCAAGAGCCTTCCACCAGCGTATCAAGAAAACTTACAAATACCGTTGATAAATGGAAATATAATGAACATTCCGCTGACATCCATAAACATATCAGAGGAAGTCAACAAGACAGGGATTTGGAAACAAGTCAATAACAGTAACAAGATGAAGAACAAAAGTGATGCGAAGGATTTCAAGTCTAAGTCCGGGAAGAAAAGGTAACTTTCAACAATTTGTATTTTTCACTAACTGGCAGAACTATTATATTTTCTTCTGATCCTTAAATAGTATAAAATAAAGTCGCTATTTTCGTTTGTTTGTTTGTTTGTCTGTATGCTTAAATCTTTAAAACTACGCAACGGATTTTGATGCGGTTTTTTTTAATGGATAGAGTGATTCAAGAGGAAGGTTTATATGTATAATACATCTGTGCGAAGCCGGGGCGGGTCGTCTAGTCTGGCTATAAAATACCTATGTAACGGAGTGTTTCTCTATACACATCAATATGGAAAATGCCTGGTCGATGCTCTAGGCAACATTCATACCTATATTATAATTATAATTTAGACTAACTTTTGCTATGGGACGAATCCTGAAGAGTCAGCTGTATTGAACGGCCATACAAAAAGTATTTTTCGCTAAAACGACCAAAATACTTGATGAAAATCATCAATAAGTATTTTCGTCATTTTCGCGTTGGTAATGGTTGCCTAAATGGTCGCCTATCTATAGTAAACGTTGGTCATAATGATGAATATAAAAAATCATTTCATTGATTAGCAGTGCGCCATCTCTCGTCAATACAGAAGTTCTTATAACTTCAATTGAGTGATAACCTGTCTAATACGGGTATCACAGGTGGCGCCGCCAACGGTATAAGTTGGTTAAAATGATAAACACTTCACAAAATTCGTCGCGGAATCAGTATAGCGGATTAGCTCAGTGGTCCAGAGCGTCGGGCTAGTGATCCGAAGACGCGAGGTTCGAATCCTGCATCCGCGAAGAATTTTTGAAATGTTTATCATAAAAAGTAACTCTTTGAGATAAACCTAGTGTGGGATGCACTATAAAATTAAAAAATCATTTCAATGATGAATATGTCTATAGTCTAGAGAAACACTCAGTATAGTACTTAATTCAAACCTAAAATCATGACAATATACAGTTACATAAACAAAACTAAAAAATTGCTTTATTCGACATTACATACAACAAGATACCTACATACCTACACAAAAAAAAACAAGATAGTAAAATAGATATAAACGATTTATATCAAAAGAAGCTCGTCTAGCAACGTTAATGCTGAGTGCACGTACCTAATTACACTACTTAAAAACAATATTGTTACGAGATGGGTTCTTGGATAATCAGTTAAAACGCCGATTGTTCACTTTGCACTTTATTTCACAAAATCACAGTCCACACGACACAACTGGTTTGCACAAACACGTCACACTGGCACTGAAATTCACACAACTAGTCACTTCACAATCACTGGTACCGCACTTGAACACGAGATGTTTTCGCTCCGGTATAAAACGCGATAACTGCCACAAACGAAAACCATCGCCCTATTTATATCGGAATAAGGGTTCTCTAGAAATCTGTAGAATATTCGGTGCCATTGTGACTGACAAAGTAAACAAGTGTAAAGTTCGAGAAACCCTATTGTTCCTATCTAAAATATCTAATAAAAAAAATCTAACAAACAACAAACAATAGACGCGACACAAAGGCCGGTGCCGCCTGAGTCATAAAACCATAAATCTCGCGGTTAAGTGTAAACAACTAGCCGTCGTCCCGCGCGCGGCCACAGATTAATAAATAGTTACTAACGGCGTGGCCTACTGCGTAACACCACCTCCTCCCAAGACATGCTCGTCCCGAGCATCGTTGCATCCGTGATATCGCGCCAATCGATCCACGTGAACTATTTTGGGGGCACCTCGAGGTCCTTTCTGTATGCGGAACGTCACGTCGTTGATCTTGGTCACCACTCGGTACGGTCCATCCCATTTGGCTTGTAGCTTTGGAGACTTTCCTTTGCTGCGTATGGGATTGTGCAGCCATACCATCGAGCCTTCCTCGAACCCAGGATTGTTAGCCCTTCTGTCGTACCGAGTCTTCATTCTTTCAGATGCTTGCTGGCCATGCTCTCTAATGTGCTCATAGATGTCGTTCATCTTGTTCCGGAGGTCACTGGCGTACTCAGTTATGGGTTGTGGAGAATCCGGTGGAATGCCAGTTATTAAGTCGGCTGGTAGCCGTAATTCCCGTCCAAAATTGGCAAAAGCGGGAGTGACATTGGTGCTCTCATGAACAACACTTCGGTATGACAACAAAAATGGCTGGATATGCTTGTCCCAATCCCGTTGTTTGCTTCCGACTACTTTTGCCAGGTATCTCTCCAGAGTTTGGTTGAATCGCTCCACCATTCCATCTGATTGCGGGTGGTAAGACGTTGTCCTTGTTTTGTGTGCACCCATTATTCGGCACGTCTCTTGAAACAGCTGAGATTCAAAATTTCTTCCTTGGTCACTGTGGATTTCCAATGGTACTCCAAATCGACAGAATACTTCATGCACCAATTTGTCTGCTATCGTCGATGCCTCTTGGTTTGGAATCGCGAAGACTTCCGGCCACTTGGTGAAGTAATCCATGACGACAAGAAAGTACTTGTTGCCACTTTCGCTCACAGGAAATGGTCCGGCTACATCCAGTGCGATTCGCTCCCATGGTGCTCCAACATTATACAGCTTTAATGCTCCTCTGCTGCGGGTATGCGGACCTTTCACTGATGCACAGCTCGTACATTTCCGTACCCAGTCTTCTACGTCATCTCTGCAGTTGATCCAGTAAAACCTTTCTCGAATTTTCAAGAGTGTCCGTTTCACACCCAGATGTCCTCCCGAAAACCCTTCGTGGTACAGCTTCAAAACTTCAGTTATCTTTGCTCTGGGTACAACCATTTGGAGATGGCACTGATTGCCACGAGCATTTTCCCATTTTCGGCAAAGTACTCCCTCCTGAAGCACCAGACTATCCCATTGCGCCCAATAGCTCTTTGTCGTAACACTCATTGAAGCAATAGCACTCCAGTCTGGCTTAGGGGCATCTGATTCCATCCATTCAAGAATCGGCTTGATGTCGGCGTCTTCTTCTTGTGCAACCTGAAGGGTTTCTTTCCATTCGTCACCGATGTCTGCTTTGAGCATTCTGACGGGCACTGAATCTTTCGACTCATGTCTTGAGCAATGCTTGCAGTCCTCTGAGCATGGCCTTCTTGACAGTGCGTCCGCGTTGCCATGAGATTTTCCACTGCGATGCTCCGTGGTGAAGTCAAACTCTTGTAGTTGCTCAATCCATCTTGCCACTTGGCCTTCGGGATCCTTAAACTGTAGTAGCCACTTCAGAGCAGCGTGGTCGGTCCTCAGATGGAATTTTCGCCCGAGCAGGTACTTGCTAAAATGTCGCAATGTCTTCACCACTGCAAGTAACTCTTTTCTGGTCACACAGTAGTTCCTTTCCGGCTTGGACAGGGATTTGCTGAAATACGCAATCACCACTTCTTGGTCTCCTTTCCTTTGTGACAGTACTCCTCCAATGCCGGTGTTGCTGGCGTCAGTGTCCACGATGAACTCGTTCTCTGTGTCCGGGAAGCCAAGAATAGGCGTATTACAAAGTCGCTTCTTTAGCTCTTGAAAAGCTGCGTCGCAATTTTCATCCCAGAGGAAGGGTCGTTTTTCCTCAGTCAGTCTATGCAACGGCTTGGCTATGTCAGCAAAGTTCTTCACGAATCGCCTGTAGTAGGAGCATAAACCCAAGAATGCTCTAACTTCCGTCTTGTCTTTTGGCACAGGCCAATCCTTGACAGCACTGACTTTTCCTGGATCCGTCTGTACGCCAGCTTCGGAAATCACATGTCCCAGGAAATTCACTTGCCTCTTGAAGAAGGAACATTTCTTCGGACTCAGCTTGAGATTGGCTGCGCGAATCTTAGTCAATACTCGTTCCAGGTTTTGCAGATGGTCTTCGAAGGTTTTTCCCACAATTATGATGTCGTCCAAATAGACTAGGCATGCATCTCCAATCAGTCCCGCGAGCACTAACTCCATTAGTCTTTCGAACGTAGCGGGCGCGTTGCATAATCCAAACGGCATCACGTTGAATTGCCACAGGCCTTTTCCCGTCGAAAATGCGGTCTTCTCTTTATCTTTAGGATCTATTTCCACTTGCCAGTATCCGCTCTTCAAGTCCAGCGTAGTGAACCACTTCATACCTGTCAGTGTATCTAACGTGTCATCAATCCTCGGCAAAGGATAGCTGTCTTTCTTCGTTACGTCGTTGAGTCGTCGATAATCAACGCAGAACCGCATACTGCCATCCTTCTTTTTCACTAGAACCACTGGCGAGCACCACGGACTGGATGAAGGTTCTATCACACCATTGCGTGCCATGTCTTCGATCATTGACTCAACTTCTTTTTCTCGAGCCACTGGTATCCTTCTTGGCCGCTGTCGAATCGGTGACACGCTTCCTGTATTTATTGTGTGCTTCACTAATCCAGTCTTCCCGTTGACAGCATCATCGAGAGCAAATATGTCGGTGTAGCGCTGCAGCATCTTCTTTGCCATCAGAAGTTCTCTTTCGGTCAGGTCTTTACGGGAATCTTCCAATAGCGTTGACACGTTGTAACTCCCAGCACAGTTGTATTTCTCCTTTGGTTGTTCTTGGCATCTGCGCATCCAGTCTACTTCTTCACAAGTACCAATTGGGGTTCCTCCTTTGATGAGTTGTTCCTCGTTACTTGTGTTGAGCACACGCACCATAGCGGTATTAGTAGTCCTCACCAGAGTTCGGGCCAATAACCATGGTTGATCACCTTCCGACTGTTCTATTAGCACACATCGTCGTTGATGTCCCAACTTCGGCGGTAATCTAACTGCCACAATGGTCTCCGATCTAGGTGGAAGAACTGTTCTCTGCAGACAATAAACCTTTCCTGATGTGGCGCCTTCCATGAAGATTTCTTCTCTTCCACACTTCAAGATTCCTTGGTTGACGTCTATCTCGCAATGATGTTCTCGCATGAAGTCAAGACCCAGAATGCAATCGTCAACTATATCAGCCACGATGACCTTGTGTCGAAAAGTTTTCTCACCCAGCTTTAACTCCACCAGCTTCTCTCCTCGGACGGATATGTGCTGACCGGTCGCTATCAGAAGTTGAACTGTTTTGCAGCTTTCGAAGTTCGGAAGAAAGCGCTTAGCCAATCGGGAACTGATGACAGTACGAGAGGCTCCAGTATCCAATGTCAGCTTGCAAGAAGTTCCATTGATGGCACCATTGATGATCAAGCTGTTCCCATCGTGAGCTTGTGAGATCAAAATCTTTGGCTTTTCTGGCCCGGATAACACTCGCCATTTTCCGCTTTCTTCAGCAGGTCGTTTATTCCTCCATAGTGAATGCGTTGCCTCGCGATCCTTCCGTTCTTCCAATAGTCGATCGTCCCTGGTTCGGCATGGCTTTGGGCAATTCTGCCATAAATGGCCTCTCTCTTCACAGTTGTAGCATCTTGGACCAAACCTCGTACGATGTGACGCTTCTTTAACTTCCTTTATGTGTTGAACATCTCTCGCTGGATTTCGTACAGCTTCCACTTCCAAGGCTTGGGCCAAAGCTTCCTTTAGTGTTTTGTGATGCCCGAGTTTCACTGCAGTTCTAACTTCGAAGTCTGTTATCCCGTTAGAAAACGCTTCCACTAGATGCTCGTCGTTGGGTAACGGTGCTGACTGATAAGCCTTCCGGAACAGTTTCTCCACCTCGACGGCCCACTGTTGAAGACTTTCGTTACGACGTTGCACTCTGTTCTTCAACTGCGCTCGGTACACACGTTCCAGGTGCTCATCACCGTAGCGACTCTCCAGCGTTTCCATTAATTTATCGTAGGTCACTTCCTTACCCACGGCATCGAGAATACTCAGGGCTTCGTCGCGAAGGCTCATTATGAGGGCGTTCATGGCTTGGTCTTTGTCCCATCCATTGGTTTTAACAGCGGCGTCAAATTGAATTTTATAGGCTGACCATGATGATGTCCCGTCGAAAGGCGTCACTTTGATCTTTTGTGAAGCTGGCGAGAAGGTTGTAGATGCAGCGATTCCGCCTCCAGACTTGATAACGTTCAAGGTCCTCCTCACATCGGCGATTTGTGTTTCCGCTTCGAAGATGCGAGATTCATGCTCCTCCATCTTTTTATTGTGCTCCTTTATGCTGGCGTCGTGCTGATCGACCGTTTCCTTGACCTCTTTTATCTCTTTGCCCAAGGTCGTCTGTAAGCTTGAAAGGAGTTCTTCTTTTTGGCGGGCCTGTTCTTCTCTGTTGCGGTCCAATTTTTCTTCGAGCTGACGAGTCTGTCTTTCATTGTTGCGGGCCTGTTCTTCCATTAGACGAGCCTGGTCTTCCAGTAGACGAGCCTGGTCTTCCAGTAGACGAGCCTGTTCTTCTTTGTTGCGATCAAACATCGACTGCATCATCGACATTATTGCAGCCATATCAAATGCTGCAGGGACAGCTGGTGATACAGCAGGTGCCACAGTAGGTGCTGCAGCAGGTGCTCTTGGATTTCTGGAGTCGTCGTTGGTTGCCTCGGACTCGCTGCCTTCCATTAACAGCGAATAGCTTCCGAAGCGTCGTGTATCGACCTCCTCCTGGCGGCGCTCCTGCTCCTCTAGTCGGCGCGCTTCCTCCTGTCGGCGCTGACTCCTTGTGCGCGGCGTCTCATCGTCGTATGGTGTTACCGGCATTTTCAATTATCCACCCTTCTGACACCAAATGTTACGAGATGGGTTCTTGGATAATCAGTTAAAACGCCGATTGTTCACTTTGCACTTTATTTCACAAAATCACAGTCCACACGACACAACTGGTTTGCACAAACACGTCACACTGGCACTGAAATTCACACAACTAGTCACTTCACAATCACTGGTACCGCACTTGAACACGAGATGTTTTCGCTCCGGTATAAAACGCGATAACTGCCACAAACGAAAACCATCGCCCTATTTATATCGGAATAAGGGTTCTCTAGAAATCTGTAGAATATTCGGTGCCATTGTGACTGACAAAGTAAACAAGTGTAAAGTTCGAGAAACCCTATTGTTCCTATCTAAAATATCTAATAAAAAAAATCTAACAAACAACAAACAATAGACGCGACACAAAGGCCGGTGCCGCCTGAGTCATAAAACCATAAATCTCGCGGTTAAGTGTAAACAACTAGCCGTCGTCCCGCGCGCGGCCACAGATTAATAAATAGTTACTAACGGCGTGGCCTACTGCGTAACAATATGATTTAATTACAGTATTAAACACAAGAAATTGTCCAAGAACGCACAATCAGAGATAGAAAGACGACTGTCCGTCATGGACGAGGTAGAAGAAGATGACCCATCATATAAGGTGTGCATAGACACCAAGTTTTGATGACAAAGCATGGCCCTTCCCTGTCAACACCAGCACTTGAGAAAAAAGGATCAATGTACCTCCTTTAGAATTTGGGATATCAAGCACCATACAAGCATGTGATGTTAATGGATGTTATAGGTCGAATCAAACATGTAGGCGGGTGTGATGTTAGCTACAAGCTGCGGATAACCCAATCCTGACTGAAGCTCACTTAACAGCTGCATGAGGATTGGGTTATCCGCAGCTTGTAGCTAACATCACAGCCGCCTACATGTTTGATTCGACCTATACTCTATATGACGGAAATATTCGAGCATATCATTGTACTCATAACAATGACTATCTTGACTATGGGATCAACCCCGAAATCACGAAAAATCAGCCTAACAGTTCATCGACTGTCGACTAAATGTATGGAGAACGGTAAACTACTGGTGTTAAAAAATATTTTCAGTATTCCATCATCCATTTCCATCATCAAACGTGAATGGTACTAATGTTAACTAGTCCATTTTACACAACACTTGTTCCATTATTTCGAGATCCATTTTAATTGGAACTAGTGTTGTAAGTTATTATCAGTAGTTCCATCATGGAACTGTTAATGGTACAAGTGGCAAAGAAAACATTTTTTACGTGATTTCGGAGTTGGTCACATAGAAATATTGGTCATAATGATAAGTACAATGATATCCTAAAATATATCCGTCAACTAGAAAAACACCCTGTATTTAGATCGTTAGGAATTCACGTATGCATGGGATAAAATAATTAAAATAATGCCTATGCATAGTATGCATGTTCCGCTCGTAGAATCCAACCTACGCAATATTTTTGTAAATATCATGTATTTTACCCTTTTGACTGTCCTTTGTAATCCATGTTTATTCTTTATACATGTTTTATAGTCTTACAGAATAGTACAAATACATTCGAGTATAATTCCGATGTAAGTACTCACCTACATAAGTGTTTTAGAATGTTTACTTTTAATAGAACTTTTGTAAATATTTAAACTTAGTGTAGTACGTAACCAAGTAGTCTACCTATAGTTAATGTATGTAGCACTAACACTTGTATGTATTTTAGTAAATCACCATTCTATCTGTTGTCATATTTATGTAAAAATATGACCTATTTATATGTTTTTCAACATGTTATTTTGTTTTTATGATCATAAGGATTATACCTGACTAGGAGACCATAGTAAGTATAGTAACAATGTACCAATTAAATGTATCAACTTGGTTGCAGTAGATTTTTATACAAGTAGTGGCGCAATCATGGTCTCCTAGTCAGACAGAGCCTATATCTGATACATAGTAGGTAAATGTGATATAATAATGAGAATGTCATTTTTATACCTACTTATTAAAACAGAAAATAGCTGTATTATAGTGGCATACCGATCGTGAGTTTTGGAAAGTTTTTTATAAGTTGTTCTCTGCATGAATCTTTTTATAACATGTTTTAAATATATTTTCTTATGTACCATATTATTATCATCAGTAACCGTCTGATATCTTCTAGCAATAATAATTTCAACCTACTTGTAAGACCGTCTGTTGCAGACATCGAAATGGAACTAGTTTTTTATTCCCCCTGTAATTTTTTTCTGCATATAGGTACATTTAAATAATCTCAGAAGGTCACGGATGTTATTTATCTTTACTATTTGTAAAGGACATTTACTTTGAGACTGGTAAGTGTTAGGTGTTATCATTATTTTGGCTGTTTACAGAGCGACATCTTAAAGCGGAAGGAGTCGTGGAGTGGCAAAAAGTGCGACATTAGGAGAAATAGTTCAGCTGAAACTTCGGTCTAACAATCCCATAACCGTTCCAGTGTTTAATCTCCTTTATACCTACTTTAAGGCCTAGTTTTTGACCGCAGCAGGCATTAAGACTATCAGAATAAAGGATCAGAGCGGGATTTTTGGATTTTGATTGCAGATACTATACAGGGTTACTGGAAATCAATTAGCATCCTTATAAGGGCATATTCTGCACATCAAAACAAACAACTTTTGCTCTACAACTTTTCTCAAAATGTCATTTCCGATTTTTTTTTAACTGGAATCAGCATATGTGCAAATAATTGTTTTTTACATAATTTTAACTAACTTTTACACATATTTGCACATTTCCACATTATCACCTCTGAGGTTCAATGCTCGCAGGTGGCGGCGCGCGCGCTTTTTACATAAAGTTAAATTTTGATTAGACCGGTCAAATTACTTTTTTAAATTTTGTATGGTAGAAAATGAATACGAATTTTAGAAGTAGCAAAACAAAAGATGTTTGTTTTGATGTACAGAATATGGCCTTAAAAGCCCTGTATAGTATTTGCCCCCTAGCGACAGCTATTCAGTACCTATCCTATACTATAGCCATCGCTAGAGAGGGGAGTACGGATAGGCGGATGTCCACTCTAGAAACGTCTTTGTCTACCTTAGAAGAATTTAAAGTCAATTTATTTTTAATTTTTGGGATGCACAAAAGTAGGCTGCTGCATCCAATGCTGTGTTTAAACTTCCATACCTGTTAATTTGTTCATGTTAAGTGTGACAATGCGGTTTTCAATATTGTTTATAATATTTCTTCCAGAAGGTATTTATGGTTATAATTCATTCAAAGCCGGGCGAAACCGGGACGGGCAGTTAGTTTACTTTTGTATTTTTAATACATATTAATCACTAATCATTTACAGACCTGACCGTATGGGCGTAGCTAAAGGGGGGTACAGGTGGGCAGAGCCCAATCTAGAAACTTCTTTGCCCACCGCGGAAAACTTTAAAATCAAAAACATGCTATTTTCTTGGGTTGGACAACGTAGGCAGTTGCCCACCCTAGAAAAACAATTCTAGCTATCCAATGGCTGACCGTTACTATAGTATATTCGTATAGGCCGGGTGGCTAGCCCTGGTCAGAGTTTTTAGACCGCCTGAAGGCCCCTGACATGGCTAAACGGTTAAAACAACAAGGACCTACATTTTAACCGTTATTATGAAACAGCATGTTTGACCTCGCGGCACGCTGGGGTTGAAAACGAGGCCTTACCTAATTATACAATGATCAATTACCAGTCTATTTTTAGATGTAGCATTTTACCATATTTGATACATTCCAGTACATATTTTGAGTAAGAAATGGTGAACTGTAAAATCGTATTATTTTAGTAATTAATATCTGTAATAATATTACTAATTTAACGTAGGGGCAGTAGACTTTGATATTTGTGATTTTATCGATTAAACGTGAACTTACTAAATTGTTATAACATATTAAGCAGAATTGGCACAAATGTTAGACGTTAAGAAAGCTTGAATTTGTACGTAATGGGATATTTTATTATTTCTTGTATTTTTGTCATATACAGGGTCACTTGCAAAACACCAACAACTTTGCATAGATAACTTACATCATAAACCACAATGTTTGTTCTAAGAGTTTTGACATAACGCAATGAATTGAATGATAAATATATTTTCAAGTTATTATACTATATCACTACCAATACTGAAATCCACAGCGACCTGGAAATGAGCACAATCCAAGAAGAGATATCAGCAACCTGCAAAAAATACAAGCATCGGCTGGATAGACATCCCAATGAGCTAGCTGTGACACTCACAGAGCAAGGATATATACCAAGGCTTAAATGAAAGCCTGTCATAAATTAAAATAAGATTAATAAGAGGAGATGCACTCACTGGAGTGCACACTTGACATGTCAACCGAACACCCAAAACATCTACAGGCGTCTATGGAGTTTTGGTAACAACATGGAACAACATGATGCGTCACATTATACTACTTCCCTACACTCATGTACGTAAATCAGCTCATAATCAACGAAATGTCATCGTAGATTTATATGGAACAGAACAAAATAATAAAAAAGTTATTATTGTACTGTCGTGACATTTGTAGGTCTATTATAGACAGATATCAATGTTTACGGCACTAGCGCCACGCACCGCCCCACTTCTAACCCCGCGATTCGCATGGAACACGCGTAGAGCTAACAATATTCAAGTGGAAATTAAATTTATATTTAGTTTTCTATGAAAATATGTATAATCTAACAAATAAAGTCGTAGAACAAACGTTGTTGTTTATGATGGGACTATTGGTGTTTTACAAGTGACTCTGTATCTTTATTTATTTATATCTTTTAAATTGTTATCATTGTTCGTAGAGCATAATAGTCACTCTAATTGTATAGATGTATATAGTGACGATAAGTCCTAGTTTTAGATCAATCTGTGTATTAAAAAAAATGAGTTATTTAATCTAGTTCAATGATTTATTTTACATAGGTACCTAGTATGTGAATATTTGGAACTATCAAATTTGGCCCAAATCTAGCTACAATGTTATTTTAGTACACATTTATATAATTATTGGTTATAGATAGCGTTTAGTAGATATAGAATAAAGAATGTTCATTCTATGTTAAAAATTATATCTTAGCTACTGCACCCCTCTGGCATGACAAAGGCACAAATTGTCTGTTCGCCAATTTATAGAGGAAGCAAATTTTGGATTGAAATTGAGAATGACAACTGACATTAAACGTGGATAAAATGGTTTTACCCTTTTGCCAAGCCGTGGTGGTCTAGTGGTAGTGACACCCACCTTATAATCGCGAGGTCGTGAGTTCATAAATCCCGGTCTCGTACCAATGAGTTCTTCGAATTTATGTACGGAATTGAACACCACTGGCTTCTCGGTGAAGGAAAACATCGTGAGGCAACCTGCATACGTCCGTAGAAGAAATTCGATGGCGTATGTGAATCCATCAACCCGCACTGTGCCAGCGTCGTGGATATGGCCCTAAAATGCTGATACAGTACAGTACATGCCAGGGGTGCTGGTACTAGTAGTTATTATACAATTGTACATACGAGTAACATTGTTTTTATTCTATGGCTGCTAAAGCTATTCAAAATATTAAACTCAGTATGCGCGAATAAATAATGATCATCGACATTTGGAACAAGATAGGTAATCGGCTAATTTCGGTTTCGTAAAGCGTGATTATTTTTGTCCAAAAACTAATGTCTATTCTTTATTCGCTACAGCTATAATGTTACCTATTGCATTTACCTATAAAATACCCATAATGATGTCTGCTAATTATGTCTATTCTCTAGCAAATCATTCGTCATCCGATATCTATACTTCTATACTAATATTATAAAGACGTAAAGTTTGTGGGTTTGTGAGTTTGTGATGTTGTAGGGGGTAATCTCTGGATCTACTGAACCGATTTTGAAAATTATTTTACCAATAGCAAGCCACATTCTTTGCGAGTGTCATAGGCTATAAATTAACTCGAAAACGCATACGTGATAGTCACAATATTTATAAAATCTGTCTTCTTTAGCCAATCGCACCCGGGCGAAGCCGGGACGGTTAGCTAGTAACTAATAATGACTTAACTCTTCTGGTACCTACATACCTACCTATTTCCATATCTCCTAGTTAATGCAAACGAAGTGCCAATAGAAAACACCAATAGGGTTTAGAATTTACGTGTCTTGCCATTATAGATTGATGTTTTAATATACCTTTAGTTAGATTTACATAATGTACAACCCGGTCAGAATATCTGTGCACCTCGCTGGAATGCGGCGCCTCTCCCGCTTCCCCTGTCACCTCTCCGCGCACTCCCCGGTGCGACAGTACGGTTAGCATCTTCGTTGCCGATACTCGTCCCGATAATAATTTACGTCCGGACGGTAATGTATATACGTCCCGATAATTCGATATGACGTCACGAAGTCAGGTGCACAGATAATATGACCGGGTTGTAGGTTTTAGATTTTATGTAACTAGGCATTTATCGAAATAGTTTTTCAACATAATTTCAATGCCTTAGGTTTTTCAAATTTATCCTCAATTTTAATTAGGTTCTTTCGTTGATTCGAAAAGCCGATACCAATTTTAGTTACAAATCATATAATATGAAAAGTGCATCGACTTTCAGAGGTCAGATATCATATATCACATTCAACACAGGGAACAACTTTTACTACTGGGCCAACCCCAAACCACTAAAAATATCAAGTGTTTCCTTCGAGCAAATATCTATAGAGTCACAATCGTGCATAAAAAGTGTCCGAGTCAAAACCCTGCCCAAGCTTCGTAGTGGGCAGGCCTTTTAGTTATAATACTACCGCTTAAGGGGATTGAGACGGACGGTGGGTCCCTGCCGCCCGTACCTGTCTCAGTCCCCTTTGTCGTCTACACCCGCGCAGGCGAGGACTGAGTTAAGCGGTAGGATTGCAAACCGACTACAACGCCGTGCGATGCTAAAGCGCTTGGTTACAAGCACTAATTAGGTGACATAACGTCGAGATTCGAGAAAACGGATCATTGAGAATTTAATGTAAACATCCAACTCCGTATGTATGACGGCACTCGGACATTTTATAACTACTTTCACTGAGGGACTATGGCTCTGTAGATATTTGCTCGAAGGGTATTTCACACATTTCGTCAACAGTCAATGGACTTTTTGCTTGGAACAGATTCTTTGCGATTTCGGGGTTCTTCCCATAGTGGTAGTCGTTCGTAATGATGAATACAATTATATAATTTGAAAAAAAATCAACCAGTTCCGTGTGCTAGGAAAAGCAGAACGCCGTTAAATCAATTTTACTGTCTGTAAAGTAGTTTTAGTAATGTAGCGAACTAAGTACTTATAGGTAACCATTATTTATATGTTTGTTAAATTTGTTTTATGAACCTGATTCAATTGTTTGGTTCAAGTTTGTATCGTTTTGGACATAAATGTGCAGTGTTTAAATAAATGACATTTTTAAACAATATCATGTCTTTCTTTGAAAACTTTTGCGCCTAGGTCTTATCTTTGATTTAGCGGTGGGTCGAAACAGGCTAATGATGAATGAGATGAGATATAGGCCGAATCCTGACTGAAGCTCACTTATAGCTACGCATTGATTGGATTTCGCGCAGCTTGTGGCTAACTTCACATTCGCCGACAAGTATGATTCAGCCTAGTGCCATAATGAGGGGTCTCTAATTCTGAATGGACCTGTGATTGGCGTGTTTTGCCCCATAGGGGGATGTCTACATTTTACTACGCATTGTTTAAAGCCCGTCTATTACAGGTATATCCAGAACTGGTGTACTAAGCCGAAAGGAAGTGATTTAGACCATCATTATGAACAACTTTTACAATGGGGCTAACCCGGAAAAATAATCAGCTGTTCCATACATTTTCTCGATTCTGAGTTGCAATTTTGTATGGAACAGCTGATTACTTTCCTCAAATTCCAGGTTGGCGTTATATTAAAAGTTCTTCGTAATGATGGTTTTAATCACCCCCTTTCTGCTAAGTACAGGAAAGCAGATAACTGTCTTTTTGCTGCGCAGGGCCTACTTTTCTCTTGTGTCAGTGCACAAGAATGGTGCTAGATCACTACATAGTATAAAACAAAGTCGCTTCCCGTTGTCTGTCCCCATGTATGCTTATATTTTTAAAACTACACAACGGATTTTTTTTGCGGTTTTTTTAATAGATAGTGTGATTCAAGAGGAAGGTTTATATGTATAATACACCTGTGCGAAGCCGGGGCGGGTCGCTAGTTAGTAATAATTGTGTAACTATTGGCGATACGAGTAGTTGTGATTTTAAGCAGATTTCCGTGCGAAATTAGGTCCCTGCTACATCGAGTCGACTGTAGTTAAACATTAGAACCCTGACCACATGCTAGTAGATTGAAGATGAAAACCATCGTGTTTTCAGCATATTTTAACAAGAGTATATCACAAAATCTTGACAATTGAAAATAGAACGAGAAAGATGATGATGCATGGCCACTTTGTACGACATGACTGTCTAATGATAAATTATGACATGGTAATTTATTCATAACACCATTTGTTACAAGTCAAGAGGGAAAAGTAGAATGAAAGAGAGGAAGAGGAAGACCATGGAGGGCGTTTTTAGATCAGATCAAAGAAAAGGTAATGTTATGTAGTACAGGAAGGTGAAAGACAGGCGGAAAACCGCGAGGCATGGAAGTCACTCTACCGACAACATCCACGTCTTAAATTCTGAATGAATGAATATCACAGGATCTTTATTGTTTAAGCGCTCTGACGTTCGGCTTCGCTTTTTCTCCTGCTCGCGCCAGTTACTCACGCCACGAAAGCGAGACACAATAAGACTCCTGGTTAAACATTGATTAAAAGCACAACTACATAACATAAAATTTTAATAATAATCCAGCTATCTTACAAATAAATAAATACATCACAATATCGCAGGCGGTTAGTTCTTCTTCTTCTTCTGGTCAGGTAGTAGGCCCATCTCTTCTTGGTACTTCCTGATGAGCTGGTCTTGTACCTCGGGCAGACAGGGCGAGTAGCGGCTGTATTCCATACTGAACTCTCCTTTGCCTTGGGTCATTGATCTGAGGACAACACAGATTTAATTTTTACGAATATTATACCGATGAAAAACTAGAGTGTGTGCCACGAAAGAAGTCCCGCAGCAAGAAGTGAAACTAATTTTGACTGATCGGCTACATATGCGATTGTTTATTTTTATTTATTGTGACGATACGTCTGCGGGACTCCTCTCGTAGAACCGACTCCGAGACTTCTATAGTAACGGACTAAGTTCAGTTCACGAAAAAAGGCCCTTAGTCTGGTGGGCTTATAGGTGATGAAAAATTAGTTGCAAAAAAACTTCATAGCCTGGATCATCGCCGTAAGGTTGTGAGTCTGTCCATTTTCTATAGGATTCATTTTGGAGTGTGCATCTGAGCTGCATGACCTTATCCTACCATCGCCTTTTTACTACAGGACAAGTAGGAGGACGCCACATGACCACCCCTACACTGTCGATTTTCCTTCGATACGTACGAATCGGTTTGACTCAACATTTCTGATTCGTACCGCCAGGGAATGGAACAGTCTTCCTGCTTTCCTGTTTCCTAAGATATATATAATCTAAAGCTTTTCAAGATCAGAGTGAATGGGTATCTTCTTGGTCCGCTTGCTTCATGCTTCATCTTCGACCACAACGTCGTTTACCATCAGGCGAGTTGGTGGTCAAGCGCGAAATTATTCGCGTTAAAAAAATGGTAAGAGTGAAACTAATTTTGACTGATAGAAGTGACTTCAACCAGCCTTATTAGGATGTACAGGGGACGATATTCAACAGTGGATTAAAATTATGATGAAGTCATGAATGTTGGTGCAGTCTAGTTTTTTTTTAAACATGAACCGTCCTCACCTAAGTTCCCCGGCGTATCCGAACATGTTATTGAGTGGAACTTCAGCGTAGATGGAGGTCCAGCCCTCCGCGCCCTCCGTGCCCGTGATGATCCCTCCTCGCTTGTTGAGCTGCCCTATCACGGTGCCGTGGAACTCCTCGGGGAGGGTCACTTCTACGAACATTATGGGCTCGAGGATCTGCCAGGCGCCGTTGTCAAATACTGAGGTTTAATTATAATTGTAAGTAGGTATACAAGGAAAATACATATGGATCTTACGAGTATTACACTATTTACATTCAACATAACACGGGTCAACATGAAATTTGACTTTGATTGCAAAGCATTAAATTTCGGTAGTTAAGGTCGTAATTAGACGGAAAAAAAATATATGGCATGAAAAACTTTGCTTTTGTGCTTAGAAGACTGATTGAACGAAATTTTTAAAAATCTGGGATTTTAATTTTTGATTGAAAATAAAACTATTGAAATAAAAATGTTTATTATTTTTATTAAGTTTTACTATCAAATTAGCTTACACAAAAGTTGAAAATAACTTAAAAGTGCACACTTTTACTTTTTCTTTTATGTTCATAGCTACTTTCTCTCAATAAACTCCAAATATAGTCGCCCATCATGTTTTCATTGTATTGGCCTTGATAGCGTTGTTCAAAATTCATGATGTCTTGATGGAAACGTTCTCCTTGCTCTTCGGAATAGGCTCCCATATTGTTTTTAAATTTATCCAAATGAGCATGCAGCATATGTACTTTTAATGACATTCTGCAGCCCATGGCCTTAAAATTTGTAAGCATATCCTCAACCAACTTTTCGTAGTTTTCAGCTTTATTATTTCTTTTTGAAAAATGAGTATTATTATTATAACTATCACAAAAGCAAACTTTATACCGAAAAAAGGTATTTTCTTTTCGTGTTTGTGCATAACTAACTGGAAAATAATAGTATAAACTTTAGGACAAAGAACGAAAATTTTTTTGTAGAGTCGTGTAATAGGCTAAATTACTAACATTATATTTGTTATTTATTGTTTGATTGACAAAAGAAAAAATACGTGACCAATATTTTTTCATCCCCCCATCTCGGAAAGACTATTTTTGCTTTTCGATATCTGAGTGCAAAAGTCGTTTTTATACCTGGATTGGAAAGTAAAATTGAATTTAGAACATCGTGTGCACTAAGTTTGTGAATTCAAAACATCATTAAACCTATTTACTTTTATCTCCATGGTGCCGAATTTATCATACAACCGTTTTTAATTTCTTGAAAACTTAGACGCGGAACCTTCTTGGTGTACTTTTTTTTAATTTGCTTTGCGCGCGCCATTTTTTTCGTATCATATTGTTAAAACCTTATGTTATATTATTATACTCTTTGCCTTATGTTAAAAACAAGAAACTTGAAAATAAGCGAAAAACCTAAAATTAGTGATTCTAGCGACGAGGAAGCTTGTTTGACACCAACAGAATTGACTGAAAATATTAATAAAGCACAAACAAGCTTTCTCTCTCAACAATCACGCGAGTAGTATTTGAAACAGTACGATATGTAGACGACTCTAGTTATTTCCACGCTGAGGTGGGATGAGAAGTTACGTGTTGCACTCGAGTGCAAAGATTATTGACCTTGTGCTCTTTTGATTCCCACGCCAACGCTCAGGATTCTAATTTTTTAGGGTTCCGTACCCAAAGGGTCTGTCTGTCACCGGGCTGTATCTCATGAACCATTATAGCTAGGCAGCTGAAATTTTCACAGATGATGTATTTCTGTTGCTGCTATAACAACAAATACTAAAAACAGAATAAAATAAATATTTAAGGGGGGCTCCCATACAACAAACGTGATTTTTAGGAGTTTTTTGCTCGCTATTAATAACGGCAAGAGGAATAGGACTCCTATACGGTACGGAACCCTTCGTGCGCGAGTCCGACTCGCACTTGGCCGATTTTTAATCTTAGTATCCTTCGCTTGCACGGTCATCAAAATTGAGCACGTGGTTAAAAAGCAACTTTGCACTTTCGTACAACAAATAACTATAAATCACCTATTTTAATGCACTAATAAAAATAACTTTTTTTTACCCAGTCATCATGCCGGTTGCCGTAGATGTAAAAGAAGAACTATCTCATAATGGGATACTTATTGTAAAAGTATCCCATTATGCTGAGAATTGGCAACTGTTAGTCAAAATCAAAATCAAAAGTCCACAATATGATGCGTTCAGTCTTGCAGCCGAAATTTGACGCAAGATATATTGTGTTCAGAAAGGTAGCCTTTCTGGCAAATATCTATGAAGTCTCACTATAGAAATAGATACTAGTCGAGATCTTAAATTAAAACCATCTTTGACTGCTCCTTTTACCGCTAAAAATAAGGCCAATTCGCTAGAATCCACAATATGGTGCGGTCTGTCTTACAGCCGGAATTTCCCACTGAAGATTTTGTGTCCAGAAAGATAGCCTTTCTGGCAAATATCTATGAAGTCTCACTAAAGAAATAGATAGCAATTTAGTAGTATTTAAGATTTTACCTTCTTTGACAGCCCCTTTTGCCGCCAAAAAGAAGGCCAATTCGCTAGAGTCCACAATATGGTGCGCTCCGTCTTGCAGCCGGAACTTGACGCCAGATATCTTGTGACCAGAAAGGTATCCTTTCTGGCAAGTGTCGATGAACCCTCGCTCGACGCCCGGCACGAACTGCTTGGGAACGTTCGTGCCTACCGTTTCATCTACGAACTCTAGCACTGTAAAAGATAATATTAGAGTTAAGTAGTAGACATAAAGAAGAAGAATAATATTCATAATTTTGATATAGGCCGCATCACACATGTTGGCGTCACGTTATTTTGAAGTCGTTTTAAATAATCGGCCCAGTACGAGTCCGTACTGTAGGGGAGCCCCCCTTAATTACTAATTTTATTCAGTTTATTTGTTGTTATAGCTGCAATTGAAATACATCATCTGTAAAAATTTCAGCTTTGTAGCTATAACGGTTCATGAGATACAGCCTTGAGACGGACAGACAGACAGACATACAGACGGAGAGCGGAGTCTTAGTAATAGGGTCCCGTTTTTACGTGCGTGGCGCGCCATGTTCCGGCTGCCGCGGTGGTGCACATGTTCGCGGCGGGGCGCGCGCCCGGCTGGCAGGCGCTGCTGCGGGCGCGCTCGGCCTGCGCCCGCGCGGCGCTGTACCGCTCCTCCAACTCCCTGGTCTCGGCGGCGAGAGAGTGGGATTCTAGTCCCCTGCATAGAACGTGGAGAGCGTACCACGCTCCCGTTACGCACGCTTTTTGTTGACATTTTATTTTATTTGTTGACATTTTAACATTTATATTGTAATTTTATTTAATGTGTGTAATCGTTTTATTGACATTTTAATATTTAAATTGTAATTTTATTGTAATTTTAATTTAATCTGTGGAATTTATTGTGGACATTGTCTGGTGAATAAACAATTTCATTTCACTTCATTTACCCTCTGGGTACGGAACCCTAAAAAATATTTATAAGCTACGATGCGACATACATGTCTAACTTGTAACAGGGTGTAAGTAGTTAAATTTTACAGATAAAGAGGAGTATATGCCAAATCAAACTTAATGTCCTCTTAGGGTCACAGGTTTCACTATTGGCCATTTCTTTAAATTCTACAAAAAGGTGGTAATCGCTTACTTGTATTCTGTTGCGGCGGCAGTGGTTCCATAATCCCGGTGACTTTGGCGAACTGTCCCGCGCCGCCCGACTGCTTTTTGTGAAGATAGTCAAATGTGCAAGGGGTCATCATCGTTTCTCTGGAAAAAAAAAATACCATTATCAGTGACGTCCATAAGATTACATTCTAGGTAAAAATGTAGTATACATTCTAGATAGCATCTCTTCTTAACATGAAGCAGGATGCATGAAGTCAAACGCGAACCTATTAGCGAAGCGAAAAAGAGCAAAAGAAAAGAACCTGATTAGTTGGATCATTCCTAGAAGTTAATGGGCAGTAAAAAATTGCTTTAACTCGCGCCACATAGCTAGGATCTGACACATAGCACTTAAAATTTTTGGGTCTATTTTAAAGTATAATAATTTAAAGTATAATAGTACTGCACAGAAGCAACTGCGCCCGCTATATCTACGCAGCCTGCGCCATTTACGTTTTAGATAGTAGTTTGACAAAACGGTCGTATTAGCGCTCCATTCTCTGCGTGAATCTCGACATGTAGCTCATTGATGATGATTTACTCATTGTACCGTCATAGCGGAATAAAAGGCATGTTGCGCCATCATGGTTTCAGTTACTTGGCGTGTACGTACCTAAATGCAACTTTAGGCTTGCCGAGATCGACGGGACAGTTGTATTCGCGCTCCATCCTCTGTGCGTAGATCTCGAGGTGCAGCTCGCCCATACCCGAGACTATGGTCTCTTTGTTGTCTCCGTCGTAACGGAATTGGAATGTTGGGTCTTCTTTGGTAAATCTGGTGAGCAAACAATACATGTTAGGGGATTTATTTTGTGGCATTTTACTATACCCTAAGTAACTACAGGGTTATCCAGAACTGGTGTACTAAGCAGAAAAAAGGTAACACGGACAATCATTATGCAGAACTTTTACTATAACCCTGACTAACCCTGACATCGATAAAAAAAACAGCTGTTTCATACACTTTGTTGATTCCGTGTTACACTTTTGTATGGAACAGCTTATTTTTTTCTCGAATTCCGAGTTAGTACAGGACAAGCAGATGACCCTGTATAGTTCACGTATACTAAGCGCCACACAAGTCGGCGGCTGAGAAGTTAGCTGCAGATGACACTTTGCCGTGATTCGCTAACTTTTGCGCATGTGTGCAGAATGCCGACGCCACGTGGCGTAGTGTTGAGCACGGGCGTAGGGAGCGCGCGGGAGGCATAAAGTTGGCGGGCGGGTGTGCCCCGGCGTCTCGTCTCTCTGGCTCCCGCGCATACCTATATTTCGGCTTTTGCGCAGCGTTCTGCGCATAACTTTCCATCCGACTTGTGTGGCGCTTAGTATAATCAGGAGACATTCCCTCCCAGTCTGCACTGCTTCAAAACAACGAAGATGAGATATGTAACGTGAAGATGCCATGTTGACGCGGTTAGGTACCAAGGAAACAGGAGCGGGCTATGTTAAATTTTGCGCCGCAGTCGATGTAGACAATTTCATAATAGGTATATACAATGCTGATGGTATAATATTATTAGATGTACCTAAATAAGGCTATGGTTAGGCAGCATTCGGAAAATTGCGAAACGTCTTCTCGTCCGACATACTTCAGTGCATCAAGTCAAAAATTATTCGACGAGTGTGTGTTGATGTGATGACTTATGGCACAGAAACGTGGTCTCTCACTATGGGCCTTATTAACAAGCTTCAAGTAGCTCAACGACCTATGGAGAAGGCTATGCTCGGAGTCTCTCTGCTAGATCGAATCAGTAATGAGGAGTTCCGCAGAAAAAGCAAAGTAGCCCGAATCAAATAGCCAATAACCAAACCGACATAGCCCAGTTGATTGGCAAGTTAAAGTGGCAGTGGGAAGGGCACATAGCTTGGAGGACTGATGACCGAAGGGAGCAAAAAGTTCAATACTAAAGCGGAAGTATTATGTTATTAGAGATAAATAAGGACTATTACGGCTTGCAACTGTTTTCAAGATTTAGGTATATGTTCATGCCAGGGTACCAGGGTAACAGGAGCGGAGTGTCGCTTAGTCGCTTCACTCACCTAGCAACAGCTTTAGAGAAATTATCGCGGTCCTTATTGTTCTTTGGTTTGATAGCCATAGAGACGACGGGGTCGGGCACGTGGATGGATTCCAATGCTAGCTGCAGCTTGCCGTCGTTAACAAACGTGTCTCCAGACGCGCAGTCTACGCCGAATAACGCGAATATGTCGCCTGAAAGAACCTCGTTCACTTCTTCCATGTTGTTTGAGTGCATGCGGACTAAGCGGGATACTTTCACCTGAAACGAAATGCAGTACAATTTAAAGGAAATATTTTTCTTGGTTTCGGGTTTGCATGACTTACGCATTAGCCAGTGTCAAGTTTGAGATTTTAGATACTATTAAAAAATAGTCACAGTTGTAAGTCCAATACAAAGTCATTCAGTTCATAAATGATGTGCATGAGTGTAAGGACCAAAGCACTACTTTTGACTGATAGAATCACAAGTTTTACAAATTAATACAAAGCAGTGTCATGACTTTACTCCGATTCCCACAACTCCAAGTAAAATATATATTTTATACATTTCAATTATCGTATTAGAATACAAGATGTTTTAGTAAAACAACCTGATAACCTAAAATATACGAGTCGTTTAAAATACTTTGTATACTATATAACCTTTGTCCTGTCACGCGGACTTTTGCGCGTACCATGGGCATTGTTTTTTGACCGACGAACCAAACCGGAGCAGGTACTCAATTCGACGCGTATTTTTTTTTTGTGTGACCACGCATAACTTTTTTCGTAGTACTCCGATTTCAATAATTCTTTTTTTATTGGAATGAGTATGCTTCGAAATTGGTCCCATTAAAATTTTATTAAAATCGGCTGAGCCATTTTTGATAAATCAACAATAATGTGAAATGTCGATTCGTGCGAAATATTCGCGAATTCTGTACACGGGTGAAGTCGGTCGTGCTATTTTTTGCGAAAAATAATTATGATTCGTACGGCTCGAACGTATACAGAACTTTGATAGATTGTATGGATAATCCGTAAAGCTACGTAACGTCCTAGTCATCTCCATATAAATAAGATCCTCACCTTCCTCCCAGTCCTAGCATTGAAGATATTATCGCCCCTCTTCAACAGCCCCTGGTAACATCTCAAATACGTGAGCTGACCAAACTTGCTGACTTCTAACTTGAAAGCTAACCCCACAAACGGCTTGGAACCATCTCTCTTCGGATCGAGCACAATCGTTTGCGCTTCTCCATCCTTCTTTTCATTTTGCAGTGCCGTGTTTTCGACCTGTCCAGGGTTTGGTAGGTAATCCAGTACAGCATCGAGTAAAGGCTGTACGCCTTTGTTTTTTAATGCAGTTCCCAGTAAAACTGGTGTGAAGGTACGTTTGAGGGTCGTGCGGCGCACGGCTTGCTTGATGTCGCCGATTGTTGGGGTTTTTTCTTCGAGGAACATTTCGCCTGGAAATGTTAAGATTAGGTAGGTATAAGGTAAAATCTTCCACAAGTTACCACAATACATAAAAGTGTTATGTATGTCAAAAGGTTTCCTAAGAGAAATTGTTGTAAAAGATACATCCACTGTGTTTTATTGAATAACTAGCTGAACTAGCGGTAACTTGATCTCACCATTTGTCGATTACTGTCAATGACAACTTTTACATGCAGGAACATTTTACATGGAAAAATTAGATAAATATTTTTATTATTTTTCTCGCAATGTTTTTTTTATATTTTGTCACCGTTTATTAACTTCCACAAATATTTCAAGACTAGCTGACCCGGCGAACTTCGTTTCACGCGATATCTTTAAAAATTATAGCCTATGTGTTATTCTGATGTATAAGCATTATTATTGAAAAGTTTCATCTCAATCCGTTCAGTAGTTTTTGCGTGAAAAAGTAATAAACATTCATATGTATACTCACAAACTTTCACGTTTATAACATTAGTAGGATTAAAATTAGCCAAACTAGTTCAGCCGTTCTCGACTTTTAGCAAGACAACTTTTTTACTTAATACATTTTTAACATAATTCAACATAGGTAACATTTCAACATAATTTATCTGTAAAATTGTTCCATTTAGGTTGCCTGGATGAAATCGCTCCAGGCGATAAGGCCGCCCATTGTTCTACCGAATTATTGTTTTTTTTCTACTTTAAGCTTGCTCTGTATTTATACGGTGTGAAAATAAAGTAATATTGTATTTATCATAGTTTCATTTAAAATCATGACAATAGCCAAATATGAATGAAACCTAGATCATTTCTGTGTGCAAAATCAATAAAATCCCATCAATAACATTACATGTAGAAACATTCGAGATCTTTTGTTCTACTGTAAAAAGTTGTGACATTCAATGTACACATGAGTTGATTACACATACAATTGACTGACACATGACTGCCTCGGTGGCTCAGTGGTTAGTTACCCTAACTCCTGAATCAAAGAGGTGTGGGTTCAATCCCCACCCAGGGCATGTATTTATGTGATGAACATAGGTGTTTGCTCTGTGTCTTATGTATTTAATAATTATGTGTAAGTAGTTTATCAGTCTCTGGCAGCCATATCACAAGCATTGCTTAGTTTGGGGTCAGAGGCCGTGTGTAAGATGTGCCCAAATATTTATTTATGCAACATGTCTCTATAGGAGCTAGTAAGTTGGATAATTGCTATAAGATCTCATTGAACATTTAGTCAATAACTCTTACCCAAAGTCTCATCTACATTGGACAAATGCTCGACCAGCTCATGCCTCTTCTCCTGAACTTCAGATCTCCTATCCTTCGGCACCTCGTCGTACCGAACTGTTTCCCCATATTCTCCATCAAAGTACACAGCTCTCTCTTCAATTAGATCTAAGATTCCTTGACACTCTTTCTCTAGACCGATTGGTAGGTGAATGAAGGCGGCATTGTGTTTCATTTTTGACCGCATTTGGTGTAATACTCTGGAAAATATTAGATCAAGTTTACAGTTAAATAAAGTCAAGCATGGTAAAACCACCAGTTAATGGTACATGGGTAAAGCCATGTATTACTGAGCAACATTTGTTTGTAAACTCTAAAAACTCAGAAACAAAATCTATGTGATTCAGAAACAAAAAATTATGTTTCAGATACAATTATTATGTTTCTGTAAACACTATGTTGTTTCGGTGCTCGCCGCTTGCGGCGGGGAACACGGAAACAAATCAGTTGCGCAACAGATGCATACGAGTGTGGACGCGTCTCTTGCATTGTTTTTAAACTCGGGCGACATTGCTTAAGCAACTGACTGTGTGGACGGCAGTTTCCGAAACATTGTTTCTGGAAACATTTACGTGATGTTGCAGAAACTATGTATCCGAAACATTGTTGCTCAGTGAATATATGGCTTAAATATTAAACTTTTACACAGACAGAGATAGAACATTGAATAAATTCTATCCTCTTTTAGTTTAAAATTAGTGTGAAATACAATCTTTGCTATCTTATACTTTATTTACCTTTAGCTGTTTTAGTAATAATCTTAAACAAGTACATTACTAGGAGTCCATAAAATCAAAAGAGAATTTTTCCTATGACAGATGAGTGTGAGTGAGACAAAAATATGAGACATTAATGACTCAATGCTTCAGTTATAAATGTTTGTGATATACCAAAACTAGTGACCAGCCCCGCCTTCGCACAGGTTTATTCTACATATAAAACTTCCTCTTGAATTACTCTATCTATTAAAAAAAACCGCATCAAAATCCGTTGTGTAGTTTTAAAGATATAAGCATGCATGGGGACATGGGGACAGCGGAAGCGACTTTGTTTTATACTATGTAGTGATAATTAAAAACCTGATACATCTATTCCACGGCTGGGCTTTAAGCTTCCCAATCTATGTCCACTCAAAACCATAATTTGAAACAAATTTTAATTACAATATAATATTAGTAGCAAAATCACTTACCTATTCGGATTGGAACCTAACCTATCCAGCTTATTAATAAATGCCAAACAAGGTACATTGTACCGTTTCATCTGTCTATTAACTGTTAACGTCTGACTCTGGACACCGCCAACTGCACAAAGCACTAATACTGCACCGTCTAGTACTCTCAAAGCTCTTTCTACTTCTACAGTGAAGTCTACATGACCTGGAGTGTCGATAATGTTGATGTTATGGTCTTTCCATATTGTGTACGTAGCTGCTGATTGAATTGTGATGCCTCTTTGACGTTCAAGTTCCATTGAGTCCATTACGGCTCCGACATTGTCTTTGCCTTTTACCTGAAAGTAATTAAGGAAGGAAGGAAGTAGTATTGTAGGTCCCGGTTGTTTTAACCGTTTAGCCATGTCAGAGGCCTCCAGGTGGCCTAAAAACTCTGAAGTAGGCTAAAGGCTAGCCACCCGGCCTATACAAACTTAGTTACTTAATTAGTGTTTGAATAGATCACAATATAAAGTAATTTAGTATTTGAATTGACTACAAAATTTTTGCAAAAACTGGTGACACAAGTTGTATGTGTTTAGGTTTTTATGATAAAGATACAGGTTTGATATGTAAATTCAAATGCTTGATTGAGATATTATAAGATATGTGTTTAATTTGGTTGTTTAGAATCTTATTTCATAACTAACAAATAATAATAGAAAGCAGACTCATGTAGATAATTTTACTTTGTCAAACTTCAATAGAAAATCATTTAATCATAATCAATTTAATAATAATGTTGGTCACAAGTCAGTCTAAATCGTAAGTACATAGGAAATAATTATATATTAAAAATATGTATACTCATATAATGAGTGTAGTATAGTAACAGTACATTGGGTATTAAGTGTACCATTTTGTAAAATTGAATTATTGGCATGCACTTAGAGCCAATTTATTTTAATTGAAATCAACCATTCTAATTCTAATTTGAAGTAGGGGCGATAAGTCCTGCACTGACGTCCCGCATGGGGTGTTTTGTGCATTTCCTCCTCCAGCGTCTACCCGAGCCATCCCAGCTCCTTAAAGTAACGGAGCGTGGCTCTGGGCCGCTGGCATAACCATCAAAAAAACACTTTCTATTGTGTAGGTACTAAATTCTAATGTTTTGCTAGAATTGTTTACATTATTGTTTATTTTTTCAAAAATGGCTCAGGCTATTTCTGTAAAATTTCAAACTAAAAAAGAAGTTTTCGATTCGGTTCACAATTAGCGAAATTATCGATGTTCATTGTGTACAAAGTTCGGATATTTCACTATTGTTGATTTTTCAAAAACGGCTCAGCCGATTTATGTAAAATTTAAATGGGACTAGCTCTATGTAAAATTCAAATGGGAGTATACACTTTCGAACTAAAAAAGAATTTTTCGACTCGGTTCACAATTGGCGAAATTATCGATGAACATACACAAAAAAAAAACATAGGTACAGACGAACATAGAACCTCCTCCTTTTTGGAAGTCGGTTAAAAATAAAAAATATGTTTACCTCATGCATCTGTCCAATTCTTCCTGTATAGAACAATATTCTTTCTGTAAGAGTCGTTTTTCCAGAGTCTATGTGAGCTGAGATTCCAATGTTTCTTATCTTTTCCAGGGGTTTGTGTTCCGCAAACTTTGCATGGGAAGAATATCTCTGAAACAATCGTTGTAGTACAGTGTCTAGTTTTATTGTGCCTACAAATACCAGTGGTATAAAATTCGAAACACTATAACGAGTATGCCTAAGGAAATCAACCCTAAATACATTGAAACTAACAATACGATATAAGACTTCGGTACCTAGGAAGAACAAAGCCCTTGGTCTTGATTTATCCAGGTTATTTAAATCATCCTATATTTACCAGAATCTTAAGATTTTTGGAAATACTAGCCACTGTAATGTATTTTCTTATATCATAAAATCGGGAGCTTACCTCGATTTGGGACACATTACTCTTGCTAGTATTTCTAAATATATTAGCCACGCGTGATAAATTCGATATGGTCATTTTTATTCAAACTTTTGAGTAAATTATTAAAATAAATCCAGGAGGCAAGTAATTTTTAGGTTAGGTTCTAATCGGTTCCATTCCATTCATCCTTACTGTGACTGACAGTGACACTGTCAGATAATTAATTCACTTCTTGTTTGTATTTGTAATGTTGGTAGCTGCTAATGTACTATAAAATGGTAGCCCTTTAAAGCTTCCCCCAGTTAGCTGCGCTGCGACCTTGTCGTCCTCCAAATACAGAACTTGATTTTCTACGTAGACCCGGCTAGAGGCTTTATGATAGGTTGAACATTAGGCCGCAGCTACGCCTATGCCTTGCACTCAGCTGTATGAACGACGCTTGATAAGTTTCACTTTTCAGCAAATTATAAGTGGTTGTGTCGTTTCATTGTAAAGTTTCTTTGGCCACCTTCCAGCTCCATCATCAGATCAGCACCATGTCATCTTATTGCTCATATATTGCATTGTCACGCAATTTACATTTCTATGTGAAATTTCAGCTCAATCGATAACCGAGAAGTGAATCATACTTACCTATTTTGCAAATTTTGATGAATATATGAAACTAAAGAGCTTGAAATTCTAGTGATGACATAATTGGCATTAGTTCCATTATTATCAGAAACTATAAGAATAGTACTGGTGTTAAAAATCATTATCAGTAGTTCTATCATGGAACTGTGAATGGCACTAGTGTAAACTCAAAATTAACACTAGTTCCATTATTTTTAGTTCCATTATGAATGGAACTAGTGTTGAAAATTGTTAACAGTAGTTTCATCATGGAACTGTTAATGTAAAATCCGAAAATCATTTCACCTCAACATTTACTTTTGATTAAAACTAAATAGCTAGTTACGATTTCATACAAATATGATGAATATGGTAACAAAATCTCAAATAAAAAAACTGGACGCAACAGTTTAAAGCGTTCGGAAGTGTCTGGATCTCCACTTCAAAACCTTCCGCTGTTTATAAAATGGACGGCGTTTCGTCATTTACGAATGACTTTGGAACGCAGCCACGCCATCAAATGGACGTGTCCGAAGTATCATCAAGTGCACATCAATGGGGTTCTTTAGCCATGGCTATAGCTCATACCAAATAAAAAAATCAAGACAGAATGTTGTGAATAAACAAGTGAGGCCAGCAAAACGATGCCTCGCCGTGTACAGACACAACTCACACATGTACACGTACAAAGAAACTATGCCTTGGCTAGTCAGTCGAACTAAAGCGGCGCAACACCGACGCTCTCACGTAATATATTTTGTGTAAAAACCAGCCTCACTTGTCTGTTTACGACGTTCCGTCTTGATTTTTAGGGTTCCGTACCCAAAGGGAAAAACGGGACCCTATTACTAAGACTTCGATGTCCGTCTGTCCGTCTGTCCGTCGGTCACCGGGCTGTATCTCATGAACCATGATAGCTAGGCAGCTGAAATTTTCACAGATGATGTATTTCTGTTGCCGCTATAACAACAAATACTAAAAATAGAATAAAATAAATATTTAAGGGGGGCTCCACAACAAACCTGATTTTTAGACGTTTTTCGATCTTTATTAATAATGGTAACAGGTACATGCTTGTTTTATTTGATAAGAGGGCTTTAATCATAATATCTGATCCTCTATCTATGCTCTCCATACATATCTGTGGTCAGCGTAGAGAAACGTGGTCGTGGTCGCGGTCCGCCGTTTTCACAATGGTTCCATAGACAAGCAGTATAGTGAAGATAGCAGGATATTGCTAATGTTGGTAGTATAGTTTTTTTCAACGAACCGTCAGTCGAGCAAGTAGCAACGAAAAAATGTTTTTCTTCAGTTTAAAAAGAATATGGCCGTGTTAGGTCCGTGCGTGAGTGGAAATATGAACGGGCACAGTAATATCCATAGTCAGTTAACAAAGTCATTAGAAAGAATTCTCGAAGATGCGTACTTAAGTGGTGAATTAAAATTAAGTGGACGTAAGTTACGGGAGTTTCCAAAGCCGGTGAAATTCGACTTGAGCGATACAGTTTTAGCTGGTAAGCAGCAATTTATAAATAAATCCTGGTGTATTTCTATGTGTTTTGCATTTAGATATCATATGAGCTTCTCATGTCTTATAAAGTATGTTTGATGTATTAAACAGCTGTTTTTCGTATTATTTAAATGGTTTACATGCCGGTAAATGCCGCTTCGCCTTGTATATTTATTTGTCATCAGATCGATCGGCTGTGATAACATGCCGCCGGTATCTACCTACAGGATAACGCACTGATAGCCGTGTTTATTACCAGGAACAGTGAAAGTGTGACTAACTTTTACCGCCTCAAAAAGAGTTTTTTTTTTGGTAGAATAAGCACCAATACTAATAGGTATATGTTGCGACTCATTTTTCTTTTAGGTATGTACTCCTAGAAACGAAAATAAACTGCTGCCTAAATTAGATAGTTTCTGAATCCTAATTATTTTAGGGACACTAATCAAACAAGATGCCTTCAAGTAGACTTTAAAGTACTTACCTACTCTTATTAGAAATCATTCACAACAATAAATGCATAGGTACCTATCTATATTTGTATCATTTAGGAGTAGGTATTTTGTTTGTTTTTATTAAGTATTTCCTTAGAAACTTCCCAATAATGTCTAAATGCCTATTTTAGTCAATAGCAGATTATCCACTACTATGAGATGATAAAATATTAGACAATTGGGTTAATCATAATTCTAACTAATGACAATTTACAATGAACTAAAAATTTTCCTGTGTTTCCTTTTAAAAATATCATTTTCAAGTAGGTACTATGAAATACCCACATTTACAATTATCTAGCAACTTGGGTTAATTTGGAATGTAAGAAACCAGTTTGCTATTTTACATGCCTGGTCATTCAACTTAGAGCTTTATTCTAAAGTTGAAATACATTTTATTACAGAATAAGTAATTGCATATCATATATATTTTATTATAATTGAGTGATAAAATGAGTAAAATGCTTCTAGATGTTAACCGTGCTCATGTTAGAGCCCTTATATCAGTAATCAAATTTTTTTAAATATTTGACGTACCCCTAAATTAATCAATAAATTATTCTTGTACTATGCTCTTCAATATAATGTCTCAAAAAAGCGCGCTTTAAGTAAGATATTGGCCAAATTCTTCAAATATAATTATTGTCTTGAAACATTTCTGAGAGAACACTGTTTTTAGGGTTCTGTACCCAAAGGGAAAAACGGGACCCTATTACTAAGACTTTGATGTCCGTCTGTCTGTCTGTCACCGGGCTGTATCTCATGAACCATGATAGCTAGGCAGCTGAAATTTTCACAGATGATGTATTTTGGTTGCCGCTATAACAACAAATACTAAAAACAAAATGAAATAAATATTTAAGGGGGGCTCCCATACAACAAACCTGAATTTTTAGATGTTTTTCGCTCTATATTAATAATGGTACCAGGTAGATGCTTGAAATTTTCACAGAATATTTAGTTTTATATTCCCTTCACTATTAAATAATGAAATTGAAATAAAGTAAATATTTAAGGGGGGCTCCCATACGGTACGGAACCCTCCGTGCATGAGTCCGACTCTTACTTGGCCAATTATTATTTTTCTCACTACTAACAGTATTCTCGTGGAGCCCCTACAAAGGCTTTGTGGAACCCTAGGGCTCTGCAGAGCACATTTTGAGGCTGCCTTTTTGGATAGGCATGGTAACTTTTCGTTTTATCCTACTTACCTACATTAAATACATACACCATATATGATCAATCGAGGAAGAATACTAAATGCTGTCATACTTAGCTGATAAAGACCCAGATTAAGACCACCCAAAATAAAATTAAATATTTTATTAAAGGTGATATTTTGTGGACACACAAATGCAGTAGTATACACTTAGTCATCACAACATAGTAAACACTGTATTTAATTCATTGGAAATTTCAAGTTTGTAAAATTCTTGCTAAAGGATGATATAAGTTCCCTTGAACTAAGCTGAGGTAGATCATTTTCCTCTACTTAGTACATTCTTCATCTATTAATACATTCCTATCTAACCACAAGTACTACCACCAAGCTACTTGACAGCATGCAGAAATACATATAATAAACCTGTATTTAATTGCTTACTGATCAATATTATGTAGACATGGATTATGCATCTTTTATGTTAATATTTTTCAACCTACTACCAAAAATGGGAGGTTGTTAATAAGTTTAATTGTAGCTTGAATAATGTTTACAGTTCTGTAGTTACAAATTAATTGCTATTTGTTCTCCAATCGAGAGCTTTCCTCTTTTATGCAGCAACGGATTGACTGGATATTTGGCATAGACATAATTTGAAAGACGGAAAGTGACATAGGTTACTTTTTATCCTGAATAAATAAAAGGTTCCTATGAGATAGCACAAAAATCAGCACAAAAATCAAAATATCACAAAAACTAGTTACGAGATAAGTTCGTATACGCCGGGTGGTTAGCCCTGGTGTCAATTTTTTTTAAGCTGTCTGAAGACCTCTAACTTGGCTACATAGTTTAATAACAGGGGCGTGCAATTTAACGTGTCATCTGAGCCATGGTAGCACTAAGTTGTAAATGCCACCTGCTGTCACCCATCCAAAGACTGACCGTGCCAAATGTTGCTTAACTTTGGTGTTTGCCGACAGACACCTTGTCAAACTATGCTATAAGCACTACATTGAGAAATGAGAAAAAACATTAAATTAGATATGGTCTACTTAGACAATCTCGCCAGTACCCCATTGTTAAATTATCCAAATAAGGTTCTCTTGAAGCAGAACTACTTTTGTGAGCTATTTGAACATGTGATAAATCTAGTTCACAGTTGATTTTGGAATGTTTTCTGAGAAACTAGAACATCTGGGGCAATCCGTATGTTTTGTGAACACATAGTTTTAAAATAGGTAGGTACTAAAATATGCCTGTACTATAATCATAGATCATATTTTTTAGTATTCTGTACTCTGGCACCAGGGCTAGCCACCCTATACAAACTTACTTTTTAGTATTCTGTAATATCTACATGTTTTTTTTGTTTCTTTACTAGTAGGTATTCTAGTGGTTTAAAAACTGGATATTACAATATCATTTTTTATTTGCTAACGAGCAAAGCTTACTAAGTTTAGGGCGAAGCTGGTCATTGATTGTTTACGCGATGGCGTAAGTTGTCCTTTAAAACGCACAAAAAGGGAAAATTAATTTATTTTTTACATTTCTCATCATAAATCGAAAGTCACATTTCGTGAAAATAATTTAACATCTGTTTTAGCTTGTGCCAGTAAAGTCTTTCATATGATACACCACATGATATGATTAACTCCCTTTAAAATTTGGACCCATATCTCTTGCATTTAGGCCCTATAGTTTCGTGATCTAACTAAAAATGCGCAGTTTTCAGATTTATTCCTATATGTGCAGTCTATGACGATGTTCCATGCCAAATTTTATAGTTCTAGGTCAACGAGAAGTACCCTACAGGTTTCGAAATATGCGGTTTTTTGTGACATAAATGGCTCTAACTTTTTTTTTACGATAACAGAGAAGTTTGATTTTTTCACAACTGCATGAGACTATAGATTTGAGTATATGGTTTCAATTTGAAGTCGATATCTTCACGCGTTCTTGATATAGAAGGTCATGACACATGGACGGACAGACGGACAAAAAAGTGATCCTATAAGGGTTCCGTTTTTTTCTTTTTGAGGTACGGAACCATAAAAGGTTAAATGTTTAGGATTATACAATCGCAATAGGTATAGGCCGAATCAAACTTTTTGGCGGCTGCGATGTTAGTTACAAGCCGCGAAAAACCCAATCCTGAATGAAGCTCACATTAACAGCTGCGCGAGGGTTGGATTTCGCACGCCTTGTAGCTAACTTCACACCCGCCAAGAAGTTTCATTCTGCCTACATCAGGCAGAGGCACCACCAACTGCACCAAGAGAGTAGAGACTAGGGAGTGCAATCTTGCAGCAAATCTTTAGTCTCGGTATTTGCAAGATTTAAGAGATATAATCTCGCAAGATCTCGGTATTTTACGAGATCTCGCAAATCTACGAATTATTTTTAATTATTAGAAGTATTCTATTGAAACTTGGTAAAGTTATTATTTTAGAGGCGAAATACTTAAATAATTTACATATAAAAAATACTGAATCATTTATTTTTAAAAATTACGGATTATTCTGAAAAAAAAAAAACTCCTAAGAAAACACAGCATATCTTAGGTGTCGTCTGCCAACTGGCTTCAGATGTTAAGTGCCAAATACCCAGCAGCAGAAAAGGCCCGTTCTTGCCTCTACGCTTGTTGGCACCACTGATGATAGGCATTGATACGCTGACTGCAGGTGCTGCCCTTTTTCCCCGCCTGATTCTAACAGTACTGTACAATCTTGCAAATCTTGCGAGATCACGCGCGATTTTTGGTGCACGATTAATCTTGCGAAATTGGTGCAAGATCTCGGTATTTCGAGATCTCGGAATACCGAGATTGCACTCCCTAGTAGAGACATGTAGGTATAGTCCGCGCCACACAAGTCGTAGCGCTCGTAGCGTAGTTTGACTAGGTGATTGTCAGCGCGATCACCGAAATTAAGCAACGTTCCGCACGGTCAGTACTTGGATGGGTGACCGCGGGTGGCATTTTCCAACTGAGCGCTACCGTGGCTCAGATGACACGTTAAATTGTAGGGCCCGGTTGTTTTAACCGTTTAGCCATATTAGAGGCCTTCAGGCGGCCTAAAAACTCTGACACCAGGGCTACCCACCCGGCCTATACGAACTTACTTACTTACTTTTTTTAGTCGGCGGATTAGAAGCTAGCCGCAGATGATACTTCGCCGTGATTCGCTAATTATTGCGCATGTGTGCACAATTTCTACGCAAGTGGCGAAGTGGTGAGCACGGGCGTAGGGAGCGCGCGGGAGGCGTGAGGTTGGCGGGCGGGTGTGCCCCGGCGCGAGTCTCTCTGGCTCCCGCGCATAACTATATTTTGTCTTTTGTGCAGCGTTCTGCGCATCACTTCCCATCCGCCGTCTTGTGTGGCGCGGAGTATAATGAACTGTTAAACATCAAATTCGTAAAATCCTACAATAGATATTTTTTGTGGGACGACTCCAAGAATAATTAAATTAATTAACACATGTATAGAAATAGAATGAGCATATCGCATCCCAACTGCCCATGAACCGAGTTTTCGTCATAGCGTGGGTGTTAGAAAGCGTGGCGCTAATGTGGAATTAGATTTTCCGCTAACTTTCGTCACTTTGATGTAGAAATGTCGAGATTTTCTCGCGCTATTCTTACGTAGGTGGTAAATTCGTATTGGCCGGGTGGGTAGTCGTGTCAGAGTTAAACTAGACTGACATGGTCAAACTGTTAAAACAATCGGTTCTTACAGTTTGACGTCTCGTCCGAGCCACGGTAACGCTCAGTTGTAAATGCGATTCACGGTCACCCATCCGAAGACTGCCATGTCCAATGTTGTTTAACTTTGGTGTTTGTAGAGAGACCGTCTAGCTACGCTATAAGTGCTACGTGTACCTATTTTGATATTTTGACGAGCGCTGAGGAAGGAAATTCTATCAATGGAATCTCCTCACGTCACACTAATCACTGCTTCGTAAAGCATCTTCGTATAGGCCGCGCCACACAAGTTGGCGGATGTGAAGTTAGCTACATGCTGCGCAATAGCCAATCAACGTGCGGCTTTCACGTCACGTCACGTCAGGATTGTATATTGCAATAGGTAAAATAGGTAACTTCACATCTGCCAACTTGTGTGGCGCAGCCTATACAGCTTATTTGCCTCGCACATCAAGCTGGTGTAAAATGCATTTTTGTCATATTTTTAACCGACTTCCAAAAAGAAGAAAAAAAATTTCGTACAGACGAACATAGAACCGTTCGTCTGTACGAATTTTTTTTTGTGTGTGCTCATCGATAATTTCCCCAATTGTAAACCGAATTGAAAAATTCTTTTTTAGTTTGGAACGGTGGTCCCATTTAAGTTTTAAAGAAATCGACTGAGTCTTTTTTGAATAATCAACAATAATGTAAACAATTCGAGCGAAATATTCGAATTTTGTATACGATGGAAGGCGGTTTTGCCATTTTTTGCGAAAAATAATTACCTATGTAAGTATATGTTTGATAAGGCTGTAAACTAGAGATGATGTGTGTACCCGAGTCCTGAGCTAGAGAAAATCCGTGCAAGAACGTTTAGTTTAGTAAAGTTCAAACTAAGCGAAGTGCTAAAAGCTAGATTTTTCTTCGCACTGCGCTTATTAACACATATTATCTGGATCTCTTGTGGATAAGTAACCTTACTGTAGCCTATTATGTACAGCTTGACATTTGTAGAGGATACAGACGAGACGTCCTTTGTTGACATCTTGTTATATCGGACGAAACGCGTACAAAAATAACGACTACTTACCATATTAAGATTTTGAGCTAGTACATTGTACCTAAAAACCCACTTAGTCTTCTGAACAAATATATACACCTCTCATAAACTATAGTAGTAGGTATAGCTATCCTATCAGGGTTGAAAAGATCAGAACTTTTGTACGACGTTGAAAGGTCATTGAACATATATTATCGTTATAAACAACTTTTACGATGGTATCAACCCTCAAATAAACAGCTGTGCTATGAAACACGGTTTTCACTTGACTAAATGTGGAACAGTTTTTTTATAATTTCAACGAAGACTCCATGTCAAAAGTTATGAAGTTCACAGAGTAAAATCATATTAAGTTCAGTGATCTTTTGTATGTATAATTAAGATTCAAGATTCTAGATCATTTATTTGTGAAAACATGGTAATCGTGTACAACATACAAAGTCGCAAACAGGTCTTACTATAATAGAGAACGCATGGTTAATTTACATACCTAAATTAAAATAAACATTTTAAATTCAATTTTATGTAATTAATTACGCGTGCTGGTATTTCCAGGTGGAGTGGGTCTAATTTCGGTGGGTTTCTTTTCTTTCTTTGTTTTTCAAATCGAGACTGCTGCAATCAATTTCAAAGCAAAACAAACTTATGTGAATCACTTTTAATTACGATTGAATCCTAGAATATAATCATAAATCCTAGAAAAAGGTGACACGCAAATTATTTCGTTCGTAGTGTCAGAACGAGACAGCGTTATGGCAAAGTATGTATATAACTGTCACTTTTTCACACGTCGAAATGAGTTCTTTTCGTCGCTTTTCGTGGTCGCATGCTTTATTACCTGCGGGCAAAGAATATATAATAATACTACCTATTATAGAACGGCCACTCGTCACCCCCCACCCGTTTGAGTCTTCCTCACTTCCACCCCGCGTCTACGTACCGCATCGTGCACTCTGCGCGCGGGCTGCACTGGCCGGTGGATTTTCTAACAAAAACTACCTAGACTGTGACAATAGGGAAGATTTATACCGTGTATGGTTGAATAACTAAGGATAACTAAAAGAAACTTATTACATTATTCGGTAACTTCCTCTTGATATTTTCTTTCAAATGAATTACATCGGTTAATTTTTGCTAAAATACTTCCAAATTAAGTAATTAATATACTTTTTAAGCACTAGATTTATATTCATTTTTGCAAATTGAATACGCAACTGTCTCACTCACGCGGCATGACGTCTCGTTGTGGTGATCGCTGACAGCCATAGACGTTCCGCACACAAATGCGCGTGTAGCGACCGTGCGTATGTGTGTTGTCTGTGAGTAAGTATTGTGTAGTGTGCGTAAGACAGCAGATTTTGTATGAAAAATCGCGGAGTGTCCGGGCTGTGCTGCGGGCTTAGCATAAGCAAAGAATATATAATAATACTACGTATAGAACGGCCACTCGTTACCCCCCACCCGTTTGAGTCTTCCTCACTTCCACCCCGCGCTACGTACCGCATCGTGTACTCTGCGCGCGGGCTGCACTGGCCGGTGGATTTTCTAATAAAAACTACCTAGACTGTGACAATAGGGAACACTTGTACTGTGTATGGTTGAATATCAATGATACGTAACAAAACAAGAAATTTTAATGTTTCCCTAAGGATAAATAATAGGAACTTATTTTTACATTATTTGGTAACTTCCTCTTGATATTATCTTACAAAAGAAGTAGATCGGTTACTTTTTGTTAAAATGCTTCCAAATTAAGTAATTGTTATACTTTTTTAAGCACTAGATTAATATTCATTTTTGCAAATTAAGTACGCAACTGTCTCACTCACGCGGCATGTCGTCACTTTGTGGTGATCGCTGACAGCCATAGACGTTCCGCACACAAATGCGCGTGTAGCGACCGTGCGTAAGTGTGTTGTCTGTGAGTAAGTACTGTGTAGGTGTGCGTAAGACAGCAGATTTTGTATGAAAAATCGCGGAGTGTCCGGGCTGTGGCATAAGGACCATAAAATAACTCTATCCACGTGTCAGAGTTATGATGAAGTAGCTATATATCTGTCACCTTTGCACACGTCGGTAAACTCTTGTCGTGGTCTTGTATGCTAAGCTATGATCAAGGTTATATCGAAATGTGTTAGCAAATGCATCGCTAAAAATCGGAATATCCTGCGCAAATCGAGAAATATCCTGGGATATGCTATACTAGCTACTATCTAATTAGACCATCTACAAAGCCTCAAATTATAAGGATTTTTATAAAACTAATTGCTAGACATCTAAGTAATGGATATAGGTATATTCCCATATATCGTATAGACGCGTTCGTTTCGTGTGAAACTAAACACAATTGAACAGTTGTTACATTTGCAATTATCATAAACGATTCCTCGCAAAGTTGTTATGTAATTAAACTCACTATTGTTAGATTTTATCTAATAAAGTCATTAACGAAGTTATAAAAATCATTAAGCGCTAACATCTAAGTAACTGATACTAATACTAATAAAATATCTTAATGTTTTTATTCACCTTGAAAGCAAGTAGTCCTTAATTTGCTTCTCACGAAATCTCAAAACTGCTATCAGCCGTCAGCAAAAAGTAATATTGTACCTGTCGACAGCTTAAAAACTTGAAATCAATCTAGTTATTTTAATTGACACTATAACAACGTTGAATATTCTAAAAACAAATTATCTAAAGACTCCAAGAAGTACATCACGTATTTCGAAAAAAACACATTACCTATCGAATCCGCGAAATCGATCGATTTCTTCACGAAAATCGATTTGTCAAACGATTGGCGTGCTCGAAACCTTTTCAAATATCGAAAGCGTGCGTGTGAGCGAAAGAAAGTAGAAATTATCTGCTCTCTTATCATTACGTCTAGATAATCTAGATATCTAGAATGAGGATTGAGTTGTTTGTCTCGCGTGATATATTGAAGAGTCTCGTTTTATGAGTCCCTTTGTAGGTCACATTTCCGACTGTAGTTTCAATTCGTACACGCACGAGCTGAGACATGAAACAAGAAGCTACTTTTCTCTTTTCGTGATTTATAAGTAACACGCGATTTAATTGGCAAAAAGTTCGCTTAATTTAACTTTATTCACTACGACAATTTGACAATTAGCTTTGTTCTTGTACGGGAATGTCTCGAATAAGTACAATTCAACGCTTCAAGTAAAAATTCGACGGCTTCTTACGAATTTAACTTCAGTAAGGGGTTCTTTAAATTTGCCCATAATAAATATTATTCCTCACCTTGTTAGCTGTTTCAAAAAACGCAAACTTGACAACTCAATAAATAGCAACAGGAAACGCCATCCAACGTACAGGCGCAAAACCATTGCGGGCATCCATCGTCGAGAGGGCACCACCGTCTCAGGATCCAGTTAGAGGATCGCCTAAATCTTACTTGTACATGTTGTGACTATTACGGTACGCTAAAACTCGAAGTCGGTCGGGAAATTAATATAACAGGTGATAGAAGATCATGGCAGATTGGAGGTTTTTGCTGCGATCTTACGAATTTAGGTGGAACTGGGGGCATATCTTCTCTAAATTTCAGAGAATCTTATTGGAACCACGGGATTATACGCAGTGTGCAAACAGCATACAACCAATTCCATTAGACATATATACAGAGTTATCTGCTTACCCTGTATGAACTCGAAAGGGGGTCAGACCATCATGATGAACAACGTTTACTATAGGGCTAACCCAGAAATCGAAAAAAAAAATCGGCAACTCTATACAAAATTACAACTCGGTATCGAGAAAAATCTATGAAACAGCTGTTTTTTCCCTCGAAATCTAGATTGGCCCATAGTAAAAGTTGTTGATAATGATGGTCTGAATTACCTCCTTTTGGATTAATACACCAGTTCTAGAGAGTCCTGTATAGAGGCCTGTGTTCAACAGTGGGCGCCCTATCCTACAGCTACCTTTGTCTTTATACAGCAAACTCTATGGTTCGCTGTATAAACACAAAACAGCTAAGCAGCTGCAGATACCGTCGCATCTCGCCAATAACTCTTCCCAGCTCCAGCCTAATGCGTCTGATCCATTAAATCCCTTGAATACGCTGTAAACAGAGTGGCTCGATATAAAGTTCATAATATGGAAGTGTAGGCGACAGGTGCGCAGCCGTGCTCGGCCAACCGTCCCCGATACAAGGGGAAACGATAACACCGCACCACAGTTCACTGCCTGCCGATATTATACATACAATGCATGGAGCTTATTGTTGCAAGTTTTAAAATGTGGTCGTTAGTCGCAGTTTTCTAGTTGCCGGCTTTTTGCTTCCGACCGTTCTCATAATGCATCCTCTGAGCAATGGAAGTTAGTTATAAAAGTATTGAACCGAAGTTAACTAAGTTTTTTACCGACTTCCAAAAAGAAGGAGGTACTATGTTCGTCTGTATGTTTATGTGTCTAATAGAATTGGTTGTATGCTGTTTGCACACTGCGTTATCCCGTGGTTCTAATAAGATTCTCTGGTCGGTGACTGGTATCCATTCGCAAGTGTCTTATTAGTACGTAGCAGAAAAATAAATCACCCAAATCCCAAATACGAGTAGGTTCTCGGATGGTGGGGATATCGTGTAACATTCACACAGTGATCATAGTCGAATTGAGAATCAGTTCCTATTTGGAAGTTGGTTGGAACAACACGATTTCGTTGCAACTCAAAAGTTTTTACATTATTATAGTCTCAATAAAATTCTAAAGTAAAGAAAAAGTTACCAAAATGCATGTTAAAATCAACGAAGCAGAGCCAATGCCACTAACTAAACAGTTAAACTCTTCTCGAGCCCTTTTCGGTCCGTGATACGATTGTTGATAGCCACAAAGCAGGTAACAGACAGGTTCGAGTGGGCGGATGTGTGGGTAGAAAAAAAGTAAACAGACGGGCGCAGCGTTTGCATCGTTATCACTGCTTTTACCGCTATTTTGGCTCTACTATTTTATAAGCTCGTAGTGACGAGCGCAGTGCTTTGCCGCGAAGAGTTTTGAGCTGGTACAGTTGTAAATTCTAGGTGACGCTGATGCCACGATCATTCGTGACGCTAATAAACATCAGTCGTAGCGCTCATGGCGTAGTTTGACTAGGTGTTTGCCAGCGATCACAAAAGTTAAGCAACGTTCGGCACCGCCAGTCTTCGAATGGGTGACCGCCGGTGGCATTTACAACTGGGTGCTACCGTGGCTCGGATGACACGGTACATCGTAGGTCCCGGTTGTTTTAGCCATGTTAGAAGCATTCAGACGGCTTAAAAACTGACACCCGGCCCATACCTACGAATTTACTTGCATATCAGCAGGTGAGCGAATCGCTGGTCTCGTCACTCAATTGTATGAAAATAAGAAGTCAAACTTTCTGAAACTAAAGGAAATTCAGGTTTTGAAGTTCTTTTATTTTCAGGAAGTTTATCTTCTATGTAAATAATGAGATGCAAATACTTATGAGCGAAACTTTCAGACAGCGTTGATCGATAAGATCAAATATTATGGGAAAATTATTGTATTAATAGGAATTTGAAGCATGTTTATGGGTTCCTCCGGTGTCAAAATCCACTGTTTTTACCGCATATCTTTCTAAAAACTGTGCTATCCAACCTATAACACAGTAAGCCAGTGTCACTTACCTAGACAGCCTCCCCAAAATAGCTCTACATAAACAAATTCTCTCAACTCCTCTAAGAAATGACAGGTACGGTACATCAATACATCGAGTATCAGGACCAAACACTTTATAGAACGACCTCTAATCTTTTTATAGGTTTCATAAGCATTTTATAAATAAAACAGCCCTTTTAATGTTCCGCTTGATCGCCCCACTGAATGTGATGAAGCCGTAAGCAATTGACGTAAAATTAGACGAGGGTCATTTGCAAACACGTAGTAATCAGAGGTATCTTCTTTTCAGTCATAGGCTTCTCCTATATATCTCCAATAAGACTGGTTGAAAGCGGCTTGCATCCAGCGCGGTATTAATTCAATCATATGTCGGCCTCGATAATTCATATATTTTTGTGGTTAGAAGAAGAACGTTAAGTTTCTACGGATTTTTGTTCTGAGCTCCCGAATGATGAAATATTCATACGTCCGTCTGATTACTTATAATATTATTCGCGATTGTTTAGCGAACTTTATACCTTACGACTACGACTCATTCGCCTATTCGTCGCGTCGACCGTCGCCACGAATACTGATGAGTCGATTGTGCGTGATGTATTCAATGCAATGTTTTCGGTATGGAACTCTTGGATGGCTTGGTTGGTTAAGAATTATTAAGACTGCGTTACCATTTATATACATGTTTTGTTCTTTATAAAAAAAAAAACTGTCTTATCGGTTAGACACATTAACAGGCAGACTCCTAAGAAAACTGTAACGCTAAAGCTTTTAGTGTATTTGCTGTTATTTCAAATATTGTTAATTACTGAGTAGCAAAATCTTAAGATGGAAAGTCAGGTCAGGTTAGGATACAAATCACATACACAATTTCGCGTTGTCAAGCAAGACAGAATTTAACTGAACACAAAATAGCGACGTGCAAATTTGTTTCTAGTTTCCAACTGAATTTCTGAGTCGAACATGAATTCTAACGGCAATTTATAACTCCACCAAAGAAACTAAACGTGAAAGAGACGGCGACCCATTCTACCTATGAGAGAAGCGGCCTCCTAAACCGTGGTAACAAAATTAGTATGCAGAGAAGAACCTCCTACGAGGTTGTCTGGGCCATGTCCCTTTACGTTTACGAATACATAGGTAGGCTTATAGCGTTATAGCAGTCGCTTCGCGGTCGCCTTTCGTTAGAGATTCTGCTGAAAATTTTACTCACAGGTTTTACTTTACTATGCTGGAACGAGCATATTTTATTTAACGGCTACCCGTTTCGGCTAAAGTGGTTTTTGGGAATGATAAATTATTTCGGACTACTTTGAATTTGCGAAGTTACTATTTCTAGAGATGAAAATTCATTGCAGCATGCATAGACCTAGAATCTAGATACTTAGGAGCTATAATATTATAGGTAGACCTGTGGCCAATGTGTTTTGACCTTTTGACACAAGTGTGACTGTAGAGTAGCCCTTAAATAATCCTAGACTGTGTCATGAATAGACTAGGTTAACATCACGAAAACGAAAATACTTTAGAACTTCTAACTACCAAGGTATAGGCCGAATCATACAAGTCGGCGGATGTGAAATTACTTAGCTACCCCATCAACGCGCAGCATTTTTTGTAATTTTTGTTTACTTAAATTACTGTTTCACAGACTCCAGGGTCTGTGCTCTTTGATAAGTTAGTTTACTTTTGATTGATTGCGACTATGTACAATAGAGATGTGTTAGTTTAAATCTCAGCCTAAGTTAGTAGTTTCGGTGCATTGCGTGAATGCAACGCGCAGCTTTATGTGAGCTTCAGTCAGGCAAGATTGGATATTGGGCAGCTTGTAGCTAACTTCACATCCGCCGACTTGTATGGTTCGGCCTAGCGTTTATTCTAGGCAAAAGACGTACTTAATTTATTTTTTCGAAAAGCGGCACGACTAATCATAACGAAAAATATTGTTATAGAATGCTCCGATGGGTTTCTCTTGTTATTCTATCTCAGTTGCATGTGTGTGGACATTTTCGTGCTCGTCAAGCAAGAACAATACAATACTTTCTCTCATAAACAAGCTAGGAAACAACATATTTTACTATTAGTGTCAAAATACGAGTTTTTATCGCAAAAAGCAACTATTTACTACATCTATTGATCGATTCAAGCTTGCAGGCGAATATCGTGGGAAGTGTCTTGATTCGATTATGAATAACACTAACTAATAAATCGAGCTGGAATCAAGATCGAGTCGAGATCTGCGCGAGTTTAACGCTCGATTAATACCAGCACAAGGGTGTCTGTTCGACACTGGCTGCATCTTTGATGGCAATTTTATCTTGTGTACCATAAAGATCTAGAGAGTAGGCTTCTCTTTACTCGGCGCGCGAGACACTTATCATATGAAGCAAATATTCGTACACCGAAATTCATATATGTCTACGAAACATTTACATTGCTTATGAGTTATTATTATTGGCGTTACGCGTAATTCTGATTTTACCAGAGATTCGTAAGAAATGACGTCCTCTCGATCTTCATGTTGTGGCAGCGCGCGCAGCGATTCACAGTTTAATTTAGATCTGTTCGGGCCAGTAAGTTTCTAACAGCTTTGGGCTGCAGCATTTGCTCCACGAAGATCCTCCAATAAGCAATTAGCTATAAGGGCAATGCAGGCAGGTGAGCAGGGTTTGAGAGGGAGCTGTGCAATACCACGACTCAGTTGGTTACCTAGACAGATCGAGATGATATGTCCAATGTCGCGAGATCTGTGTACTGAATTCATTGCTCGGGAAAGAGGCAATGCATCAATAATGTAGCTAAGAATACACTTGATGTATCAATTCGATGTTCAATCGCTGCATAAACCTGTCTGGTTGTTATGAAATCTTCCGTCCAACGGTATATTTCCGATGTTATTTTTTATTCATATTGTGAAAAGGCAAACCTACGCTGGCTCGTTTTGCTGTGTTTCTTGTATTTATTTAAAACTAGCAGACCCGCCAAACGTTGTTTTGGCATAATACTTAATATTAAAATTTCACCAGTAAAAAAGTGATTATGAATTGAGATATAAACTATTCCATCTCTCAAGTTAGGTCAAACTGCACACGAGTGTACAAAATTTGGTTAAAATCGATTCAGTAGTTGAGGAGTTCATCGCGGACAAACGTGACACGATTTATTTAATACAAAGATATTTTGAGATATAAATTGTCCTATCTTTCAAGTAACGTAGTTTAGGAGTGCATCGCGGACAAACAACTTGACGCGTAATTTATATATTACTAGACGACCCGCCCCGGCTTCGCACAGGTGTATTATACTTATAAACCTTCCTCTTGAATCACTCTATCCATTAAAAAAAACCGTATCAAAATCCGTTGCGTAGTTTTAAAGATTTAAGCATACAGACAAACAAACAAACAAACGAAAATAACGACTTTATTTTATACTATGTAAGGATAAGGATAAGGTTGCAATGATCTTTCATCATCATCATCATCCACAGCCTTCTTTATCCCACAGCTGGGTATAGGCCTCTCTCTTATAGTGCCATCTGCCTCGGTCCTTTGCCAATCGTGTCCAGGTTCAATGATCTTTATTGTCAACAAAATCCTTGTTACGACAAGTTTTTTTTTTTAAATTCCGGCTCAAAATTGTGTGCCTGCAATAAAATTATCTGCAATATCGAATCTCCCTACCAGAAGAACCTATTTTGATTAACCTTTTATGATGATAAGTACTTATAGGTGACTTCCATAGAAACCAACTGACTTTTAAGAGTAGTGTGTTCAAGAAATCTGTTGCCGCGGGTGTTTAGAAACTTAATTAGGTATATACCTACATGTTTGTTTATTACCTCTTTGTTTAAGTGATTCTACACAGAAATATCAAATTAACACGCTACCTTTGCCACACTCGCGTAACAACCGCATGTAACCGTAAGCGTTACATTCCTAACAATCATCCCAATTAATGAAACCTGTAGCGAAATGTCGGCATAAATCTAGTCGTCACGTCACTGGCTCGCTAATGGCAAGTCCATTCAATTAGCTAGGCTAATTGGCTAACCTAGGAAGGCTAGGCTAGGCCTTATTACATGTAATGGAATTGGAAAGCTGTGTGTTGTCGATAAATTATGGGATTTATATTTGGGCTTGTCCAGATTAGGTACTTGTAATACGAGTATACCAACGAATACATTTTTTTTCTTTTTTTTTTATTCCGTATAGGTGTGCGTTTGACTTCATAATGCCTGATGTTGAGCAGATATGCGGTCTATATAATTTGTTGTGAAATAATGTACTTACTAGTTTTTTTTGCGAAAAGTTACACTGTGACTTGAAACAATCGCAGCGAGTGTCCGAATAACTGCGTTGTCAAAAATGGTTTTAAAACCACTAAAACTAAAATTGGTGTTCAGCCAGTTAAACTTATACTGACTTTAAGTTTGCCTGGCTGAACATATGTGTCATTCATATCCTAACTAAGATAATGTGCTCATACTGGTCAATGTCTTGACTCTAAATTTGACAATGTTTATAACATTGTCAAATTTATCAGCTTTTATACAATTTGTGCATACAACTTAGTCGCTCGTCTGTAAAGATATTACATCTGATTTATTGTTTCGAGTTTTCGTGCCAAACTTAATGGTGTTCATAATAAGAGTACAATGTTAAGAGCATTGAATCAGTCAGCCAACATAAGACAACACACGGTAGAGTAAGCATTTCCTACGGCCAACATAGTAGATACCTGTCATCTTTCAAGACGTAACAAAGTTCTTGATTAGTCAACTACTTACCTAGTGTAAGCAGTCTAAGCAGTTCTATTTCCATCATCAAAGCTTCACATCGCGTCTCAACAGCCGATACACTCAACCTCGTTTCCCTTCGTCTCTCAGGCCGGCCTTTTTCACCAGATCGGTAGTTGCGATCTTTGCAATTTCACCGCCCTCGATTTTAAAACCTTAGGGCCGATTTCACCGTTGAAGCAACTAGACTAGTTTAACAAACCTCAGTTCTCTTAAAACGAGTTTAATTGTCATCATTGATCTCCGTTTACTTCAAACAGATTTCACAAGCATTAATTGAATTGCGTTCACGAAAACCAAGTTTACGAGTTCAGACGTGGCAAAAACTAAACGCAAAGTCAACCACAACTGTATTTCATTCTCAACTAGACGACCCGCCCCGGCTTCGCACAGGTGTATTATACATATAAACCTTCCTCTTGAATCACTCTATCCATTAAAAAAAACCGCATCAAAATCCGTTGCGTAGTTTTAAAGATTTAAGCATACAGACAAACAAACAAACAAACGAAAATAGCGACTTTATTTTATACTATGTAAGGAAACTGAATTTTGACGTCACTGTAAAAGTAACGGATTTATTGTATGCCATTCTTCGTGTAGTTTTCGGCGGGATTTTGTTTATATTTAAGTTCTCAAAGTCCCGTTGGCAAGTTATTGTACAAATAAAAAGCTCTGATAGCTAGTTGTAAGTCCTTTAGGTTAGGGATAGAACGATAAGCCAGGTAGAGTAATAAAAGAGAGAGCGGCAGATCCTGGCTGAGCATGGCTAAAGAACCGTTAGGGACTGATATGGACTGATATGTTTTATGCAAGAACTTTAGCAGTTTATATTTTCGGTAGTCATGTTATGTGTGTTATAGCTGATACCAGGTTATGTTGTTATAGCTTATACCAGATTAAAAACAAACAAACAAACAATCTTCAAATGCAAGTGTTCAGGCTCTATGCATTTTACAATATTTTTATTTTATTTTAGTGTAATTTACAATAAAATATCACCAGCTTGTATCTGCGTTTTTAACATTTATTTACAAAATAACCTAACATCAATATCAAAGCGTGGTCTAAACCAAGTTCAACAGCTTGAACGACGAAAAGTTGGGCGTTCAGAACTTAAACTCGATTTAGCCAAAAATGCGTTCAGATTGCCGTGGTGAAATCAGAAACAGCGGTTTAGGCTCGTAAACCGAGTTCGGGTTGCTCTGATCGCGTTTAAATTCACTGGTGAAATCGGCCCTAAGGCGTCGTCCTAATAGAACGCGATCACGCGGTTATCGCGCGAACTCGACTTACGATCGTATGTTTAAACTTCAATTTAATGTACTGGATGCTACATAAAAATCATCATATTGAAGATGCATGCCAGTGAGGATACCTATTCAAATACAGTCCTGAGAAGACGACGCATTCATCGCTAGTTCGCGATTTTGCTGTATGATACGAATCCGCGATCTAATGTACCTACTTATTGGTGGTCGAATTGACTCTTTCGCGGCACGGGAACTTTGGATTGTGTAATCGCGTCATATTTGGATTTAGTATAAAGAGATACTTAAAATTAATGAAAGTCTGAATTGAGTCATCGGGTGTAAAATTTGTCAAAATTGTTTTTAACTTTTGTATATCATTATAATTTGCAGCTATTACCTAACAGAGATCGCTATCAGGGATTAGTCCGCCTATTGTTACACTGTTTTTAGGGTTCCGTACCCAAAAGGTAAAAATGGGACTCTATTACTAAGACTCCGCTGTCCGTCTGTCTGAGCCTGGTGACAGACAGAACCGCGATGATACCTTATCAATAGATATAAAATAAATGTTTAATGGGGGCTCCCATTCAGTACGGAACCCTTCGTGCGCGAGTCCGACTCGTAAGGTAAAACACCTAATGCCAGACACTGAACTAAAGGATGACACCTTCGAAAAAATCCTTCCTCCTAAGAATAATAAACCTTAAATCTATTTGACTACTGATCTTATAGACCCCTAGCTTCATCTATGACACATGGTTAAAAACTTATAACACCTTTCCTAGCGAAATTTTAAAATGGCGACAGTTGTCAGCTAACAACGCGGAAAAGTAGACACATGCTCTGTGATTCTTGAACATTTTCGTAAGGAGGTTGGCATTGGTCAGGTAAGATTTTGTTGTACATATTTACGATTTTTGTGGATTTAGTGTTGATTTTAGAAATATGAAAGATTCATTAGTAAACAAGGGCTATTGTTTTCATGTTTAGTTTAGTTTTTATAACAATTGTTGCTGTGTCTACTATTAGGTACCAAAATATGTGAAAACCTAAAAGATGACACAAGTGTCATCTAGTAGGTTGCATCAAAATGTTCAAAATTTGTACAAAAATAGCTTCTATTCCAAGTGTATAAAATGCTGTATCAATTTTGTTACTTTTACTTTACTCTGCCCAATAGTAGACAGGATGTCAATTATTGGGTAAGGTATGTGTCAACTATTGGTTTCATCGATTTCAGATTTGGTCGAGCGTGATGCAGCCCATAAAAAGACATATGTTTAGATACAGTGAAGCTGATAATATAATATGGAAGCTTCCATAGCAGAATGCAGAAGAGGTGTCGCAACAGATACTGTAGCAAGAAAATAAATAGAGCCGAGAAAAAAAAAATAGAAAAAGAAAAGAAGAATAGAGAAAATAAAAGAAAAAGAAAGAGCAAATTGAAGAGGAATGTAAACTAAACTAACGTAAAGACTGCTAAGAAATTGGCTAAGAATACCATTAAGACTGTAAAAAAAACTGTTAAGACTGATGATTATAGTAGCGACTCAAGTTCTGAAGAAGAGTGGCAAGATTCTGGAGATAGTTTAGAATTTTAGATGATATATCTGACAAAATTGAAAACGATGTATTAGAAATGGGAAATGCAAGATCAAGTAGGGTGACTATGTGATTGTCAATTTTCCTGGTATAAAGAAATATCACAGGTATCTCTGTATTGTCCAAAATATTAGCCAAGATGGTGAAATCGAAGTTAAGGCAATGGTAAGCTGTGATCAAACCAAGACTACTGTCAAGGAAAACGATAAAGATATTAGTATTATAAGAGAATGTCAAATCGCTGAAATCGTCGATGCGCCAAAAATGATATTTGCTGGTGATAGAATTAAGTATAAATTTGATTTTGCACTGCAGGTTGATGGATAAGCAGAAGTACTGATTAATAACTTCAACATAATTATATAAATGACGATTGTATTACAATAGGTGATAAGTAAATATGGAAAGATGGCCCAAAGATAGATTCTCTGTTTAAAGACAGAGTATTTCCTTAGTATTTTGATTTGAAAACCTACTTTAAATGTGATTTAAAGCCATGTCTAGTATTGGTGCTAAGTGCTGTCTATTATTAGTGGTAACGATTTTTTGAGATGTCATCTATTGGTTAATATAACAAAGTTTAAAAAAATACAAACTTATAATTGAAATATGTTAATAATTACAATGTTTTATGTGAAATAATAGATCTAAGTATTGCTTTAGTAGATTAAAAAAGTTTTAACTGCAATGTAGTAACAAAATAAATTAATATTGAATACTGAAATGTGTGTTGTCCTTAATGTGTCTAGCATTAGGTGTTTTACCTTACTTGGCCCATTATTGTATCTTTGTTTCTTGTTATTGTTATTTCTTGGTGTGCAGTAAATTTTAATCTAAAATTTTTATCAATCTATCTATTCAGCCCAAAGCTGAATGCAAGCCTCCTCACTCTTTCGGTATTTTTACGTATTTAGGACCGATAGAATTCTATCCATGTGCCATCTCTACATCACATAATACTAGCTTGTGCGATGATATCTTATCAATAGATACCTAATCTAGATATTCTTATGCCCCGTTACATCCATCATCTCATGTTGACCTCTGTTTCATCCGCTTTTGCTGCAGCCATGTTGGAATCAGTTTCGTTGCTGGCCTATATTTTGCAAGCGCTAACTCTTGTGAGTACTTTAAACTTGCTACTTCAAACTAGGGTTGACCAATACATGTGAACTGCAGATTACTTTTCTAATCCATCGTATTTTTGTAACAATCTTAGCTAGAACACAGGATGACAGAATCTTTATTTGCTTGTCTCGTCACTCGAACTTTTAAAGACACAAAAAGCATTTGGTGATAAAATTAGCCCAATCCGTGTTCCATCCGTAACATCCACAAATAAAGCAAGATGATCTCTCCAGCCGAATATAAGTTTCATAACACTTTCCGTCCAATAAACCACGTCTCATAACGGCTTCACTTCAGGATAGATAGCAATAACAGGACCACTTCATCACTCGCTGACACCCCTAATGGATTGCAGCTTTCTCCATCAAATAGCTTCAATAGCTTGTAGGGCTTTCGAAGCTGTGCTTTTGCGTCACCGTACTGTGTACTCGCGATAGCTTGTGAAACCTCTAGCTGGTTTATAAGATCTAATTGCGCTAATATCTCGCAATAGAGGTTGTAAAAATTTTGGTAAGAATTAGCATTTGTTTTGAATCGAGTGGTCGAATCTGTCGGTATTGTTTGTTGTCTTGACGTCATTAGGTACGAGTATGTGTTTGTTTGCCGTAAATTGTTGTTGTCTAAAATAGGTCTCATAACCAGAAAATTATATTAGTTTCGACTAATTTCATTTTGTTACGCAGACCTAAGGTACCTACAACATCAGACTTGTAAAGTATTGTTATGGCGCAACATAACATAGATTTTATGTCTACATAGACTGTCCTGTTCATATCGTCGGTGTATTCGTTACTTTACTACTTTAGACTCGAAGAAAGCATTGTAAACAAAGAAATCTAACAGAGGTCTGTTAATTCCTACTTTCTGTGTTCATTGAGCAAACGGACAAAGACTCAAAATTGTAGATAAGCAGTAAGCTTGAGTGAGCTTCTCAGCCGTAACGTAGTTTTATAGTTTGTCACTCCAATATGCCATAACCAATCAAAGAAGTCTGAACTAAAACTATTGATCTTTGCTTTGACATTTAATGAGTAGGAATAACTTTACTGCATTTTCATCTTTGTGCTTGACTTTGTGTGTGTTATATGGCACTCCCGACACAGAAATCCTAATGAGGCTTCTAAGTTAAGTAAGGTATATGTTATCCTGGGCTACTAACATACGCACCACGGCATAATTTTATCAACATATCAAAACGGGACGAAGCAATGTTCTGGTACATAGGTAAATCTGTCAACAAGTAGAACAAGTATATCTGTCATTCGATAAAGTCGGTAAGATTATATTGTCGTGGTGCCTACGCTAGCCGAGCTGGTCTGATTGTCGGAATTCGTAATGAAAATCAAACTGCATATCTACGACCGATAATACTATGTCACTGCAATGCCACAGCTGCGGTTAGATCTAGCACAACGGCTGCAGAAATTACTGTTCACTTTTACAGGTTTTGTATAGGCTGAACCATACAACTTGGTGGCTGTGATGTTAGGCACGAGCTGCGAATAACCAAATCCTGACTGAAGCTCACTTATCAGCTGCGCGGGGATTGGGTTATCGCCAATTTGTATGGTTCAGCCTATACAAAACCTGTAAAAGTGAACAGTAATATCTGCAGCCGTTGTGCTAGATCTAAACGCAGCTGCGACATTGCAGTGACATAGTATTATCAGTCGTAGATATACAGTTTGATTTTAATCGTGAAATTGACAATAGCATTACCATTAGGCACACTTATCAGTTCAGTTTCAAATCATTAGTGAATGATATTATTGCTTTGTAACGGTTTAGGAACAGTTAACAACTATGTGATAGCTCTAAGTACTTGACCTTGAAGTCAGGATGTTAACAAGCTGCTTTCATCAGTGCTTAGCGCAAGAATTATTTTAGAGTTTCGTACACTTCCGTATTTTATTTCTGATTGTGGTTAGATTTCGGAGTGCGATCATCTTATAATGTGCCACATCGCGCATAGAAAACTGAGAATGTGCTAGATTAGACTAAGATTGAAGAATGACTTATTCACTTCGATAGAGCAATAGAATTCATCGGTTCATTCTGTAGATTTTTTTATGTCTTCCATTAAACGTAGAATGTAAAGTCATTTAGGCTATTCCTCAAACGAAGGGCATGCCGCAGAACGACCTTGCAAATAGGCAAGAATCTTCGAAGTTACCTTGGCAGACGTTTACTTTAAACCTGGCTGTCGAAGTCTTAGCAATTTCCTGACTGGCGTGTCCCTTACCTACGTGAGACGGAAATGCGTTTCCTCCTCTCCGCTCGGCTGGGTTCGTCCCTTCGGCCGTCAAGTCACTAGGTAACGGCCATTCTTCTGAGACATTGTCCTCGTAATGGCAACTTCAGACCATAAAAATGGTTATACACCTAAGTGGCGCTTTGTAGGATAACAGCTCTGGTCTTTTGATAGGCTTTAGGGGTTTGTGTGAGAGAAGCCTTTGATAAGGACAGTTTTGTTTGTGGTTTGTTACACTGAAGTAACTGGACACTGACTGCTCTTTTCTTATTTATGGAATCTGTTAACTAACTAAAAAATCTGTAAGTTTGGCCCGCTGCGTCGCCCGCGTGATATGTTGATTTTTGTGCTATCCCACATTTTTCCGGTACCTATAAAATGGAGTTTATGACACTCCCGAAGCATAAACTAAGCTTGAGTAGCTTAGTTTATGCCCGCAAGTAGTCTCCGACCTTTATTGATGCAAAATATCAAGTCGATCCCTCCCTCTTGTTGCTGCGTGAAAGAATAACAAAAAAACCGATAAACGCTTTAGGATTTCTATTAGAAGTTACTGTTTTCAGATAGTTTATGAAATGGATTTCCTATCTACTTTGCCAAATATTTCACACTCTTGTAAAATCTGTACATTATATTGCTTAAATTATAATATTGTGATTGTTCATGTTCATCTCTAGTAGATCATCATGTACCTATTAGGCTAATGATGAAATACCAGATTCATTTGCATTTCAATTTTTGTTTGATTCATAAAAAGCTCCGTTCAATACAATCTGTCTGAGATGAGATGTCTAAAGCTTCGGTATTGTATGGTAATGTATACGTTTAACTTTCGTCATAATGTGACCAAAGTATAGATATGGATTCCGGTTCAATAACAGCACTTAAATGAAAGCGTTTCTGACTCAGTTATTATTCAAACGAGAAAATATGTTTGTATTACTTATATCTCCCTCCCTCGTGAACTTCGATAACAACTGTTCAGTACTAGTACCTACTACCCGTAGTAGTGTATTTTATAAATTACTAGCGACCCGCCCCGGCTTCGCACAGGTGTAATACGCACATATAAACCTTCCTCTTGAATCACTCTATCCATTAAAAAAAACCGCATCAAAATCCGTTGCGTAGTTTTAAAGATTTAAGCATACAGACAAACAGACAACAAAAATAGCGACTTTATTTTATACCATGTAAGGATAATAGGTACCTACTCTTTAAAAAATAAACATGTTCTTTGAAAGGAAATACTAAATTCGTCATTCAATTTCCAGAGAGCTGTAGCTAGTAGCGACTAGCGAGGTATTTTGTTTATTGTTTGAGCAAAAAAAACGAAACATTAAGTAGGTCTTCCATAAAACCTTCCTCTGTTTTTTATTTTAAAAAATGGTACCAGCACGGACCACAAAAATGAATAAGTAGGTATTTATTTGACAACTAAGTAACGTACTAACCTAAAGATTTCAATAACAGATTGTGTTAAATGTGAACAAGGAATGTTATGTACAAAGGCAAAGCAGATTCACGAAGCTGAGATAATCTAAGATAATCTTGGCAAAGCATTCAGTCAAATTCGGGTCACAAACACCGACGGAATACATCACATCTGTTTGTAGATCACACATCCACCGGCTTGGCATTTGCAAATCTAGACTAGACAAGATCTAATAACAGTTTACATATACAGTAAAAAGAGACATGTTTGTGTTATTTCTAAAAATGGGTTATTAATTACTATGCTGGCAAAAGTGTGCGTTTCCTTCAGAAAAAAAATGTACATCGTAACATTTTTTTCTACAATTGAATTATTGAATTACATAGTCCGACTTGATTTTCTGGTGGCGACATAATTGTGGTTGGTTCTGTGCAGTGCTGTGCGTTTAGTACGTTATGTTCAAATTATATCCTCGTATTTAAATCAGGCACCGTTCAAAGTAACGGAAAGTGCAAAGGCGTGGTACTTCCCACAGCGAGCTTTGCACAAGAACCTTAGCACTAGTGCTCATTTACTAGAAACCTGGGGTTGAAGAAGTCAAGTTTAAAACTAAAAGATAAAAAATAACCTTTGTAATCTAGTGTCTGTAGCTTATAAATTTGTAGTCAGTTCCAAATTCGCTGGATAAATTGGTCCTTGTCCTCATGTCACAGGCTATAAATAGGCAAGTCCCGTCGCGTGCCTCGTGCTGCTATCATCATCACGATCCCAACGGGAGGGGAGCCCCACGCACGTGCTATATTAACTAGTTGCTCCTCGTAACCTCACCCGCTTCTCACTCATATTAGTAGGAAGCGGAATGATTGATAGGGGATTCTAACAGTTCAAAACAAAACTATCAACACCCAACCAGTATGATGAAAATCTTCCTGTTTACTTTAAAAGATTAAAACAAACTATGTAGTTTTGTTTATAGTTTAATTAATTGGAAACTTAACAAGACTCGTATCGTACTCGTATTAAAAATCTGAAAATTCGGACTCAAAACGACAGTAAGACGCAGGATTTATAGCTTGTTCGTCGTATTGTTCGAAGTTACTCGTGTCACCGAGATTCCTGTACTTTGGTACGAATGGAGGAGGAGCTCTGCAGTTTAGGATGGAATCCCACTCCAACCCCTTGAACCATTTGTGGTTTTTAAAGTCCAATACCCCGTCTTTCATTACACCAAATCGTTTGGTTACGTCTACTTGAAGAATGTTACTGACCAAATCTCTAAGATCGGAAGTGAAATTCGATGGACACCGGTATTTGGCAGCTACAATCTTCTCATATGTTTTCATAGGATCGTTGGCGTAGAACGGGGGATAACCAGCGTTCATTTCAAATAGAAGAACGCCGAATGACCACCAGTCTACAGAGAATCCATAGCCTTTACTCAAAATTAGTTCGGGGGCTAAATATTCTGGAGTCCCGCACAATGTCCACGTCCTCCCCAGCAGTACTTTGCAAAATCCAAAATCGGTGATTTTCAAGTAACCTGATTTATCGATTAAAATATTTTCGGGTTTCAAATCGCGATAAACTAGGTTAAGGAAATGGAGATATTCCAAGGCTAATATGACTTGGCTGGCGTAAAATTTCGATAGATTCTCGTCAAATTTTCCCATTCTACGTAGGTGGGTGAACATTTCGCCGCCTGGTACGAACGGCATGATAAAGTAAATATAACTGTTGTCCTTGTAACTGAATTCCATCGACACCGTAAAAGGGAACCGGATTGCTTCAAGAATGCGCTTTTCATAAAGGGTGTGCTCGATCTGTTTCATCTTTACTATCTTTTCTTTTTCCAGAACTTTCATCGCGTATAATTTGGGGCTTTTTGTGTGCTTTAGTAAGATGACCCTCCCAAAAGCACCTGTTCCGAGGGTTTTAATTCGTTCCATCTCATTAACGTCAATATCGAATCTGGGACGTCTGCACCATCGCTCTTCGAACTCGTCTTTTAACTGTTTCAGATATTTATTATACTGCAATTGCTGCTGTGCAGTGTAGCCATCAGCTGAAGAACCGGGCGTAGACGTTTTATAGGATAACTCTGGCCTCGCTCCGTAACTCTTTCGGTTATACATTTTTACAATTCATGCACTTGATCCATAAATATTGTAATGTCTGTGACGCAGCCATCGCGATTTGTAATGCAAAGATTTGTAGGAAAACGAATAAGTACCTATATTGCTATGTTTTCCTTGAACAGTTCGTGTTTACTCTCATGAGCTCCCTGGGGAATTATAAAATCTCTCGTATTGTAGAGATCGAAAGTATAGAAGGGCGTATGAAAGCGTGCGGGGCGAGGGTGAACGAACTACCGAGGGGATAGGTGGAATCAGCTGTGTTTAGGGGTGTCACGCCATGCCGCCCGCCGACAGCCGGTCGCCGTTCTCGCCGTCTCGACGGTGGTATTGATCAGCAGGCACGTGTACCGCCGAACTTCTGTTGCCGTATGCACCCAGACATAACCACCCCACAGCGCAGTCCACCCGTACCCGAACACACCCATGCGGCGACCGCATGTGACGTCTATATCAAATTTTTCGCCGTTTTAATCTCCTTAGCCACGAATGAATGAGCCTTTCAATTATTATTGTCTGTTCATATGAACTCAATTTCGGCGAGGTCATTAGCCCAGAACACGCCCTGTTTCATTTCACCAAATGGGTGTCATTCATTATGTGTGTTCATAGTGTAGTATTTCTGTACCTTAATCGTTTTTATTGCGAAGTTAGTTCTACGATACTCTGCAAGTGCTCTTGAAATATACAGAACACATTTATTTTGCTTCGGGCTTAACTCATGATGTATTTTCATTTACAATTGGCACAAAACTGTCCAGGCTGGGGAACCATAAATAAAACAAACGCACTCAGCACTCGTCCGTTTGATTACCGTTATCGAGACCTACTCAGAGTACTACTTACGAGTATGTTGCGATACGATCAATTTTTTATGAGTATGACGCATGCGACACACATTCGCGAATCGGATGGTGTGCGCTTCCTAGAATATATTGGTCCTTCAAGCGCAGATGTGGTTATTCGCAGATTCAAAACGTGAATACTTAAAGTGTTTGCTGTTGGATATGATCGCCTGATGCCATAAAGAGGCGATCGAGGGCATTTGATCTTGTCAGCCGGCCGTATAATGTCGTCGCCTGGTGGATAGATTGGTTTACTGCTCGCTTGTCTCGCCTGTCGATACTGATTGATGGCCGAGTTTAGCACCCGAGACAGCAGCATTTTGTTCACATAACTTATGAACACGTTTTGAGTATTCACTGCCTGTGTTTAATATTTATCGAATGGCTAGCAAGTATTATTGTTAGTCGTTGTTCGACTTTGCCAACGGCCAATTCGAATTCGATGGTGTTACCATATCTTTATACTTAGTCGATATTTTTGTCACATGTTTTATTCGTCATCATTTTGAACTTCAAACGAAATATTCCCAGGAAAATTAACATGTATTTAACGTGTATACAGATTTATGAGCGTCTGCAGAAGTACACGAGCGTTACAGTCGATGACTTTTCCGCGTGATGTAATGTTAGCCTCAATGAATATGTAGGTACGTGTTACCACGACCAACAGCAATCTTAATGATCTTCTACCAAGGCCAAGGGAAGTTCGGTGATTGCTATATTACCAGTAATGTTCAGCGCCAATTGAATTCGTCGCCTTGAATTTGTTGTATTGTACGCGAGCAATGATTTCATCACAGAGATTGACTACTAGGTGAGTACTAGGTTATTTGCTTGCGTAGACTAGCTTCGCGCATAGATTTGTTATTGCGTACAAAAAGAAAAATAAACTGTCGTGAGTTTAGCCAAAGCAAGTCGTGCAACCGTCGTCGGTTCAAGATTTATTATATGGCTCGATCGCCGGTCAAGGTTTCAAGCCCCGCAGTCCGCATTGCGCGACTACGACTTGGCACCAAACCAGAGATACCTCGCGTGTTATAAATTCGCAATATCAACAAAATTGTATAAGATTTTGACCTAAACATTGAATGTCATTCGGTTAATGGAACAACGACGCCCGAGAAAGAGTCTAAAATATAACTTTTACGGCAATATTTTTATGTTGTGTTGTATACAGACAAATACCAGCTTGCAAACATTTAAACACGAAAGCCTAGTTGAGCACCGGCGAAAATGGGCTCGTTAGCAACGTGAGGTTGGCGGTTATTTTTCGAGGACACACAACACGGTGCAAAAACTTGACTACACAAACTTGTTTGAAGTCATCAACATGCTATCAGGAGTAACTTGAATAATCGTTGCTTATTTCGCACATGTTCGGAGCTCGCGCCGAGAAAGCACGTAAACAGTGAAAGTAAATTAAAACTGGAATATATAACAAACACTACTGGAACATGTCTTATATTTTGCGCGTGGCCTCACCTACGCTCGGTCGTGTCGTGGTCTCGTGAATTGTTAGCCGCGGCCAAGTTGTGAAATATGGAAAGGAACGTGAAAGATTAATGACGATGCTGTAATGGGCACTAATGGAATAGCCTTTATTCAACCCGCCCATAACTTCTGTCCGACATACAGTATGTAAACAAACGTTTCATTGGAAATGTCTACGATCTACGATCGAACTGAAATGAAAAACTTCGCTATTATGATAAAAAGCTTTGACGTTATTACGAGACGAACCTGTCGTGACGTTAATGGATGTTTGCGTTAGATAACCTCCCACTTTCCAACAACTCAATCATCTTCAGTACCATCGTAAAATGCGAATATAATTTCAATTTTACGTAAAATTTACTCTGTGAACGCCTAAAGCAATAATATTCTTTGTTATCTTTGCCTACGGTTCGTGCCCATCTATTTCTGTAACCGTGTCTGAATCTATAATGAGTTGAACCTCGTGTTATTTACGCAACGTCAATCAAAAGTTCAGGGTCGTTTAGGTACACCTATCTAATGCCCTTTAACCCATCTGCCTTTCCCTTGTCAGATTAAAATAAGTCACATTTATTGGCCTCTACCAAATGACTATGTTGAGCAAAATAGAGTTTACTCCTGTGCCGGGCTCATACTCTTCAATTATTTCAACGAAATTTCTGTAGTAATATTATTGTAGAGTATGTCTTAAAATGTTGTTTAAATGCACGCTGCTGGAGTAATTTCTATGTGATAATGTGTGCTAGTTTAAATTAACGAGCGTCTAGCGTTAGTGAGATTACATCATCGGCAAATGCAGTTGCCTCTGTACATCGCTTTATTTTCAGGATTAGAATTCAGACACTATTAGAAATTATCTACGTAAGAATTCTAGAAATACATTGAGTATTTCCTGTCCTCTATTTTCTGTGTGTCTCTACTTATTTCCAAGAACATGTTATTCCAAGCTCTGCATGTTCGAGCAGTCCTATCGCTATATATATAGTAAACACGATATTTACCTTGCCTATAATATTATTACCGCGTCTGTTTACCTTGATTTACATCACGATAATCCTCGCATAAACTGCTTACATCCGAGAGCATCAAGCTGGTCTGGAGGTTACTCAGCGAATGAGTCATGGTTCTCGTAAAGTATGTTCGCGGCGCCGGAAACCATGCCTCTATAATTATAATCGCTTAGATCGCAGGACCCGAGTAGTGTCATGGTGGCTCAATATTTTGTATGCTAATTGACTAGCACAGTTGTTTCGAAAATTAATAGCTAACTGGCTTTAAAACTTGATTTATCCTGCAAAAACGCTGCCTCTCTCGGCATAAATTTATCCGTGATACAGACTTTTAGCTAATAGAGTCTCACGAAGGACACTACTTCAATTTGGCAAATAGCATTCGGTAATAACTGCCTGACACTAAATGAATGGAGCAAATTTGCTTGTTTTTAGTGCTGGTTCAGCTTTATAAGCTTTCCAAAACACGCACAACGACATCTTACATAAATTCTTCATGTATCTCCAACATGTCACCAAGTTCTTCTAAAATTCACGAGCCATCACAATTACAGCGAAGTTCAAAGCCATCTCAAGACTCAACTTTCTGAGACTCCTCTACTAAAAGTTTCATCAAGTCTCAAGTTGAAGTCTACATTGTTCCAAGGCGTCTGTCTCCACTCCAGTCATTAATGCTTACGAGGCCTTTTGTATACGCTTCATACTGAAGAAAGAGACTTTCATTCTGCAACTTTGTACGAGCAAGATCTAATATATAATGGCTATACCCGGCTTACATAAGTTGTACTTACCTTAACTAAATGCCTTGTAAGTTTTTTGATACATCTTTTCATTTTTGTTACAGTGACTTACTAAATCTAGAGAATTATCTCCATCAAAAGCAAAACAATAATCCAGTTTTCATTTTTAAAGTTAGCGGTTATCACACATTTATCATACGTTACTTATAGCTAGTACAGTAGCGATAGTAGCGATGCATGTTATACATGTTCGCGTATGACCCAGTTCTTTCAATTTGTTATGGTTAATTTATCTCCTTTTTCTATAAACTGTATTAGAAACGTTACTCGCTTGTAGAAAAAATATTTCACACGGAAATTATTTTTACTTTGAGAATATAGCAAAGAAATTCGGGGACAAATATGGTATGGTTCAAGTAAGTACCTAGATATTTATCACGAAACCATTCACACGAAAACCCGTCCCGGTGCATGACCAGTCCATTGACTGTTGACACACATTTTCTCGAAACCAAATGCTATTGGACAATTTAACTCTTATTTTATGTTTCTGTGTGGTGTGTCGACAGCTGATGTCGATAATTTTAAAATTCGATGTAACGGCGAGAAGAAAAACTCTTGAAACTTTTGGAAAGTAGTGGTGCATAGCTGGAAAAAACAATAACACAAACAGACAGTCTACGTTACTGAATATTTAGGCATACTGTCTTCACGATTTCGACGTAACTTCGAACTATTCAATCCTATTTACACTAGAAATGTAGCCTTACTTGCCAAACAAATAAAAATCCATATTACGACTTCTTTGTTGATTATTTTCGGGCTTGACCTTAACCAAGGAGAAATTAGAAATACTCTTGTCTTGTTTTGCGTCTAATATGCAAGATCGCTATTTTCGCTTGTTATTTAAAACAAGCTGATTTCATTGCTTTCGGTTCACGCATTTTATTACGACAACTGAAATGCTTTGAAATCGTATTGAATGTTTTGTTTATGTGACGTGAATTTCATTGTATTTTTTGCATTGCAGCTTTACTTTTTCACCAAGCACTTAAATCAATTATACATGATGATTATCATCATCATCATTATCCTCAGTGTTCTTTATCTCACTGATGGGTATAGGCATCTACCTGACAGTGCCATCTGACTCAGTCCTTTGCCTAAATATCTGTATTCTGTCTTAATTGACATAAAGTTACCTAAATTGCCATTACATCTACGTACCAGAATACCTATGTATGCTCCTATAATTGTTAGCACTTTGAATTCCTCCACTGTCTACTCGAGCCGATAAAAACAAGATTCTTACTCGATGCCATTTCCGTCTTTATCATTGCATGTGTCGGTTTCCTTGTTATCGCCATCTTTGAATCTTATCTTGTGTTTTATATCTCTCTTTGTTATTCTGCGATCGGATTAGGTGTTATCTTTATAGGTACTTGTTTGAATTAAACCCTGGTTCAAATTGCAAGAATGTTTTAATTTTGCTGATTATTTAAGTTTATTCTTATTACTACAGGTATATAAAAAATAGAATGGAAAAAAGTACCTAGTTCAGTTTATTATGTTGCAAATGTTTCTAACCGTAAATGACCAAGAAGTCTGCTCTTCCAGTGCATTGACTGAAGATTAATAACATAGATTACAGTGCAGCGGAGGCAACTATTCTTAATGAAACACATTTCCTTCCTTCGCGATGCAAAAGTTTAGATAAACTTACGGCTGAGTACGACAGTATCTTAGATGATGATTATAGCTATCTGCTATCTCGTTAAAAAGCCTTGTTATTGCGTTTTTTAGTAAAGCTATAGAGGATGAGTGTAGCAGTAAACAATGCGTTTGTCTCTTATGCAACTGTTTCTGATGACACTAAAGGAAAATATGACACATTTAAGGCCACCGCATCTCTAAGGAATTCCCGCGTTGTAATCCCTTCGAACTTTAGTATTTACTAGCTGCCCATCCAGGCTTCACTCGGATATGAATGAATTATAGCTATAAACCTTCCTTAAGAAATGTTAATATAATATTAGTGAAATAATATAATTAGTGAAAACCGCATTGAAATCTGTTGTGTAGTTTGAAAGATATAAACGGATACACAGACAGACAGACAGATAACGGTTTTGCTTTATACTATTTAGTGAAGTGCTCTAATAGATCGATATTGATTAAGAGCTATGTGTTGACTATTGGGATCTTGTTTATTACCTACTTCAGTATTTAATGGCTTATACAGTACGAAAATACTCGCGAGATGATATTCTAGTTCATTACTATTTACAGCTTCTCAAGTGTTAGCTCTTCGAGATTCCACAGGTACTTCGTTCATTATTACATCGTTGTTTACAAAGTTGAAATAGAGCTTTAAAAATTCGTCAAGTTTCATTGTAAAAAATTATGTACTCACTTAGTAGATCATCGAAGTCAAGCCACATTCAGCTCGGTCTATCTTCGGATGGGTGACTGCGGGTGGCATTGACAACTGAGCGCTACCGTGGCTCGGTTGACACGTTGAATTGTAGGTCCCGGTTGTTTTAACCGTTTAGCTAAGTCAGAGGCCATCAGTCGGCTTAAAAAATCTGACACCAGGGCCCTGGATTTTAAAGCCGACTGATGGCCTCTGACATAGCTAAACGGTTAAAACAACCGGGACCTACAATTCAACGTGTCAACCGAGCCACGGTAGCGCTCAGTTGTCAATGCCATCAGTCGGCTTAAAAAATCTGACACCAGGGCCAGCCACTCGGCGTTTACAAACTTAGTAGATGATAGATTAAATTAAATGTATATATTAGTTTCAATAGAAGATGCCATCTTAGGGTTTTCTTGATAAAACCACTCTGTGGTCAGAACAGGTTAGGTTTTCAAGATGGCAAGCGGGAAAATGATCGCGTTGTCTAACCTGTTCGTATTAGATTCTGTCTGATTACATGCCGTAATCGACTTATTTGTTTTGTAATCTCAAGTACCTGTTAGCTTGCTGTTGTCTTTCTGCAATTTTATAGTTACTTTCTAGACTTGTGTCTCCTCAAGTACAAGCTTGTTGATCTCGACTGCGAGATTGTTTTGATTGTTTTGTTTGCGACTGCAAAGTTATTTGAACTAAATCAGTAATTTTTTTAATACTAATATTAGAAACATCTTGAATCTTACTATTTTTAAGTATGTGTTGAAATATAAAAAACCTATATCTAATAGTGGACGTCATATAGCTAATATAAAATGAATGACAGATTTTTTTCAGTATACATAATATAAAACATGGCATGGAATGATTTTTAGCAGCTTACTGAGAAGCGACGAAGAATCTATTATGTCCTTATTAATTTGGAGCACCCTAAGTTATTAGCGGTTTATTTTCATGGCAGCCATTAGCTACAGTCGTAACTTTGGCTTAAAATATACAGGCGTCCCCATTTGAAGGCAGGCCCTCCGTTTCACTTGTATTGTGTTTCAAATTTGGTGAAAATATCGCGCCTGTTACTTCTGTTATTATTATTTCTGTAATTACGTCATACATAGTTACTTATATGTTCATTCATTATTTATTTTTGACCGATGAACCAACCGGAGGAGGTACTCAATTCGACGCGTATGTATTTTTTTTATGTATGTACGCGAAACTTTTTTCGGAGTAGTCCGATTTCAATAATTCTTTTTTTTATTGGAAAGAGTATACTTCGAAATTGGGTCCCATTAAAATTTTATTGGAATCGGCTGAGCCATTTTTGATAAATCAACAATAATGTGACAAATGTAACATCGATCCGTGCGAAATATTCGCGAATTCTGTACTTACACGGGTGAAGTAGGTTATGCTGTTTTTTTGCGAAAAATAATTATTACCTTCCAAAAAGGAGGAAGTATTACGTTCGTCTGTATTTTTTGTGCATGTACATCGATAATTTCGTCAATTGTGAAACGATGTAAAAATTTTTTTTTTTTTCATTTTAATAGGATTTACTCTCGAAGTCGTCCCATTTAATTTGTATCCAAATCGGTGGAGCCGTTTTAGATAAATCAACAATAACGTTCACGAATGCCACATCGATTCGTGCAAACGACATACATATTCGAATTTTGTACACGGTGGAAGTCGGTGGTGCCATTATTTGCGAAAAATAATTATATATCGAAGAAACATTTGAAGTCAAATGTTCAAAATCGAGTATCGTGAATTGTGTTTAAACTTATTTTCTGTTTGTTACAGATTTGTCAAGAAATAGATTCAGTGAAGTGCCCGATGAACTCACGTCGTATATCTATTTAGAAAAGTTGTTACTATCGCAAAATGTGATCAGAAGCGTGCCTGACGCCGTCGGCGGTCTTCAGAGCCTCACCTACCTAGACCTAAGGTAGGTTACTTAATTTTTAGGGTTCCGTACCTCAAAAGGAAAAAACGGAACCCTTATAGGATCACTTTGTTGTCCGTCTGTCCGTCCGTCCGTCTGTCAAGACCCTTTTTCTCAGGAACGCGTGGAGGTATGAAGCTGAAATTTATATCAATTACTCAGGTCTACTGTCCCTTGAAGCTGTGAAAAAATCAAACTTCTAAGCCAACGCAATCAAAAGATACAGCCGTTTATGCCGCAAATTTTCGACACTTGCAAGGGAATCAAAACCTACAGGGTGCTTCCCGTGAACTCAGAATCTTGAAATTTGGTACGAAGCAACGTCTTATAGCATAGATAAAGGAAAAATTACGAAAACCATAAATTTTTAGTTACATCACATAATATATATTTTTTAATAATTTTAACCTTACTACCCATTTCCTCATAAACGCGTAGAGGTATTAAATTGAAATTCATACCAAATACTCAGGTCTATAATACCTTTAAGCTGTAACAAAATCAAACTTCTATGTCAACGCAATCAAAAGAAACAGCAATTTAAGCTGCATATTTTGAAACTCGCAAGTACTCGCAAGGGAATCAAAACCTAAAGGGTACTTCCAGTCGACCTAGAATCTTGAAATTTGGCATGAAGCAACGTTTTATAGCACACATAAAGGAAAAATTCCGAAAACCTTAAATTTTTAGTTACATTACAAAATATATATTTTTTTAATAAATATAAACTTATTACTTTTTTTGAAGAACTTTGAACTTAGAACTTTGTAAACCTTGCAGGTTTGTACGGAACCCTCGGTGCGCGAGTCCGACTCGCACTTGGCCGGTTTTTTATTCTTTAATTTTTAACATCGCATGTTTTGTGAATTGTCGGTGCCATAATTCAGCATCTCTATGAAAGAACGTGTGTTTGTTGTTACTCTTTCTTGCAGTATCATAGCAACGGATTGACTTGATTTTTGGCATGGACATGGAAATAAAAATAATTGTGTAGTTGAAAAATTGGAAAGTCTTTATTTTGAATAAATATTTAGTGTATTTCCGCTATGTTGTTGTAGGCAAATAAGTTTAAGGGCCCTATTTAATACATTAATTTATCATTTAAACAAATCAATCCGGTTTAAAAAGAATCCTTACATAATAATATTTCGATAATTATACATTTAAAAACATATTTTTTTACAAAATAGAGAAAATAGTAAATAATTTCACTACACTATTATAAATATATTACATAATACGTTAAAAACTAAACAAAGAAATTTAAAAAAATTATATGACAAAATAGTGAAAACACTTCATTAGTAAATAACACCCGTATTCTCACTGCACTACACTCTATTCGATACATGTTTCGCCTCTCAACGAGGCATCTTCAGGACGTGTTGACTCTTCGAGCTCGTTCGCAAGAAAATTATTAGATTGGAAAGTGACCTTGGCTACCGGAAAAATAAAAGTTTCCTATGGGATTGCATAAAAAAAGGCGAAAAAAGCGCAGGATAAAGCTAATAATGTAAACAAACAAACGTGTCAATAGTATGATATTCTCACGTTCCGTAAAAAAAGTGAATGAACTGTTAAAAGTGCTTATATTATTCGAATGAAACACGTACTCACCTGGCAATTTTGTGCTATATTTTAATCTTTTCAGTCATAGTTTAACCTATTCATCATACACTGTTTAATAATTCCAAAATAAAATGTTTGAAACAATTCTTCTTTGTGTCGGTGATCCACAAATAATTACATGTATATTATTATATTATTTACAAAGCATTTTCCCAGTGCCTTGCCACTGCCACTCCGCTAGGGGACGCGTCGTATAAGTCCTGGAGTGTACAGGTGTAAATAATACTAAGAGCAGTGTCGGTAAATAGAAGTCCTGTTTGGCTCTGAGAAGAGCCGTTTGAAACAATTGATTTTGAAGCCATTATACCATTAAAATGTTCAAATCAGCTTAGCTATACTATAATTAGCTTGTTGCAACACTTGCATTAATTCCATCTTGGCGTTTAGTCGAAATTCTTCCGGTATCGATTTGAGGTGCGGCAACAATGACATTAGGAACATTTTGTCGGAGTCATCCTCTTTGAGCACGGCATCCACATTAGCGAAAGCAAACTGGCCGCTGTCATTACTGACTACTCCTTTTGTGGACGATGGAGCTGCCTTCGCAGAAAAATCGTCAGAATCCGACCGATGGTCCTGGGTATCGAAAACATCTTCCTCGTCCGAAGGGTCATCATGTTTACTTAGCTTCAGCTTCTTTCTTGGCTTCCATCTCGGTTTCCGTTCGTCCTCTTCATCTGCTGACTCCGCTGAGCCTTCCTTCACCGTGATAGGCGATCTTTTGGGTAACTTTTGGTCTTTTAAAAGGAATTGCAACTGCTTACTGTATATATACGGACGTTTGGACTTGTTTGGGTTGGAGACGTACTTTTGAAAACAATCTCGCAGGCTTTTCCATTTTTTCTGCAGTTGGAGTTCTGTAATGAGAAAATATTAATCTATTAGAAACAATGGTAAACAACGAATGATGTCAGCACTAAATAATTCTGGGAGGTTAATTGCTGAGTATTTATCAATTACAATCAGTGAAACGCAATTGTTTGTAACTAGTGCGGCTCATACTGACCACGAATCACCTACTCAGATATAAGTTATTACTAGCTTACATAATCATCACCTTGCCATTGACCTAGTTACAATACTAAATATCACATTAAATTACAAAATAAAAGTACTCAAAAATACGAGTAATTACCTAGTTCGCGCATTTCTCCTTTAGTCATACTGACGTCAGTGTGCATCAGTTCTTGAACAACTTCGCTCCACAGCTTCATTCTCAGTTTCTTCTCACGATAGTCGGAGTGATCGTAGTCCCATATGCCGGGCCGCTTCCTCACGACCTGTATCAGGATCTCAGGGTCATATTCGAACTGCATTCTAAAAAACTCTTACGATGACGTATACGCTCCCTCAGTTTGATAAAATTCTAGCGACGAAGACTTATTTGAATGAAGAATTGTAAAGGACGCGCGAACGCGGTTCGTGCTCTGTGCAGACGAGCGGGCAGACGCCGCGTGACTGGCGCGCGGCGTGCCCCCGCCGCGGGGGAACGCTGCGGTTTTGCGGCAAAATGGCCGTCGACGTGACGCCACGGCTTGGACGCTAGGGTGAACACGCTGAAGGGTTATATTGATTCATTCAATGTTAAAAGTTGTCATTTAGAGTTTTTTAGACACTATAGAAATGTATTATTAGCTCTAGTTGTAAGCTCGTACTGCGAATTATATTTTTACACACGCAAATAATATGTAAGACAATCAAAGAAACAATGTACCAATTAATGAATAAACAAATCAGAACTTGATAGAGTATAGGGAATAGAGGCAAAAACTCGTTAAAGTAAGAGCAAAGTAAGTCTAAATCAGATCAGCAATGCGTCCTAAGCAATTTGTCAATATTTAGTGAATGTTATGTTGTACAAGATTTATCTAGCAAAACACAACATTGACTACATCGCAGCCTACCATTAGGCAACGTACCGGTATTGGTCAAATACGAGACTGTTTGCAAGAAAAAAGTTGCAGTCAACACAAAAGAAATAATATACTTACTCGTAAATCAATCAAAAGTTAAAATGTTTGCATAAAAAGGTACTATAATCAGTAGATAATTATACAGATTAATCAGAGGGACTTGAAATTTTCAAATTGACTTTGTTTGTTTGTTTTCCTCCGACACTATGCGATCATGAGATCGTTACCCGAGGAGTAGGTATTGAGCGTGTAAAGCGACCGACCCGGTCGCCGCGAAGCGTTTTCGTGGAGTATCGTATTTGCCAATGTAATGCTCGTAGTAAATACCGCGAAATGCCAGGATAGCTAGAATCGTCGCCTACAATACAGTCATCACGCTCTTTTGAACAGATTTCCAAAAATTTGGGGGCTTTGAGTTCGATCATTTTATCGTGGTTACGTTTTGAGGTTGTCACCCTACGAGTATTGAGCGTGCGAAGCGCGGCGCGCGGGGCGGTTGCCGCGCCGGCCGCCGCGTTATCGCGGAGTGGGGACGGCCGACGACGGCGCAAACACGTGCTTTATGTTGTCATTGCTTGGTTTGTTTAGCAGGCTAGCTTGATTTGCCAATTATATTCTCGGAGCCATCACCAAAAAAAGTGGCAGGATAGTTAGGATCCTATCACACCGTGGGGTGATTATGTCGTCACTCACTTTTTTCACGGCCACTTTGACACTTGACTCTTCACTAGAGCAGCATAGTATAAACGGGCACGCATTTTTTGGACTAAAATAATAACTCTTCCACAAATGTTAATGATAGAAGATTGTGAAATGTTTTAGTCCTGGCACAGTTGTTTAATTTTAGTTCCACTATCAGCCTATAGCTACCTACCAATTTTCCTTAGAATCCATAGACCATGATATGTTATCAATATTGAAGAAATACACCAATAAAGTCCTGTATCGTTTCACTCCATCTGAATATACGTAATTTCGTATGTATATTGGGTACCCTGAAAAAAATAACAGCATTATCACAACAAAACCTTATTGTGTCCGCGCAGTGATCCAAAGTGTCTGCTGACCTCCGGTACAAAGAGTCGCCACCTATATCTTGGGCAAGTACCTACATTCATGAGTATAGGATCATCCCCACCTCTTTCTAACAATAACACTTCACACAATCTTTTCATTCTTCCATCATATAGGTACAAAACATTTCGAGGAAGCCGAATTATTAACAAGTTTCCCAAATGGCTCCAAATTAATGCCCCCTTTAGATACAAATAGAAATAAACCAACAGTTTTATGTCCTAAAGTTATGCCTGGAGCTTTTATTATGATGCTATTTCTGCCTCGGCGGACATAAATCGCGTTTGCATTTAGGAGTATCTCCTTTGAACTGACTGGTTTTACTTTGGATATCTTGTCTTCTTGCTTTAAAGTTTGATCGGCGTTGTCTTCGTGTATGTAGACTTTTAGAGTATTTTCAGTGTACCTATTCATGTATATGTTTTTTGACCGACGAACCACCGGAGGAGGTACTCAATTCGACGTGTATATTTTTCTTTTTTCATAGTAGTCCGATTTCAATAATTCTTTTTTTATTGGACAGAGTATACTTCGAAATTGGTCCCATTAAAATTTTATTGAAATCGGCTGAGCCATTTTTGATAAATCAACAATAATGCGAAAAATGCTACATCGATCCGTGCGAATATTCGCGAATTCTGTACACGGGTGAAGTCGGTCATGCGATTTTTTTTGCATAAAAATATTATTATTAGTTGAGTCAGTACATGAATGTTTTATAAGATCATGAACTATAATGATCAATAGTACCTACCAATGTTGGTCCCGTGCTTGTTCCTTTAATGCCATCTTTACTATTTCTTAGTTTTCTCTGTGGAGACCTTTGCCCAGAAGCGGACAGTATTAGGTAGAGAAAAAAAAGTTTTCTCTGCTTAATCTGCTGCCTTTCGTCGCGATTATCAACTCAATTGTTTTCTGCTTTTACTGACTTCACTTTAATTAACGGTGAAAGAATATACCAGTATCGCTCAGTTCCAACGAACTTTAATACAAAAAGTTCGTCAATACAACAAATAACAATAGGACATTTTGGTTAGAAAATGAAACTGTCTTGTAGCCAAGTGGGCTAGAATGCATGGCATCTCGTGTTAATGCTCATTCTCCGAACAAAAAGACTCTAGTTTCTTTGTCGCCGTATGTATTCAGGTTGGCACCTACTTCAATATTTTTGTCGTATGTAGCCGAGGCAGTAACCTAACTCTATTCTTCTCAATGGTTTGTGTAGATTAGATCCATTCATCTTGTCAATGGTTTGTGTAGCGCTCGTTGTTTGGCAGCGATCACCAAAGTTAAGCAACGTTCGGCACGGTCAGTCTTCGGATGGGTGACCGAGGGTGAAATTTGCAACTGAGCGCTACCGTGACTCGGATGACACTTTAAATTGTAGGTCCCGGTTGTTTTAACCGCTTAGCCAAGAGGCCTTCAGGTGGCTTAAAAACTTTTAACACCAGGGCTACCCACCAGGCCTATACGAACTTACTTTTAATGGTTTGTGTTCTACTTTTAATTAGGTAGAGTACCTTCGTCTTTATGAATAAATTCTTTATTTATGAATTACATATAATTTCTTCTGTGGTTATTACGATGGAAATGAAAATAAATGTAATAAAGTTACAATTTCATTTCTTTTACAATCATTCGGTATAGATACAGAGACTCTTCTGCTTTGAAGTTGCTAATCGTATTCATTCATTTAGTGTACCTACGTAGTTTATAGGGTTCCGTACCCAAAGGGTAAAACGGGACTCTTACTAAGACTAAGACTTCGATGTCCGTCTGTCCGTCTGTCTGTCCGTCTCCAGGCTGTATCTCATGAACCGCTATAGCTAGAAAGCTGAAATTTTCACAGATGATGTATTTCTGTTGCCGCTATAACAACAAATACTAAAAATAGAATAATATTAATATTTAAGGGGGGCTCCCACACTAAAAATCTAAATTTTTAACCGTTTTTCGCTCGATATCAATAATGGTAATAGTAGTAGATGCTTGAAGATGCTCAATAATGGTAGTAGATGCTTGAAATATTCACAAAATATTTAGCTACGTGCCTACTTTAGTAATAAATAATCAAATTAAAATAAAATAAATATTTAAGGGGGGCTCCCATACACTACGGAACCCTTCATGCGCGAGTCCGGCTCGTACTTGGCAGATTAGATTCTGACTGTATCTGTCATTATCTCTAGCTTTATTGAAAACTAAGTACTTACTATTCTATTTGCCATCTATGTGATTGGTTTACATCTTAAATTATGTAGCCTTAATAAGAGTTTCTTCTATGAATTTCCAGGTAGAATATTTTCCGAATAGTCTCACTATGTAGCTGTTGATACCTGAGTTACGGTACTGCATCATTTCTCTTTGTCCACATGTCTTGCAGCACCATGACAATGACTCCGTCTATTTCCGCACCAAAATAGACTCTACCACCTCGCGTTAAGCTTCGCCCGCTTCTGTGTCAGTCCAAAGATCATTGGGCGGGGTGAACGGCCGGAGATGTCATGGCCGTGTGTTTCTATTCGCTAGCACGTGGATTACGTGATAACGTGATGAACTAAACTGATAGTCAAGTTTGTCATTTGAATTCCGATGTTATTCCTTCCGATGTCTCTCAGATGCACCTTCCCGCTATCACTTGCAATGGGTTAGTTCGAATCACACAACTTGGCGGTTGTGATATTAGCGACAAGCTGCGGATGACCCAATCATGACTGAAGCTCACGTAATAGCTGCGCGAGAATTGGGTTATCTGCATCTTGTAGCCAACACCACAGCCTACCAGTTGTGTGATTCGAACTATACCTCTCACGTTCGAGCTTACATCATAGACAATGACAGTTTAGTTAGAATAGGTGTTTCTTAGTGATTACCGAAGCTTTGGCACGGTCAGTCTTCTGATAGCTGTACGCGGGTGGCATTTACAACTGAGCCCTACCGTGTCTCGGATGACACTTTAATTTGTGGGTCCCGGTTGTTTTAATCGTTTAGCTATGTCAGAACCCTTCCGGCATATTTATACAAACTTTTTAGATTTAAACACTAATCGCCTTGCAATAAAATATTGAAACACGCTTTAAACACTGTTAAACCGTGCAATTTGTTCTGTTAAACATTGTCTAAAGCGTGCGTAAAACTTTTGTGGTAAGACGGCTAGTCTGTGAGTAACGTTTTATACAAGTCAGTTGTGAAATCTTGATTGATCCTTACATAGTATAAAATAAAGTCGCTATTTTCGTTTGTTTGTTTGTTTGTTTGTTTGTTTGTCTGTATGCTTAAATCTTTAAAACTACGCAACGGATTTTGATGCGGTTTTTTTTAATGGATAGAGTGATTCAAGAGGAAGGTTTATATGTATAATACACCTGTGCGAAGCCGGGGCGGGTCGTCTAGTTAAGTATAACTGTGAATTTTATATTAACCCTTTCTGAAATATTGTAATTATATCATCACTATGCTTGAATTTACCTCAAATTAAGCAACTCTAACATAGCGGCACACAAAAATATCCCGTGACCGCTAATACTATTACTTAATTGTTAATTTGTTACACAAGCTGTTGCTAATTGTGCCGATACGTTACTCCATTCTCGACACGTCATAAAACCATGTTTGCCTGGTGCTACGCTGAATTAGCACGCAACTCACACCCTGTCTACAAACAGGCCCGATGCTAGGCAGTACCTTCTAGGAAAGCAATGAATGTGGTTCTAAAGGGCTCCAGTGACGATGCCTATATTGCTCCCAAACGGACGACGCGACGTCCATTCGATGATGCCAATTTAGCGACTGTGTCGCTAGAAATGACGTTGGTTTTGTTATAGTGAACAAATAAACGCCTTAGCGACAAAAATAGTCTAGCGTAGTCTAACTTAACTTTAAAATAAAACATCTGTTGATTTATCTTTAATACTACTGTATTTTTGGTTTCTTATATCTTCGAACATTGATATGATGCTACTTCTATCCATCCATCTATCAGCCATAAGACGTCCACTGCTGGACATAGGTATCTTCAATGGATCTCCAATAAGACAGGGTGGAAATGGCTTGCATCCAGCGCGATGCTACGGTCTTAATGGTAAAAAAAATTGGTAACATTGACTACATCCATTCGGACGTCTTCCATTCAGACGCATCGTCAGTGCCGCCTGTAAGGTGCAACTAACTGTTGTTTCACTTTAGCGAAATGCGGCACTTGCATACTTGTTACCGTAATGTGTAGGTTCTAAGTACGATTAAAACTGTCTCTGAGGAATCCGCTAGTTTACACAACAAGACAATGGGTACTATAAATTCTATTTCCATTACCTTATTATCTGTCACACTCGAAGGGGAAATCATTTGTCATAATAAAAGCACATATAGATACAGCACTGACACTGAAACTAAACTAGGACAAAAATGTTATCACTTTCTTGGAAGCTTTATTTATGCCCAACTAAACAAAAAGCTGAATATATAGTAAATGACACTGCATACATATGTAAAAACAAAATTAAAAAATATCTCTTTACACTCAGCTATAAAAGCACCGAAGAAATGAATCATCCAACAAACTAGTAGGTATTCTTTTAGATTAATTTGACAAATGCCATACTGAAGACGTGACTTTGACTTTTAAATTGTTATTATTACTGTGATCATACAACTCTTGCACATACTCGCCAGCAATCGCACTATTAATAATTCACTCCTACTAACCCCCTGTTCTAAATCATCCCTGAAGAGAACTAGCTTCCACAAACACAGGGAATCCTACCGTGGAAGCTAGTGCTTCACAACTAGCTAGAAACGATTAAATATAAAATGTTTGCTTAAATATAAATACTTTTATAATATAACTTATACTAACATAACTTACCCTATTTGTTGAATTTTATAATTAACCCTAAAATATGTACCTAATACAATTCGATTTTAATTTCATTTACTTAATTAATAATAAATTTTAAGTAATGCATGTATTTAAATATCTTAAGTAATAAATAATCTAGTTTATTTAAGTAACTTTAGCTCAAGGAACAACATTATGGTCACGAAATAAATTATTCTTATTCTTCTTATTCTTATAGATGTGGATTCGGTAGAGACATTGCTTTCAATGCTTTCCATGTTGAAGTTGTGGTCACATATTTTCCAATCGAGATCGTTTTCGCTTCGAATACACAATATGGAGATTTCATGTAACACCTGAAGTTTCCTAAAAAAATGTTTAGATTAGTCAAGTTAGAGATACCTAAGTGAGTTAATTGTGTTTCGACCCAGACGAAACGTTCCTATTTGGATCTCTTTTGCCTTATTTCCCAATCTACACGTATAATAGAAGGCAAATTGATTGTTCTGTGATACTATATCCTCTTAGAAAATAACCGCTTGAATATCAAAGAGTTCTTTATCAAAAGCTCCATCTTAACCCTAAAACCGGTTAATCTTGTCGTGGCTAGCCCGGGGATATGTGACCGTTTAATTGCTGACCAGTTGACCCGATGTGCTTTGGTATAGCGCCGTGCTGAGCCAAAGGTCTTCGTACAATTGGTGCTGTTATCGTAATCGAGATCTTTGAGAACGATTAGCGTTAGCTCTTAAATTTGAGGCAAAAAATACTATGTCTTTGTAAGCCAATTCTTCGTACCAATGTTGCTTTATTCATGTTTATTCGAATAGAGAATAACTTAAGGAAAAGAGGATGATTTAGGCGATTATTATGAACAAATTTTAATTTGTCTTTTAAATTGGTATAAAACCTGGAAATTAAATAAACCCGGGATAAAAATCAGCTGTCCCATACAAAAAAGAATGTACGGAATGCTAGAATGATTTGGGTATAAAAAAAAAAAACTAATTATTCTATTGCTCAATTCAATCATCAGGTTATGGGTGATTTAGGCGATTATTATGAACGAATTTGAATATATAGCCAACCCGGAATTCAGGAAAAAGCTCTGTCCGATACAAAATCGCAACTCCAAATTGACAAAGTGTATGAAACAGCTGACTATGCACACACTACTGGCACTGGCACTATGTTCAGCTGCGTATATCGCTAATTCTGTAATGTAGTCTTTCAGTCAAGAAAGGCAACTTCTTACTCACAAATTTCTCTTCGTACATGTTACTTTTCCCATTCAAAGAACTTTCCTAAACCCTTCCAAGCGTATTATAAACTTCCACTTCGAAGCTCATAATGCAGTTATTTGCAGTGTATCATCAACACTTCAAGGTGCTTATTTTATTTACGCCCATAAAGTGGCTAGAACAACGTCGTAAATGGCAGTGCGGACATAAATCACGCATTGTGTGTTGTGATTTCGGTTCGTTGCGCTTGCGCACGCACCATGTCGATTGGCGACGATCAAATCGCGCATGCGCGTGACATGCGGTCATGCTTCGGAAATGGACGAAATGGTACATGTTCGCCAAATGCGCCACAATGGCTTGATGGCCTGGCGAAGTGTCATTGTGCAGCCCGACTGAACGGGCTTGATGGGGCCAGACGTCAGTTTGCGAAGTTCCGGTCTGGAATGAAACGCCAATATGGAATGTCGGTAATAAAACCAGCTTATTATGTCTTGGATAGCTTGATTTTTGATTTGGCATTCCTGCTAGTCAAGCTTGCGACCGGGAAAAGTTACGAAAAGAACTTCATTTCGACGTGTGAGAAAGTGACAGATAAATACTTTGCCATAACCCTGTCTCGTTCTGACACTACGAAAGAAATAATTCGTGGCGCGCATGCTAGCCCGGCTGAGCATGAAGTCGTCAAAAGGTTTATTAACTCTTTCATGATTATATCATGAAAGCTCATAGTAGCTTGACTTGTTCAGTGTTTACCACAGTGCAGAGCAATATTCAGCACGGTCAGTCTTCGGCTCAGTGACCACCAGTGGCATTTACAACTGAGCTTTACGTCGCTCGAATAACACACTAACTTTTATACGTCCATTTACACAAGTCAAAGCTCTTAATCGAGTTAATACCACGGTCACTAGGGCGAGCTACCCGGCCTGTATGAACTTAACTCTATGACGTTCATATTTTTTTGTAGAGATTTTGTAATTTTCCTCATCTTTCGCTTCTATCCGGATTATCTGTCCTAGTGTTCGAACATTTTAAATCATTTGTTATACCATAAACGTAATCCTAATAAAACCCAGACACGTTGCTGACACATAATCAAAATTGATTCCAGGATTTTCGCCACCCACATGTCTCTGTACCCTTGCTATCGAATAATAAATCAATACAATATCGACCTTGAACCGCCCCTGTGGAACTGCGAGTAATTTGCACCAAGTTCGGGGAAGAGGGGTCCGAAATTGCATTTACGAAACGTAATTGCCGGCAGTTTTCTGAGTACAAATGTTTAAATGTGTAATGTGTTGCTGCTCAGTCTTGAATTCGGTTAATTTGTAAGGGAATTTCTTAGGTTTAAAGGTCGGTCAGGTTCTTTCTATAAGAATTATTCTCACTATCGTCACCATGGTCATGATGAAGCCAAAAGTGACCGTTCGTAGTTTTTTAATTCGCAAAATTGTATCTGTATACCTATCTAACCTGTGTTGATAATATACCCCTATGCCTGTCCAGATTGTATGAAATGGTTGAATGATTTGAGTACAAAAAAACCTAATTATTCAATTCAAACATTAGATTGGCTTGGCAATCTTAAAAACCTCTTTAATCGACAATGCTTTTACTCAGAAAGTCTAACCTTAGAAACCTTTGTAATCAAGCATTAGGAATCTTTTAGCAAAAGTCAGCCTTAATAAAGAGTAATGTAAGGTCACCTTGCCGACGAAATAATCCACTTTCTACTGCACAGGCCGCGGCCCTACGACCCTCGGCGGCAATAAACGGGCCCCCAGGGCTGTTACTCCTCTGTCAGCTAATTTGAAGCGGATGTTTGCAGAACTGAGGATACACGACTGTATTATTCGCCACATCTGAAGCATTAGATGTGGCGAATAATGCCTCAGCAAACAATTTGAAAAGACAGCAGAGCTAACATTAACTTGGCAAGTCGAGCTATGTTTAACTTGGGCCGCCTAAGTGAATTACATTTACAAAGTTTGAAATACTGCCAAATGTTCCAATGTCTTGGCTGGGATGAATTCTCGAAGCTCTATTGAATTGAATATTGCTTGTTTATGGCAGTTTAAAACCACTTGAGCTCATCAACTGCTGTTGCTCGTGGATATAGTTTGTATTGCCAATTACAAGCTTGATCATCTACTCTGTATTGTTTTCAGAACGTCGAGTATAAATCATTAAACTGATTTGTCAGACAATAGGTACTTACCATCTAATTTCCTAAAGTTGCGTGATCAGTGTGTTCACTCGTATGTGTTGTAAGTGTTGTAACAAAGCTGGTTTAACGCGACATAATTTTACTTGCCAATTTCTCGTGAATGTTTGGATAGAAATCTTATTATGTATGTGTATATACATTAGCAATGGACACGCCTCTGCTATCTGGACAAACAGCATCTCTCAGCTCCATTTATGGACTTCTCTCGCTAACGGGTGCCCCAGTCTGAACGAACGCTATTCACAGACAATACTGTATCTTAACACAGTTGACATTCCACTTTTTTAATCGCCTTTATTTGTAGACGATGCCTATTATAGTGCTGTATTTTTTTGTTTTTGGTTGTGCTATTTATCTTGTGGCACTCGGAGCTTATCTTCAATTTTATCTAGAACCACTTCTACAGGGTTAATCAGAACATCTGTACTAAAGGAGGCTATTCAGGCCATTACGTTTAACTACATATTTCTAAGAAGTCAATCTGGAATTCAAGAAAAAACTTGGTAGCTGTTTCATACATTTTGTCGATTTCAAATTGCAATGTTGTGTAGAACAGCTGATTATTTTCTCAAATTTTGAGTTGGCTTCATATTAAAAGTTGTTGGTAATGATAGTCTAAATCACCCTTTTCGGATTAGTAGCTACAGGGTAAACAGATAACCCTGTATACACATTTTTAGTTTTAATTGTCTATTGATACAATCTTCTAAAAACACAAAAGCATTATCCTCTCAAGCGCATAACCGTAAAGAAAATAAACAGCTTTCAGCTCTGTTATTGTGACTTGGTTCTCTTCAAACCGCTCTTAGACACACATCGTTCGATCACCCCTCCTGTTTGTTTTACAGTTAGCGGCTTGTATTTCACTTCATTGTTTATAATCGATGCGTTATGATATTTTTAGGGGCTTTACGCCTTTTCGTGAAGAACAGCTACTCGATTTCTACAGTCTTTTGATGACTTAATGCCTACAAGAGCTTTCTATCTAGCGTAGGACATCCACCCACTAGGTGGACGTATGACCTCATTAACACCGCAGGATTGCGCTGGATGCAAGCCGCCACCATCTGGTCTTATTAGAGATCTATAGGAGAGGCCTATTTCCAGCAGTAGACGTCGAATGGCTGAAGGATGGATGGAGCTCCTATCCATTAAGCCTAATTTACTTAGTAACAAAGTCAAAAGTTTCATTAAGCTACAGTCTCCTCCACCTCATCTCCAATGCAATTGATAGAGAATTATCTGAACTCTCCGTGCCAAAGCTCATCATTATTTATGTCATTTGGGGGCTGTCCCTAGTGGAACCTGGATGGCCATGAAACTTCAGCAAAATACTAAACAGTGGTGCATGTTCAGTATAAATAAAACGATTCTGAATCATCGACGCTTGGTTCGATACTAATTCTCTTTGATATCTGCAATAAATGTACGATCAATGTTCTTTAACATTTCTCGGCCGTCCGTCGACCCTGCATCTATTTATTGATTCCTAGACAAGAAGCATCCTGTTTCCTAGCAACGAGTCTAGACGGCAAAAAACTTATAACACCAAGACGCGAAGTGAGGTGGAGCTTCTGCGCTTATTTTATTCTAATAATAAACGTGATAAAATGTTTGCTGTGCCGGCAACTGCACCGTAACTGCCAGTACTTACTGGTAATCTGTAAACGTTGCGTCCATTCATCTCAATAGTTACATTAAGGTTTATAAATATTCTTAACCTGCTTTCTGTTTGATCAGACACTTTACGCCACTGAGATTGATCAACCATACTTTTTACTTACTCAGGTGCTCTTGGCTCTCTTGGATAGTATAAAACAAAGTCGCTTCCCGCTGTCTGTTCCCATGTATGCTTATATGTATCTTTAAAACTACCCAACGAATTTTGATGCAGTACCCAAAGTACCCAAAGGGAAAAACGGGACCCTATTACTAAGACTTCGATGTCCGTCTGTCTGTCTGTCTGTCACCGGGCTGTATCTCATGAACCATGATAGCTAGAAAGCTGAAATTTTCACAGATGATGTATTTCTGTTGCCGCTATAACAACAAATACTTAAAACAAAATAAAATAAATATTTAAGGGGGGCTCCCATACAACAAACCTGCATTATTAGACGTTTTTCGCTCTATATTAAAAATGGTAACAGGTAGATGCTTGAAATTTTCACAGAATATTAAGTTTTAAATTCACTTCAATAATAAATAATAAAATTAAAATAAATATTTAAGGGGGGCTCCCATACAGTACGGAACACTCCGTGTGCAAGTCCGACTCGTACTTGTTTTGATAGATGGAGTGATTCAAGAGAAAGGTTTATATGTATAATACACCTGTGTGAAGCCGGGCGGGTCGCTATTAAATAATAATTTTGTTAAAAGTTGGTCATAAAGTAATATAATCTGAACTGAAAAACCTTTAGTGAAACATTTCGATAACATCGATCTTCAGCATAGCTGATAGCGAAACGCGTCATACGTTCACAAACAGCAAGGATATCGTATAACTTTCTCAAAAAGGCTGAAAATCTCTTCTTAGCAACCTTCCTTTTGTTTCCTCTTTTATTCGAAACTGTTCCCAGGACTCGCGAATCGTGCCACGTTTAGATGACACTGTTCTATCGTTATCTGGTCCCGATTAAGCATTGTCGCGACGTGTGTGGCCCATATCGCTCCCGATGACGCAATGCCTAAGCTCAGCCTCTAGGGAGACCTTCCATTAGTCACGCCCCAGTTACGATCCCGCATAACACCATGCAAACAGATAAAAATGTGAAAGCACTCTTTATGCCGTTCCGCCGTATAAACTACAGGAAGTTCGGTTATACACTCCACCACCGATGTTTACGACTTCTCTTTGGCACGTAATAAATAGCTAAATGCTATAGTAACGTGCCCAATGCCTATTCGGTAGCTATTAGTCTGGCCAAACACCGATCTGATTACACGCAAAGTTGTTTCCATATGTGAAATTGCTATGTATTTTTAGTGCAAGATTTGGTGCATTTGTTTATGTCCGCGTTCGTTGACTTTTTGGCACAGTTACAGTAGTAACGTTTTGATGTTGCCATTCCTAAAGTAATCCCGTGTTCCCGTTTAGTTATTTTCATCAGTTGCACAACCCATCCACTTCAGTCTAATCGTCTGGTGCTAGAGGTAATTGCGTGCCAATTAGCACACCGAACGCGGAAGCCTTTGAAATTAGCTTTTTCAGATCTCGACAGTCATTTCTCAATGTCGCCGTCGCTGAAAATTTCTTTCATCGCATGAGTTAGTAAAGATCTTTTTTGGATTTTTCGAATGTTAATATTTCTCCATAGAGTTTACCAAACAAGCGATCACAGGATTTGCTGTTGGAAATATTTTACAAACATCGGAATCGGTCTACTTTAAACCAATATTTTTTGGTTATTTGCGGCATCGTGATTATATGATGGGTCATGAAAGATTTGAAAAGAAAATCAAAGACACTGACCAGTACATCATAAGAGGGTTACCAAGAACAGACGGTCCGATAAAGGCCGCAAAAGCATGTTAGACGCTTTGAATGATTATTGAGAATAACGTGAGACTTACGAGTATGTCCAGCTATAGGTAAATGTGAAGTTGACCTAAGTAGCATGTCAGTACAGTCCGTTCAGAGTTATTTTACCTCAGACATTTGTCGCTGTCTCTGTCTAGTTATCACACACCATCACAGCTTAGACAGAGACACAGCGACAAATGTCAGAGATAAAATAACTGTGTAGGTCTGTAAGTCTTTCCGACCTCCCCATTCTTAGTGTTATTGAACGTTTCTCTCTAATGTCAAACCTTTTATTTCAGTTCAAATCAGCTGACGGAGCTGCCCCGGGAGGTGTGCCAGATGCCGCTCCAGGTGCTGTTGGTGTCCGACAACATGCTCGCAACGTTGCCGAAGGAGATCGGCAAGATGACGTCACTAGCTGAGCTGGACGCCTCCAACAACCGGCTGACACAAGTGCCTATGACTCTGGGCGACTGCGCGGGCCTGCGTGCCTTGGACCTAAGCAATAATCAACTTGGACTTTTACCTTTACGTAAGTATTGTTATATTCTACTCCTCTTGCTGCGGGCGGACATGAACAGGCTTTTGCAAAGCTGGACGCTACCCAATAACCGGCTGACACAAGTGCCTGTGACTCTGGGCGACTGCGCGGGCTTTTGTGCCTTGGACCTTAGCAATAAACATAAACTTGTATACCTTTATAGCCCGGGAGGTAAGCGCAAAAAATGCAACTACTTTCTAAAAGCTGATTTTTTGGTATTAGGTAGTCATGGTGGTGTACAACAATACCCCGAATTCAGTCAGCTGGGATGCTTAGCGTTTGGTGGAGATACCAGATTGATTAAAAAAAATAATTAATGAGTATTCATTCCCTATATCCTTATACCTTGTGCGTGTACGTCATTGATTGACTGTGGTAAAGTAACACAAAACAGTTGGTAGAAAATCTGCTGTTACATGATTAAAACTAATTAATAGATAGCTAAGTTTTTCTTGTCAATTTGCCAATAAAAAAGCTTTAAATTAAAAATAGTGATTTTAGTATGTTGCACAAAGCATCTTTATTTCTTTCTTTCTTTCAATTCTGACTGATGCTCGCATAACAAACAGCTGTGCGAGGATTGGGCTTTGCGCATCTTGTAGCTAATTTCACAGCAGCCAAGGAGTTTTGATTCAGCCTATACTATAGGTGCATTTAGAGATTTCCACAATTCAACACGTAATTCGACCTCGTATGATAAATAATAATTTGTTTTATTGGCATTCCTTACAGAACCCTTCTTTACAGGACAGTTCTATTTCAGAGATCACGTACCTTCGGCTAGAGCACCTGGTCGTTAGCTGTAACTGCATTCTTCACTACCCCTGCCCGGGTAGCACGGCAAGGGGAGAAAACCATTTTATCCACTCTTAATGTCAGATGTCATTGTCAATCCATACTTTATTTCCTCTTCGACGGGATATAATGGTGGAAAGACTATTAGTCCCTTTGCAATACTTCCCGTGCTGGATGAACAATTTGTATTTCAGAGATCACATACCTTCGGCTAGAGCACCTGGACGTCAATTGTAGTTGCGTCTCTTCACTACCCCTGGAGCCCTGGAGCTTTACTCATGTAATAATTTCTATTTCAGAGATCACATACCTTCGGCTAGAGCACCTGGACGTGAGTTGTAACTGCATCTCGTCACTACCACTGGAGCTTCGCAACATGACGACGCTAGTCACACTCAGTTTGGACAACAACCCTCTTGTCTCTCCGCCTACTACAGTAAGCGTAATTTTTTATTGAGATTAGACAGTTCTCGCTTTATGTACATTTTTGTAATACATTTTGAAGGGCGCACTAAGCTCAAAGGAATTCACGCAATAATTATGAAAGTTCGAGCCAACCTAAAACTCGAGAAATAACTAAATAACCCCCGACACATTGACAACCATTTTGGGCACATTTGTAGAATTTTGGTTCTTCCATCCCCACTTTAACCCACCATAACTCTTAAACGGCTCAATCGATTTTTATAAAACATAGCTAAGAACACTCTCAATTAAGTCTCCTTTCATCCAAAAAAAACTAAACTGAAATCGGTTCAGTGGTTCGGGCGCTATGATGCCACAGACAGACAGACAGACATACAGACACACAGACAGACAAACAGACACGTCAAACTTATAACACCCCTCTTTTGCGTCGGAGGTTAAAAAGGGAACATTGCAAGTCTTTTTATCGTCAAAATCTATGAAACAGCTGTTTTTTTTCTAGGATTTCGGGTTGGTCCTTTAGTACAAGTATGTACTAAAAGTTTTTTGTAAATGGTCTGAATCATTCCCTTACGGTACGGTAATATCATTACCGTGCTTACGGCATAGTCATCGAGCATGTAACCAGAATTCCGGTTATATGCTCGATGGGCATAGTACACCTTATGCGAATAGCCTTGTATTAAAATATCATTCACCCTCATCGAGCAAAGATATATAAGCAGATATAGAATGTTTCCTCAAAGTTCACCCTCTATACCTAACATAATATGAATTTTTGCTGTTTCAGAGCCAGTTATTAGCATTGAATATGTTTCTAATAACATAACAGGCCCAATTTTAAAGAAGCCATCGTAAAATTTTATAGCAACGTAAAATAATGTTCTCTCTATAATTGTTTAATTGTTTCTTGAGAAATAAACGAATCATACCATTTACATATATCTCACAAAATAATAAAATTATCAGAAACAAATCGAAAATAGTATTTAAGAATTAAATTAACTTACGAAAAATACAATTGTTATTAAATCGCTGAGATACTCTTTGTGCCTAAACAGTTTTATTCAGTGTCATGAATGATTTTCTAGGCAAAATGTAAAAAACATAAACGATGTTTATAAAATCATACGGAATATGCACAGCTGCACATATTTCCTTAGCCACATAAGGAAAATGTTTTGAAAGCTTTGTCTATAAATAAGTTCTGGAATCCTCAGCTGTTGTTATTATAAGCGAAGTATTTCTGTTCACATTATAAATACTAGGTATCTCACCATTACACAATTAAGATATGCCTATCCATCCACCCATCAGCCGTAGGACGTCCACTGCTTGACATAGGCCTTTCCCATGGATTACCAATAAGGCCGGTTGGAAGCGGCCTGCATCCAGTGCGTTCCTAAGATATTTATTTTAACGTCATTCCACCTATTCAGTAGACGTCCTACGCTACGCTTGCTGGTCCGTGGTCTCCATTCGAGAACTATACGGCCTCATCGGCCATCCGTTCTTCCGTTTCGGTGATATGCCTATAATAAAACTCAAAAGGTAGAAAATAGAGAAAGCCAAATCATGAGAATAAATTTGGAAATAATAATGACAATTAGGATACCGAATAATCTAATAAAATTATAATCATTCATCGCGTGTCTTTGTTATCCCACTTCTGAGTACAGGACTCTTTCTTACAGTCCCGTCTAATAAGTAGGTACTGTAGTAACTATGCTTGTGATTAAATAATTTAAATATTCTTATAATTTTTAGGTTTGCATGCGCGGGCGCGTGCACATTTACAAATACTTAGAAGCCAGCGCGAACAAAGACACGCTACCTCACAGACGGGTCGACGAGGCCAAACGGGCGGTCAAACACAATTCCTACGTTAACAGTACTCCGAACCAAAGCGCGCATCAGATCATCTCAGGAAATGCTACCATCGACTGTCTGAGGCACAAACCGAGGCATGTGGTTGATAGCGGGTACAGCACTGATGGCATCGACAAGAGGTGGTCGAATGATGGTGAGTTACCTTTGAAATAACTATAGGTTCATGGTAAAAAAGACTCGCTACCTCATAAGGGTTGAAGGAGACTAAACGAACGGTCAAACAGAATTCCCGTTACTTCGAACTAAAGCGCGCATCAGATAATCTCAGGAAATGCTACCATTGACTGTCTCAGGCATAAACCAGGCAGGTCGTCGTTAGCGGGTACAGCACCGATGGCATCGACAAGAGGTGGTCTGATGATGGTGAGTTACCTTGTTGACTCGGTTGTCTTTAAAGATTAGCGAAAGGATTCAATGTAGCTACGTCTCGACGATCGGTGAAAAATACAGATCAGACTGATCTGTGGTGAGAAACATCTATAGCACAGTTGGCTTATAAAAATAAAAGTCAGAAAGAGACATCAACGCAGTGTTCCGCAAGCGTAACGGGTGCGGGTGAGCAAATTATAAAACGAGACTGTTTCAAATGACTCCTAAAATGCTCCTTCTTGCGGCGGCGTCGTGTGTCGCGTCGGTCTCTTCCCTTAAATATGGTCGAGGATAGCGATGGCTGGCACATGCGTCACACTCGTGATCGGGTGCTGCTTGCGGGTCGCCGGTTTGCTCGCGGCATTCACGCAATGCACTAAAACTACTAACTTAGACTAAGATTTAAACTAACCTCTCTCTATAGTGCATTCTTTAAAATGTAACAACTTAACAAAGGGCACAGACCCTGGAGTCTGTGGGTCAAAAATTTAAATATAAAAAAAAATACTGATCTATGGGCCAAGTAATCGAACGGGAGTGTACCAACGAATAAATAACTGTCCTTAATGATTTTCCGCGCGCCATAATCGAAGGCTGCGGTACCCGAATGTCATTGTAATTGGCATTCCGAAAGGACTGCGGCGCCGTAATGGAATAGACCGCGACGGATAGATGCCGGAACTGTTTTGCTTCGAATTTGGACGAAGAGTTGACGTCATTAATTATATTAAAATTTATTGCTTGTTTATAAAGTGCACGTTAATTAACGTATACTAAAGTAACTCGAAAGAAATATTTTACAAAATTAGTTTAAACTGATATCGAGTTTTTATTGTACTTGTAAAATCAACTTTTAAATGTCTGAATAATTAACATGTCTGTAGTAATGAATTGGGGTCCTAACACGTCCTACAAATCATCATTTGTAGGACATAATAGAAGAAATAAGAAACTTAGACGAAAACTCTTTAACGAAAAAAAAAATAGTAGATGAGAGTAGTATTCAGACGGAAAATGTTCCTTTGATCTTAAAGCCATTACATTTCTGTTGTTTCAGCTATATTGACATTTCACTTTTCAGCAGTGACATGATGATGATGTATTAATCTGGAGATAATCCCCTTAGTGAAACATCAGTAATATTCATTCCAATAAGTACCGTTTTTCTGACTTTTCAGCAGCGGGTGAGGCGGGAGGAGGGGGCGGATCAGGTCGCTCCACGCCAAGCACCCCCTCCACTCTATCCCCCGGGGCCGCACTCTCGCGGGCGCAGTCACTCTCCAGCGAAACCCCTTTATCTGCTCCCCTTACTCCGCTCCTGTCCGGGTGAGTTTTACTATCGAAACTTGAGTGGATTATACTAATGTGATCTTTTTGATGCCGGGACCACACCTTGGACAATGACTTTAGTCCAAGCCTTGCTACGTTTTTTATTAGACTTTTGAATACAAAATAATTCCGTACAAAACTATTTTTATTTTATTGTTTTTCTTTATAATCACAAAGTTATATATGTAATGTGTGACGTCACAATGATACACCTCACTACCGTAAAGTGTAACATTGTGACATCACACGCTCGTTAAAGTAAATTTTTAATAACTTTGTAAGTAATTATAGGGAAAAATAAAAATAGTTTTGTAGATGTGCAAACTTATACTAAAATGTGATCTTTCATTTATAACAAAAGTAATTAATACCCAGTCCCCAAAGCCCGATTGAAAATGATTCAAAAGCCCAATTAATACTCAATTACATTGTTTGGTTTGCGTCCACTATCAGTGCACGATCTACACATTGGAGTATTGGGACCAAGACTACAAATTGTCAATGTGTGGCCCCGGCATTAAGTAGGTAGTAATAGGAACTGTTTTAAAGTAGCGCGGTGAGTTCTACCATCTCAACTAGTCTAGATTGATAATCTAACGTGTTCTTTATGAAGTAGTAATAGGGTCCGTTTAAATGTTGCAAGGTTGTTACTTATACAGGGCTATTCAAAACTGGTGTACTGAGCCGAAAGGAGGTGATTATTTCTGGCCATCATTATGAACAATTTTACTACGGAACTAACCCGGAATTCAAGAAAAACAATCTGCAGTTTCAGACATTTTGTCGATAGCGAGCTACGAGCAAATATCTAGAGAGTCATAGTCTCTAAGTGAAAGTAGTAAAAAATAAACGCCGTCATACTTACCTACTTAGATATTTACATTAAATAATTCACAATGACCCGTTTTCTCGAATCTCAACGTTATGTCATAGTCACCGAATAATTGCTTGTAACCGAGCACTTTGGCATCGCGTGACGTTGTAGTCGGCTTGCAATAGCCTTACGACTAACTAAAAAGCCTGCCCACTACGTGGTTTGGGTAGAGTTTTGGCTAGGACACTTTTTTTTCACGATTGTGACTCTATAGGTATTTGCGAAAATAGCGAGTTGCTATTTTGTATGGGACAGTTGATATTTTTTTTCTCGAAATCTGCGTTGGTGTCACAGTAAACGTTGTTTATAATGATAGTTTTAATCACCTTCTTTCGGCTTAGTACAGGGCAAGCACATAACTCTGTATTAGAGTAATACTTGTAGGATATTTATTTGAGCGGTTGGGTTCTATGTTAATGCTGTTGTTTACTATGTACAGATTGTACAGGTAGATGATTTTCTATTTGGCCCAAAAAGTAGTTAGTAGTTTATGGTCAAAGCATGGAATATATCATCGAAGTGTTCTCTTGGTAATAGTTTTTTTTTTTAATCAATGCAATAGTTATTATAGCTTATTATATAGATTTCCAAACTTTGAGATTTTTCTAATATTTTCACTCTTAATTTCCAGACTGACAGACTAGACTAGACATTCTGGCCATATGACTACATGATGAAAATACAGTGTACAACAATTGGTTGCAATCGTATCTATAGAAGCTGGTGTTTCTCTAACTTGAAATTATTTTAATTTGGCAAATTTTTTAGTTAATTTCTTCGCTTACCAGCTGGAATCTCAAAATAGACGTTTCCTTCCAAACATAGCCAAAACCAAATTTCTCAATTATTTTCTCTACAAAGTCTAGACTTCATCGTGACTAATATACAGCTGCAGTCTACACAAATCGAAATTGTATCTGTAGAAGCTGGCGTATCTCAAACTCGAAATTACTTTAAATACGATGTCGCATACCAGCTTGTTTCTCTAAATAGATGTTTCCAAATATAGTCAAAAAGGAAATGGGAACAATTCGACAATGATGTGTTAGAAATTAGACAGCCGCTTGGCATTCTGTCTGCAGCTCTGCCCTACTTTCAGGCCAGTTAATAAATAATCAACTTAAAATCGTCGAGCCGATTTCAACTGAATTTTTCTGTGGCATTTTAATTGCTAAAATTCAAATAGGTCGATGGATTCTCGTAATTAGCATGTGGGTTTGATATTAAAACACCGTAATTACTGGTAGAATATGCTTCGTTAGAATTCTTTGTGGTTTTAAAATGAAGCATGCTATTTTGTTAGGTATATTTTTTAAGTTGAGCGTGTGTCCATGAAAACTTTGTTATTTATTAAGTCAATTAATGATAAATTAATTTGGATGTTGATTGCTTTATTTTCCGTACAAATTTATGAACCAGAAGTGCTAGTTGTAAAATTGTATTAATGTACATTTATGTAGATAAATGTAATTTTATTTGTTTCTTGGTTTTTATGGACATTTAATAAGGCCGCATTTTAGACTTAGCGAGTCGATAATATGACTGCTGTCATGTCGCCGTACTGCACGCTGAATCTAAAACGCAGCCTTTTATAATTATGAAGTTTGTATAGAGGAATGCATTACAGATAAATATCTAGCTGCTTATTTATTTTATAATTTTTATTTACTTTCCCAATGGCCGAAACAGAGGTAAACAACAAGAATTAGTCCCTTCTTCACGACCATTTATCACTCTGTCCTCTCATATCTATGCGGTACAGTGCCAGGACGAAATATGACACGCTGGAAAAAATTTTGGCTAGAAAAATAGTTTGGTGTCTAAGTTGCGCCAATCAATGAGAAGATAAGTATCTACTAAGAATAGTCAATCTCACTACCTTTTAAAACAAAGTTTCATCAAAAAGTTTTAAATCTTTTTAAGGGACATATTTTGTCTCTTTTTCCCATGTGCGAAATAAACATAATAGAATGAACCTATTTGAGAGTCATTATTGTTTCGATATTTTTACCGTTTTTTTCCTACGTGTCATAAATCCTGAATCTGTACATTATTTTATTTTTATTTTCAACCTCTCTTAACCCCGGTGTTGTCCCTTTCAGCGTCCGTTTATCACCCGAAGGGAATATGTCTAATGGCGATGATAAGAGTAAATTTGCCCATCAGCAAACCTACAGGTATATCACTGCAGTGATGGTAAAACCAATGTAAAATACGCTTTATTAACATGCTATAAATATTAAAACTACACACTATCAGTAATATTGCTCTGACATTATTTTGAATTTTTCGGTGCGGCTATTTTTTTCGGCATGCTCTGTATTAATACGTTGCAGATTTCTGAGCTTTACTTTTCAATGAACTGACTCTAAATGTATTTATTTGCACTGCCAGGTCATAGATAAATTTTATTAATTCCATAGAAAAATAATGCCTAAATAAAGATACCAGAATGTATCTGTAATCGATAAATGAAATATGTAACTCCATTTTCGGTTCTTCGTTATTACTAAATGAAGCTACGATGGTCATATGACTGGTGGTACTAAACCATAAGGAACTCACTGCGTACTACTTTTACTACGGGGCCAATCGTCACATCACTCAAAAATAAAATATTCTTTGCACAATGTACAAATATAGTAAGACTAGTTTTTCTATGCGTTTTCCTATGGGATAGGAACCTTTTTATTTTTCCGTGATAAAAAGATATTCATGCCAAAAATCAAGTCAATCCGTTCCACTGTTGCTGCGTGATAGAGTAACAAACCAACAAACACACTTTCCTATTTGTAATACAAATTAGGAAAGAGGATGTAACAATACTACGTAATATTAGTAAAGATATTTGAATACATCGAATTAGGTTTGGTTTTAAAAGGAGTGGCGAGATCATTTCAGGCTTCATTACGTTCTTACTATGCGTAAGCGCCGTGTATGTCGACATTGGAACAATTTCTTTGTGTACAAGCTTTATTATCTAACTTTACTACCGAATGACCTATTTACCATCGCCGCCTGCTTCAAGGCGTCATTGGTTTGAATCGTTTGACTGCCGTTTGATTATTCAAATTGAGTTACGGCAGTGCCATCCATGCATCAAAACAAAAGAAAATTTGCATGCTGGAGTATTTTTTGGAAACAGTTCAAACTTCTATTTAAAATGATAACGATTAAGTATTAGTTTTCATCAAACTTTGAATTTCGTAGTTAGGTCATTCCGCGTTTTGTTAGTGATTTAACTTAGACAAGATAATTGGCACAGTAACCAAATGTTAAACATACAATACAAACATACAATAAGAAAGGCCTATGCTCGGCAATGTGATGATTTCAAGAGTATAAAATTAATGAAACGAATTGCAAACAGACTTCTTTTACTCTTTATAGGGTTCCGTACCCAAAGGGTAAAAACGAGACCCTATTACTAAGACTCCGCTGTCCGTCTGTACGTCTGTCTGTCTCCAGGATGTATCTCATGACCCGTTATAGCTAGAAATCTGAAATTTTCACAGATGATGTTGTTGCCGCTATAACAACAAATACTAAAAACAGAATAAAATTAATATCCCATACAACAAACCTAATTTTTTAGCCGTTTTTCGCTAGATATTTATAATGGTAACAGGTAGATGCGACATTTTCACAGAATATTTAGTTGTATATCCACTTCAATAGTAAAAAATAAAATAAAAAAATAATTTAAATTTATTTTCCCATACAGTACGGAACCCTCCGTGCGCGAGTCCGACTCGTACCTGGCCGATTTTTTTTTTGGTTTGCTAACTGCTACTGTGAAATTAATTTACACTACACACAACAACATTTTAGTCTGACAACACGTTTTTCTAGGTGGACAGCATGCACAACATCGTCCAATTATTATTTTAAGCAAATAATCGCAATAGATTGGTTTTACCAGCATTGTGCATCACAACCATAACAGAGCACGACTCTCACTAACATACTGCACTATATAAATGTTTGAGGTGGGCACACACGGGTCACTTGATGTTATTCCGAATGTTTGAAATAGTCGAAAAAATTAAACATTCATTGTTCTTTGAGAAAGTAGAGTCTATAATATTTTATCTAATAATATTGCAAGAGTAGTTGGCTGAGAAAATAATTTGTGCTACATTTTAAATTGGTTATGAAGTTCTCGTCACGCCATTGTCACTTATCATTATGAACCGCTCGTACTATGGGACCAACCGTAATATTGCAAAAAATCACTTATTACGTGCAAAAAAAATCGTTTACACAACGTCATGTGTCCGATTTACAAAATGTATGTTTTTTTTTTGCGATTGAAGAGTCATTTCCATATAAAAAGTTATCAATTTAATGCGTTATGTGACGATAACTCCTTTGCCAATTAAATAGCATTGTTAAGTTTCTTTTATTGTATGATTTTTGCTCTACAATCAGCTCTAAAAAGTCAAAAATTATAAAGATGATTTTAGTATATGCCAGTTTCATTTCACTAAGCTTCCATGTTGGCATTATCAAAGGCTATAAAGCCGAATCAAACATGTAGGCGGGTGTGATGTTAGCTACAAGCTGCACAAACCCAATGCCGACTGAAGCTCACTAACAGCTGCGTTAGGATGGGTTTCGGCCTATACATTGTGTCCAAATTGATTAGAAGAAGTATACAAGATTATCCAGAATTGTTGTACTAAGCCGAAAGGAGCTGATTCAGAAGATTATTCGAATAACTTTTACTATGGGGTTAACCCTGAATTTGAGTAAATAAAATCAGCTGTTTCATACAGTTTGTCGACTTCAAGTTGCAGATTTTGTATGGAGCAGCTATTTTTTTTTCGAATTCCGGGTTTGCTCCATAGTAAAAGTTGTTCACAATGATGGTCTGAGTCCCTTTCGGCTTAGTACAGAGCAATCAGATAACCCTGTATAAAACAAAGTAATTGAAAATACAACACTCTTTCAATTAAATTATACAAAAAAAATAACCTCCATACACTTTCAAGTTCTAAATCTGTACTCGTTACGTGACTCGTGTGCTCCCACCCCGCCAGACGTGCGAGATTTAATAACACATTTGTACTGGAATTTCTCCCCTCGGATATGGGCTGCTTTGTACTAACTTTGTAAAGGACCTAGGACCCCTAATGAGCCTTCTAATGTAACCCTCGCTCTTCAGAATGTGGCTTTTGGTCTGAGTGATAGCGATAAGCGATTAAGTATTTACTTTATTAAAAAATCTTCACTTGGTACAATAATTTAGTAGTAAAACAAAAGGTTGAAGAAACGATGCTGCATGTAGAAAACGGAAAAACTGTATCTGTAACTAACTGTACTGGAAATATTAATTTATGTATGACACCAGTGATATATTATGATAACAGTGGGACACGATAGGTTAAAACCTAATAATATATCTAACAGCAATATGTATTCCTTGACCTTGAAGTTTTAACGAAGTTTTATAACTGTCACTTACGTCGATCAACAAAACCCCAATTTTCTGATTAAACTAACAATAACCTCAAATAATTGATTCAATAACATCTAACTGCCTCATTACAAGCTAAGACTAACTTGTCTCATAATAAAATAAATTGACTCGAAAACGTTACTTTATGTTCAGTTGATTGATGTAATTATCTCACTTGACACAATTGAAGGGCTCTAACACGACAATAACACTATCTAATTGAATAAGTGACAAAACAAACAACATTCTGTCGTCGCTTATCGCTCGCACTTTGATTTATGCCTAATGAAATACTAGGAGTAACCGGCTTGCTTATTTTATGGGCTCTAAACAAATTTACAATTATATTTTTACCCTTATTTATTTGATTTTTATAAACTAATTTATTTTGTGTAACAGCGTTAAAATTCACTTAAAAGACTTGTAAATAAAATCTAGGCTTTAAAATGCATGTATGATACTTTTTAATGCATTAAAATTAATATTACAATCATGTTATCATTTATACAAAAAATGCCACAAAATGTGTTACTAAATCTCGTCAACAACACTCAAAAGCAATCGAGAACGTAACCTAATATAATTATTGTACGTTCCAGACAATACAAAGAGGCATTACGGCAACAGCGCCAGCAAGATATCTACCGGCCTCGTCCTGAAAATCCATCCCCAGAACTAGACTCTTCACCGCAATCTCAAAACCAGAGCCCAGTCCACTGTTCCTCAGTCAACGGCCACAGTAACGTATCCCCTAGTCTTTACCGCTCCGTATCCTCAAATTCCACTATCTCCCCAAACGCTTCCCAAGTGCCAAACTCTCCCCTCCTCCATTCGACCCCAAGAAGATTCAACGGCAACACAGAAAAGCAGGAAGAAAACAAACGGCCAGTACAGAAAGTCGTTCCATCACGAAACGTCAATAAGATTTACTCTGCCGTGAATGGTAACGTCGAATACGCGCGAGTGAACGGAGATTCCTACGTGAAGCCGACATCACCGACGAAATCCCCAACGAATACTTTAGGTTACAACAGTATAGGGAAGTCTAGTATACCGAGGATTAATGGAGAAGGTGCCAAGTTGCTAACAACGAGTGTGTCGTATTTGAAAGGTCCAGCGCCGAAGAGCAAGATCGCGTGGAATAAAGACGCAGCGTCAGACAAACTGAGCTTCACTATGAAGAGGGAGTTCGATAAGCAGAAGGAGGAGTCGGATCTGCTGGAGCAGTTGAGAACGGTGATTCACTTTATTCAATTCGATAGACGATAGATATTATATGTAATTATGTATTATTAATCGACTTAAAAAGGAGGTTCGCAATTTGACTGTATATTTTTTTGTATCTTACGCAATTATTCCGCCAGTTATGAACCGATTTTGATGATTATTTTTGTGTTTGGTAGATCATACTTCAGAGGTGGTTTAATTTCAATTTTCTCGAAATCGCTTGAGCCGTTTTTGAAAAATTAACCATAACTACTACGTTGATGATACATTATCCGCACATACTATTAGGATTACGTTATGTCCTTTTTGGCGAAAAATAATTATCTTCCCGACATTCTGTAACAAAAAGCCAATAAAACATAACTTACATCACAGTTCTCCTAGTTTTTTCTCTTTTCTCTCTAGTTTTTACGATATCTGCCTTCGAAGCAGGGACCCCGTTCTTGGTAACTTTATTTCTGTACTGCGTCTGGGTGTTAGTTGTCCTTGTACGTTTTGTGGCATCCCCGATAACTATGAGGGTAAAGCGATATTTATTTTTTATTAATTATCAATTTTGATCCAAATATCTTTGCGTTTTAGATAATCGAGAGTCGGCTGAAGATGTCTCTACCGACGGAACTAGCCCCAGTTTTGGCCGACGGAGTAGTTCTGTGCCACCTCGCCAACCACGTGCGGCCGCGGTCAGTCGGCTCCGTCCACGTGCCCTCCGCCGCACAGGTACAATACAACCCTTATACTGTAAGCAATAAGTTTGATAATCGAGAGGCAGCTGAAAATGTCTCTCTGACGTAACTAGTGGTTCTAACAGACTGAGTCTGACTCTACCTTGTGTGGCCGCGGTCAGTTGGCTCCATCCACGTGCCTTCTGCCGCGCAGGTACAATATCAGCCTTACTTTGTAAGCAATAAGGTTGATAATCGAGAGTCGTCTGAAAATATCTTCTACCGACGGAACTGGCGCTTGTTCTAATGTAGTATTGCTCTGCCACGTGCGGCTTTGTCCACGTACCTTCCGCCGCGCAGGTACGTTATAACCTTTATGCTGAAAGCAATAAGATTGATAATCCAGAGTCGTTTGAAGATAGAACTAGCGCCGGTTCTAGCGGACGAAGTAGTTTTGTGCCGCCTCGGCAACCACGTGCGGCCGCAGTGATGCACGGTTTGACAACGTCGCTTGCCATGCACGGAGCGTACCGGAAGGGGCGAAATAAAGTCGAACGTCCGCTTACGCGCACGATTTGGCAACGTCGCGTGTTCTCAATACTAGGTACATAAAAAAGAATAATATAGGCCAATATGTTTTATTACTATAACACATATTAGGTACAACTTAACCAATTGTCTTAAAACCTAAGATTGGTTTGACAAAATGTATTTTGTTGTTACTTTATCCACACAATCTTAACACTCGCTCCCTACTTAAATAGTGTACACACGATGATTTAGTTGCTTATTATGTTCCTGTTTTATGATTTCAGCCGAAATTAACGATGGCGAGGTGCAGACGAAATGTTGACAACTTCTTGGAAGCGTGCAGAAGAATCGGAGTGGAGGAGGTATGTACCAAATACCTATATATTTTTAACATATCAAGTTTTATTCAAATCACGTTTGTCAAAATAAAAACCGTAACGTATAAAGATATTGTTTTTCACTTGTGAAAAACTAGTAACTTCGTCTTGAAAACCAATCATTTTTCTTGTTTTTCTCGCTCAGTAAATACTCTCGTAGGTAGTTAAATCTATTAAGTATTTGTATTAACTGAATAGTCGGAACGTTTCTGTAACTATTTACGTTAGATATGTACTCATATCATATTTATTACCAGTTTAGTATCGTATTATGCGGTTTTGGAGTTGCGAGGCTAAATCGATCATAAATGAATCAAACTTTTGGGCGCCTGTAATTTTTTTTTCATGTTGCAAACGGTCTCTTACCCCAAACTAAGCAAAGTAATGTATTTAAAATTATGTAAAATATATGTAGTACATCAGTCTCTGGCAGCCATATGACAAGCTTTGCCCAGTTTGCAGAGATCAAGTGTAAGATTATTTATATATTTTAGGTGTAGATTTTGTGAAGTTAGCTTGTAGGGTTAGGAGATGTTGCTTGGTACATGGTATTTGATATATTTTTGATCACGCTAGCCATATGATTTCGACTTGGAAAATATTCACGTGAAAATATTTTAACTGGGAAAAAAAATAGTTTACGCTATGAAATTAGCTTTGTTTGAACCCTATTTTATTAGATTCGAATTTAAAAAAAATTATAAACCAATGTCAACCTAATTACTCTTAAAATTTTACTACGGGCCAAAGCGGAATTCGAGGAAAAAAATATCAACTCGTCCATACAAAATTGCTACTCAAAATCGACAAAATGTATGAAACAGCTGCTTATTTTTCTGGAATTATTTGTCATCATAGTAAATGTTGTTCATAAAGATGGTTAGAATCACATTCTTTCGGCTTAGTACACCAGTTCTGAATAACCCTGTCTATAATTTTATCCTAACGATAGTTGCAATTATCTCGCTGCGATTTATTGCAATTATCTCGCTGCGATTTATTTTTGCCCTCAAACTTTTCGCCGCGAAATTCCGTGATTACTGTGTGTGTTAATTCGACGGAGTTTTCTTCCGAAAGTCCGTTCCGTTTCCGAGTGTTGCAGGGTGCGATATCCTTTATCGAGCGCATTTACAATACTAAGAGACGGGTGGCGTGTGTTGCAGGACGACATCTGCTCGCCAGCCGACATCCTCCGGGAGGAACCCGGGGACGGCCCGGACGGGGAACTCGAGCCCTCTCTCGGCCCTCTGGCCCGCACTCTCGCCGCCCTGCTAGCACACGCCACTCCGCGCGCTCAGGATATCCCACCCTTCTACACCTCAGACGACGCCGAAACACTCGAACTAAACTACCAAAGACAACTCCGTCGATATTCCGACGAAAGAAACACCCTAAACGACTACATCGACGAAGCGGAAGAATACCAAAACTATGAAAACAACAACTCGGAACAATATTCACCAGTCTACAGCTCCGAGATCAGAAACCGAGGACCTTACTACCATATGAATAAAGTGCAATTCGTCACGCCGTTCTGCAAAGGTGATGGGATACTCAAAAGCGATAATTTCGAAATATATGACACGGATGAAGTTGACTTTCCGATGGAGGAGAATGTCGAGAGATACGATAGGGGAAAGATGAATCTTGATTTGCAGAATAATTTAAACGGTGAAGTGTCAGTCGAAATTGCACCTAAAGATGATAATAGAGTATTTTATACTTGTCTATGCCTTGGCACTTTTGTGGTGTCCTCTATTGTATTAATTTTGTATCCTTTGTAAGATTTGGAAGGTTATGCGTGATGCGGGCTTTAACGCTTATTTGGTGTAGTCTCGATCGATTATGAGCTTAGTTTCGATATATTTTTGATGTACTTACGAAAAAACCTGATAAATAAGTTGATTTTCAATATAAGTATTATTCAGGAACTTTTGACTCGTAAGCGAGTAACCGATAACGCGCCGCTTTATAATTAAACATCGTGTCTTTTCAAGAAAAACATCGTAACCTCTTTGTTAAGCATTTTTCAACGGTCAGTTAAAATTTCAAAGTAAACAACTTTTATACTTAACGCTTACGATTTTGGAGAAGAACTTTTCTGTAAAATAATATACCTAATTAAAAAACCCCCGACACAAAAATATTTGACAACAAACTTTCAATTGACAACCATTTTGGGCACATTTGTAGAATTTTGGTTCTTCCATCCCCACTTTAACCCACCATAACTCTTAAACGGCTCAATCGATTTTTATAAAACATAGCTAAGAACACTCACGATTAAGTCTCCTTTCATCCAAAAAAAACTAAACTGAAATCGGTTCAGTGGTTCGGGCGCTATGATGCCACAGACAGACAGACACACAAACAGACACGTCAAACTTATAACACCCCTCTTTTTCGTCGGGGGTTAAAAAGGAATTTGTCGGTTACGATGTTTTTCCTGAAAAGGATTTAGGCAAGCTATTATGGGACGATCGAGTTTTTTGTTGTTTATACACAGTAAAACTGTGTCTTAAAAATTATTCGAGGCTGTTAATTTATGTCAATGATATCTAAGGCTGATAAAGGGAACTTGATGGTATTAAGTAAGTTCGTATAGGCCGGGTGGCTAGCCCTGTTGTCAGAGTTTTTAAGCCGCCTGAAGGCCTCTGCAATTTAGAATGGAATTTGTACGATGGAATTTACTTAACTTTTGGAATGTATTCTACTTCTATCTCTTTACAAAATAATTGTATACATCTATTGATAATTCGATTCAATTTAATGCAGGCCATCTTTTCTTACTGACTTTTTTAATATAATATACATTGTAGTCGACAAGAACTGGAGAGGGGTTTTTCAATCTTTGCGATTTCAATTTCTTAATATATCTGTCGTGTACTTCGTATTCCTACTGGCTAGCAAAAACCGTAAGTTAATTAGTTACTCCAAACAGCAAAAGTTACTCCAGCTTCTGTATTCTACAAACATGGCAAACCATTTAAAATATGGACTTCAATTTATTTCTTTCTAATTAGGCTGAGTAGTCTCTAAAGGTTCACTTTATTAAGGTTTTCAGTGACTTGTTTATAGTTAGCTTAAAAATGTATGATTTAGTTGGTCGCTCAGATAATTTTGATAAACTGCCACTACACATACCTTGGCTGAAGGCACAGAGCTATTACAACTAGAGAGCTAGCGCTATTGTCGCTTGAGGCAATTCTTAACCACAAAAATGTATGGAAGTTCTGGCTCATGGCTGTCAAAACTGTCAATTATGAATTGGAATTTGACACTACTGAGAGAAAATCACGTCAACTAGCCACTGAATCGAGATATTTTTCATGTCGTGTCATATTAAATCATTGCATTTCTTTCTTTCTTTTCTTGATCGACCACATTATCCCTCTGGTATCTCTGTGGCAGAAGGGAAACTGCAGGAGATTTTCATCCTTCTATTTAGAATCAAAAAGGTAGATGAATGAGTTATGTCTACGTAGTATAAGCTGTTAGAAAAAAGGATGGCCCGCGTTTTCGGTATAAGTCTTACTAATATTTTGGGGTCCCGAATACCGAATTTTTTACTAAAATTAATCAATTGGTCTGAAAATGTATTCCAACAAACGTCATTCCTTAGAGGCATTTACAAATTATAGTATTTTTTTAGTTATTAATTAACTTTTGCCAATTGGTGATGTGTTTTTGGTCGCTATTTTGTGTTTTGAGCCTGTTTTTTTTTTGTGACGTCATTTCCAGAGATCTCAGTGTTTTGTTGGAATGATATTTAGCTATTTTAATTTGGTTTCTTTGTGTCTAAATATTTTATATTTGTATTATAAAAATGCTATATTGATGCTAATTAGGTATACCACATAGTAGGTAGGTAGTATCTTGCACTAAGTTAGCATTATACGAATTTTTAGTATTTAATAGGTTTGCTCCGTAAAATTGAAGTAAAATTAACAAACATGGCGTTTAGTCATATTGATTTCAATTTTTAATCTCTGGTCGAGTATCAAAATGTTGTGTAATTTATATTGTTTTGTTTTCCACATCCCACCCATTCTAAGTAAAAGAAAAACACTTTCAAACAAGACATTAGCACAAATAGTATTATAGTAGACATACATCACTGTACGGACCAATCAACATTTAGTCATTGGTCTGGTCAATACAAATGTTCTGAAGAGGCATGATGATGTTTGTTGATGTAAGAAATTCTCTATTACCGCCCCTAGTATGGCAAAAGGATAAAACCATTTTATTTACTTTTCATGTCAGTTGTCAATGTCAATCCATACTTGGTTTCTACCCGACGAGGATACATTTTATTGGCTAAAAGACTATTTGTCTCTTTGCCACGCCAGGGGTGGTGTGTAAGTTTTCAAGATCACAGTGTTATGATGTAATCTTGTCAACAAATTTCAAAAGACGCACGCTTCGAGCTGTACGTATATTATGTATAGTAATTATAAATAATCTATGTGGGTGGGAAGTACTATCCTTTTTGCAGTTCTTCCGTATGTATAACATTCACTCAAACAAAGTACAATAAAGTAACCTGCTAAATATTGGTGCGAAAAGTATTGAGAGAGCGAGTTTATTAACTAAACTATGACATCAATTCCTTTGTAATATTTTCTTAGCTATAAAAAACTTCACTGGCATTTTTTTTTCTGTATAAATTGACTCGAATATCTTATAATGATTTTTAAAAATAATGCATAGGAATTGGTCGTCAATTTATTCGAATTCGGTAGTTTAGCTGTGTAATGTAATCGAATATTTCTTATAAAATAAGAATTTGTATGCCTTAATCGATATTGTATTATTAATGCAAAACGTAATATTATTCTGAAAATTATTTATAACTTGGACACTGTAGCATAATATGGTAGAATTCAAATATTTTCGAATACAATTAAATCGAAGGGATCCAAAGGTTCTCCATTGGAGGTAACGTACCGGAAAGCGCAGCGTAGGACGTCCAACCACAAGGAAGACTGACGGTCTCTTTAAGACCGTGGGAAAGCGCAGGAGATGGAGATCTAAAGGGCAGGCTTATGTCCAGCAGTGGACGTCCTATAGCTGAATCGAACCAATGAACGAAAATTTAATCGAAAAACATCGATCGAGCCGACATTTAGTTTTAGTAGTTTTTGATAAGTTCTATGAAAGGCATTATTTTTACAATTTGTGACGTCTCTTCGATTTTAAATGCTTCTAGTATTTTTTGTGTCCAAGTTTATACAATGGTGTTATTTTAAAAATAATCGATATGTAGTATGTATGTATTGGCTTCTTTACCGCGAGTTATTTTTTATCTGCGTTTTGAGAAACCAATAACTGAAATGAATTTATCGAATATTTTTGAATGAAAAATTTAAATTGTAGGTCGTAGTGGTATTAGACTATTTCGAGGCTTTTTATGCATTAATTAATCAGAAGATCTGATATGGAAAAAAAGACATTTTTACTTATTGTCCTAAGCACATAGCCAACTAAATTAAAAGTATGACCTGATGCCAACAAGAAAGTAAATATTTACATGAAAATAATACATTTTATGATTATTATGAGAGAAGACAGATAATAACGGTTTATTGGATTTATTTCTTAATAATAATAAAGTCATTCCAAAGAAGTTTTACGTAATTAAAGACTGCAATTTTCATTATAACAGTTTCGTATCGTTTTGATATTCAGTGTTGTATCTATACTCAACTATTTTGAATATATGTACAATATTATTCGTGCTTCTTTACATACTTCTATTTAATTTTGTGTTTTATGAAATGTGAATATTTTCTTAAACATTTCAAATTGGACCATAATAATTTGTGTGTATTAAAAAGTATCTCATCCATGATTTTTTGAGATAGAATCTAACATTTTTTTTTAACAAACGCCAAGGCTTTTAACGTTACCTAATCATGAAGTACTACTATAGAGCGGACTAGGTGTTAAAAATGAGATGGCATATTGCTACAGCAATAAGGTTTTAAAATATAAACGCCGTCTAGGATGGCTTAAAGATTGTCCGCCATATTGCTGAGAGGCCAATATGACATTTGATCAGTAGTTCAAGTGTCACTTGTGTCAAGTGATGCCGTTGATTAAGTAGCAGTTTCTATTCGTCGCCATTTTGCTGTGATCATGTCGTACTATTTATCTACTTTCATTATTCTAAGCATCTAATGCTGACAAAACGCTATCTGATGCAGACATCGCAACGTAAATAAATTTTAGTTCCTCCTGCTTTGTGAAAAAATGTTTCGTAGGACATCTCAAAAAGTCACGGGCGACATCTTAATTTTTCTACGTATACAATTGTTTTTGAGCTTTAAATATTCAAGTACAATGCTATGAGTTATAAGTATAGAGTACTAATATATGATTTTAAAATAGCTTATGCGTACGTTTATTTATTAGCTTTGGTGCTTGGGTACTTATTTATGTAGTTTATAAGGACTGGTTTTGTTCTGAAAGTTTATTTATGAGTAATAATTAAAAATGCTGAAATTTATATGTACGCCGACGACGTCGCCGCCGTTGTTTCAGCACCGACGAGTTGCGAACTTGAAAAAAAGCTCAACTCAGTTGCGAATAACCTTGAAGAATGGTTCAGGGCAAACGGATTGGCGTTGAACAGGGAAAAAACCTGTTTTTTGAGTTTCAACCTCAATGGCACGCCTACAAAGTCCTACTCGGTGGTGATCGGTAGCACCACACTGCAACAAGTAAATAGCACAAAACTGTTAGGCTTTCACATTGACGGTGCGCTGACGTGGGAGACGCACATTAACGAGCTGTGCGGGAAGCTGGGCCGCTCGTGCTTCGCTCTCCGGCGGCTCGCGAGCACCGCCTCTCGCGAAGTCGTGCGCTCCTGCTACTTCGCCACCGTCCATAGTAACGTCACCTATGGATTGGAGTTGTGGGGTCGTGCTGCCGATTACAATAGAGTCTTTGTAATGCAAAAGCGTGCTGTTCGTGCCATATTCGGTGTACGCGACGACGTTTCTTGCGTTGAGCTCTTCAGAGAGCTCCGCATTTTGCCTCTTCCGTGTGAGCTTATTTTCCAAATTGCCCTGTTCACACGTAATAATTTAAATATATTTGAAAAACGAGGCGAATACACCAGACTTAACTTAAGGAGCAATCGTAAAAAGAACCTACTGGCAACGCCCAGCCACAGGCTAGTCAGGTCAGAGAAATCGGTTTATGTTTGTGGGCCTTCGGTCTACAACCGACTGCCAACTCCCGTGCGTGACGCATCTTCCGTTGCTGTATTTAAAAATAAATTGAAGTCCTGGCTACTCAGTCAATTATTTTATGACATTGCAGAATTTATGAAACTACCGGAGGTAGTAAATTTGTAATTGATTTTTAAATTTTTCTGAATTTAGAGGTTGTAATTATACTGTGAGAGCAATATTTTGTATAATACACATTATAAAATTGTATTTCTAATAACATGACCTTATTATATAATATTATTGAAATTGTATACCATTTTGACGTGTAACTTGGCGTTATAAATAAAGGATTTGTATTTGTATTTTGTATTTGTAATAAAAACGTATTTGTTCTAAAATTTTAAGTCATTAATTTAATAATTTTTATCAGATGTCTAGTTTTCGTATCAATGGACCGTTAATTTAACATAATCTTATATATATCTCAAGTCAGAAACTCAGTCAAAAAAATGCCAAGTCCTGCCAGAATTGCACAAATACATAGAGGCTGTTAGTTCTACGTTTCTTGCCATAAACAAATATCCAATCGGAAACCAGTCCATAATATAATTTGAATATTCCATTAAATTTTAAGGTTGATGAGTGATTGTTTATACAAAATGATTGGTTGATTGATTTACTTAAAATTGTTCGAATAATTTAGATCTAAGTACGAAAAATACATAACGTTATAGTCGTTTTTATGTCACGCATTTTCTAACTTGCACTTTATTAATATTTAAAAGTTGTAATAAGTATGCATTTAAAGATTTTTCTTTTTACAGTCATAGTTTATTCTGGAGTTGTTTGTATTAACTTTTTGTAAAGTACTTATGATGTTTTTTTTCTCTAATAAATTTTCTTATTGGCTAATTGTGTTTTTTTTCCTACAAACTAACCTGACTTAGTTTGATAACAGTTACTGTACACAACGGATTAATGAGACCATGGTAGGTAATACATAGTACATTATGATATAAGTGCGGTAAGTTGAAAATTTCAGCAGAGGCGAAATTGCAAGCCCGAGCCGTAGGCGAGGGCTATAAGGAAGCAGAGGCAGTAATTTTCAAAGCGCACGTATGTCATACGAAGTTTTATAACATATTTGCGAGGAAATTAATAAAACTCTGACTTTGAGTGAAAGTCGTGCATCAGTCGAAGCATCGTACGTTTTACATTACAATAACGCACAAGTGCCGTAATGTCTCTCACTCTCTTGAGTGAAAGTAGGAGAAACGAGACCACAGAGTTCTGCAGTCGGTGGCGGCGTGCGTTTTACATTACAATAAAGCACAAGTGCGTAATGAAATACATTACGATATTGAAATTGGTGTAATTACAGCCTTTATGAGCAAATATGTTATAAACATTTTTTGTTATTCTCTCCCAAAGCGCAAGCAAATTCTGATGTGCTGTATTTAGGCCGAATCAAACTTCTTGGCGTTTGTGAACACAAGGCGAGTCATTGCGCAGTACTTAGCAAATTTGTTAGGTCAGCTGCGCGAGAAGCGGGGATGTGCGCAGCATATAGCTAACTTTACAGCCGCCAAGAAGTTTGATTCGGCTTAAACGTACTGTTATAACGTAAAATATATGTGTCGTAGGATGATTTGATAAACCGTATTTTTGTCTGAATCTTAGTAGGTAAGTTTGAGAAATATCGTATTTGGCAGAATTATCCGTGTTTAAAAACAGTTTATCAGTAATCCTACGGCAACATTACCATTTTCGGGTTGAAGATATTTTACATTATTGAGTTTACTTAATTTAACTGATCCACGATACTTTAGTTTTAATCTTCTAGTCAGAGAGAAACAATAAATTGTTGAAAATATATGGTTTTTAGTTTAAGGTTTTCAGTTTAATAATTTTATTCCAGAAACTAATGTGCTGCGCAGCGGACGTCCTCGAAGGCAAAGGCACGGTACAAGTCGCCATCACGGTAACGGAGCTGCTCCGGCGGCAGTCGAGCTTACGCGCGTCCCCGCACGGGGCGCCACCGGCGACTGCCACCGCCACCTAGCGGCCCGCGCTCGCACTAGCGCCGCATGAGGCGCTCTCGCTCTAACAACGAGGTACAAGGTGCGTCAAAAGTGATGAAGAAATCTGTAGTTGCCATGTGTGGAAGACATTTTACCTCTACCTTTAGGTGAATATTTGATGTAGGTCCTGATACCAAAAATTGTAACTCTTATGTCAGACTACACCGTTCAATTGTAATGTCACTATGACAAATCTTACGATCATTGTAGGTATTTTTTTCTAATATGAAAGTATTTGCTTCGTCGACAATTAAGTTAACGTGCGGCCCCGCACGGGGCGCCATCGTGACCGTCAGCGCCACCTAGCGGTCCGCGCTCGCAATAGCGCCGCATGAAGCGCTCTCGCTCTAACACCGAGGTATAAGGTGCGACAAAAATCATGACAAAATCTGTAGTTGCCATGACTGTGTGAAATAGATTTTACCTTTAGGGGAACACTGGTTCAAGGTCCAAATACCAAAAATTGTAACCCTTAAAAATTTGTTATCAGACCGTATAATTATAATTGTAATGTGACTTTATGTGTCAACCGCTCGGCCACGACCTCGCCGCTATGAGCGGCTAATACAAAACAGATGTAGGTACGTAAAATACCCAGTGAAATCCCAAGTTACTAAAAATGCTTAACTAATGTAAGTGCACACCAATTTGAATGTGGATCGAACTTGAAGCATTATGGAGTGGCCAAACTTTGCCTGCTATAAAATAATGAAATCATTAAAACGAAAATAAACGTAGTGATTTGAAAATAGTTGCATAGCTCAGATAATTTTAACTCATTTAGATTATGAGCACGCAACAACTATGAACTTATGTAAATACACTCACAATATTTAAATAAGTGACGAATGTGTATTGAGTGAGTGACTTGTACAAACGATGTGATAAAAACAATCATCGAGTATCAATCTCTAATAAAAATTGGATAAACAAAATTTAAAATTGTGATGCTATTTTAATAAGAGTTTATTGAAATACTCTTTTTTTGTTTCTATGGAAGTTTTTTAAATGGAATACCTGAGATTTTCTGATGAATAAAAATTTCTTGATGATTGTCACGCCTAAAGAGGCAATGCATTTTAATTATAGAAGGACATTTTCAACAGGTATGAAATAAGGTATAATCGGAATCGATTATATTGTAAGATCGATACTTGAGGTCGTATCGATACTCTAGTTTCTACGAGGATGTAGGTTCTCAAATTTATTCTTTACCAGTGTAGTTTTGAAATCGTTAATTCGACTTGATATGGATTTCTTTGAGTGCTAACATTGAATCACTATAGAAATGGTGACGGTTTTACAACTGCATTAGATAAATAATAAAAGTTGTAAGCTAAAAGGGTCTAAGTGCCATTGACATCGATATTTTAGATACCTAGGTACTTATTTCCTATTTCCCTTACCTTTGACGAAAGGTTTAAAGCTTAAAGGACCTAAGCACCAATGGCGCTTAGACCCTTTAGACTTACCTTTCAATGAATAATATACTATTTTAAAATAGGTCGAGTGACTATCGTCACGGAGACCAAATCCCTACTAGAGAGTAGATTTTTCTGGTCAGTATAATTATTATGTATCTGTACATAAAAAACGCCATTTTTCTGTCTTATTTGTCATTTTAACCTTTGACAATACTGTAATCTGTAAATAATTAATAAATAATTCAAGACATTGAAATAATGTTTCTAAATGATGAGATAAAAAGGGCCAAGAGGAACTGATAGCACTGGTTAGTATTAATTTTAGGAAAGAGGTAAAAGTTTAGCAATAATAAATAGTAGAGCAAAGCATGCTTTCTTTGTTCTTTGCAGTAAAGCTTATACTCCGTCTCACAATGTTTAGGCAGGTCTGTGATCGTGGTGAATACGACTGCATCGAAATGTGGGTACTAGCAACGCCTCCCTTCACTCAGTTAATCAGTTTGACGCTGGAATACATGAACCATATTATGTACAGCACAGATATCCCAGTGTCGAATAATATGACAATGAATGAATATGAAAGACAAGCATTGATTAATTACGGCACATATTTCGATTCGGCGATTGTTGTTAGATTTTTCGTATCGTAACATCAAATTTTAATACATATTTGACTATTTATAGGAACAAAACTCCATACATTTTTGTGGTGAGAATTGCCCTTAAGAGACAACAGCGTTACAATTTATTCTGTGATGTACATTGTAGAGTACAGGTTTTCTCAAAATTCAACGACAAGTTGAAATACTGAACATGTAGATTGTAGGCCCTGAAACTGGCAGAGATACAAATCTATTTCCTTATTTTCTGAGGTTAATACCTAAAAAGGTAATGAAATAAAACAAGTGTAAGGCTTATCATCATCTCTAGTATATGTGGAACTGTAAATTCATTTGCAAATATTCTAGTATGTAGTTGTATGTTTGTTTATGAGCCTGTATATTTCCAGTTTTGTCGGTCTTGTGCTGATGCCTGCCAATTTGCAGTTGTATAGACTCGTCTCACCATGACCAAATTTCACAATCGCAACAAAAAAATCGCCTGCTGTGTACTTTTTGTTAAGGGTCGACGAACTTTTTGTATGAAATAGCTGTTTTTCTCCGATTTCTGAAATAGCTGTCTTCATGATGAAAGTTGGCCATAATGACGAGTAAAACCACATCCTAGACTTCCTAGAATATTGCAAATGAATTTGCAGTCACTCCGTATATTTTCAAAGCGCGGGGCACATTTTACCACTAAAAAATAAATATGAATTAGGCGTTAATGTTGAAATCATACTATCCTATCCTGAATCTTATCATCGTAAATCAATGTTCTTGCGCACGTTCTTATGATCTATGCCGCAGAATAATTTGCTATCTTTGTAAGTAGCACATAATTCAAAACTGCACAAAATACGAATTTACTAGTTGAATTTTTCTAATTGGCATTTACATATGTTACTTAGGGCACGTAGGTAGAATGAACTCATAATTCAGTGCCTCTAGATGTTAGTAGTTTTGGAGTAGGTTACCCTACTAACCATTTTAAGTGCGTGGTGTAAAAGAAGCTTAAAATAGATTTTAGTTGATGCTATTTAAATTCATTGCACAGCTAAAAATGCTTATTGAAGTCTATTAGTTGCTTTGTTTTTGTGCCCAACGAATTAAATATATATTTATGTATATTCATACCTATTTGGTAATTATTTTTGCTAATGAGTTCACATCAAATTATATCATTATTCTGTATCTGTATAATCCATTGCGGATTTGTTTTACAAGTAAGCAAATTTTTTACATAACTAGCGACCCGCCCCGGCTTCGCACAGGTGCATTACACATATAAACCTTCCTCTTGAATTACTCTATCTATTAAAAAAAAAACCGCATCAAAATCCGTTCCGTAGTTTTAAAGATATAAGCAAGCATACATGGGGACAGACAACGCGAAGCGACTTTGTTTTATACTATGTAGTGATGCGCAACGTTGCCGCAGTTTTTTGAACTTTTTTTTGTTTTGTAAACACGTATAACTAAGAGCCTGTTCATATGGGGTGTACTACGCGCGATTGCGATCTTACGCAATCCGTTATACAAACAAGTCGAAAGTACCGCGAACTAAACGCGTGTTATAGCCCAAATCAAACTTCACAAGGCGTCATTGAGCAGTAGCAAATTTGTTGTGTCAGCTGCGTGAGGAGAGGGGATCTGTGCAGCTTGTAGCCAACTTAGGTCATTAAGTTTGATTTGGGTTATACGCGCGTATTATGCGCGATTGCGTCTGCACGAACGTACTGGAAGTCGTAACGCGCGTCGTGACAATCGCGTGAGTGCGAGCCCTCGACCAGGATCGCACGAATATCACCCTTTCTGAACACGTTCTAAATATTGATATTAATGCTATTACTGACTTCGAATATTCAATGACTAAATTAATAGGAAACATACGATATAGTTCAAACTTGAAACTACAACTCGATTGTGCTTTCTTAGATGTAATAAACCTTAGTAAAGATATAGGTAAGTCGTATCTAGTAATACCTACCTGTAAACTGATGTTATATTTTCTTACGTAATATCAACAAATTAAGCTAAAGTTAGTATGAATTTTATACCTGGAGTTAGGTTAAAATGTAATAAACCACAAATGTTTTTTTTTTCATTAAAGACCATCAAGTGGTCGAAATTAACTTTGAACAAAATACTTGTGATGTAATATTTAGAATATTGTACCATAATTTAGGCTGTGCATTTGTACCCGTAGTGAGGAGTTTTCTAGTTTTGTTTTTGCATTGAGTTATATTATGTTAACTGAAGAGATGCCGCGTTACATTCTCGTTTCCCCATCCATTTAGCTTTGAGCACATTGCATAATTAGTCATATAAGAATAAGCTCCGCCTAGAAGTCATTTAAAGTATTTCCGCCATATTACGGAAACGGCAATTTCACATTTGAACTACTCATCAAATGTCACTTGTCAAGTTATGTCGTTATGTTACATAGCAGTTACTATCCATTTAAGATGCCAATATGCGATGATCGTGCCTTCAAATTTTCAACCTTACACTTCCTCTATGTTTATTTCTTCTATGTCACACTGCCATACTTTAACAATTCTACTAGAGATCAAAAATGTCAGATAGTAAAAAAATTAAGTTAATCTTGACATAAATATTCAGTAAGTACAAGTTTGAATACCCAGTTACCAGTGGAACACCTTGACTGGCACAAAAGTTGTATTTTGTGAGTTATGTCTGGTTTTGTGTAGTGTGGCTAAGAAATTTAAGAATTTTTTGAAGAGAACTTCATTAGAAAGTTACAATGTGCAATGAAGCGAGTGTCTTTTCTGGTACATACTGTAACTCAATGGCATTTTGTATTCGTACTCTTAAAACACGACCGTGAGAAATTTGTACTTAATAAATTATTATTTGACTCGTGTCCTATTACTTCGAATAATTTGTAATGTCGAAATTGTAAATATTTTATTATATACCACCTATTTCATAATTACATATCTCTCTATTTTACCACCGAATTCTGTATTAAATGGAATTCTTAATACTCAGTAACATAAGTAGATTTAGTTTAAGAAGTTTTCTCGTCACATTACAAGTATAGTCAATTTCTTTACAAATATTTAACGTAAGGTCACTATGATGTAAAATATTGTTACTATTTAGATATTAGTGATTATTTTAATTGATGATTATAAATACCTTATAAAATAATTATTATAATTGAAGTATGATATATTTATGTTGCTTTTTGTTCGATAATTTGATTATAATATTATTATAATTCATTTTCGTGATATATTGTAATTTACTTTTATAATAATCGATTGTTTATAAGACATTTAAAATGTACACAATACAGAGTGAAAATCATATTCACGACATTATAAAAATGATTTATTACATAAATTAATTAATAATTCAATGTAAAATCTATGTTCAAAATATGGATCCAGCTTATTACCTCGCTGTATATTGGATCTATTCCATAATTTATCGTACGAACTACAAATTTTCTTGGTGAAAACGCTTTATCTGGGATAAAATTGGAATTTATTTTTAATTGATTCCTAAAAATAAAGTAAACCAATAATAGTACTATACTTCCGCCAAATTCGATGTGAAATGTTTACCAACAAAGCGTTGCCTAGCAACCACTAACATCAGGGGTAGAGAACTTTTTTTTCTAATGCTCAATTGTTCACGCTTCTGCCCGTGGCTTCACTCGCTTTATTGAAGTTTATAATGAGAGAGGGATCTAAAGATGAGAGAGGGATCTAAAGGCTCGTACACAAGAGCGCCGAATCGTATCGACATCTCGATTATATTTAACGCGATTTTTTTTGTATTATAAAAAACTAGTTAAGCTCGCACTCCAAGGCTTCCGTACTGGCATGTAAGTTGGTAGGTACTTAGATAAACTATTAAAACATTACTAGGTACTATAACTCAAACTATTAACCGACTTCAACATTGAACAAAAAAATCCCAATTGTTTTAGATTTCTGCACTCAAACGAAAAAATGGCTAGGGTTGATGCAAATTTCAATGTAAGTAATTACTGAATATTCTGATTTCTTTTAAAACTCACTTCTTGGCAATTTGTTATTGCTATTGATCTATAAATATAGTAAATATGACTTTTCGATTGAAATTACGAAAAGTCTGGACGATTTATATGACAAACTATAGAAATTCTGATATCCGTAACACTATCTTGAAGTGACAACCCTAAAATTGTCATTTTTTTGTTTGTTTACATTTATTTCACATCGAGTTTGGCTTTAGTATAGTAACAAAGATTTTGGGAAAATTGAGTCGCTCCGTAGACAGAGATATCTTGGTAGTATGTGTGTCGCTCCTTCGTGAGAAAATAATTTAACTAGAATTTGAAAAATGTGTACAACATTTCTTTTATACTCTATCTACTCGTCGTTAGTATTTTTCTTGGTATCAAATCTTGTATTGTAAGTAGCTGTTACCATTGATTGCACTAATTTCATAAAAACAATAAGTTTTCAAAACATGATTATATTTATTAATTCTTTTCACATTGACGACTTATTATCTTCGCATTCTGGGTTACATAGAAAGGCTTGCTAAGTCGAAAGGAGCTTATTTACTATTTCCAGTGAGTATACATTCAACGAAGCTTAGTTATATTTGCACTGCAATGTTATTAATTTGTGTATAAACTACGAGTAAGTAAGCAATATTTAAGTTATAATACACATTATATTGCAGTGCTTGACCAGTGTTTATAGGTTACAAATATCTACTGTGATGGTGTACTACAAAATGCTAAAAATCAATTGCTTACTCTGGTTTAGTATACCCTTTCCATGTATACTGATATTTAGATAAAATACAAATTGAAATAATAATGTAGGTTAATACAATCCAGAGCTTGATAGTGTAAGGGTGAATTTAAATTGAAATAATAGTAATTGAACCAATTGAAATATGTAATTGAATTGAAGTCGTCAGTGCTGAAAGAATTTTACTAATGCTGTATTCACACGATTAGCAAAGCTAACTTAGTAACCTCTAAACTGTATAAACTGTGTAAATTTTGTTTTTATTAGGCTAAAAGTAGCTCTTTCCCGTTATGGAAATTTATATTTTCGAGGACCCCATCGGTGTTTGTTTTCGACCTGATGATTAATGCATCCATCAGAATAGTAACAAAAACTTTGATGCATTGAGAATATTTCGGTAGTACTGAAATACTGAATTTAAATCGGATGTAACCAAGAATAACAGCAATAATAAATTCAGCTCAAAATAAAATTTCAAACAATAAACTCAATTCTCTAGCTTAGGCAATGAGCTTTTAGTTCAAGTGTAAAATACGTCGCAGCTGCAAAAGCTGAGCGCTAAGTTAGCTTCTCTTGAAGTGTGACTAGAGCTTTATTCACCGCAACATTTAATGACTAACTAAATCAAACTTCTTGCCGGCTGCAAAGTTAGCTACAAGCTGCGTTAAACCCAATCCCGACTGAAGCTCATATAACAGCTGCTCCAGGATTGGGTTTTGCTTTGGGTAGCTAACTTTGCAGACGCCAAGAAAGGAGATATTGCAAATATGCATAGAAATTGGGCCACTAAAGGGTACAGTATTTCATAATTTGCTTTGTTTCTTTCGGAAAATGATTTTCCCGTTATTTTTTACAATAACAGTGTCCATTAAAAGTAATTTCGTGTATTCGGGTATTAAGGTTACATGTGACCAAAATGACAGTAATAATTCAATGACTGAACAAAAATCAAATTGGAAAGTGTGAAATTACTCATAAATTAAGCATTTGATGCGGTTGTTTTACTCTGCGCATTTATTTATCATAGTTTAACGGATTTTTTGAGCTACTGTACCTAGTCTGAGCCCATTTTGCATTATCTCCTTTGATTCGGTTCATATAGGGTAGTATAAGTATTGAAAGAACTGAATGTACGTGTCGAGTCTTTGTCCTGTTCAAAGATAATGTGCCAAAGACTTATTGGAGAAGGAATTATAACATACTTTTTGTATATTTTTTGTGTAATGCACGGGTCTCCTAAATTTAAGAGTGATGTAGCAATATCTTCGTACACGTTGTGTTTATATGTAGATAAAAATAAAGTATATACATTTTCGAAGTGATTTGTGTGTTTTCTTTTGCTTGTAGCCTAACTGTATAATGTAAAATAAGATAAGCAACTGTTCATAAGTATGTAGGAGTAAACACTAACACATTTTTTTATTCAAAGGTTTAGTTACAAAGAAAAGATACAGCGTAGGATGTAGCAATTTTACTTACAGTTTTCACTCTAGAGTTAAAAAATAACTTTGTAATAAACCTAGGTTTTTAACACCGTTAAATAGTTATATTTTAAATGTCACTGACTTGAATATAGGACTCTATGTCCTATATTCAAGCTTAGATCGGGAAAAAAGTCTCTTTCTCTATTAATAATTAAGTTTCCCATAAAAGTGGCTATTTTTTCCAAATAATGTAAAAGTAAGGTTAGGGCGTGTCGCCTCGTTACCGTCCGCAATCCGTGGCCAAAACCTGATTCATTAAAAAGTTGCTAGTAATCCCTGTTTGTCGGGGGCGTGGGCATTTAATCGGCGCGCGCTGACTGGCAAGTCTTGGGGGCTACTACGCCTCGGTAGCGGCCGCGGCTGCTGGCGCCACGGTCGACAACTGGTGGGATTACCTTATTCACACAGGATTACAAAAGAGTAATTGAGTATTGAATATGGCTGTCAGGTGTTGGCGTCACTCACGGTCGAAGGCTAACGAGGGCTCATACAGTTACTATTATTACACAGGGCTATTGTTAACTTAATAACAGGAATATTAATAACTTACGTAAAACTTTAGTGCGTTATGAAGGACTTTTTCTGCGAGACCGACCAGGCGACCAACCCCAAAAATGTGAAAACAAATCGGCTGTTCCAAAGAAAAAGTTTATTTTTTCATGCCTTAAAAGTGGTGAAAAGGGATAAAACCCAGAGCAGTAGTAGGTAATGGATTAGATGTCAGGGATGCCATTATTATTTAAAAGAGTAGGTATGTAAGGCTTAGATTTTGAACGTTATATTGTGTCGTGCGAAGGTCTTTATGTTTCGTTCATTGGTGGTGCAGCTGACTATTAAGTTTTACTGGCTACCACGCCTCGGTAGGTAGGTAGCGGTCGGGGCTGCTGGCGCCACGGTCGAAAACTGGTGGGATTACCTTATTCACAGAGGATTACAAAAGTGTAATTGAGTTTTGAATTTGGCTATTGGCCGGTCGAGAGCTGACGAGGGGTCATAGAGTTAGTATTATTATAAAAGGAAACTGGTAACGAATGCACAATTTCTTAAGGGTAACTTGTGTGCAGTGTTGTTCGCGTGTATATCGATAGGTAGCGCTAATAGTACTTACCTATCTTGAGCTTAGCTTTTTGTAAAAAGGCATATGAAAGCCACTTTCTACAGAAAACATTTAAAATATTAAAGGTTTATTCGGTGAACCGTACTTTAGTTTTGAGTAGGTTATTATATTTTTATTTATTTTATTTTACGTGTATTTAATAATTAGGTATTTATTTTATTTATTATAATAATGTTAAACATTTTTAACGACAGCGATGGTAACAGTGATGATGAATTTATTTCAGCTTCTTCAAATTCCTCGATTAACTCTGATGACAGCTTCAATAGTTTACTTCCACTATCGGATTTTCTGGAATGTAGTTTCAGCGATGTGCCTAAGAATTTTAACGTCATCCACATTAATGCGCAGAGCATTCCGTCATGCTATCCTGAAATGCTGGCATCTCTGGATCACAAAAATATTCACGCAATATTAGTATCCGAGACCTGGCTTCGGCCTTCTCTTCCTTCAACGTCTTATTCTCTCCCAGGATTTGTCCTCATACGAAATGATCGTACAACCCGCGGCGGCGGTGGTGTGGCTATTTACTTAAAATCGAATATTCCCTTTACTGTTTTAAATCAATCGCCACAACCACCACCCGAGAATGCCGGTGAGCATCTATTCGTTGAGGTTCAACTCTCTCTGTCTAAACTACTTCTCGGAGTTTATTATTGTCCTTCTAAATCCATAAATTACTTTTCTTCATTCGAGAAAATATTACACACTCTTATTCCTTCTTACAATCATTCCATAATCATGGGTGATTTTAACACTTGCCTCCTTAAAAAAGATCATCGAACTTCGTCTATTGAATCCATAGTAAATTCCTGCAACTTGCACATTCTCCCTCTTAATGCTACACACCACTTTCCTAACTGCTCCCCATCTCTTCTCGACCTAATCATAGTATCTTCACCAAACAATGTGGCTAAACATGGGGAATACGCTGCCGACAACTTTTCGTACCACGATTTGGTATTCCTCTCCTATAAAATTCGTCCTCCAAAGTCTAAACCTAAAATTCTTGTGCAGCGCAATTTTGGTGGCATAAATCATGAAGCTCTCCTCGAAGACGCGCAAAAAATCGATTGGAGTCCCGTCATTGACGCTAAATCGGTAGATGAGCAAGTTGTCTTGTTCAACGACCTTATTACGCAGCTATATGACGTCCATGCCCCCTTAAGAACTATCAAAATTAAACAACTTCCAGCACCATGGCTCACTGAGGACATAAAAACTTTAATGCACAAGAAAGCTGTAGCCAAGACAAGATTTAAAATGCGTCCCACCGAGATCAATCATTGCAAGTATGTTCAGGCCCGTAATCACTGCAATAGGGTGTGTAGGGATGCACTGCGTCGCCACGTCCATGCGTCTGTTGATGATGAAAATCCAGCTAGAGTCTGGAAGTTTCTTAAGTCATTGGGAATTGGCAAATCACGTGTAAATGCTTCTCCTAACAACATTGATATCAACGCTCTAAATCAACATTTTACTTCCGCTTCTGTTATGACTGATGCGGATAAAACTTCGACTATGAATTATCTTTCTTCCATTCCAACTCCCGACTTTTCTCCTTTCTCTTTCTGTCGATTCACCGAACGTGATGTTAGGAATAGCATTATGTCGATTTCCTCCAATGCGGTGGGCGGCGATAAAATAAGTCGGAACATGCTTTTGCCTATCCTGGACATCGTCCTTCCCATCCTATGCGTCCTTTTCAATAATTCCACCTCCAGTGGTACTTTCCCTACATCATGGAAAGACGCGGAAATTATACCATTACCTAAGAAACACAACCCTAAATCATTCTCCGAATATCGTCCTATTTCGATCCTTCCTTTTCTGTCCAAAGTTCTGGAGCGTCTTGTTCATAAGCAATTGAACAATTTCCTTATCAAAAATGATCTCCTCAATCCCCTCCAATCTGGTTTCCGTCCTGGGCATAGCACTGTGTCTGCTCTTGTTAAAATCACCGACGATATCCGCTTGGGTATGGATGGCGGTAAGCTTACTGTTCTAACTCTGTTAGACTTCAGTAATGCTTTCAATACCGTCGATCACGACATTCTACTAGCCTTGCTACGCTCCTCTAACATATCTCCGTCGGCGATCGATTGGCTTCACAGTTACTTGTATGGTCGCCGGCAGCGTATTAGCCTCGAAGACACTGTCTCTTCTTGGTGTAATACCACAGCTGGCGTACCACAAGGTGGCGTTTTATCTCCTCTTCTTTTTGCAATCTTCATTAACTCTATCTCCAAGTGCCTAACTTCTTCCTACCACCTATATGCAGATGATCTCCAAATTTATTCTCAAGCTCCTCTCGATAATTTGAACACTGCCATTTCCACTGTTAATACTGATCTGCACAAAATCATCGAATGGAGCAAATCATTTGGCTTGCAAGTCAACCCTGCTAAGTCCCAAGCAATAATAATAGGTAGTTCTTTTATGGTATCCAGAATTGATTGGGCTAATCTTCCAAATGTTATTTTTAATGGAACCGTCATACCTTACAGCGACTCTGTAAAAAATCTTGGTGTCATGTTTGACCGCACTTTAAGCTGGGACGTACACTTGAAGACCATCAGTTGCAAGCTTTTCGCGTCTGGTGGTTCCTTAAGACGACTTCGGAATTTTTTACCAACTGCTACCAAAGTTGCGCTCGCACAATCACTTCTCCTTCCTATTCTTGACTACGCTTATGCCTGCTTTCTCAATCTTACCGAGGACCAGTTAGACAAACTTGAGCGGCTTCAAAACTATTGCATAAGGTTCATATACGGCTTACGCAAATATGACCACGTGTCTCAGTTCCGCAATAAGCTCAAGTGGTTGCCTATTCGCCTTCGACGGAATGCTCACATTCTTTCTTTACTTTATAACATCTTATTTAATCCTGCCACCCCTCGCTACTTAAAAGATTGCTTTTGTTATTGGCACTCCTCTCATTCTATTCCCCTTAGATCTCGAGATAATCTCACTCTCATGTCTCCCTCTGCGCGCTCTGAAACATTCTATGGCAAGTCGTTTGCTTTTCGGGCTGTCCAATTGTGGAATGCTTTGCCTGTTCCAATACGCAAAGCCCCATCTATTGCTGTTTTTAAGGAAAGCGTTAAAAAGCTTTACCTTTCACAGGTGCCATCGCAGTAGTTATGTTGTTAAAGTTTATTCTATTTAATTGCTATATAATTTTTATTTATATCAAATTGTATGTATTAGTGTATCTTATATTATTTTTATTTTTGTATTAGGATATACGTATTCGAATTTTAGCTTGTTATGTAAGTATTTATTATTTGTAATAAGTTTTTTTTTTTTGTCTACTCTCTTTTGCTACTCACTCCGTTTTTTTCTATCTTTATTAATTCCTCTCTAGATGAAAGGGTTGCCTGGAAGAGATTGCTATAAGCAATAAGGCCGCCCTTTGTTGCACTAGTTTTAAGTCGCTTCTTTTTTTTTCCTTTCTGTATATTTCTTCTGTATTGTATTTTAGTGTCAACAATAAAGAGTTCATTCATTCATTCATTCATTCTATCGGTAAAAAAAAGTATCGGCTAAACAATTTTTCTTTGAACAGATAATCGGCGAACAGTACTTCTATGTACAATTACTTCGTTCAAGGGTAATTCTGTAAAATGTGTGGAGATTGTCACAAGACACCGGACAGTTGAACTTTAGTACTTCACGGAACCCTAAAAACTTGCTGTCTACGCTAAAAACAATCCAAACTAGATGGATATTTTCGATCAAACAAACCGCTTCCTCTGCCGCCTCGACTTATTGAATCAACAAAAGAAAGGAAACACCCATTGTTGCTGTTCAATTCTATAAAAAACCCTATAAAACCAACATTGTTAATTTTACGCCGGCTTTCTATTCGACTATTTACTTTTAGAATATCATCGTCCTTGTTTAGAAGTAATTAATTAGGCCGGCACAAAGAGGGTTTATTCGAATGCATAAACTAAACGCTTTCTTTTTTAATTGTCTATGGTTCGGCGTGACGCGGGGCTTCGTTAATGGGGTACGGACGTTTTGGCGCCAAATCGAGCGGCAAATTGCTAAATGCTAACTAGATTGGGAAGTTTAATGTACAAGGGCTCGAAGAAAAGGGGATGGGATAAATTAGTTTTGATAGACTTTACCTACATAGGTTAGGTAGGTATAGTAATAGTATCTACCTGTTAGATATCAAATAGAATATTGGTTATGGGCCTATTTCAGGCTGAACACATATTGTAACTAATAATGACTCGTAAAAGTTCTGTTTTTAGGATCGTTCTTATAGGCATAGGATTATAAAATAATCGGCCAAGTACGAGTCAGACTCGCGCACGGAAGGTTCCGTACTGTATGGGAGTCCCCCCTGAAATATATATTTTTTTTTAATTTTATTATTTATTATTGAAGTGAATATACTTACAACTAACTATTCTGCGAAAATTTCAAGCATCTACCTGTACCATTAAAAAATATAGAGCTAAAAACGGCTAAAAATCAGGTTTGATGTATGGGAGCCCCCCTTAATTATTAATTTTATTCTGTATTCAGTATTTGTTGTTATAGCGGCAGCAGAAATACATCATCTGTGAAAAATTCAGCTTTCTAGCTATAGCGGTTCATGAGATAGGTACAGCTTGGAGACAGACAGACGGACGGACAGCGGAGTCTTAGTAATTGTGTCCCGTTTTTACCCTTTGGGTACGGAACCCTAAAAGGACCTTCTGTTTAAAAGTTATTTTACTTGATTCCGACCATGGAACCCACATAGGTAGGTACCTATAAGTATCTATAATTACAAGGACAGCTAACACCCACAACCAAAAATATTAAAAAATAATAAATAATTAAAACCCTGTTTTAATCATCTGCCCGGCCGAAAATTAAACACGGGAAGGCAGACATAGACCTACATAGTAGAGTACCTATGTGCAAAAAGAGAACCGTCGTGGCGTTACGGTGAACTAACAATAAGATTTTAATCAGCAGCCAGGGTACCGACTATACTTGGTAGACGCGAGTACTGATAAAAACTCAATTGGTAGCTACCATGTATCAAACACTTTTAGTTGTACTAGCAACAGAGCAGTGTTGTCAATGTCATCGTAACAAAATTAGTAAAAAGGCACACGGGCGACCTCACCTACGACGCTCCTCTTATTGCACAAACTCTATGTACCAATAATTTAGCCAAAAGGGTCGTCAATCTAATAATAACCGTCATCTAGTAGGTAAGTAAATTATAGTTTCTTATTCCGGGGCACTATAAAAATAGTTTAAAACATTTCGCATTACTACTACTATCATTAAACTAGTTAATGCTCTAGGTATTCTACGTACCTAGAACATTAACCTTCATCAGGCGCGTGCCCACCCAAGACCTAGCTTTCTTTACCCTGAATATTTTGCATTAAACTGTATTTTTACGTCCTGGCGCTATAGACCTGACTGTAACTGCCTTCTCAGCAGGGAATCACATTATGAAACCCCTGGGGATGAACACCAGTTAATTTTGTAATAACTATGATGCCTAATGTCTTATGATGTTGTTAAAAGTGTAGATAAATGTTAAAATAGTCATCTATTAGATAAGATAAAGTTTATTGTCCAACTGTGTTACATTATAAGGTCTTAGTTCTAAAAAGTGCCAACAGTTTGGTCCATTATGAACATACAGTGTAAAATAGATTTTTACAAAAAATGTCAAATAAAATTTCATTATAAATTTTTCTTTCAACAATTCTTAACTATGTATAACGAGCTAACAATAACTGACAAAACTATAATTACTTAAATTTGTCATCCAAAAACTCTTGCACCTTATAATATGCCTTTGATACTAGTAAACTAAATAGCTTCCTTTTTAATATAGCTACACTAACCGATTCCAATATGATTTTTGGTAAATGATTGTATATTACCGGAGCCATACCACAAATGCGCCTACCAAAACATGCAGTTCTCCGAGTCGGCACGCGTATTTTAGCCTTGTGTCTTTCACTCTTGAGATGTTCATACATCTGTACATTGGTCCTGACAAAAACGGCCACCTCGTAAATATAGAGGCATGGAAGGCCTACACTTTAACGTGTCATCCGAGCCACAGTAGCGCTCTTGTAAATGCCACCAGCGATCACCCATCCGAAGACTGACTGTGCGGAACGTTGCTTAACTTTGGTGCTCGCTACACAGCACCTATACTAGGTGTCTGTCAGACTGTCGGTGACCTAGTCCAACTACGGTTTATGCGCTACTAACAGAAACTTATGTTATGTGCTGTAGAGTCTCAAGAAACATCAGAAAGTTTTACAATGGCAATAAATTTGAGAAATAATGTCATCAATTGTGAATAAGCTATGCGGCAAATCTTAGTAGTTTGTGAATAAGCTTCGGGCGTAACAATTGCTATTCATTGACTAGGATCAAGATAATAAAGACATGGAGCGATATTGTCACATTACGCATACTGACTGGGGCGACCATTTTGCCGTTATTTTTGCGACACTTTATAAAATGGAGACGTAACGCGTCGAACGCCAAAGAAATGAAAGTGAAAAATCTTAAAAATATGTTATAGGGTTTTTTAATCAGTAAGAAATCATATTAAGAGGTCAATGGTGATCACCCGTCTATACCTACTCGATTTCGAAAAAAGACTAAAGTAAGGAAAATAAGTCCTATGTGGTGATGACATACAAGTTTTCTATCATGCACACTACGCAATTCCCTACATTCCCTAGTTGGTGCATTTATAACGGCACCGATTTTTCTCTGGAATTATTTATGTAGGTTTCCTCTCGGTGTTTTCTTTTACTGAAATGCTAGGAATGCGCTGCCATGGTTTCTAATCGCCGTTCTGCACGAATTAGATCTTTGCATAGGGGCGGTGTTTAAATTGACATGGCATTATTACTATGCCCCTTAGGGTTCAAAATAAAAGCTTCACCTAAGAGACGTTTAAAGTTTGTAAACCATTATTGTGAAATCGAATTTGACATTTGATCACTAGTTCAAGTGTCATTTGTGTCAAGATGACATAGCTGTTACTAAGCCTTATCGACGCCGTGTTTCTGAGATCATGCATCACAACTTTTTTACTTTATATCACTTCTACTGTTGTTATTTTTAAACTTTCGCGATTTGAACACATTATCATACTACTACACGGGACTTATCGCGCAATAAAGCTTGAGATATGAGCTAATTAAGTACCTCTTTTTCTCCTCCCGACGTTTCGACCAAGTTGCATTGGTCGTGGTCACGGGCAGACTAAATGCGACGCCGTATCACTCAAATTGAAATTGTCACCGCGACACACCACACTGACAGTGTCTGTAAAGGTCTTAATGCCTACACCACGCAGTTTGCACTTGTTGACTACAGGATTCCACGACACTGATAGTTTGAAACCATCCTCTCGGTTGAAATTACGATGTTTTTTTTAATTTCTACGGCCTCACGAACTATTCTTGAGAAATAGTGACGATCAGTAGAGAGAACTTTCGGGTCGTGGAGCTCGATCCAATGACCAGTACCTCCGTCAAGCAAATGCTCAGCTATGGCAGACTTCTCTATCTGGCGGTTTTTGAACTTAATTAGCTCATATCTCAAGCTTTATTGCGCGATAAGTCCCGCCCAAGTAACATAAGCTTCTATAACCAGGGCTTTTTATCACCAAACAGTAATATAGTAGACCTATAGTGGTAACCGTTATCACTGCTTGTACTATAAAGGTTTTCAACAGAGCGGTTTGGTTCTATAAGATAAAAGAACATTTAAGTTCTATAAATTAGCTCTTAAAACGTCTACAGGACCATACAAAAGAATACTTAAAGTGTTGCTCTATAATGGGTGTAAAATATGCGATTATAGTGCTATTTAATACTGTAGACAACCTGAAGGACACTTTTATGTATCTATTTGGCACTAATAATGCGTCAAAGTTACTTTTATAGTACTAGTACTGTAGAAGTGTCAAAAACTCTATTACAAGACAAATTTGCACTGTAAAAGTACCTTGTACAACAATTTCGTAACGTTTTAGTGTTTTAAAAGCTCCCTAAATATGTCTATGGTGCTAGTTCTGTAAAAGCCATGAACATTTTTCTATAGTACTAATTAGTACCAAAAGGACTCCTGGCGCATCTTTTAAATAACTTATATTTTAAATTGTTCTATAAGTGAGTTTGTGTTACTGCTACACAACTAAAACATACTATACATGTACTAAAATCTACAATTAATGGACTAATTTGATCTATACTAGCTTTTCAGTATCTTTTAAATGACAAGTACTTCATAACTGGACTTTATATTTAGATAACAAAACTAATAGCCCGGGAGGTATGTGCAATAAATATAACTAGGTACTTTCTAAAAGCTGAATTTTCGGTATGTTACGAGTATGATGGTGAACAAGAATACCCGAGAGTCAGTCAGCTAGAATACTTAGCGTTTGATGAGGATACCCGTTAGAATTATTAAAATAAAAAATAAGTATTTTGCAACTACTTCTAATAGCTGAAAATTGGTGTACGGGTAGAAAAATAATTTAAAAAAGTTTAATTACCAAAAAATACCTGAAACTTTTAAAGCCTGCTTGACTTGACAGACCTTATTACTTACAATCTCTGTCAGTCAGGACTTAAAGCAGCGCCGCTTTAGATAAAGCCTAACTGACAGGCTCAGTTACATGTTTTTTTTTATTAATTCATACAGTTTTTCCCTCCAACCGCTAAACGTCCCAGCTGACTGACTCCGTGGTATTTTAGTACACCACCTTGATAGCGTAATACCAAAAATTCAACTTTTAGAAAGTAGTTGCATTTTTTCCGCTTACCTCCCGGGCTATAATTTGTGTTAGGTGAAAAAAATGGCTGACGTTTTTTGTCATGGTAGCTCATTAACAGCACGGCTGGAGCTAATAAGCACTATAGCAGCCATAGTCGGAAGAAGTTCTTATTTTAATAATTAAAAATTAATTAAAACAAGAAAATTATGAGGGCGCATTTTCAAATTTGAAATCAGTATAATGACTTTAGCGACACAATTATTTTCGCAAGTGCAAGTTACTGCAGATTTATAGTCCATGTATTGTAGTTATGTCCTTTTAATTACGTGTCACGTTTATCAACAATGGCTGTAGTGACATAAAACATAAACTTACCGATTTTTGTTTTCATGAAGAAAACTCACAAATTGCAAGCAATTGTAATAAAAAAGATCATTGGAATCGTTTTCGGTGCACAATAACACTCTAAATAGGTTTTTAGTTACTTTTATAGAGCAAATTTATGTCAAAAACGTTGCAAGTAGAGCTATTTTAGTACTAAAAAGCGTTTCTTATCACTTTTACATCTCAACTACAGAGCTGATTTATCGCCGTGACAGCCTCTATGTAATGATTATAGAATAAATCAGTGATAATACTAGGGCCTATTCGGGGTTCTGTAAACGTTTACAAGACTATTATAGTGCCAATCATGAACACTAATTAGCACGCTCCAAAACGTTCTCAGGTCTTTTATAGTACCAGATTTTGTTACTTGGGCGTGTAGTAGTATGATAATGTACTTCTACTGTTTTTCATTATTCTGAGGATCTTTGATTTAGGTGCGGATTTTCACATCATTTTCCACTAAACTGACATTCCGTGGAGGAAAACACTGTAAAAAAACCTGCACACGAATTTTCCTTATTTCATTAGGTCTGATTTATCGAGTGAGAAGTTAAATCGTCCGCGATCTTAAATGCACGTAGGCATTTACTGTCTGCCTACAAAGGCGTTAGGTAATTGGCAAGGGATTGGCAAGTTGACATCGCAGTGGTCAGGGCACATATATAGCGCGGAGGACTAATGACCGATGGGGTCGAAAATTTCTCGAGTGGAGACCACGCACCGTCAATCTCAGCGTAGTATTATTATTAGTGCGTACAGTTATACGCACGAATATTATGTCCTAATTTTAAACCCAGGCTTTGGTTACTCACTTGTCAACTTGTAGACTACACCATAGCAGTGCCAGTCTACCCCCACTGTCCACCGCGTCCTATTACCATACGTGGGCCGCTACTATTGAATTAATACAACAGAAGACTCGCGTCGCACTCGTGTCCGACGTGATCTTATTTAAATTGCAGCTTGTTTCGCAAAACGATACGCTTTAGGGCTGTTGCGTTTAGATAGCCATAATAGGCATGTAGGCCATATAGGCATGTTGGCCATATAGGCCATAATTCGGCCGTGGGGTGCCGGCAGAGTAGAATAGCACCCCCCTCTAGTACCAGGTGTCGTAGGAGCCGACTGAGGTACAGCGGAACCGACTAATGGCGGTATAACCATTCAAATAAAAACGTAGCTAAAATGGCACAGGGCAGGGATGGGGAGCAGCATCCCTGTCGCGAAGCTACGTTTCTGCGATCGCCACCACGCCTGCCCAGCGCGGCGATTATGGGCAAAAACCCCGATATGGAAAAACCAAATAGACCAGGCCCCCAGTCCCCAGCAGCTTCGCTAGCCCGGGGCTACGGTAGCGGCCCCGGTAACGGCGGAGAAGGGGGTGCTAAGAATCGCTGGCAGACGCCCGGCTACCACTCCCGTAAACGACGACTGGCCCTGGTAACACACAACGTGCGCACGTTGAGGACTGACGAGAAGATTGCTGAGCTGGAAGAAGAGTTGAGTAGGTTGCGTTGGGATATTGTGGGGTTGTCTGAAGTCCGTAGAGAGGGGGAGGACACGATAACCTTAAATTCCGGCAACCTGCTTTACTACCGGGAAGGTGACCAACGGTCCCAAGGTGGTGTTGGCTTTCTCGTTCACAAGTCCCTCACCAACAACATTATTACCATCGAAAGTGTGTCGAGCAGGGTGGTATACCTAATACTCAGAATATCCAAGAGGTATTCGCTGAAGGTCATTCAGGTATACGCACCGACATCGTCACACCCAGATGATGAGGTGGAGACTATGTATGAGGACGTAAGTCGGGCCATTCATATGTCTAAGACCCACTTCACTGTTGTTATGGGGGACTTCAACGCAAAGTTAGGTAGAAAAAACGACGATGAGCTGAGGGTGGGGCAATTTGGATATGGGCAACGGAACCCTAGGGGCCAGAGGCTGGCTGACTTTCTGGAGAGAGAGGAACTCTTTATGATGAACTCTTTCTTCCAGAAGCCGCCTCACAGGAAATGGACCTGGATGAGCCCTGATGGTTCCACGAAAAACGAGATAGACTTCATCATGACCACCGAGAGACGAATATTTAATGATGTCTCCGTGATCCACAGGGTGAAAACCGGCAGCGATCACAGAATTGTACGAGGCACATTAGATATTAATGTTAAGCTCGAAAGGTCCCGCCTGATGAAGTCCACACTCCGACCTACTCGTGAACATATCCAAAACCCCGAGGACTTTCAGCTCGAGCTCTCGAATCGTTTTGCTTGCCTAGAGAACCTTGCGTCGGTGGACGAGATAAACAACGGGCTCGTAGAAACTGTCCAAACGGTGGGTGCTAAGTTCTTTAGACCCCGCCGTTCAAATAAACCGCAGAAATTCTCCGATCACACTGTAAATCTCATGGCCGAACGACGCTCGCTAAGATTGCAGTCTCCCGATGATGCAAAGTCATATAGGCGTCTCAATAGACAAATTTCGAAATCCTTGCGGCACGACATCCGTCTTTTTAATACTAAACATATTAAAAAGACAATAGAGCGGAACAAAGGCTCCAAAGTGTTCGCAAGAGACTTGTCTATTGGACAAAGCCAATTGACAAAGCTGAAGAGAGAAGATGGAAGTTTAGCGTCGACCAAGGCAGAGGTATTAGAGGAGATCGAAAGGTTCTATGGACAGTTATACGCTTCGGTCGCTAAGCCTGTTAGCAGCGCGGCCAAAGATCCAAGAGCCAAGCTGACCCGACACTTCACCGAAGATATCCCAGACATCAGCCTGTACGAGATTAGAATGGCCCTGAATCAGCTTAAGAACAACAAGGCGCCGGGTGATGACGGTATCACATCAGAGCTCCTGAGAGCGGGTGGAACACCGGTACTAAAAGTCCTCCAGAAGCTTTTTAACACCGTCGTCTTCGAGGGCATCACGCCAGAAGCATGGAACAGAAGCGTGGTGGTGTTGTTTTTCAAGAAAGGTGACAACACCTTATTGAAGAACTACAGACCCATCTCGCTTCTGAGCCATGTTTATAAGCTGTTTTCAAGGGTCATTACGAATCGTCTCGAGCGCAGGCTTGATGACTTCCAGCCTTCCGAACAAGCCGGTTTCCGAAAGGGCTTTAGTACCATGGACCACATTCATACGCTACGGCAGGTTATACAGAAGACCGAAGAGTATAACTTGCCACTTTGCTTAGCGTTTGTGGACTATGAGAAAGCCTTTGATTCGGTCGAGACTTGGGCTGTGCTCGAGTCTCTCCAACGATGCCGTATTGACTATCGGTACATCGAAGTGTTGAAGTGCTTGTATAATAACGCCACTATGTCGGTCCGAGTACAGGAAGAGAGCTCCAAGGCAATCCCTTTAAAAAGAGGCGTAAGACAGGGAGACGTAATTTCTCCGAAACTGTTTACGGCTACTTTGGAGAACGCCTTCAAGCTCCTGGAATGGAAAGGATTCGGCATCAATGTCAATGGCGAATACCTCACTCACCTTCGGTTTGCCGACGATATAGTAGTCATGGCAAAATCGATGGAAGAGCTCAGCACGATGCTCGAAGGCCTCAATCGGGTTTCTCAACAGGTGGGTCTTAAGATGAACATGGACAAGACGAAAGTTATGTGTAATTCCCATGTTGTACCCACCCCGATCTCTGTTGGGAACTCGGTTCTTGAAGTCGTTGACTCGTACGTCTACCTAGGACAAGTAGTCCAGTTAGGTAGGTCCGACTTTAAGAAAGAGGCAAATCGCCGAATCCAACTCGGCTGGGCAGCGTTCGGAAAATTGCGTAGCGTCTTCTCGTCCGACATACCTCAGTGCCTCAAGTCGAAAGTTTTCGACCAGTGTGTGTTGCCAGTGATGACTTATGGCACAGAAACGTGGTCTCTCACTATGGGCCTTATTGGTAAGCTCCAAGTAGCCCAACGAGCTATGGAGAGGGCTATGCTCGGAGTCTCTCTGCGAGATCGAATCAGAACTGAGGAGATCCGTAGAAGAACCAAAGTTACCGACATAGCCCAACGGATTGGCAAGTTGAAATGGCAATGGGCAGGGCACATAGCGCGGAGGACTGATGACCGATGGGGTCGAAAAGTTCTCGAGTGGAGACCACGTACCGGCAAGCGCAGCGTAGGACGTCCACCCACAAGGTGGACGGATGACCTCATTAAGACCGCAGGATCGCGCTGGATGCAAGCCGCTTCCAACCGGTCTTATTGGAGATCCATAGGGGAGGCCTATGTCCAGCAGTGGACTTCTTATGGCTGATGGATGGATGGATGGATGGAATAGGCATGACGACTAAAAAAAATATAATTAGTCCGTCAGACAGACTTAAAAAAAATATTAGACTCGTATTTTTCCTTTTGTCAATTAAACAAAAATTGATGAAGATACAGGCCGTCAAAGTTTCGCGTGACGTCACAAGTGCTATACAAATGTATAGACTTCTGTAAGAGAGGTGACATCACGACCCGCACTCCCGAACTTTGACAAGGTTTATCTTTGTCTTTTGTTTGTCGTTATTTTCAAGCAGGAATCAAAAATCTATTTTTTAGATACCGCTCTTGTGCTTATGAAGGCAGTACAGGCGACTTAAAAACTCTGACACCAGGGCTAGGTGCTCGGCCTATACTAACTGTACCAAGTGGCACCCCTGCCAGAGCCGCGGGATCCTGCAGTAGGTGTCGCTGAGTGGGCGACGCGCCACGCTGCGCGACACCGCACTCGCCACGCATTTACATAATTCTACACCGACACGCTTGTACGAGGGTCAAACTGAAAGTTCTTAGAAAATCAAAAACTGATTACATTAGCCAGTTATTAGTTTTATTATATCTTTTCAAAATATTGTCCATTCACGTCAATACACCGCTGCATGCGATGGAACCACTGGGAAAAGCACTTTGCCCACTCGTCCTTAGGGGTCTCTTCAATGGCATCGCGATACGCAGCCACCGCTTCTTCAGCATTCATAAACCGCTTTCCTTTAAGTTTTTCTTTAATTTTTGAAAATAAATAAAAATCACAAGGCGCGAGGTCGGGGCTATACGGCGGGTGACCCAGTAATTCAACGTTTGATGTCGCCAAATAGTCGATCGTTCGCTTGGCGGTGTGCGATGAGGCGTTGTCGTGGTGAAGGAGGATCCTACTGCGAGGTCGTTTCTCTCGAACTTTTTCCAAGACAAGTGGCAAACAATTGGTAGTGTACCATTCTGCAGAAACTGTTTTTTGATCCTCTAACACAATTGTCGCGAAATGACCTATCCTTCCAAAGAACGAGGCCACCATTTTTTTCCCCGCACTTCGATCTCTCTTCACTTTAGTTGGCAACTCCTCGAAAGGAAACACCCACTGAGCAGATTGTCTTTTGGTTTCAGGATCATAACAGTAAATCCAGCTTTCGTCACCTGTTAGTATGTCGAACACAGCATTTGAGTCACCTCCGTTAAATCTTTCAATCATTTTACGGCACCAATCCACACGATGGAGTTTTTGAGCCTCAGTCAAATTATGAGGTATCCACCGGGCGCAAAGCTTCCTGACCGCTAAATGTTCGTGTAGGATTTTGTGCACTTGACTCATACCGATGCCTAAGCTTGTCCGAATCTGCTGATAGGTCACTCTTTTGTCAGTCTCTATCATACGCCGCACAACACAGATGTTATCTTCAGTCGTCGCCGTAGAAGGCCGTCCCTCACGTAAATCATCAGTGAGATTAGTGCGACCACGTTTAAACTCATTAAACCAGTTGTAAACAGTCGCACGAGATGGGGCTTCATCGTGAAAGGCCAATCGTAGTCTATCATAACTTTCTTGTTGACTTAAATGACATCGAAAGTCATAAAAAATCATTGCACGAAAATTTTCTCGTGTTAAATTCATGTTGACGTGACACAGACAATTTTCAATTTGCCGCCAAATCGTAAAACAAATGACAAATGAATGAAGTATATACTCAGTAATATTGGCAAAGAGTTCTATTTTCAAATTATAGAATTATTTTTTTATTATATTGTTTATAAGTGGCCAGTTCTAAGAACTTTCAGTTTGACCCTCGTATTACAAAAATAACTTTATTTAAAGCAATATTTGTTTAAATTAAGGCAGCGGTGTCGATTCTATTGTACTACTCAGTAAAAGTAAAACAAAATTGAAGGCCTCAGCCCGCGCGTAGCCGTCTCAAATGCTGTTGATTTTAGCAGGAAAGCTATGCAAGAAAGATTCTTAACATCATTTGCTGGTCGAGTGCTGAAAAAAAAAACAAAAAGAATATTGCAATGACAGTAACTGGCAAGAGTTTAGCAGCCTTAGTAGCCCGCGCTTAAGTCAATATGCCTATATAGGTAAATAGGTAGAGTTGTAAACAATTAGATGAACTCTTTATTTACAACCACTATTGAATTATAGATTAACAAAATACTAATTTGACTGGTTAATCTCCTATTGTGCTACAATTACAAAAAAAAACATACATTATATACTTTATAGTATACTCATTATTATTTTTTTTACACAGTCACTTTTAACGTCATAAGTAAACTCTTTTTCTATTTCATAGAACGCCTGACTGACAAGCCAGCGTTTTAGCCTTGAATTCTACAGATTCACGAGGAGCTTTCAAGCGCCGCCGCGCCGCGATTCAGACAGGTCCCATATCTCCATGCCTCTAAATTAAACGTAAGCCAAACACGAGATAATTGGGGGCGCTCGCGGCGCGTTATTTATGCGCCCATACATCAGCGGCGGGCAAACAGACAGACGCGCCGAATGCAAATTACCGCCGTGTCCGGTGTCGGGGGTTTAGGGTTTATGAAGTGATTCTTAACCGACTTCAAGAAAACATATCGGTATACGTAGCGTTGGACTTCCATCGACAAGGTGGTTGGCTACAACTCGCACACAAACACGAACTGGGTTTCTATTTTCTTCTCTTTAAAAAAAAGTTGTCACGAGACCCAGTAAAACCAGGATTGAACATCGAAGGTCTGTATTTATGCAAACGGGATAGCGAAGTAAGTACTTATGGTAAGTAGGAGTATGTGATTCGTTTTGACGTGACAACGTCTTATAAATTGGTTTGCCGGGTGACACTTCAAGAAACTGCGTTACGCTCCGCTCACGCTATGCGCTCACAATGAGAGCGAGTGAGAGGCACTTACGTGCCTCTCACTCGCTCTCATTCGTCTCATTCGTCTCAAAGTCGTTGTCACGTAAAACTTTCGCCCGTATACCGACTTTACAGGCAACCAATTTTTTTTTTTATAGTTCAAAATGACCCAAAAAACAAGGTTTGAGCATTGAAGGTCTGTGTTTGTGCAAACGGGATAAACGTTTTAAAATTGAGCTCCTGAGGGAGGATCCTGCAGCGCAATGCAAGCTGCGTGCTACTAATTTTACTGTAGATCTATTGCAGAGGCTAATTTCCAAAAGTAAATCAGTGGTAGGCCTATTTGCGTGGTTTTTGACGTGATAACGTCTTATATATCCACGATCGCCGGCGATAGAGGCACGATCGGCTTAAGCGTTCGGCTTGTTTCCGTTGTTGATTCAACAATGTTTTCTTATGACATTATCATCACGTAAAATTGTCGTCCGAAAACCTTTTACAGAAAACCAATTACTTTTTTCATTTTATACAAGAATTTTGCAAAAAATATCTCATAAAATGTTCAAATTTACGTTAGGTTTGAGGTAGTATTGTCTTCGTAGAAAAAAAATTCGAAACATTGTCAATAAATGGTAGGTACTTACAGACCCCGCAGTCTGTAGAGTGTAAAATACGAAGTAAAAAAAAAGTAGCTAGAGTCTGGCCAACGAAAGCTGTCCAAGAAAAAAGGCGGGAATTTAAAAAAAACAATCAACGTAGTTTATAGAATACGTGCATGCTAAATTTCATGGAGATCAGCTGAGCGGTACTAGAAAACAAGCTAACAGCTCTTGATTTTTTAAAATTCCCGCCTTTTTTCTTGGACAGCTTTCGTTGGCCAGACTCTACAAACTCACCTGTTAAGGCAACGCTTACCTAACATCAGGCAGAGGAACGTCCTGCTACGAGTGGCGTAGCACTGTGTTAATTGTCCTCAGATTTTAATTACTAAATGTTATTCAGTTCTGAAATTACGCTGGAGACAGCTCTTCAATTCAAACCAATGTTTGCATTGGTTTGAATATGGGACCTTTTGGTCAATTATGGGGCGGTTAAATAACTGGTAAAAGCTGATTGAATAGAATTGTTTTAATTAGAGATACATCAGGTAACAGTAGTAATTATAAAGTCTCCATAGTAGAAGTTATATCAATACAAGTAGTATACAATAGTGCCCAATACCTATGCATCTCTAGTAGTAAAATAAATAGTAATTATTTGAGCCAGCCGTTTAATTGACATTCGATTTGGGATACAATTTAACCATGGGTGGTCCAAATCTCGTGACACTTAATGAAAACTAATCCCCGATGCTTATCACAAGCTGCCAATGATATCATCGTCATCCTTCGCCAAACCAATAAGCATAAAATCACGACTTGAAATAACAAATTTAAATTAATAAAATATCATTCTTTATGCCATTAATTTTAAATTGGGGTCGTCAGAACGTCGATCCTTGGCTCCGTCTGTCTGTCAAGCTGACTGATATGCCAACTAATTGATTGCTTGACTTATGAGCTTATGGCATAAAAAAACTAAATTAAGAGAAATGCGCCATGCAGGCAGAGATGTATTTAAGTAAGGACTAAGGACATTTGGGGGATGTAGTTTTGAGAAGAATGTCAAGAGAAACGTAAATCAGAACAATAATACACTGAATCACATAGGTCGTATACATATTACAAAAAGTCTTAAAAATTAACTTTTCCAAATTAGGTAGGTAGGACCAAGAAAATTGCCAAGTCGATGATAGAGGACGTACAATTTTAAATCTATTCTTTTTGTTAGGTAGATATAACTTAGCTTTTTCATTAACAGTGCTTGCGATTGTAGTACAAAATTAGGTCAGCTGCAGTGTCACTGTATTGAAACATAAACCGTATTACGAAAACATTTTTGTATTTTTTTGGTTAAGTTGACTTCGTTAATACATTTTCAAATGTCTATCATTCGCATTAGGCTATAGTAACAAGAATAAGATACTAAGCCCTACAATTTATACAAAATCTTAACACCTACTGTTCCTACTACCTGAACCTACTGTTCTGCTGGTAGACTCCTGTAGAATCTTTTTTGAAGTCTACTCAACGAAGGCTCAACAATCGCATTTTCACCGCCACTACCCCTTTCCTTGCACCCGTCCCTGCTCCAAGTTATTAAACCCTTTTAGTATGCAGTTTGGTTTGTTCTAATTGAGCCGAGCCAGAGGTTAATTTCTACACGAGTGAAATATCGACGATTTATGCAAATGTTCCGAGGCCAGTTTTGAAAATAATTAATTTGGTTTGTAGCCTCAGGCAGGCTGGATAGTAGGAATTCTGTTTGTTAATGTTTTATGTGATTAGGAAGTTCGTTGAATTTATATTTGGTTTGGACGGGCTGCGTGGCTTATGTGGGTGTAGACCAGTCTTAATTAAATGAATAGACGAGTTACCTAGATGGAAAACTTGATTTGCAATACTCAATAGTCATATTTGATTTTAGCCAAAAATGTAAAAACCGACCTCGAAACAAATTAGTGCGCTGTATACTCGTAGTATATAGGTATTCTATGTGACATGGTTTAGGCTTCTCCGCAAGTATCTAAGTATTAAATACCGTACTTATGCTGTGTTGTAATATCCCTTTAATTTTATAATCTCCCTTTTAATAGTCTTCTGCAGGACATAGGCTACCCTTATAGGATCATATGTATAACTATAGATACAGAATATGTTACTAAGAACTCTATATTCCATGTTCTTCTTCGCCGTGTCGATGATCCAGACAACATAAGACTTTTTCCCAGTAATTCGCCACAACTACTCCACGAGGGGATGCATCGTACAAAGTACATGCTGGCGACTCAGGATATGAAAGCCGTTTTTGATATTCACATATTATGTTGCAATAATTGATTGAGTACCCTACTATTGAGTAGGCCTACCCACGAAAAGTAATTGGGCTTGGCCCATTTTGACTACGCTGGCTCAGTGCGTGTTGGTGGGTTCGTGACTACTTCTTTATTCGTAGCTATTTTTATCATTACTTAAAGTAAATAAATAAATAAATGTTCTTTATTTGTTCAACATCAAGTAAGTTACGTAAGTTATATAATTACTCTCCATCCCTAAGATTTCATGAATTGAATAGGTATTCGGTTTTTGTGATAAGATCAGCATTTATTTTAAATTAACCGTTTTAGTGTTAATCGTTAAATTACTTAAAAAATATCATAAACAAAAAGTAAAATCAGTCTAGGTATCACATAAGCAAAAGAACTGGAACTCGTAAACCTATACCAATTTTCTTTTAACTTAAAAAACATAAATCTTCAAAATATATAAACATGCAGGTTTATCCAATTTACGTAAATCGTTAATAATAAATAACAAGAAATTAATGAAAATTAACAGAATTATTGAGTTACAAACGACACGCTTCGGGCGAATCGACGGACGAAAGCGGATGCATCCTTTACAATCAAACAAAATATATCGGCAATGATCATGGATGTAAAACAAAAAAGGATGGGATATAAGACAATTTTACTTGAAGTTTGACCCTAAAATGGCGCCGGCCATGCTCACAACGCATAAATAACGCAAAATTGATATTTTACGAAAGAAATATTTAACTAAAGCGATATTTGCAGATTAATTCACTTATGTCAAATGACATAGGTACCTTAAATAATATATCGCCGTAGTCCTTTCTCTAAAATGGCAGTTAGCTTCAAAGAGGACCTTATTTTTCGAAGACGAAATCTTCACATCCGATCCATTAGTTATAGTATATCCATGACGGGTACAAAGCCAATATCGAATAAAATATGCGCGTGAAAATAACGAGCACCTCCATTTAACAATTAACATAACAAACAAAAGTAATATATTGTTCTTAAACTTCTTAACAGATATGAATTGTGGCCTTTGATTGTTTTGAGAGAGATTCTGCTTACCCAGTCTCCTCTTTGTTAAAACCGCTTAACATAAATATTTTGACATGGACTTTTTTTTATTTTAGCAATACTCAGAGAATCCCCTTTACTTCTTTTTCACAAGAGGGAAATCTCCAAATATCCAACGGCATCGGTATCTCTTGCCTTTAGTAGGAGCCCACTAAAAGGGGACCTCTATAGGCTTGTGGGTGGTAGGAGATGACCTTACACTACGACACCGGCGTGTGTCCACGTTGTCAATGAAGGGCCTATATGTAGTCAGATTCAGATCATTTATTGGCTTTTTATAATATGTCAGTCATAATTAAAATACAACTACCATTGTTTATACTACATAATTAAAATTTTAATTCTTAAACTTAAATCATAATCGCTAATAAATAAAATTATTGTGTGTGTGTTATTACTGGAGTTTCCCCTGGAGATTCCGGAGCTTCCAAGAATGGACAAAAGCTGGTTACCGAGGCGGTTCAGTAGGTTAAATACCATCTAGAAAATCTCTAGGAAATACCATTTAATACACTGTAACACATAGTGCATTAAATGCCCTATAACAATAAAATTATCCCGTTTGTATTAAATGGCCAGTGGCTCAGATATTTTATCCGTGTGATTGCTACTTTTAGACCATAGTTATATTAAAAAAAAAACAATTAATAATAGGTGTGACATGTCACTTTTTGGCATTTATTATGTATTTCTAGTTTGCATTAACAACAAAAAATAATGCGCGAATTTTGTTTGCGTGAATATAAGTCACATAATGTGACGTTTCCCTATCAATAAAGTTGAAGTCAATTATTTCTGTTGTATCCTTTTATAAATAACCAAAGGTACAAAACATTAATTGTGACCCGTCGCTGTTACCAAAATGACGGCGAAATAATTCTTATAACTCACTCGCGATTCGTTCAGTACAAATATTAAATTTATCCAGAGTTATTATATTTTTGTTTCGATAAAACGCATCGGTTTAAAAAGAATTAATTAAGCCTATCTGGGGTAATTGACATGTTTTAGGTTAAGCTGTATAGTTTGGAACAGTTTTATTTTTACTCCGTAATAACTTACCTATAAACTAATTTATCTGAAAACAAACAGATATAATAAAATGTACAAGGTATACTTTGACAAATTTTGTTCAGTTTAATTTGAATGACAAGGTCGATGAGTGGATAGAGTGAGCAGTAAAGTTTGACATACACGATGCGATGATTTGATCAAATTTTCGCTTCATGCCAACTGGGCACTCATTCAGTTAAAAAAAAGGCAGGAATTGGTGGTTCACGATTTGAACCACTTCCTGAATGTTGATTAACTCTTGTAATTTTAATTTTACGCGAGAAATGGTCAGAACTATAGTTGCTTATAATTTGATTTCCTACATTTTTGTTTCCCATTAACTTTTGCTATGATTGATATTTTTCAAATAAAACGAAAAAGGTATCTAGATGTGCAATTTTCTTTCTTCTATAACTATAACGCCCCGTCGTTTTTGCGTAGGCGGCAAACAGGGTTATCGGGAGAATAATACGGCAACAGTCACTGAAATGAGATAGGTATTTTTCATGACAATCAGATTATCCCTCTGGTTGTAATTGTAATAGCTCTATGATCTGATATAGGTACGCCAACCTATAATGGTCCGGCTACAACTACGCCCAACGGCGAAGTTATCGTCACTGGGGGCTCATTTAATTAATTCAAACGGTAGTAGTTGGTTGTTCACGATTTGAACTACTACCTGAAGCTGGGCACACACGATGCGATGATCGCATCAATTCATCAGATCAATCCAGCGAGGTCCTAATATAGTTGCATTGCCGGTAGGTAGGTAGTTACGCGTATTGAGGAATCAAAATGACACCCCTATTTTATTCGAAAATGTATTAACAAAAAAATTATGGGTTTCAAAGTTGCAGAAAATCAAATTTCAAACAACTTTGATTCCGATGATTTCTCATGAAAAATTGAACACAAGTTATTGAAGAAATGAAATGGTGCAACCAACTATTTAAAAAAACTATCAAACCTACAAAAAGTTGATGGGAATCAAAGTTGTAGAAAATCAAATTTAAATAACTTTTGTTCCTATAACTTCTGCTGTAAAATTGAAATAACACAAGTTATTGAAGAAATGAAATGGTCCCACCAACTATTTAAAAAAATATCGATCCTACAAAAAGTTGATGGGAATCAAAGTTGTAGAAAATCTCATTTCAAACAACTTTTGTTCCCATAACTTCTGCTGTAAAATTGAAATAACACAAGTTATTGAAGAAATGAAATGGTACCACCAACTGTTTAAAAAATATCGATCCTACAAAAAGTTGATAGGAATCAAAGTTGTAGAAAATTTAATTTCAAACAACTTTTGTTCCCATAACTTCTGCTGTAAAATTGAAATAACACAAGTTATTGAAGAAATGAAATGGTACCACCAACTGTTTAAAAAATATCGATCCTACAAAAAGTTGATGGGAATCAAAGTTGTAGAAAATCTAATTTCAAACAACTTTTGTTCCTATAACTTCTGCTGTAAAATTGAAACAACACAAGTTATTGAAGAAATGAAATGGCACCACCAACTATTTAAAAAAAATATCGATCCTACAAAAAGGTGACGGGATATAAAGTTGTAGAAAATCAAATTTTAAACAAGTTTTGTTCCTATAACTTCTTCTGTAAAATTGAAATAACATAAGTTATTGAAGAAATGAAATGGTACCACCAACTATTAAAAAAAAATATCGATCCTACAAAAAGTTGATGGGAATCAAAGTCGTAGAAAATCTAATTTCAAACAACTTTTGGTTCTTTAACTTCTGCTGTAAAATTGAAATAACACAAGTTATTGAAGAAATGAAATGGTACCACCAACTATTTAAAAACAATATACCGATCCTACAAAAAGTTGATGGGAATCAAATTTTAAAACAACTTTTGTTCCGACAACTTCTGATGACAATTTATGTAACACAAGTTATTGAAGAAACAAAATGATACAACTCTCTATTTAAAAAAATGTCGATCCTACAAAAAGTTGTTGGAATCAAAATTGTAGAAAATCAAATCTCAAACAACTTTTGTTCCGACAATATTTTTCGAATAGGATAGTGGTGCCATTTTGTTTCTTTAAAAACTTGTGTTATTTGAATTTTTCATGAAATATGGGATCCAAAGTAGTTTGAAATTCTATTTTTTACAAGTTTGATTCTCATCAACTTTTTCTAGGATTGATATTTTTCTAATAAGATAGTGGTGCCATTTTATTTCTTTAATAACAGGTGACATTTAAATTTTTATGAGATATTATCAGAGCCGAAATGGTTTGAAATTTGATTTCCTACAACTTTGATTCCTATCAACTTTTTGTATGATCTATATTTTTCGAATAAGATGGGTGGTGTCATTTTGTTTCTTCAATAACTACCTACCAGCAATGGTTAAGTACATGATGATACTACATGGCCCCTGCTGCACTGATCTGATGAACAGATGCGATCATAGTTTCTTGTGAGCCCAGCTTCAGGTAGTGGTTCAAATCGTGAACAACCAATTCCTACCTTTTCGTTAACTGAATGAGCTCCCAGTTGGCATGAAGCGAAAATTTGATCAAATCATCGCATCGTGTATGCCCACCTTAAGTAGGTATATACCTACCTATAGTCAGGTATATTGCGATCGGACCCATAGCGGGGCGCAGGCGATTAATAAATAAAGGTTAAGGTTACAAAACGGTTTTTCTCGATTTCCGGCAAAACTATAAGTCCTATCGAAAAAAGTCAAATGGCAAAGTTGTAGGTAATAAAAAGATGTAAAACTTTTGTATACACTTTTTCACATACTTAACCTCAAAATGTATGTGAAAAATTCAAAAAACCTTGTTTTTGATTTTTTATTTTTATCTTTTACAATTATTTTTTAACGAAATTTAGTGAAAACTTACCTTTTCATGTTCCAAATATGCTGTAATTTATTTGATTAAAAATATTTATTTTTCACCTTATTTTGAATTAATATCGAAAAAGCACCCTAATTTTCAATCGAAAATTCACCCGTCAAAATATCAGCTTTTTCCAAAAAGTTGGTATGTTTTCTGTTCGTTGAAATCTCTACTTCCGAGGGTGAAAAAAAAAAATGTTACAATAGTAAAAATATATGTTACGACCTCAGATCGCCCGTAAATTATTTTTCCTTTCATTTTTATATTTTACTCTCCTTTTCTAATGGGTTTCATCCTACTATTATTTTTTTTGGTTATAAAAATTATCCACCCTTGTCTATTAGGTCATAGACGGATTAAAAGCGTCGAGACCGGCGCGGCGCAGGGCGGTTTTCACCTTGCTTCCGATCCGATATTCCAATTTTTAACTAATTCTATAATATTGTTGTCTTAAGAGAAGGACTTGATTCAGGTTTACAGCTGTTTTTTACCTACTATACTTTTTGTAGAAGTTGCACTTCTCATGCCGTCAGGGGACGCCGATTGTCCTGATTCGACATCATTTTGTTTCGTGGGTGGCAAATATCACTAATCTCTCATTGTTTGCTGCATATTAAATAATTTTCTTATCACTAATTTATTATCTTTTAAATTGCATGTAAGTTCCTACTAAAGTATCTTTTATTCACCACTAGCTAGCCCGGTGAATTTCATATCAACTTCATCCCACAAAGTAGTTCGATTCTAATTTCGATTGCGTTTAGCGTCACCCCTGGCTAGGATATAAACATTTTGTTTGGGAAAATTAAATTGACGTTTATATTTTTTCCGCGCAATTTCCTCAGTTTTTTTCTTTCATAAGAACCTTCTCCTGGCAATAACAAACACAACAATAAAATAATTAGCCAAATCGGTCCAGCCGTTCACGCGTGATGCCGTGACCATGAGAAATAGGGAATAATTTTCATAAATACAGATTTCATTTTAGAGAGTTTGAAATCGAAAAATTTTATTTTATGACGCTTACCGTTACAGGTATTTTTTAACCTAATTCCTTTAGCATTTTAGTTGGATTTTAAATGTTCTTTGACATAAATATAGAGTACCTACCTACAAAAATGCAAGCGTGCTCATAAGTAACGACTAAAAGTAACTTACCAAATAACAATCCCTAGAAGCCCTTCTACTTCTTCCTCTAAACATTATTAGTGACATTATTGGAGTCAATAACAAAACGTCCGATCCAATTAGACTATCATAATAATATTAAATTGATTACAAACTTAATTTTGTATAAGAAAAAACATCTAATAGTTTTATTACCGTGGTACAAGGTTTACAATCATTTGATGAAACTGGTTGTGGTAGCAAAACAACATGTTCACATTTTAATAGTGCGACGAAACATAGAGCACTCATTAGAGAAAACAAATCATCATAATTAGGTAATAAAAGCCGGCTTTGTTCCCATTGTGATGTAATCCCCTGATTGGGGTTTATTGCCTCTTGATTGTTACAAATTTGTTTATGACGCCGGGCTCGTTTATTGGTGGGGATTTTTGGAAAAGTTCTCGGTAGTGTCCAATTTGGGATATTCTATGACTTCTATGTTATAGCTTACCTTACCATGTGTCTTGTTTATTTTTGTGTAGATTACTAGCTGTTGCGAGTGATTTCGAACGTGTAAGTGAGAGCTCAGAAGATTTGCCAGACATTTAGTAGAAACATAAAAAAAAACAATAAATATACAATTTTTTTTTGAAAACCTCATAAAATGCATGCCCATTAAGCGCTATTTGAGTGCTAATATGTATGTTAAGAGTGGCGTAGCTTGTTATAGACGGGCCTTTGTTAAAATTGAGGGAAAGCTTGTGTGGAATGATGATACATTAAGCGATTAGTAAATTTTTATTTTCATTGAACATTACAAATTAGGGTACAGACAAAACGACAGTTTTTTTCTACTATAAAGCACCTATTAGGGTATCTAAATTATTTGTCATGATAGAAGTAAAATGAATAAAATTTAGTTAAAAACGTTTTGTGGTTTCCGAAATACAGGAAGTAAAGTAACGCTTACAAGAATGTTTAGCTCATTTGAAGTTATTACTTTCTTCATTGTATTTTGATGATGATAATTGAAAAACTACGTTGTACAGAAATGCCTAAGTTCATAGCCGATTACATTCGAAAAGCTCGGCAGTTTAAATCAAAACCAGCAAAGCAAGGCGCCCATATCGTTAGCAATTATATCAATTTGTAAGGCTCGGCGCCAGACGATAGACAGTGTTATAGGAAACGGGTGGTAAAGCCATTTTATTGAGATCCAATTTGGTGCTGATTAATTTGATTTGCTGTGGAATCAGTTTTCGGTATTGGTAATGAAGTTGTTAAGAAAAGAAGAAGTAAACGCTTCCAGTTGATATTCAACAGCCCTAAGGTTTTGAAAGGTATATTTCTTACTATATACGCTATAGTCGTTTCGGAAACAATATTCTAAAAGTTATTGAAAATCGCATTGCAATCTGCTCTCTACTTTAGAAGGAAATGAAACGAAATATGTACCTATTGAGTTTTTGGGATAGACAAAAAAGTTTCTAGTTGGCGCGGATCAATATATCATCGATGTTATCGATCGATCGTAGTTTCACATTATTGTTGATTTTCTAAAACGACAAAACCGATTTCGATAAATTTAAACAGCAAAATATTTAATAATTAAATAGCATCTTAAAAAAAGCATACAGACGAATGAAGAACCTCCGTTTTTGAAATCTGTTTAAAATAATAAAACGATTGATTTATTCTTTCAAATTCTGTATTAACTGCACAATAAAAGTAGTTCATAATGATGGCCTGAATCATTTCTTTTCGGCTTTATACATCATTTCTGGATGACCTTTTATACAAACTTCCTAACATGATAAAAAAAATCAAAGAAAGATACTCTTAGCATGCATAATAAATATTTATCAAGAACATTTTCTTTTTTTACCCATTTATTCCTTTAAATTAATCGAATTGAAAACAAAGCAAACCTATAACATTTCATAACTCGATTAACAGTCGAGTCGTCTCATGTATAATTCGTGCCTACCACATGCCTCCACCGAATTCAGACAACAATAGAGTTGGGACATAAAATTAAATTATGGCTAATCACAGGTGCTAAAACTAAAACGGCTACGAAAACTTTTTATGGAAAAATTGGAACGAGCGTGACAAACATAAATGGAACATTAATTATCATCATCTTCAGCTTATTTTAGCCCAACGTTTTTGTGCTATGGCTTACCTATAAGCCATAGCACAAAAACCTCCGTCAGTTTTTGCAATTAGTCATCATCTTGTTCCATTATCAACCAGGTTTCACCGCCAAATTGTTTGTCATCATGTTATAGATATTCCGCTACTGCGTATAAATTGTACATACTTACATATTTTGCATCCAAACTGTTTTTGATTGGATAAGTATTTAGTCTGGTATCTCAATTGCATCCTCTGCAAAATAAACTTTTTTTACCTCAGCTCCCAAATAACTGACGCCAAATTTTATTAGTTTGGTTACCTTCTCCAATATACGTCCCGAATAGCCCAAAAAAGTTAATTCTCCCCCTTTCATCGACACCGCGACCCGTGAACAAGTGGACCCATTAAAATTTCGCGGCACGTCAAATAGCTCAATCAATATGCGGCGAGATAGAGAAAAAGATTTCGACGTTTTATGCGATGCCATGCCCTCATACTGTTTCCATGTTATTCGGGATCTGTCTGGGCAATACAATACAACAACACTTTATTGAATCCACAAATAAGAACAAAAGTATCTTATGAGAAGCGCGAAAGACAGTCTTATCACTTACACATATTATTATGTGTAGACAATGTTGGTGAACTGAAATAAAAAAATAAGAGTGATCTCTTCCAGGCAATTTTCAAATTAATATAATAAATAAACTTGAGTCTGTGATATGCTTCTTTCATTAAATTTCATAACATTAGAAATAAACCATTGCTTTGATGTGTACCTACATGACACATTTCACACCATTGGCTTTTCGGAGAAGGAAAACATCGTGAGGCAACTTGCATACTTCTGAAAGAAGAAGAAGAAATCGAAGAAATTCGATGGCGTATGTGAATCCACCAACCCACACTGGCCCAACGTAATAGAAATGCCCTAATCACCCTTCGTGGGTAGGCCTACGTCCTGCAGTGGACTATTAAAAAGGCTGATACAGTACAGTACCTTCATGAAGACGTTAGAAAATATTACGATCATTAAGCTATAATCAAAGAAAATATAGTAATACGTAGGTACTTTAGGCCGCGCCACATAAATTGGCGGATGTGAAGTTGGCTACAAGCTGCGCAATATCCAGTCCTGACTGAAGCTCACATAAAGGTGCACGTTGATTGACAATTGCGCAGCTTGTAGCTAACTTCACATCCGCCAACTGATGTGTCGTGGCCTATACCTATAATGTTGGTAAGCAGGGCTGGCCTAGGAGAATGCTCGCTTGGAGAATCCGAATTTCAGGACCAATGAGAATTCAACTTTTGATTGCTATAATTTTATTGATTTTTATAAGTGCTTAGAAATTTATGTATTTTACTAACAACTAACAACTTTTGTTCTACGACTTTTAATAATTGTCAAAAAAGTTGTTGTTCCATAGAAAAATATCGTTCATCTTCGACAAAATTTAAGGAACAGCTGTTTTTTTTTTAGTTTAAAAGACAAAAGTCGCAGAACAAAAGTTGTTAGTTTTGATGTAGGTACAGAATAAGCCCCTAAGAGGATGCTAGTTGATTAGAAATAACCCTGTATAGTTAACTCATGAAGTCTTTTTAGAATTTCACCCTGGTTGAAATATCGGTCCTATATAATGAGTTTTTTGCAATTTATGCATGGATTTATAATATTCATAATTATTTTTTAAGCAATTTGTACAACTAAACAAGCAGACAAAAATACACCACTAGGCCCCGGCGAGATTCGAACTCACGATCTCCTGTTTACTAGACAGGCGCTTTAACCAACTAAGCCACGGCGCCTATGACACCGATGCCGAAATATTAGATTACATTAGTTTACAATTTTCATCTCGTTTCAGCAAAGCTATCTCAGCTTCTGGAACAATGCCAAATTGGTGTTTCCTGAAGAAAATTCTGCGATTGCACTGTTACGACTTGTCGAATACGACAAAAAATACTAGAACTTTCGCGCTCCAAAATCCTTAAAATTATTAATTATTACACAATTCGAAGAAATAATTAAATTATTAATTCTTCGAATTGTGTGCCTTGCCCACTGCCATTTTAACACGTTAATTCGATGGGCTATGTCGGTAACTTATATAGGTTCGTTTGCGGATCTCCTCATTCCTGATTCGATCTTGCAGCGAGACTCTGAGCATAGCCCTCTTTAAACACGTAAGTATAGGCCGAATCATACAAGTCGGCGGATGAAAAGTTAGCTACAAGCCGCGCGGAACCCAATTGACTCGCAGCTTTATGTGAGCTTCAGTCAGGATTGGATATTGCGCAGCTTGTAGCTAACTTCACATCCGCCGACTTGAATAAATCAGCCTATAGGTACCTAAGTGTTATGGATAGGGATATGGTCGAAGTCATAATAACATGCTTAATTATTGTACAATTGTGCTTACAGATTCGTACTGGCACACATTGTAGTCCGCGAGCTATCAATACCGTAATGACTGCCATTACCGCGGTAATAATCAATATTACCGTAATTACGATCTTGCTGCGGCGAGCTTAGATGTTTATTGTTGTAATTTCATAATGAATGACTGCGAATCCACATCTGTTCTGCATCTACATTGTCTTGTTCCACGAATGGGTGCAGGATGCGATCGCAAGAACGGAGTATTTTGACCGCCGACGCAAGAAAAGGTGACTTTACTAATATTAGGCATACAGGGTTATTCAGAACTGTGTAAGCCGTGGTGGTCTAGTGGTTGTAACGCTGGCCTGTCATTTTTGAGGTTGTGGGTTTAGTCCCGGTCTCGTACCAATGAGTTTTTTTGGAACTTATGTAGGTACGGAATTTCACACCACTGGCTTTTCGGTGAAGGAAAACATCGTGAGGCAACCTGCATACGTCCGTAGAAGAAATTCGATGGCGTATGTGAATCCACCAACCCGCACTGGGCTAGCGTGGTGGATATAGCCCAATCACCCTTCGTGGGTATGCCTACATCCTGCAGTGGACAATAAAAAGGCTGGTACAGAACTGATGTACAAAGCCGAATGGAAGAGATCCAGATCAATAAGAGTAAAATTTGGGCTCACCCGGAATTAGAGAACAAAATCAGATGTATCGAACGTTTTGTCAATTCCGTGTTGCAGTTTTGTGTTAAAGGAACAGCTTAACAGGGCAAGGGTTGACCCCATAGGGAAAGTTGTTCATAATGATGATCTTTATCACACTCTTTCGACTTAGTACAGGGCAAGCAGATAACTCTGTATGCAGTGGCGGACGCTTCATAAAGACAGAAAGACACTGCCTACCCTGGTTCTGATAATAGATCTAATAATATTTTATCAATAAACAAAATAACATAAAAAACTTAAATCATGAACCAGCTCCACCTATTGAGTGCCGGTGGTATCAATCGAAGGTAATTTCGCATCACCGATACGCGCTGCACGAGCGCCACCCGCCCTTGCCACGGCAAAGACACAAACTATGGATCTCTTAATGTTTTGTATGTGTGCTCTCGTGGTAAGTCGTGGTAAGTCCTAGCAAGTCGTGGTCATGCGGATTTAATGTGTGTGCGTTCCTATAGCTACGTGGGCTTTGCTGACACACAATGACAAAAATCACGCACACAACTGCATGAAAAGCCAGTGTCTTTTTGCTTAGCTAACACGAACAATTACGACTCGTACCGAACATTTCCAATGTTTCCAACATTTCCGCAATGCAATTATTTTAGAAAGTAGGTACCTATCATTGTTTCATTGAATTTTATACATTTAGATGGCCATCATTTTTTGTGGTATTATATTTCCCTTTTTTACTACCTACTAATTTCAATAGTCAATAGTCGCCATATTGTTTGATGTGTATTGTGTTTGTGACTACGCTATCAGATATTTAGGATTTTAACGTTGTTAATAGAGTGAAAAATGGATAATATTGTCTGTGAAAGTTGTTCAGATGGTGTGTGTATTGAGAAAATAAAATATGATGCGATGATATTTCAAAACTATCTTTCGGTGAAAAAAAACAAGTTAGGTATCGAGATAGGTCGTGCTACACCGGATATTTGAGCTGGCATTTGGCAATCACCTACATTACATTACATTATCAATCGACAAGACGACGATCCAAAACCAACGTGTTTTTGGTGTGTAAAATTTTCTGCCTACCCTGTCTTAAAACTGTGTGCACGCCACTGTCTGTATGTGTTGGAATTGTATATTTGACCTTCCTTTCCTAGTACTTACCTACCTACGTATAACATTAGTAGTTATAAAGCCAATAAATATATCTATACCTATGTTTATTATCATAGTTTGATTTAGGGTATTGTTTTGCAAAATGCGCTTTCAGAGGCGTACAATTGTACGCCTCTGAAATGCATGATCGTCATGAATGGGTAAATTTTACTATGATACCAAAGTCAAATCCAACATAGGTACCTATATCCATTATTAAAAACAACTTAAAACTAATAAGTATTAGTTAAAAGATTTCATTTTGGTTTTCATTTTCATTGTTTGGTTAAAATTGGTCCATATTAACTCATTTTGTTTTCTACATATTTTTTATTATTATAAGTATCCAATTTTCTTATCTGCGTACGAAGAACAAACCATTTAAATATTTCCGTAGTTTTGCAAAAAATACAAATACTTATTTGAAAAACATAAAGCAAACTTTGTTTCAGCACTGTTAACTACGCGATAACAGTTAAGTACTTACCTAGTAACCACGGAAAATGAGTATACCTAAGTAATGACTTAATTGCAAAAAATACGTGAGGTATTTAAATATGTAGAACAAAACTGAGACATTAGCTGTGAAACTAGAGTCAATGGGACTAATGCCATCTTATCTATGACAATGTAAAGTTAGTTCAGGACTTAACCTTAAAACCTTTCGAACAGCCAGAATGTAAAATGCTTTGCTTGGGTCTGTCTTTCCGCTAAAGAAGGTACAACGTGGCTGTCTTCAAATCCCGAGTAAATTGGTATCTTCTAGGTAAGCTTGATACACCCTAGACCGCATATCTGCTTAACATCTACAATCTGGTCTTTCTTCTATCGTACGACTAGACGGACGCGACCAAAGCACCCTTTTATGGTGGACATCCCGCGCATTAGAACCAAGCGTTTCGAGTCCACATTCCTCATACGAACTGCCAGAATGTGGAACGCTTTGCCTGAGTCTGTCTTCTCGCTAAAGTACAATGTAGGTGTCTTCAAATCCCGAGTAAATAGGTATCTTCTAGGTAAGCGTGTTACATCCTAGACCGCATATCTGCTTAACATCAGGCAGTGTGTAGTCAAACGCAAACCTATACGAAATAAAAAAAAACATCAAGCAGTATGCAGTTAATCTAAAACCTATACGAAATAAAAAAAAATAGCCAAAGCTATACTTGACCAGCACTTCCGGGCGCAAACCATACATAATTATGTCTATAGTGAACAAATGACCGAGCCCCATAATATGAAATAAAAATAAAAAAGGCGTAGCGGTTAAAAGGTTAATGAAGTAATGTGATGGTTGTGATAAGTTTTCTGTAGGTACTTGATATTTGTAGGGTGGTAGGAGAATGCTGGACACAGAATCACGAGACCCATCCATCCATCCATTAGCCATAGGACGTCCACTGTTGGACATACATAGGCCCAATTTGATCTTACGTTGAGACTTATTACACCGCTCTTATTCAAGGCAAGACCCAGCCTAACATACATATACCTAGTGTAATACTCCCTTGGAATACAAGACACTAACTGGGCCATTTCCACAACAAAACCACAAACCAGCGGTTAACTAATCCGAGCGTAAACCAAGAAGTAATCCCATAAAATTAACTCTGCAGCAGTTTTCCAATTAAAGTTACTACATCGGTTCCCGCGGGTAAATTAAATTTGTTCAGCTGATTAGGCTAGCCGAGCTCATGAAGACATTTCGGTTTATTGTTGGTTCGCATGTTAGACCCGTGTGCGGAAAGGCGCGTTTATACTGGACCTGCGGCGCAATTCTGTTAACAGATCTTGTCACCGAAGTGATACGCTCCCGAACCCCTCTCGCTTTTCTGACAGTTTTGATAGCTCAAAGCTGTCAAAAAAACGAGAGAAGCTCAAGAACGCGTCACCTCAGCAACGAGATCGGTTAACAGAATTGCCCCGCTGCTTTTTGTCGGGCATTATTTTTATTTTGGGCGCACTAGGACTATACTATACGAGCTATACTCGTGCTATACGAGATATGTTGCGTTGAAAAGCTTGGCTACATATCTGCTTCGTCTGGACGTCACTTCTTCGTGAAAAGTTTTGTTACTTTTGCAATCTACTCGTGACGTTACACGAAACTTTAACGGGCTATATCTTCATATTTTATTGTTTAATTGACACAACAAAAATACGTGTCTAATCATAAATGAATTATGGGCCTCGCTCCTTAAAAACTCTGACACCAGGGCTAGCCAGCCAGCCTGTACGAAGTTACTTACTTACTTAGTCATCCAGCTATTTCTATGCTAATGTAATAGATATTATTTTTGATTATAAATCGATACTAAACATTTATGGTCGTAGGAAATAATTATTATTAAAAATATTTTTGTAGTCTTTTTTTCTTTCATATTATTTCATATTTGGATATTTTTTCCCCTCATGTTAAGTCATTTAATAGTGTTTAGAATATACTGCCGAAGCTCTACATTGTACATACGATGGTGTGATTGCACCTTTAGAACAGTTATTTTGTTGTTATGTTGCCATGAACGCCTAGCATAAGCGACAACTTGATTGATCGGTTAGGAAAAAATTGGGTAGCTTAATAAGTAAGTAGCAAAATATAGTGGCATATATCATTGAAAGAACATATTTAGTCATTGGAATTCAGTCATAGATAACCTGCGCTACACTATGTCTATACTAATATTATTAAAAAAGTAAAGTTTGTGAGGTTGTAGGGGATAATCTCTGGATCTACTGAACCGATTTTGAAAATTCTTTTATCAATAGCAGGCCACGTTTTTTTGCGAATGTCATAGGCTATAAATTAACTCGAAAACACGTACGTGATAGTCACAATATTTATAAAATCTATCTTCTTTAGCCAATCGCACCCGGGCGAAGCCGGGATGGGCAGCTAGTATATTGTATATTTATTTCACCTATTTCATGCTGTTTCTATGAGACAACAAAAAACAATTTAAGACCAAAACAAATTGAACATTTCAGCCTGTGTGATATACCTACCTCGTATAGAGATTATTACATTATTATATAATAAGCCAGTCACCTGGTTTGTACCTACTATACGCAATGGTCACAATAAGCTATCACAATAAATAATTGAATTTAAATAGTAAATAATTGACCAAGCACCGTATGGAATTAAAATAAAATACATTAAGGGGGCCCCCTTAATACATTTAAATTTAATTTATCAATTATTTTTGAAAGAAATACACCACATTATTGCAAGCATCTTCCTGTTGCCGTTATTAATATCGAGCAAAAAAATCACGTTACAATACTTGAATGGGATATTTTAATAAAATTTATTTTTAAAGTGCATATGTAACTAATCATTCTGTGAATATTTCAAGCATCTACCTGCCACCGTTGTTAACATCGAGCGAAAAACGGCTAAAAATTCCTAAAAATATGAGTCCCTTTTTAATACTTATTTTTTTCTGAATTTAGTATTTGTTGTTACAGTGGCAACAGCAATATGTCATCTGTGAAAATTTCAACGTTCTAGCTATTACCGTTCATGAGATACATCTGGTGACAGACAGACGGACAGCGGAGTCTTGGTAATAGAGTCCTGTTTTTTCCCTTTGGGTACGGAACCCTAAAAAGTATCTCAAGAGACCCTCTATACTCTATACGGTTGCGTCAAGGATCAAATACAAAAGGTAGTGTGTACAAATCTTCTGTGTTTCCTCTTTTTGCTGCACCAAGCTCCAGTAGTTTGGGCTCCAGTCTGTTGCCAGGAACATTCTAGGCTAAGTGTATATTGTAGCAAACTATACTAAATATTTTGCCTCTTAATGAAACCGCACATCTTTTTTACTTTTTTTAAATGCAGCTTTGTTGATCAAAAACTTTTCGGAGCCGTAAGTAATCAGAAAGCCAATCATACCTTATTTCGTTCTAGCCCCATGCATGTCCCTGCTGTGTCAATAAAATCACAGATGTCCTAATTAAAATTGAGCTCGAGGTCTGCATTTAAAATAAATGTAAATAATTATTGTTTTATGCAGCTAGTGTCAACAAATAAAATACTAACAAGTATATAAACCTATTGCATAACCCACAAACCAGCTATCACTGACTCCCGATTACAGTGAAACAATACAAGCACGTTGCGTGCGGGCGCACATTAGTGGGCCCTATTAGGTACCTAAGCAGTGTGTGGTGTGTGCCCGATGTCTTATTCACCGCGTTGGAGGCCGATAATAGCGTGCTTGATGGTTCAATGTGTAATTACGTAACAAACTTACAATAGTACTTTCCCATTATTTATTTTGCAGTAAGCAAATGGGTAGTTCCAATCAACGATTTCTTATTGTCACTTTTTCGGGGCGAATTTTATTTGTTGCTTACTTAAAAGTACAGGAAAAAAAAATACTTTACACTAAATTTCCAATTTTTTTAAATTTCTTTTTAATAAGGTTTAGGATCACTTACTGAGCATAAAATTACAAAATGCCGACAGATCCAGGTGGAGCTTTAAGCGCCATCTTGAAAAACGTTATTGGCCGATATCTCGGAAATTGAGAACTTAAGGGCAAAAGTCATAATAGTAGTTTATGCAACTGTCATATAATGAAGGGTATTAAAACACGAGTGTGAGTTTATGAAACGAGCGCAGCGAGTTTCATAATAGTAACGATTGTTTTAATACCCGTGTTATATGCAGTTGCATACACTACTTTATCTTCACTAATAAAAAAAAAAAAAAAAACATATTGCGAAACATTAAATTCACGCGTACGTGTATTGTCACAGTGAACTTGGCGCCATTAAAATCTAACCAATGAGAGCGCAGCTGCGCGCGCAGGGCCAATCAGGAGCGAGCGCGCGATGTTATAATGAGATTTTATGATATCGATGTGGATATTATAACATCATGTGAAATTGCTTAAATTAAGTGTTTTGTTTTCTGCGCTATAACAGTAGTCATTATAAGTCAAGTATTGGAAACATAAGTAGAATGTTACAACATTAGTGTAGATAAAGATAATTATTGTAGAGAATAAAATTTCGCATCTTTTGTTTCCAGTAAACTTTTTTGTAAAACTTACCATTAAATGGGCCATAAATCGTATACGTTAAGTTTTACAAAAAAGTTTACGCAAACAAAAGATTCAAAATTTTATTTTCTACAATAATGGTCATAATAACTTTTGCTTTTAAGAGCATAATTTCCGAGATATTGACCAAAAACGTTTTTTCAAGATGGCGCTGGAAGCTCCACCTGGATCGGTAAGCATTTTGTGATTTTATGCTCATTAAGTGATCCTAAACCTTATAAAAACAATAATTTGGATCGAAAATTGATTGCAAAGTTGACCAAAAAACATCTATTTTTCCTGTAGTATAAACAATTTCTAAAAAAAAGTGATGCACATTACACGAATACACTCGTTTGTAAAATTAAACATAATCATGAGATACGTTTGGAACCATATTATAATAACATTGGCACGAAAGTAACGATGATAATAGTGTATAGGAAAATAGAGTAAGTTCTCAAATTTTTGTTTTGACATTTTTAAAAGTTTTATTTTTGTTTATAATAGGGCTACATTTAGCCACCAACTCGTCTGATGGAAAGCGATGTTCTAGCCGAAGATGGAGTATGTACACCCAGAAGATACCCATTCACTCTTGTCTTAAAGATATCCAGATTGTATTTGTCAGGAAATGATGAGTGAGGTAAGGCATTCCAATCCCTATCGGTCCGCATTATGAAGGAAGAAGCGAATCGCTTAGTACGAGCATGTGGTATGTCGAGTTGGTAGGGACGGTATTCAAAGATTTCCCCCTCGTCAAAAAAAAAAAAAAGGGACGGTATTAAAGAGATTTCTGGCTTGTCCTGTTGTGGAAGGGAGATGGAGGAGTACGAGCGTACACTCGCCGAAATGGAGGCTATAAAAAATTGCCAAACATGCTACCTGGCGCCTATGTTCCAGGCTTTTCAGTTTGGACGCGACTTACAAGCTTATTGTCCCCGATTTGCCGCACGGCACGTCGTTCAATCAAATCCAGAGCTTCGAGCTGGTATTTAGCTGAACTATCAAAAAGGTTGCTACAGTACTCCAAACACGATTGGACTTGAGCTTGGTATAAATTAAGAAGTTGTCCCGGAGTGAAAAAGAAGTTGTTACCTCTTCACCTTATTGAGGATGCCCAGCTTTTTTCCCAGCCTAAGAAGCTCAGGAAAAGTATATTTTTAAAATTCGAATTTCTGGCAACTATAATTATTTTTCGCCAAAAATGGCATAATCGTCTTCAACCGTGCACATTATTCGAATAGGACGTACGGATCGATGTATCATCGATGTAATAATTTTCATACTTTTGTTGATATTTTTAGACGACTCTGCCGATTTTGATAATATTTAAATGTACTTTAAATGGGACCACCTCTCTGACGTAGGAATGATCTATCAAACAAAAAAGAATTTCAAAATCGGTTCATAATTGACGGAGTAAGTAATTGCGTAACATACGTACAAAAAACATACAGTCGAAATGAGAACCTTTTTGTTTGAAGTCAGTTAAATAATCGGCCAAGTACGAGTTGGACTCGCGCACGGAGGGTTCCGTACTGTATGGTCAGTATGGTCCCTTAAATATTTATTTTGTTTTATTATTTATTATTGAAGTGTATATAAAACTAAATATTCTGTGAAAATTTAATGCATCTAACTGTTACCGTTATTAATATAGAGCGAAAGACGTCTAAAAATTCAGGTTTGCTGTAGCGGGAGCCCCCATTAAATATTCATTTTATTTTATTTTTAGTAAGTATTTGTTGTTATAGCGGCAACAGAAATACATCATCTGTGAAAATTTCAGCTGCCTAGCTATCATGGTTTATGAGATACAGCCCGGTGACAGACAGACAGACGGATAGACGGACATCGAAGTCTTAGTAATAGGGTCCCGTTTTTCCCTTTGGGTACGGAATAAGAATAGCGCTCATTACCTGCCTTGAAAGAAAAGATGCTCCATCTCCATTTGCATTGATTGACTCGCTAAATACAATGTTCTTCAATAGAAACCACAATAATACAGGGTTATCAGCTTCCCCTGTACTGAGCCGAAAGGGGGTGATTCAGACCATCATTGGGAACAACTTTTACTATATCATCCTGGAATTCGAGAAAAAAATCAGCCGCTCCATATAAAGTTGCAACTCAGATTTAACACAATGTATGAAACAGCTGATGTTTTTTCTTGAATTTCGGGTTGGCCTCATAGTAAAAGTTGTTCTTAATGGTGGTCTGAATCACCTCCTTTTGGCTTAGTACACCAATTTTGGATATCCGTGTGTATTTTACACTGCTTACTGCTTGGTCAGTTGAATAACTGACAAAAGTGTTATAATTTTCCAAGGTTATTCTATCACGAGTACTTACAGGTAAAAAGTTTCTGGCTTCGTCTAAGCTAACAAGGCCATTGCAGGCACAAATAGATACAAAAAAAAAATCCCTCACACGCTCTTATCAACTAATTAACTATTTTTGCTGGCTTTATTAACACCGACAGTTAAAAATTGCCATCAGGATTCATAAAGTGTTATTTTCTTTCAATTAATACCAGCCTTCAATTATCACTTTCTACTTTCCCGCTATAAACAAAGGTCAACGATGCTTTAATAACATCACATTGTAAGAGTTAACTCAGAATTGCAATAATTAACAGTAATTGAACTTTTGACAGATATAAATATGTACTTCCAATATTCGCTTATGCTCTGAACACATTTGCAAAAACTAGCGACGACTGCCAATTATTTCGATGAGGTATGTCAAAGTTCAATTCGTTTACTTTTCTTTTACGCAAAGTAGGTATACATATAAAAAACTAGCGACGCGCCCCGGCTTCGCACAGGTGTATTAAACATATAAACCTTCCTCTTGAATCTCTATCTATTAAAAAAAACTGCATGCACAACGATGCGACGCCAAAAGAGAAAAGAAAAAGAAGAAGAATGCGCTTGTATCAAGTGACAGTGAAAAACACGTAAAATGTCACAGGTGTCAATGTGACAGATGTCAATAAGACGGTAGTCAGCGTAGCTTAGCTGCGCAATATCCAATCAACGCGCGGCTTTGTGTAAGCTTCAATTAGGATTGGATATTGCGCTGCTTGTAGCTAACTTCATTTCCTCCAACTTGTATGCCGCGGCCTCACGCGGCCTATATGTGGCTCGCCCTCTATATTTGTCCTGCCTGTCTCATGTCCATGTCATAAACTAAGAAGACTAAATCATAGGTAGGCGGCATAAACGTTTTTTATTGCTTTTGGAGGGAAATAAATGTAGTAGTATATATGTATAACGGGCATAACGCCGGAAGCATGGAACAGAAGCGTGGTGGTGCTATTCTTTAAAAAAGGTGACAACACCTTATTGAAGAATTACAGACCCATCTCGCTTCTGAGCCATGTTTATAAGCTGTTTTCAAGGGTCATTACGAATCGTCTCGAGCGCAGACTTGATGACTTCCAGCCTTCCGAACAAGCCGGCTTCCGAAAAGGCTTTAGCACCATGGACCACATCCATACGCTGCGGCAAGTTATACAGAAGACTGAAGAGTATAACTTGCCACTTTGCTTAGCGTTTGTGGACTATGAGAAGGCCTTTGATTCGGTCGAGACATGGGCTGTGCTTGAGTCTCTTCAGCGATGCCGTATTGACTATCGGTATATCGAAGTGTTGAAGTGTTTGTATAATAACGCCACTATGTCGGTCCGAGTACAGGAAGAGAGCTCTAAGGCGATCCCTTTGAAAAGAGGCGTCAGACAGGGAGATGTGATATCTCCGAAACTGTTTACTGCCACTTTGGAGAACGCCTTTAAGCTCCTGGAATGGAAAGGATTTGGCATCAACATCAATGGCGAATACATCACTCACCTTCGGTTTGCCGACGATATCGTGGTCATGGCGAAATCGATGGAAAATCTCAGCTCGATGCTCGAAGGCCTCAATCGAGTTTCTCAACAGGTGGGTCTCAAAATGAACATGGATAAAACAAAAATCATGTGTAATGCCCATGTCGTACCCACCCCAATATCTGTTGAGAGCTCGGTTCTTGAAGTTGTTGACTCGTACGTCTACCTAGGACAAGTAGTCCAGCTAGGTAAGTCCAACTTCAAGAAAGAGGTCAATCGCCGAATCCAACTCGGTTGGGCAGCCTTCGGAAAACTGCGTGACGTCTTTTCATCTGATATACCTCAGTGCCTCAAGACGAGAGTTTTCGATAGTTGTGTGTTGCCAGTGATGACATATGGAACTGAAACGTGGTCTTTTACTATGGGCCTTATGAATAAGCTCAGGATAGCCCAACGTGCTATGGAGAGGGCTATGCTCGGCGTCTCTCTGCGAGATCGAATCAGAAATGAGGAGATCCGCAGACGAACCAAAGTTACCGACATAGCCCAGCGGATTAGCAAATTAAAGTGGCAATGGGCAGGGCACATAGTTCGGAGAACGGATGGCCGATGGGGCAGTAAAGTTCTCGAATGGAGACCACGGACCAGCAAGCGCAGCGTAGGACGTCCACCGACTAGGTGGACTGACGATATAATAAAGATCGCAGGAACGCGCTGGATGCAGGCCGCTTCCAACCGGCCTTATTGGAAATCCATTGGGGAGGCCTATGTCCAGCAGTGGACGTCTTACGGCTGATGGATGGATGATATATGTATATTATAATGTAGTAGTTAGTACATGCACAAAATGCACAATGCACAGTATGAAATGAAATTAATAGGTACTGGAAGTACGTAGTAATAAATAATTGTAGGTAGAGCAATCGATTAATTGATAAAAAGGTGAATTCTAAATAAAATTAAAATATTATTACTCGTATTTGGTTTTTACTTACATGATGGATGATGATTTAACAATTGGTGATTCATTTTACGGTATCACACTTACACTAATCCTATCATATGTAAGTTCTGTTTGTTTGCCTATTATTAAAAAAAATCTGTTTCGATGTGGTCTAGTAGGTATTGGTACAAAATGAATACCTAATTGCTCAAAACGGTTGAGTACAGTACTTAAACAAGAAGTCATCTTTCGGAACTAGTTTTCTCTTCGGCAATTTTTCTTGCGATCCTAAACATCATTTTTTGCCAATATTATTCCGGATTGATTGATTCCTTTGTTTAACCGATAGCGTCACAGAAGAGTGTTAAATATTATGCCAGCCTGCGCTGACAGGTGGCATTTCACGAAGAGCCCAGGGCTTGCTCTACGGCAGTCAGGCAACATTTTTTCAATCCTTTTTGAAAAGGTCAACAAAAACAAAAGAAAACAAAACTCAAGCTTAACTTACTGGCTGGAAATATAATGCCATAGACAATTTTATTTTGCTCGTTTCTAATTACGAATTTTAACGTTTTCATAAAAAAATATGTATTTTAAAGTGACTTTGATTGGCAATTAAGATAATGCCAGTGTTATTTTTAATTGGTTTTTAAAAAGGTTCTATGTTCGTTTGTATGTTTATCAATATTTTCGCCAATTGTGAACCAAATCAAAAAATACTTTGAAAGGGTACCTATACTCCCGATGTGGTCTCATTTAAATTTTGTCGAATTCGGCTGAGCCGTTTTTGAAAAATCAACGATAATGGAAAAATTGTATACATCAATTCGAGCATATTCGAATTTTGTATACGGTTTACCATTATTTGCGAAAAATAATTATTTATTATGCACATGTATGTTTTCTCGCAATGCTTTCTTTCGCTATATTGATTACTAGCTGCGCCCCGCGGTGTTACCCGCGTTAGTTTAGAGATAAAAAGTTGCCTATTTGTTAATCCAAGATCTAAGCTATCTAAGGAATTGTCCTATTGTACTCGATCTGTGACGTGTACTGTTGTATGAATAAAGGAATATGAATACATCTTTTTACCGAATTTCATCCAAATCGGTTCTGCTGTTGTGCGTGAAAGAGTAACAAACATCCATTCATACTCACAAACTTTCGCGCTTATAATATTAGTAGGAAGTAGGATATTTTACTTACATTATAGTCAATAGCATATCAAGCATGTCACCTGTTTACTTTGTCTTTATTTTTAGTTTATTATTCTATCCGTATCAAGATACTTTAGTGATAGTTAATGTGAAATAACATTAAACATATTATTTACGTAATTGTTGTTTGCTCTTGAATTATTTATGCTATGGTACACTTCTTTAGCAATTATTTTTATTTTTTAATGGAAACGTGGCCAGATACCATTGTTATGCAATAGATACAAAGTTATCCTATTGTGTTGACAGTACATTTAAATAAAGAAGACAATTTTGAGGTTACAATTTCAAGCTGTACCTCCATACTTTCGTAAAATTAATACTGAAATGTTATTACTAGATTTAAAGTACCATCTACAGACAAAGAAGATATTATTATAATAATTGCTACAGAGTAAGTAAATCATCTCTTCAAATCTCAATACATTAATATGAAGGTTAATTAAAACCTACATAGTTATTATGGATCATTGCATTTTACGCACGTTAAACGTGGACTGAAATATATAGAGAGTATGGATTTAGACAGCATAAAAACACAGAAGACGCTCTAACTAAAGCTGTTAGTGTAATCAGTGAGCAACTTGATCAAGGTAATAAATGTATTGGAGTTTTTTTAGATTTATCGAAAGCATTCGACACAGTCTCTACGTATATCTTGCTAACGGAACTGGAATTGATCGGAATAAGAGGAGTTTGTCTAGACTGGTTTGAAAGCTATCTAGTAGGAAGAACGCAAAAAGTCGTACTAAAACCATCAAGGGAGGAATCAGGTACGCTGCCTATGGAATACGGTGTCCCCCAGGGCAGCGTGTTGGGTCCTATTCTATTTCTTATCTACGTCAATAAATTACTTTGTATCAAGCTACAAAACTGTGTTCCTATTGCCTTTGCTGATGATACGCTGCTACTATTTTACGGTTCAAACTGGATCGATGCATTCCATCACTGTCAAATTGGACTGAATCAAACTTTAAAGTGGATGGATTCTCGTGTACTGACTGTCAATAAAAGCAAAACCAAGTACATTACCTTCTCTATCAATGCTAGTGGTCAACCTCCTGAAAGTCTCACACTAATAGCTCACCAGGATGGATCCTGTACAATTGATAGTGGCGATGGTTTGTGTGATTGTCCTTCTCTGGAACGAGTCACGACTATCAAATACTTAGGCGTGATAGTTGATCGACACATTAATTGGAAGGATCAGATACTGAATGTACGCAAACGACTTAGGAGCCTTTCCCATTTCTTCTGGCAGGTGCGAGATGTTGCTGAGGGCAGTCTGTTGTGGAGTGTTTATTTTGCAATGGTACACTGTATTATATCTTATGGCATCCTTGCATGGGGAGGGGCGGCCAAATCTATTCTGTCAATAGCACAACCAGCTCAGAACAATATTCTAAAAATTATTACCAGAAAGCTTCCCACATATGATACCGAGAAACTTTACTTAGAAACGGGTATACTGAATATAAGACAGACATACGCCTACAAAGTCGCCTTGTATTATTGCCAGGATGAAAAACTGCATACTAAGCGCACTGCTACACATAGTATTCGTCCTAAAAATATTGGCAAGATTATGCTGGAGTCGTCGCGAACTGTATTTGGTATGCGTTTTCTCTCATGGCTTGGACCACGCATCTATAATAGTCTACCGGCAGAAGCGAGAATAACAAAGCACGAACACAAACGGAGAAAGATTATCAAAGAATGGCTTGTAAAATTGGGTTTTGTTAAACTGGAAGAAAGAGTATTTACTTTATTAGGATAGCCTTTTTCGATATTTACTTATTTTATAAATTTTAATATGTATTTACTTATTTTTGTTTATGTATATGATTATTATTATTATACATATATATAATTATCCACAAATAATTGTAATTACTTAGATAGTTCCAATAACTGGTAACATGGATTCGAAATCTTTTAAATAACTCTTACAAATATTTTAAAATTTAGTTTATGAAGAATAGATACCTACCTAATTGTATGCGCATACGTTTGCTCGGCTATGTGGCGGGATAAGCGGGCTGCAGTAGTCCTCGACACGGGTTTTCCTAGTGGGGGCTGCTTCGCAAGGCTTACTATTTTGCATTACCATTAATTATGTTTATTGCCAATATTTATCGTGCATACCTACCTTAAGATAACATTTCTAAGTACCCACATCTTTTAATTTAAGAATCTTTATATTGTTGTATTATTTATACCTATATGTGTGTTATGTATGATAAATAAATGAAATGAAATGAAATGAATGAAATGAGAGAGGGTAGAAGATGGATAGGATTCGTAATATGCTGAAGGATGAAAAAAAAAACAAAAGGTCAGGATAAAATCGAACCAAGAGCTGCTAAACGTGTGCTAAACATTGTGAAAGAATAAAAAACATCTAACAGTTATGGAGTTTGGTCACCTCGTATGTCATGAAAATCCAATGAAAACCGTAATAGAAGGAAAAAGAGGAACAGGATAATCACATAGATTCACACTTTTATTTCATTCATTTTCTTAGATCAAATCAAGGTGAAGGTCGTGTCGTACTTACTGGGAGGTGAAAACTTTGGCTAATGTCCGTGAGACGCACGGCATCAATAAAAGATTTAAACACGCTTTAAACACTGTTTCACCGTGCAATTTGTACTGTTAAACATTGTCTAAAGCGTCCGTATAACTTTTGTGGTAAGACGGTTACTCTTTTGAATGAAGTAATAGGTTCAGACAGAGGTCAAAAACATTATTGAATGAAATACAATATCTCACGCACTCATAATATAATATTATGATTTGTATAAAACGTTTGTTTATGTAAGTTCGACCAATTCTGTTCCAAGTGAGCGTGGTTCCTGTTTTTCAACAGTGTGAAACGATTCACTCACACCTTATTGCGTAGTAGGAGAGCTGGATAATTCGTACTTAAGATTGAGTGAGTTTGGCCAGGATCTCTGCTATAAGAAATGGGAATTTTGCTATTAGAGATAAAACCGGTAACTAAATGTTGCATTACTTTTGTACGTTGCTTTTCAATATGGGTGAAGATTTAATAGTAAAAAGTTCAAATGAGTATCCATACACGGCACCGGTATCGTAAGCTATCCAATACCAGTAGTACTTAACTAGTAGTACCTATGCGTCCGGTATACCTAACTGCATCTTGTGCTACTACTTAGCATGCATGACGACAAACTTTTGTTAATGTTATGATAATATTAAAAACAGTTTCTCTTACTAAGCTCTGCGCCTGAGTACTACAGGAATATGGCACTGCATTAAACAACAAGTCACTTATTTGGTTTGTGATCTATTAAATTTTTGAGTTGATTTCAATTTTCAAAGAAGCTACGGAAAATTTAACGTTATATTTTGGTCCAAAAATGGTTAGTATTTTAACAACTTCTAATGTATAAACAATAGTCCTTAGGTACTAACTCGAAAGTTTACTTTACAAGATACTTTACAGTGACCGCTAATTTCTGCCACTAAATAATAAGACTTGAGACTTTTCTATCTAATTTCTCATGCGTAAGTTTCGTAATTTTCTGTCAAATATCTTTAGCAAATCAGCAGCAAGCTCTCCTACACTATTACCCACACACATATTGGCTACACACATCTCGCTCCATTGTGTACGCACGCAAACTGCGTGTCTGTCAGGGTTGCCATGCATGATTATAATATCTCATGCAAGCGTTGGTAGATTCATACAAGCATTGCGTGAAACGAAAGCTACTTGCATTAACAGTCAATTAAAAATGTTAATGTGATTAACGATTATGGGCTTGGGAGAAGTTATTTGCATTTTTACGTTTTAAATAAATAACTAAGTACCTACATGCATAGTGACCTGTTAAGAATGTTCAAATGATAGTTCTGCGAACGGTAAACTAGGTCATGCGAGTATTTTTTTTTAATAATTGTGCTAATTAACCCAATTATTAGATTATACAAGTATACATTACATTTTTATTTAATCCATTGATTAACACAATTATTATTACATTATTTATCTCAAAGAGTTATTTTTTATGATAAACATTTCAAAAACTCGTCGCGGATGCAGGATTCGAACCTTGCGTCTTCGGATCACTAGCCCGACGCTCTACTTACCAACTGAGCTAATCCGCAGTACTGACCCCGCGCCGAATTTTGTGAAGTGTTTATCATCTTAATCAACTTATAGCGTTGACGGCGCCACCTGTGATACTCGTATAAGACAGGTTATCACTCAATTGAAGTTATAAGAACTTCTGAATATTGACGAGAGATGGCGCACTGTTAAATCAATAAAATGATTTTAATTTTATGGTGCATCCCACACTAGGTTTATCTCAAAGAGTTATTTAAGTATTATGATAAACATCCGCGACGAGTTTTTGAAATGTTTATCATCAATCATAAAAATCAACTCTTTGAGATAAACCTAGTGTGGGATGCACTTTAAAATTAAAATCATTTCAAGATTATTTATATTTGACTGTAAAGTTTATTAAGAACGCAATAAGTACCTACCTACCTACTAAGTAGAGACATTGCAAAAATAAATTTAGATCGTTTTTTTAAGGCATTCCTCGAAAAATTTTGCTAGGTGACATTTTACACAAAAAATACCATGGAGAATAATTTTCTACCAAGTTATGGTGTACTTTTACTGTTGTCGATTCCTTGCAAAGCTTTAGTTTACGTAGGTTTATACTTTGCAAGGTAAGGTACACATTTACTATACTATATTTATTTTTTTTGCAAAAAATCGCAACACCGTCTTCCACCGTGTACAAAATTCGAATAGTTTGTACGTAACGATGTGACATTCATGTACATTATTGTTGATTTATCATCAAGAACGGCTCAGCCAATTTGCTTAAAATTTAAATGGGACCACCTCGGAAGTATACTTTTTTGAACTAAAAAGATTTTTTTAAATCGGTTTACAATTGGCGAAAATATCGAAGAACAAACACAAAAAAATACTTAAGAGGTACAGAAAATATTAATTATGGATGGTAATGCAATGAATGGGTGCAACCCTATTTACACCCACGAGTTAATCAATTTAGTTTTGATTTTTTCCGTACCTATTTAACACTGACAATGAAAAACCACTATTATATTCAAAACTAACGGGACATAATGAGCGGTTTCAAACTGTTGTCGCAGTTTGAATATTCAAATAAAGTTAAATAAAATGTGCTTCCAGATACACCATGAAATTATATTAATTTCATCGCGCAGCCAGGTAAAATCTCTTTTTAATAGCGCAATTTTCTCCAGCAATTTTCTTTTGAGTTTCCTCTGTTGAATTTTTCTTTACCTTTGCATAACCAACCTCATTAGCAAAGTACTCATCATGGCTGAAATGAAAAAGAAAATCTATTAAAGGGATGTCATCAAACCAAATAGATCTGAGTAATCGATTCGAAATCGATGATCGTTCGATGGCTAATAAAAAATTGAGAATCGAATAATAGACGTCAAAACGTTCGTTTTATTGATCACGGTTACACACAAAGTTAAGTTTGTGTGTAATCATCCACTCACTACAATTTATAAAGGTTGATTTGAAGTAATTTCGGCGCCATTGGTCGAAATTAGTTAAGTTTCGGGAAGATGCAAAGCGGATGTCACGTCTGGGCCCGGTCGTTAGTGGAAGGTTTGATGGCACTTTAAATGAACGCTTACGGATCACTAAATAACGTTTAGGTACGTAAAATGGACCGAAACTCCAAGTTGTTTTATTGTAAAATTTAATTTGGTACAATGTATTATTTTTATTAATGTGCAGTTAAATTGTCGATGTGGTGGGCTTTTTAAGACGACTAAGCTACTTTTTTGGTTATAATTAGTAAACATATTTTAAACGTGAGGACAATATTCAGGTGCTATGAAAGTACATTTACCTACTTTCATGGAATTCTCAAAAATAAATCTAACAAACGTTTTTTTCATCGCAGGTTTGCTGACTTGATCAAAGGGAAACAAATAGTAAGTATCCTATATATGTGACACCACTGGCTTTTCGGTGAAGGAAAACATCGTGAGGCAACCTGCATACGTCCGTAGAAGAAATTTGATGGCGTGTGTGAATCCACCAACCCGTACTGGGCCAGCGTGGTGGATATAGCCCAATCACCCTTCGTGGGTAGGCTTACGTTTTGCAGTGGACTATTAAAAAGGCTGGTACAGTACCTACAGTACAATCTATACCTACCAAAAAGGTTCATCTATATACGTATCAAGCCAACAAGATACAGCACAGCAATTTCGATTTCAAATCGAAAATTGCGATGCGTAATAAGAGAACACCTCCTACGTGACGCTATTTAGCGCAAAGCGGCGCAAGCGCGAATTGGAAATCAAAACAAGCATTGATCCACAATCAAATCAAATCGAAACTCGAGCGTCGTGATCGATAACATACCATCCGATTATCGAAATCACGATCGTTTGGATTTGTGAAACTGCAACGTATCACCCGTGACCACATCTCTATAGAATTCATTTCTCGGCTGCATCGATTCCCAATTTCGATTTTGAATTTTATTCCATTCAGCCAGCGTCGACGAATAAAGTTTGTTTTTGAATTTAGAACCAATTGCGTTTCGTATTTGCGATGACTGTTCTGCCGTGCAGCCTTTAAAATGCAGTATGAGCAAAAACGCGGTTTCGAGAAAAACGCGAAAAACTTTTTGATTTGTTTTTTTTCTATGTTACAAGGTTTTATGACGTATGTTTTGAATGCCATTGGGCGCATCTGAATTCGAAGAAAGACTTCACGAAAGAAAATTTGCACTTAGATTATTATATGATAAATAAAAACGATTTTGAAAAAAAAGATCCCAAAAATGAGCAGTTACGACACATAAAATTTAGTGAAAAAGTTCGCATAATCAGATTAAAATGCAGTAATTTGAGTTAGTACTGCAAAATTATGCGGGACATGTACTACTTTGCCGTTTAAAATGCAGTATCAGATTTATTTTACTGCATTTTAATGTGTCACTTGAATAAAATGTAGGTGCAGTATGTAAATAATTATTGACTAAATTACGTAAGCTACTTATTTTATGGAGTAAGAAAGAGTATTTCGATCAAAATATTTTTTATTAAAGATATAGTAAGAAATCAACACTGCACTTCAACATCAACAAAAATCAACACAATCACGTTTTATTATTATTTACTATTATGGCTCAGACTTTTGTGATATCATAGCAATTTGGGTTAGTCACACTCACAGTAATTAAAACTTAAATCACTTATAACATTTATGATTAACACTGCCAATAATCAGGGCTGGATTTAGAGGTCTAGAGGCCTCGGGGCAACAAAAGAGTGGAGGCAACCTGGCTCAAAATTATTTTCCAAATAAAATAAATAATATTTATCGGTCTAGGGAGGTAATACTTCCTGAAGATGGGTAGTAAATTGCAAATACTTATTAGGGTCAATTGACATTTGATATTTTATCGATTGCCTGATTGAAGTGCACAAATATAGATCTATGATTTCTGTTTATATTTAAGAACAATACAATCATGTTTGTATAAAGTACTTTAGGTAAAAGTAAAACAGTGAAAAAAATATCGAAGGGAGAGTTGTTTACTAGTCAGATAAGTCGGATATTGAAAGGTTTTTTCCCGAAGTCTCTGTTTGTAGGGACTCCTCTTTTGTGGAGGCCCAGGGCTGAAGCCCCGGTTACCCTTCCCTAAATCTGGCTCTGCCAATAATACTTACGAGAAAACTGAAATTTGCAATGAAAACTAATGAGATCTTTCAATAGAACTGCTCAGACATACTTAAACACTTAAATAACTATCTAGAAACAATAATCATAGGTATTCTTCTAAGTATATATAACAAAACAAATGCTCTCCTTCCGTATGTTTTAAATACGGACGTAGTACGGACGCACCACGGCGGCGCCCGCGCTAGTTCGAGTCGCGGCGTCATCCCTTGAAGGCCGCAAGTTCTACGTGTCCGTCGAGAACTTCAGCTCCGGACACAGAAGAATGGCTGCGGGAGTTCCTCAGGGGAGTTGCACATCACCATTCTATTATGCCATTTACACGGACGACATACCGATCCTGGAAGACCTCAGACCAGGAGAACGGGGAGTCGTCCTCGCCCTCTTCGCGGACGATAGCACTAACATTGCGTCGTCCAGGAACAAGAGAATAGCCGCTGGCAGGATCCACTAGTCCTAGACATCCTGTTAGAATGGCTCGATAAATGACGGATTGCCATCAACGTGGGAAAGACGGCAGCGCTGCTGACCGGGAGATCACCAAGACTACCACCATTGATGAAGCCACTGCAGCTTAGAGGACAAGACATTGCGTGGGAAAGCACCTGCAAGTACCTGGGTGTCTACATCGACCGGGCCCTTCGCATGAGCTCGCAGACCTTGCACGCCGTTCACCAGGCGAAGGCTGTTCGAGTATTGCTGCGGCCCGTGCTGAGCTCTAAGCTGCCACTGAAGACCAAAGTAGGGATTTACAAGACCTACATTCGTTCCTGGTTAACTTACGCAACGCCCGCTTGGTACGCGCTCTGCTCAGCCAGCCAGAAGAAAATGATGCAAGTGGTGCAAAACGTCGCTCTGAGGATGATCTCGGGAGGCGGCCGGTACTTTCGCAATGACGTTATCGCCCGGGACGTGCGAATCGAAACCGTGGGGGGAGTTCGTGGCTCGTCTGTCGCGTGGCATGTTTGACCGCGCGGACAATGGGCCATAACCCCACCTGAACAACATTGCGCAGCTTCACGCACGCCTCCCTGCCGAACGTACATGGCGTGCCCTCCCTAAAGATCTCCTCTTGGCTGGCTCGGACACGGAGCAGGACTCTGAGGGACCAAGCGGCATCCAAAATAGAGATGAGGCCTAAACTAAGAAAAGAGTCCCACCAAGCCAAAGAATAGCCACCCCAGTACAACCAAGCCAAGATGTGGCCAGCGATGGCCATACAAGTGGCTAGCGAGGGTGCTGAGAAAAGCCGCCCGTCCTCGCGGACGGAAAAGGTACTCGCATCCTCCCAACATTGCCCCTCAGCTCGATAGCTGAAGCGTCCAGCCGCCGAAGAGAGCGCAAGCTCGAGTTGGCATCCTAACCCTCGCCAAACACGGGGGGAAGAACCCGCATGATGATGATGAGCTGTAGGGACCCGCCGCCCACACCTGTTTCAGTCCTGAGTTAAGTCCTGTCTCAGTACTGAGTTGAGCGGTAGGATTATACTTGTAACCAATATTCCATAAAATAGAATTACGTGATCTATCATTGTACATTCATGTCAATGTAACAAGTATTATGTAAAAATTAGGTCTTAGAAATAGGTGATAGATTTGGATAAATGTAAATGTGTTATCATAATTTATTTAGAAACCTTAAAAACATCGAAATTACCACACAAAACAAGTAGCCACGGGCTGTCGACGTCCTCCTTCCACGGCGCGGCGTTCGGCACGCGGCTGATTGAGCGACAAATACTAACTAAAATGCAGTAGGAAACTCCACGAAAACAGTGGAATACAATGACTTGATTCGAATTACCAATTAAAAAGCAGTAATTACGACTTATACTGCAATTTAGGCTGTAAAATGTAATTATTTAAGTGATAGATATTATCGATTATACTGCAGTAAATAATCAAAATACTGCAATTTAATTAGTAACATTGACAACAAAAAGTAACCTATGATATAAATAAAAGACAGTTCAATTAACTTCACTGCATTTTACTTTGTTTTGACCGTATGGAAAAAATAGGTGATGCTATCTTAAACACCGCGTCTTAGTAACTTACTGCATACTAGTCTGTAATCATTTTGAAAAGTAATAAAAATAAACTTTGCAGTATTCATATTTTCAGTACATTATCTATTTACTGCATTTTAGTTTATGTGTTCACCATATTTTAAAGGTTATGTTTACCATTTTTTTGTAGCAGTGACGACATTTACTGCATTTTATCTGGGAAAACAAAGCTATTAAAATACAGTAATTGCTCTTACTGTATTTTAGATAGTTTATCGTTACAGTTTGCATAAAACATTCCTAGTTACTGCGTTGAGGTAGTTGTTTTTTACTATCTTGTAGTTGCGATAATCGAAAATCGATTACATCATTCGATTCCTAATGGCGTGCCCATTACGGATCAATATTTAACTCAAAAACGTCAAAAAGTCAGATACTGCGTTTTAAGGACTGCAGGGCAGTGTTGCCTGTGCCATGCAGTCAGAGAAGTGTGCGATGCACCTATTTCTTTGGATTATATTAAATTATAGCTAGCCGTGAAAATCGTCCCGTAATGTGTTGGGGATTATTCGTCCGTGGGACTGGCAGAGTGTATCATTTGGCCGGTGCCTAAGTGCGAGTAATGGGCCATAATCTTTGAATTAGCCGATACGAGTTACATTCTATTGGATCTCGTTTTGTTTTTACAAATGAATTACCAGTATTTGCGCGTGCTTCGCTGACTATTGTTGCATTTGTATTCGGGTAGTTTTTTTTTGAAAATTATATATTGAGTCGGTAGATATGAATTGGTATTGAGTCACTTATTTACTTACAAGTCGGCTAAATTAGTACCCCTAGTAAAAGTTTGTTAATTTTTTACGGGATCGGTCAGTTTTGTACGGAAATGAAACTGCGCCAACTTGATGCCAACAGTTCGGATAGAAGAAAATCCCATACAAAAATGTAGTTTATGCTAGCTCTATGGAGTGCGTAAAAACATGACAAACTCATACAATAGGTCGAATTAAAAAGCCTTGGTGGCTCTGATCTTAGCTAAAGCTGCGGATAGCCCAATCGTGGACTGAAGGCTTACTTAATAGCTGCGCTAGGATAGGGTTAGGTAGGTATAATATATTCACAGGTTGTAGCTAACATCACATCCATCAAGATGCTTGATTCGCCCTATTGATTACGACCGCAGTAACACACTAGGTATAGAGGCACAAACCGACAAAACTATTGCTAAAGACTATGACAAAAATATACCTCACTAAATCTGAATAACAAACCTAATTTCAGGTACCTAATAGAAACGGCAGACATTTGTAACCAAAGATGGCCACGGCGGCAGAATGGCATTAACATCTGTTAAAACGACATTACCGCGCGACACGCTCAATTGCGGAGGAAACGCTAATATTATGAAGTTGGAGCCATTTGTGGCGGATGTCAAGCGTGATACCGAGCCTGTGGTTCTGTACAGTTAAAAAATTTAACAATGGGTTGCACTCCGGGAGTGCCGGCAGATGTGAAAACTTGAACAAATAAAGAACTATTATTTATGTGGTAAAAATATAGGTATGACGGCGCGTTTGAATATTGAGAGTAAACAGCAGTGGCAATGGCAACTGTCAGCTGTCAACATCACCCAGGTGGAACTGTCATTGTAGTTTACTCTGACGCAACACCGAGCGCTAGTGGAGGGGCGAGAGGCCGCCATTCGATAACTTGACAGCAATTGGTTTGCATCGGACCGCGTGCTACATGTTTGGTGGAGTGTCATCTAATATTGGAGTGATCAATGATTGGACTGTTTAATTCAAGACCCATTTTGTGCCAAGGATTGGAATTACAGCGCATAACATATCGTTGCGTTATTATTCTCCTCGCCCGACTACCCACGCCTACGCCGCAATCAAACATGGATAATTCTAATAATATGGGCGCCTCTCATGTCCCTTCAGGTACAATATCACATACCTACGCACACTCGCGCAAGCGCCCTGCGCCGTCTTACGAATTTTCGATCAGGTCACGTGTCCTGACGCGAGTTTAACATTTTTCACCCATCCCAAAAAGTGCACAACGCCGCTAAAGGAGTTTTTTAACCAACTTCCAAAAAGGAGGAGGTTCTATGTTCTTGTGTATGTTCAGAGATAATTTCACCACTTGTGAACCAGATCGAAAAAATATTGTTTAATACGAAAGGGTATACTCCCGAGGTGGTCCCATTAAAATTTTACAGAAATCGGCTAAGCCGTTTTTGAAAAAACTAATAATAATGGAAGCACTTCGAGCGAAATATCCGAATTTTGTACACGATGAACATCGATAATTTCGCCAATTGTGAACCCAGTTGAAAAAATATTTTTTAGTTCGAAAGGGTATACTCCCAAGGTTGTCCCATTTAAATTTTACGGAAATCGGCTGAGCCGTTTTTGATAAATCAACAATAATGTAAATAATTCAAAATATTTTATTTATTTTTATTTATTTCGAATAGGTTTGCGTTTGACTACACACTACCTGATGTTAAGCAGATATGCGGTCTAGGATGTAACACGCTTACCTAGAAGATACCTATTTACTCGGGATTTGAAGACACCTACATTGTACTCTAGCGGGAAGACAGACCCAGGCAAAGCGTTCCACATTCTGGCAGTTCGTATGAGGAATGTGGACTCGAAACGCTATTTCGAATTTTGTATGCGATGGAAGGCGGTTTTGCCATTTTTAGCGAAAAATAATTATTACTTGAAAAATTGATAGTCTTTAAAGTCGATTTACGGACGATAATTTTACGTGATAACGTCATAAGAAAACATTGTTGAAACAACACTGAAACAAGCTAGGCTGATCGAGCTTTTCTATCGCACTCTCGCTTGCACGCTCGGCTCAGGCGGAACGTGACGCTTTTTTGTGCGTGCAGTTGGCATTCATCAATTAATAAGACGTCAAAAAATAACGTGGAAAAATATAACGTCAAATACCAATTGCATTTCCATGTTCCAAAAGAAATGATTTTAACGCGAATAATAACAAAATTATTGGTACATGTTGAAAGATATAGGTAGGTATCTGAGGATTTCTATTAATTTTGGCAAAAGCTTTCAAGATACGATATATTTGCTTACCAACGACTATCAGAGGGCTTAGTATGAGTTTACCTATACGTAAACGGAAACTACAGTGGTTAGGGTACCGTGTGGCTATATAAACTTTTGTAAAAAGTAAGTAAGTTCGTATAGGCCGGGTGGCTGGCCCTGGTGTCAGAGTTTTTAGGCCGCCTGTAGGCCTCTGACATGGCTAAACTGTTAAAACAACCGGGCCTACAATTTAACGTGTCATCCGAGCCACGGTAGCGCTCAGTTGGAAAATGCCACCCGCGGTCACCCATCCAAGTACTGACCGTGCGGAACGTTGCTTAATTTCGGTGATCGCTGACAATCACCTAGTCAAACTACGCAACGAGCGCTATAAACTTTTGTACACCGCCCCTATCGTAAACGAGGAGGAACTAACAAAAATGTATGGAGCCACACGAAAACGATAAGACGACAATTTTCATTTACTATGCAAGTAAACTCATAGTAAAGTCTGACGACACAGTAAATTAAAGTAGCACAATTTATCGGTTAAAAACGTCTAGGACGTTAAAGGACTAGAATAAATGCACTTTTTAACCGACTAGACTTCTAAAAAAACAACTTCAATCACAAGAGTTTCGTTTTTAACTCTTTCACGGATCCCAACCGCTGTTTATGGAAAAACGTTAGTTGTCACAACTAATGCTTGTGTAATGAGCCCCTTTTCTGACTAATTAAAAGTCGATTTAGCTCGTCGTGAGCTTTCTAATACTGAAGCATACATTATGACATGTCTAACTGGGCGAATCTCTCTGTGATTAATGATTTCTATGACAGTTAGGTAATTAATAAGGTCTCGTAAGGACTGAAGGGCTTGAAGGCTTGATGGTAGCCAAGTGTCATTAATTTTGAATGTAATTACGTGGGTTTGACGGGCGTTTTACGTACATCACGTAGATTTGTAAGCTGTCATCGTTAAGGACTTGAAATGATTTTGTTTCTGGCTATAGGAATATGAATATGGCGAATGCGTCGACCGCGCGATGCCAAGAGCCTAAAACAGGGAAGACGAAAATATGTTTTTGGCGCTTAAATGAAAAAGTATTTTTTTGTTTCCTAACCAACTGCTTACTAACGCCGTAGTTTTATTATATATTCTTTGCTAACAATCGAAGTAGCCGAGCGTGCCGCAGCCAGAAATATTTTTTTAATAATAAATATTTGGGACATCTTACACACGATCTCTGACCCCAAACTAAGCAAAACTTGTGATTTGGCAGCCAGAGACTGATATACTACATATTAATAATAATAATAATTAATAATATATACTTTATTGTACACCAAAGAAAAACAATTTCAGACAATCTTATAATTAATTAGGTATCTCAACGGAGTACAAGGGCGACCTTATCGCTCATAGCGATTTCTTCCAGGTAACCCGTGGAAAAAAACATTATGGATCGGCAGAAAAGTCGGTGGTGCAATAATGAAAAAATATTTTGAAACTAAATTATAATATACACATGGTATTACATATTATACAATATATAAACATATTATACAATATAATACATACACATACACAATATATACATACATAAATACATAAGTACCAAAGTAATTAACACATAGATAGATAGTGATTATAGATAAGATTTTTGAAAATGGGAAGTGACTTAGCCTGCCTGATGGAAACAGGCAGGTCATTCCAAAGATTCCAGATTCCATATTCATATTTTTAAATATATATTTATATAGATAGTGACTAAATAACACCCAGGCACAGAGCAAACACCTATGTTCATCACATAAAATGCTTGCCCTGGGTGGGGATCGAACCCACACCTCTCGCCTCAGAAGTTAGGGTCACTATAAGCACTGAGCCACCGAGGCAGTTTTATAAAATATCTAATAAAATTGCTCTATCGTCGAATTCACCATGAAACTTTTTACTCAAGTAGGTACTTAGCATCGTACCTATATATTTCAAATTTTATGTTAAACCGACTTGACAATTCACGAAAAACCTATATAGCAAAGTGATGAAAAATGTGCGTTACGTTAGGTACGTTTTCAAGACCTCACTGAGAACATTTTTTCGAATATGTATTGTCGGTACATACCTAATATTTACATAGGCATAGCTATTTAAGCTCAGTTTCCATTTAATTTCAAAGCCAAATAACAATCTAAGCAAATCGGAAAAAAGTTGTCTGAACATTGCGCATTGTAGGAAAATTGTGATATAAAAAAATAAGAGGCCCGCTAAGTTAAGTAGATACATGCACGCATGGTAGTTGGCTGGTATTAAATTAGTTAAAAGTATTAGTATTAGTAAATTATGCAATTAAATATGATGCGTAGACTGAAAAAATTAATAAAATCAACTTATCAATTTCAGAGATATAAGCTTGTAAAGATTTTGGTAGGGACGTAGGGTAAGACATCCCCGTCTTGTCCCTTTCCCACACAGCATAACATTGTATGACGAATTATGACACTTGCGGGCAGTGACGTCATAGCCTGCCATATTGCGCTCTCTGTCTAGCAAGAAAATAAATATACTTGTAACTTTTTATCTGTAACTATTTTTAAGTTGATTTTATTTTTGTTTTCGATAATAGGCTCTGTTTATTGTTACAAGAGGACAACAAAAAAAAATTGTCAACTAGCCTATTATATGTATGGGTAAATAGAGAATCAAGCAGAGCCTTTGAACGCTAACATTATCAGTTATTACTTATTACGTTATAACTTATTAAATTATTATATCTAGCCATAGGGCTAACATTGTCTTAAAAATCGATTATCTCTCTAGATATTTCGCGTTCGTGAAACGTGACCGTAAATAATGTTGAACAGTTTCAGTGCCGCACAGGTTGTAAAGTGTAACATCTTATTTTGTTAAGTTAATAGTTAATTCGTGGCCGGAGTTTACTGCATCTTTACTGCATTGTGAAGCGGTGGTAATGTGTAACTTCGTAATTTAGTCCTAGGCGTTGTAAGGAGTCTTTTATAATGAAGGTCTTATTTGCAAAATGTTTAGCATTTTTTGTGTGTTTATAAGTTTAAGTGTGTACCGTCCATATATCCATACTTTTGAAATGAACTCTGTGTTTAAACTCCACTTTGAACTATAATATGCCAAATCTGCCGATCGCGCGAAGCCAAATACATACCCCAAATGGGGAAAGAAGAAAAAAAATGTTTAAGTGTGCTTTGTCTGGCTTAAGTGCGTAATTTTTAACCGACTTCCAAAAAGGAGGAGGTTCTATGTTCGTGTGCATGTTTTTTTTGTGTAGGTATGTTCTTCGATAATTTCGTCAATTGTGAACCGAATCGAAAAACTATTTTTAGTTCGAAAGGGTATACTCCCAAGGTGATGGAAATCGGCTGAGCCGTTTTTGATGAATCAAGAATAATATAAACAATTCTAGCGAAATATTCGAATTTTGTACACGATGGAAGGCGGTTTTGCCAGTTTTTGTGAAAAATAATTATCATATTTGCAGTCGTGGATAATAAAAATGGTCACGTATTTCCAAAAGATCGAATTGTCATTCAATCTCCTGGAAATATTAACCAACCAATAAAATTGTCACAAGTCGCAACCTCGTAAATCGCGTTGATGTTGGAGACAATCTATATTTGAATCATCACCGCAAAATATTGAATGTAGGTATTATCAAAGATCGGGTTGAAAACATTTTTTTATTAATGGATAGCACGGTTAATCGGTTATAGATCTTATTTCCAACCCTGCCTGTGGTTTTGAGTTGAATTTGGAGGGAGTCGCGTCCTTTGTAGTGATTTCAGGATTTTAAGATTTGGTCTATAATTAGGTATAAAAAATCCTTACTTCATATTTAAAATAATTCAAAACAATCAAGTATGTATGAAGTTCAACCATATATTTATTTTATTGAAATAAGAAATAACACAGAGTTACATAGAATATTGCACACATAATTATATAAAATTACAAAAAACACATACATTTCTGTTTCACGAGATCAGACTGTCAATAAAGTATTCCTGCTCCATCTTCACATTGAAAGGCCCTGGCATGTTAACACGTGCCTCTTCTCTCATTGAAACTACTCTTATAACTAAGATTTGTGTTTTCTCTTTTAGCCAGTACAATTGATGAATTTGAGAATTTGCGTTTCCCCATTTCTCATTCAGCTTTGATGCGTTTTTTAGGGTTCCGTACCCAAAGGGAAAAACGGGACCCTATTACTAAGACTTCGATGTCCGTCTGTGCGTCTGTCTGTCTGTCTGTCTGTCACCGGGCTGTATCTCATGAACCATGATAGCTAGGCAGCTGAAATTTTCACAGATGATGTATTTCGGTTGCCGCTATAACAACAAATACTAAAAACAAAATAAAATAAATATTTAAGGGGGGCTCCCGTACAACAAACCTGAATTTTTAGACGTTTTTCGCTCTATATTAATAATGGTACCATCTAGATGCTTGAAATTTTCACAGAATATTTAATTTTAGATTCCCTTCAATAATAAATAATAAAATTAAAATTAATTTAATATTTAAGGGGGGCTCCCATACAGTACGGAACCCTCCGTGCGCGAGTCCGACTCGTACTTAGCCGATTTTATTTTTTTTAACTGTTATATTCCGTTCCTATGGCTCCATCGCATGACTGGCTAATGGCTGACTAATGGGGTGAATGAGGCTCTTAGCTCTTAGTCTTCAGCTCGGTCGTATTTTGAATGTTTCTCTCGGCTATGTCTCTCTACTATTTTTTGCCAGGTGAGGTTGCTGTAAGAGGAAGCGTCAGCAACCTCAAGTATGAAGTAGTTCTAAGCATAGTAATTTATTACCTTCTATGCCTACTTTGTATTTAATACGTTAATACTCACGATGGAAACTCGTTAAATGTATAAAGGCTTAAAAAATTAACTCTTTGGACATATAACTTCATGCATAATAATTGGCTTAGGGTCCGTGTGAAACCTAATTGAGATTCTGATTACTTAGGTTCGATTTAGTTTTGGTCTCACTCTTTCTACAACTGTTGGAGAGAGACATTATTTATTGAACTTCTTTGCTGTATTTGACTGTTTGCGCTACATCACGGTATTCACGGTTTAACACTTATTAATCTACTGCCGCTTGTTGGCCTAGCAGCTGTAACACTTGCCTTACAATCACGAGGATGGGGGCTCAAATCCCAGTCCCGTATAAATAATTATAGTTTACTAGCTGACCCGGCGAACTTCGTTACACGCAATTGGTCGCACCAACTCCGAAACCTTCTTTGGCTCATGCACAACAACTTTGCTAGAGATCATCACAGACATGATCAAATGCATAGTTTACGATTCTATAAAGGATCATACAAACTTTTTTTTTTACTACGACAAATTACAATACCACTTTATATGCTAAAACTACCTACCCTACTACTACTCAAAAAGCATTGGATCAGCCTTGCACCTTGAAGGTCTAAAGATAATCCAAATGCTCAAGCCCACTGCCAGTTGGCAGCGTGCCCAGCATGCTGGCTGCATTGACACGCTGAATGGCAAATGGCAATGCTTATATGCGTTGAGCCAAATACCTAAACACTTGCATTTTGGTCACGCGTCGCGTCCACCAGACGCTCAGAAAGATTGTTGTTTCATTTTTAATATAATATATAGAAGATAAATCCATTCCAGTACTTACCGTTGAAGCACTTGGAGCCACGATCTCAAAAATTCCTTCATTCATTCATTCATCTCGCATCATGACAGGACATTATTTTAAGTTCCTTCAAATAGTAAAGAAAAATCATAACTCAGTGCTGCGCTAAGACTTAAGAGGGAGAAATACTGTCCTAAACTCAAGAGCGTTATTCAAAAAGAATATTTACTTTTCGTGCATCTGATTTCTTGAAAATTACGCATCTGATGGACTAAAGTTCTCTTATTTTTGGTTTTGATACCACTATTGGGCTTATGACGGTAGAATAAGTAAAATTTGTAGCAATCACAAAATAAATCCTATTTTATTACTAAATGTAAATTCAATTTTACGTCTCTATAAACTTAAATTTGTACAGCTTGCGCAATGAATTCTTATCAAACATGTTCAAAATAAAAGGAATGCGGCGATCGTGTTCTGTGAAATTATTATTTATATGTTATTTTACAGGTAAGACAAAGTTGCTAAGTACCTATAGGCCGAATCGTACAAGTCAGCGGATTTGAAGTTAGCTACGAGCAAGCTGCGCAATATCCAATCCTGACTGAAGCTCACATGAAGCTATGCGGTCGACTGGATATTACGCAGTTTGTGGCTGACTTCACATCCGCCGACTTGTATGATGCGGCCTATAGCCAGTCATCATCATCTCCTTATCCCACAGTACGTTTCCATTAGTCTTCAATTTATCACACGTTATCTCATCATCAACTCCTTTTTCTCGTAATATCATCAAGCATTAATTATTATTTTTCTGTTGGTAGCCAATATTGATCCATTTTCAACAGACTTTCAAAGGGGAAGAGGTGTCGATTTAGTTGGGGTTTTTAAATTCTTGACAAAATGGAGAGGCGTCGAAGTGGTTTTATACTCCTCAGTCCACCAATAAACAAGTTCACCTGGGTAGACTACCCGGGTCTGTGTCAGGTATCTGTAGCCAGCATAGCCAACTCTGCAGAAAAAACTGTAGATTTACAGTTTTAACTACAGTTAAATCTGTAGATCTACAGTTTTTTCTACATCTTCACAGTTTTCACAGGTTGGGGTTGGCGACACTGTCCGTACAGGGCTGCACCGTGAGTTTTGGGGGCCCTGGGCTAATACCACTTAGAGGTCTACTAATTACTCAAAGTATACGATATCAAGATAGAAAGAGACAGAGACTGAAAGTGAAATAGCGGAGCACAATCGAGATCGAATGAATGTGTAATGACTGCCGTACAATAAATAAAATTATAGATGTTTCCTCTATTTTTGACTTTGACTTTACTTAGATGGAGGCCCTTGGAATTCGCGGGGCCCTGGGCTGAAGCCCAAAAAGCCATAACATAGATCTGACCCTGTGTCCGTAGCTCACCCTAGTGTACTAAGCGTCAGAATAAGTTCCCCTAGTCCACCCAGGTGAACTTGTCAGGTGGACGTTTAGATTTAGCCATGTCAGGGGCCTCCGGGCGGCTTTAAAACTCCGACACCAGGGCTAGCCCTCCGGCCTATACGAACTTACTTTTACAGCTTGGAAGCTGGTACAGTGTCGTCAGTACGATGTAGAGGCTGAAGCTATGAAACTGTACGGAGCTGACCTAGACACGGTGTTGAAGAAATTTCGCCGTACGCCACAATACATGGAAATTCTGGAGGATCGGGTATTTTAGTTTAAAGGATTTGACACACGCAACCAAGGTCAGGTCAAACGGTCCTTACGTTTTTTCCGCACAAAGGTCAGATCGCAAACCACCAACCAAATACAAAATATATTGAGACAGACAGATGTTTTACAACAATATTTTGTATCAAAGTTGCATAATGCGGGCTGCGTTCAGTTTGACCTGACCGCGCACCGCATAACGCATCCGGTGTGGTAATCTTAGTTGACCGCGAGCGAGCGAAGTGGGAGACAGTCTCAGTTTTAACTTGCCGATTTTTCTTTCATCTATCCTGATGTTGATCCTCCTCTACAAGTTGCATTTTAAACTAATCTTGACAAAACTTGGTTTGAAAATGTAGTTTTATTAATGTTATTTATTTGTCGTCGGCGATTTTTGAAGAGGGGAATTTGTTGTGGCGCTATTTAAAACCACGTATGATTAAAAATATGAATCACTTCCGTATTTACTAATCACAGAGTTACCAGAGGGATAATGTGGTCCATCGAGAAAATCTAAAGGAGATGCAGCGATTGAATATAGCGTGAGTTAGAAAGAGACAAGAAAAATATCTCGATTCGGCGGTTGTTGTCGTATTTTTAGACTAGGAAAGTCAAATCCCAATGCTTATTTGACAGTTTCGACAGCAGTTTGGAAGATTTCCCATACATTATTGTGGTTGAGAATTGCCTCAAATGACAACAGCAATACAAATCTGAAATTTATTGAAATCTGTGGTCTTTACCAATAAACATGCTTGGTGCTTGATTCAGAACGAAAGTAGAGATAAGTTGGTTTGAGTGCGTTCTCGCTTGCAAATAAAAATATCTCTCCTTGCAAATAAAGTGACTCTTTGGACACATTTTTTGATCCCACCGTCCTGGACACTACTTTTGTTGGATAACTTTTTGACCTATACTAGATGCACTAGTTGCACCACTGCCCCGGTTTTTGTCAAAATTGTCGCATAAATAAATTGTATAACCTATTAACACCATAAAAATTGTTTGTGTAAAAGTCATAAATTCTTTACAAAATTAAAACTAAATATTACTTAACATATTTTAAAATTTAAATTGTCTACACGATCATTAAAATTCAAAGTGGCCAAAATGTTACTTAGATATATAGCCACAATCGGCATCTACCCTGGGGCCTAATTGTGTAAGCGCTCTGAAGTTCGGATTCGCTTTTCCTCCCGCTCGCTCTCGTAACGTGAAAAACTGGCTCGAGCGGGGACAAAAAGCGAAGCCGAACGTCAGAAAACTTACACAATAAGGCCTCTGGTTACAATTTCTGATTACTCGAACAAAGCCTATACCCAGCAGTGGTTTGGCAGAGACTCATAAAATGTTAATAGTTACAATTTGTCCTCAGATAAATAAAATAGATGAAGAGCTAACCACTATCTGCGATCAGGTGACGTACGTTTATGGGAAGGACCTGCTACTTAAGAGAATCAACGAAACTTTGAGCAAGGACCACGTCGATGATAGCACGACCAATAAGCCCAAGTAAGGCTTAGGTCACTCGCCCACGGCGACTTTTTGTAGCGCGGCTGACACGCATTTCGTGATCGCGCTGTAACAGAGCTCACTAGTCTCACTACTTAGGCTGCAGTTAGACGACGCGACAAATTTCTTGCGGCCGCCACGCGGCCACCGCTCGGTGACCGCGTACTAACAGTTCAGTCATAGCAAATTTATGTTTTATAAACTAGGACTTAACGTTGAAATTCTTTGTGAGTAACTAACAGCGCGGCGATTGCGCGGCGTCCGCTCCTTGATCACACGGCGGCCGCGCGGCCGTCATGGTCATAGCCATATAAACGCGCCCTAACACGGCTAGTTGCATTTACAACGCGCGACAGACGCGATGCCAATGCGATACAAAAGCGCTACAGACGCAATGCAAACGCGCTACAGCATCGTGACTATAGTGACATCGTGACTATTTCGATGCAAAAGGTATCTAGACTTTTTACTGACGCGCGGCGGAAGCGTGTTTGCATCGCGACATACGCGCGGCGGAAGCGTGTTTGCATCGCGACAGACGCGCGGCGGAAGCGTGTTTGCATCGCGACAGACGCGCGGCGGAAGCGCGTTTGCATCGCGACAGACGCGCGGCGGAAGCGCGTTTGCATCGCGACAGACGCGCGGCGGAAGCGTGTTTGCATCGCGACAGACGCGCGGCGGAAGCGTGTTTGCATCGCGACAGACGCGCGGCGGAAGCGTGTTTGCACCTCGACAGACGCGTGACTACGACATGAGCGCTTCAGGGTGCGTTTATATGGCTAGGACTATGACGGCCGCGCGGCCGCCATGTGATCGAGGCGCGGACGCCGCGCGATCGCCGCGCAGTTAGTTACTCACAAAGAATTTCAACGTTAAGTCCTAGTTTATAAAACATAAATTTGATACGACTGAACTGTAAGTACGCGGTCACCGCGCGTTCGCCGCGCGGCGGCCGCAAGAAATTTGTCGCGTCGTCTAACTGCAGCCTTACAGCTAAGCTTGACATCTCTAAAATATGGCGACCAGATGATGATGATGCGACAAGATGCGTGAAAACCCTGAATTTTAGAGCCCAGAGCAATTAGTCCAGGTTTTGCGTTGTTCACTTAAACTTTCGCGTTCGCGTGTCGCTCTATACGTTTTGGTTAGTTCTTCCTCGTTTCCGCCAGGGGCACTGTACAAAAATGTATAAAGTCATACGGAAACAGCTGTAGTTTCGATTTATGTGCAAACTTGGACGTTTTGAGGGGTTACCCTCAGAACCCGAACATCTCACTGCTGCATGTGGGCACAGTGCGTATGACGGGGGCCCAAGACTTAAACCGCCTTACTACAAAAGTTTTACGCACGCTTTAGAAAATGTTTAACAATACAAATTGCACGGATAAACAGTGTTTAAAGCATGTTTAAATCTTAAGTGGTAAAGCAGTATATTTTTAAACCCAGACTACTCATGAAGCCCCACCCGGGCGCTCCCCGTACAAATCCAATCCAATAATCTAAGAAAAACATGGGGTCTTATTGTGTAAGCGCTCTGACGTTCGGCTTCGCTTTTCCTCCCGCTCGCTCTTGTGGTCTAAGTAACTGGCGCGAGCAGGAGATAAAGCGAAAGCAAACGTCAGAGCGTTTACACAATAAGGTCTCTGGACGGAATCGGATGGTAGCCCTATAAACTGCAATAATAGCATAACGACGATTACAGGGCAAATCACTGGGGTAGTACGCTCGCCCCAGTGGAAGTCATAGATGATCATATCTCGAATATACCCTTCAGCGCCGCAGAGAGGAACTCGTTTAAGGACATGGGGTACGAGGTTGCTGGGTATGTTAAACCTAACATGACAAAATATTGGTTTTATTTTTGAATAATAAAAAATAAAAACATATTAGTACACATCTTACACACGGTTTCTGACCCTAAACTAAGCAAAGCTTGTGATATGGCTGCCAGAGACTGATATACTACATATACATGTTTTAAATACATACTTTTATAGATAGTACCAAAAATAACACCCAGAAAACACAGAGCAAACACATAAATGTTTGCCCTGGGTGGGGACGCCTCTTTGATCAAGAAGTCAGGGTCCCTAATCACCGAGATGCCACCGAGGACGCCACAGATAACCCTGTAGAAATGCATAGTGGAGGCTGTTGTCCAGCAGTGGACGTCCTATGGCTGATTATGACAAAAAAAATATAATCTTCTTTTCTCATTTGATCCTACTTAATTATGCCATTCAGAGTTAGGGATGATTTGTGATAAGCACAGTTTTAAAACGTTACATACATTTTACAAAAAGCAATTCAAATTACACAGCGCATGATCCGTTTCCGGGCCAGGCCGTGCACACGCACACGGACACGGACATGGACGGAACATAGATGTGAAAATGTTACGTACATTTCGCAAAAAACTGTTTATATTACACAGTGTACGATCCGTCTCCCGTCTAATGTAAATTATCCTTTAGGTGTGCTATACAGGGTAATTAGTAACTTCTTTTCCTGTTCCAGCCTTTTTAGATAAAGATAATGATACGTTTATTTGCGTAAAACATGAGTATAAACATGCGTTTGATGGTCGAGTTGCAATATGATCGTCATGTTATGCCTGATGAGGCGTGCAAATTGAGATGGCAAACTGTCTGCTTAACAATGTCAAATGTCACCAATAAAGTACAAATTATTTGAAATATAAAAAATTACAAAAAAAAGAGAACAAACAATTTACTTACTTAACAATGTCAAATATCACAATCCAAATACAAAATATTAAAAATGTCAAAATTATAGTTATAGTTATCATTATTCTAATAGTCCACTGCAGGACGTAGGCCTACCCACGAAGGGGGATTTCACACCAATGGCTTTTCGGTGAAGGAAAACATCGTGAGGCAACCTGCATACTACGTCCGTAGAATAAATTAGTAACTTCCAACGTCTTAAAGGCGACTTTAGTATTTCAAGAGGAACAATTTATACTGTGGACCCTACCCAAAATTCCCTCTATAAAATATATGTTTGCAGATTAGCGATCCACAAATTGATCGCGTCCATGGGCCCGGCTAACGATGAGGACCAGCTCTCCACTCGCATGCCTTCGGATGACAAGAAGGACACCACCACCACTCATCATGCAGAAAATCATACGGTACCACTTATTCTTAACATGTTTAAGAAGCTGTGATGGTCTAAGTCTCCACTCGAGATCTTATCGACCCCAGTCTTCAGTCTTCCCAGTCAGACTTCAGTCCTTTACGCTATTTACCCTGCCCACTGCCATTTCAATCCAATGGGCCAATGCCAATCCGTTGGGCTATGTCAGTAACTTTGGTTCTTCTAAGTACCGGTAAGCGCAGCCTGGGAAGTCCATACACAAGGTGGACGGATGACCTCAATAAGACCGCAGGATCACGCTGGATGCAAGCCGCTTCCAACTGGTCTTATTAAAGATCCATAGGGGATGCCTATGTCGAGCAGTGGGCGTCCTATGGCTGATGGATGGATTTAACCGAATCCACGACCTCATGATTGTTACGCGAGTTGGTATTACTACCTACTACTAGACCACCAAGGTTCTCCAAGCTGAATGGCTACGATTGAAATAAAACCTTTATAAGGTTATGCTTGTTAATTTATATTAATTATTGTTGCAGTTAAAGCCTAAAGCTAAGATTCTGAGAGCTGAAGATGTCCAAGATGCATACACTTTTCGGGCGGGTAAAAAAACTAAAGAGAAGTACACTACTGGAACGGACAAAACAAATAAAAGATCGATCTTTGAAAATACCTTACAAATGCACACAAGTAGCACAACAGCGAAATAAAACCACAACTTTTGCAATGGGAACTCAATAAAATACATGATGACTGCTTTGTGCATAGTTTGTCACCTGATTTAAACATTTCACTCTATATATACAAGGAGGTAATTAAAACAATCATTATGAACAACTTTTACTATAGGACCAACCCAAAATTCGAAAAAAAAATCAGCTGCAACTCGGAACCGACTACATGTATGAAAGAGCTGTTTTTTCTCGAATTCTGGGTTGGCCCCATAGCAAAAGTAGTTCATAATGATGGTCTAAATCACCCCTTTTCCCTCCGGCTTAGTTGGTACACCAGCGGGACAATTCTGTTAGCCGATCTCTTTACTGAAGTGATACGTTCTTGAACCTATACCTTGATACCTTCTTCTTTCTGACAGTTCCGACCGCTCAAAACTGTCAGAAAAACGAGACAAGTTCAAGAACGTGTCACCTTAGTAACGAGATCGGATGACAGAATTGCCCAACAGTTCTGGATAATCCTGTATAGTCCAAAAAGTACCTTACACATATAGGTATACACACACTTAATATTATCTTGCACACCATTTTTGTAATAGATCTTCCTTATCCTTACATAGTCCTTTCCTTACATAGTATAAAATAAAGTCGCTATTTTCGTTTGTTTGTTGGTTTGTTTGTTTGTCTGTATGCTTAAATCTTTAAAACTACGCAACGGATTTTGATGCGGTTTTTTTTAATGGATAGAGTGATTCAAGAGGAAGGTTTATACGTATAAAAATTCCCGAAATTCCCACGGGAACGGGCACAACGCGGGTAAAACCGCGGGGCGCTGCTAGTATAAAATAAAGTCGCTATTTTTGTCTGTTTGTTTGTCTGTATGCTTAAATCTTTAAAACTACGCAACGGATTTTGATGCGGTTTTTTTTAAAGGATAGAGTGATTCAAGAGGAAGGTTTATATGTATAACTAGACGACCCGCCCCGGCTTCGCACAGGTGTATTATACATATAAACCTTCCTCTTGAATCACTCTATCCATTAAAAAAAACCGCATCAAAATCCGTTGCGTAGTTTTAAAGATTTAAGCATACAGACAAACAAACAAAAATAGCGACTTTATTTGATACTATGTAAGGATACACCTGTGCGAAGCCGCGGCGGGTCGTCTAGTTTAGAATAAATTATCTTATCACGTGTTTAGTAGTTCTGTGAACGGTAAACTTCGCCAATATAATTATTGCAACAATAGGCATGTTGACAAAAAAAATCTCAATCAGATAGATAAAAAATATTAGACACGTATTCTATAGGGTTCCGTACCCACAATGTAAAAACGGGACCCTATTACTAAGTAACTGTCACCATCGTTGTTAATAAATTGATTATGATTATAAGACTCCGTTGTTCGTCTTGTCTGTCACCAGGCTGTATCTCAAGAACCGTAAAAGCTAGAACTTTGAAATTTACACAGATGACGTATTTCTGTTGCCGCTATAACGACAAATACTAAAAAGAGAAAACAATAAATATTTAAAGAGGGCAATACATATTTATACTACAACCAACCCATTTTTAGCCGTTTTCGCTCGACATTAATAACGGTGACAGGTAAATATTCGAAATATTTACAAAATATTTAGTTAAATATGCACTTTAAAAATTAACAATAAAATTAAAATAAAATTAATAATCGGCCAAGTACGAGTCGGACTCGCGCACGGAGGGTTCCGTACTGTATGTGAGCCCCCCTTAAATATTTATTTAATTTTAATTTAATTATTTATTTTTGAAGTAAATATAAAAGTAAATAATCTAATCTGTGAAAATTTCAAGCATCTACCTGTTATCATTATTAAAAACGTATTAAATATTTATTTTATTTTCTTTTTAGTATTTGTTGTTATAGCGGCAACAGAAATTACATCGTCTGTGAAAATTTCAGCTGCCTAGCTATCATGGTTCATGAGATACAGCACGGTGACAGACAGACAGACAGACAGACGGACAGACGGACAGACAGACATACGGACGTCGAAGTCTTAGTAATAGGGTCCCGTTTTTACCCTTTGGGTACGGAACCCTAAAAATGGGCTCCCATACAAGCAAAGTATAATATTTTGCTCGATATTAATAATGGCAACCGGAAGATGCTTTAATTATTCACAGTCTATTAACCCTTAATAAGGCGCGAGCCAGTAGGCTAGTTAGAGAAGAAGTTGAAATTGATTTAGGGTAAGTTGATACTCTAGAATATGAAAAATTAAAAAAAAGGGGGGGTTTTCATGGGGGAAGTACCTTTTTTTTGGGTGGGAAATAATATCCCTTTGCCCGATTAGGTTTACGCATTAGGTTTTTGGGTGGGAAATAATATCCCTTTTCCCGATTAGGTTTTGTACTTTTAGCCTCAGTTTCATTATTTCCATATACAAGCACTAGCCCGTGGCTTGGTTTGTATTTTTTGTAAAATTATAAAAAAATTAAGTAAACTAAAAAAAAGGGTCTTGTCATATTGTTACTTATATAAAATTTTCTGTTTTGCCTTATTTTATGTAGACCCCTGAAATAAATTTGTAAACTAGAAGATTAAAACAATTTAGAATTACTTATAATAGTGTTTTATTTCGCTTATAAAACTAAGAAACTTATACTTACCTAAAGGAACATAAAAAAAAACATTCTTCATTCCGCTGTGGGACCTCGAATGTTATGTTAGTGTTATAAAACTAAGAATGGTACCATCTGATTCTGTTTGATAGTAAGCATCATCGTCAGAGTCTATATCCGACAAATTTGACAGATTTTCTAGCACTTCTTCTATATCTCTCTTATTCATTACACTTCTTCTCTTACTCATGGTTGACAATCCTAATAGGAAAAGAAAAATGAAGGTAAAGAAAAAAGCGTGCGACAGAGAAAGAAAAGGGGAAACTTGCATGTGCCGTTAAAACGAATAAATAAAAGAAATAAACAGGTGAGATGAATAATAAATGCAAGAGCTTGCCACCAAAAAAAAATGTTCTGAAAACCATCCGCAAAAACATAAAACAAAATAAATTCAAACGAAGTCGGGTGCAGTAGCTAGTTAGCCATAAAAAAAATCATGACCTTATCGGGCAAGGGGAAATAATTTCCCACCTATAAATTTGCATTTTTTGAGGTTATGGTTTGTTACATTGCATTGGAAAACACATAAAACAGCTTCAGAATAGACCTTTTACCAGATATAGCAATCAAATTGTACTTACAGGATTTTTTGTAGAACAAAAACTCGTTTTTACTTCGGATCGTCACAAAAATCAACGCTCGTTTACTCGAAATTCTGACACTGACACTTTGACATAAAAAAAATAAGTCAAGGGTTGACATGAAGCAAAAAGTGTTGCCAGGAAAAGAAAAAAAAAAGTCCAAAAAATTTGTGGTGTCATTCATTCGTTCACTGCAAATAATTTGTCGATAATATTTTACTTTAAAAATAAAACATCGTGGTGGGAAATAATTTCCCCTTGCCTTATTAAGGGTTAAGTTGTAAATGTATTCCCTTCAAAAATAAATAGTTAAATTGAAATAAAATATATTAAGGGGGGCTTCCATACGGTACGGAACCCTTAGTGCGCGAGTCCGTCTCGCACTTGTCCGATTATTTCTTGTGTTAAAACAAAAATTGAACATAATTACTGACCATTAAATTTCCGCGCGACATCACGAGTCACATACAAATACTTTTAGTAGAGAAGTGACGTTACGACCCCCATTCCTAAACATTCACAAGGTTTATCTTGTGTCATTTATTGTTCGATTGACGAAAGAAAAAATACTTGTCTAATATTTTTGATCCTCTCAATCACGTACTATTTATAATTAAAAAACACTAAGGACTTATGACCGACGGGGTCGACATGTTCTTGAGTGGCGTACTCGTATCGGCAAGCGCAGCATACATCCACCCACAAGGTAGACAGATGACATCGCGATGGCTGCTAGCCGCTTCTAACAGCTCGTATTGAATATCTATGTATTATATAGAGGCTTATGTCTCGCAGTGAACATTTTCAGCTGATAATGATGATGATAAAAAGTCAACTAGTCTATCTCAGTAGCTATTCCTCAGTTCCGTTCACAGTGAGTCGGGTGCATCCGAGTCACATGTTTTCGTTTTGGACTCCGTCCGCGAGACTAATCGATTGTGACCACGCCGAGTTTGTTTAGCCAACTCGACCGAAACCGGGCAAAAAGACGAATCGTGGATTGAATCCTTACTACTGCTGATGGCCAGATTAGATTGGTTTGGTTTACGTACATTGCTGGTAACTAAAACAGGTATACGCACTTGAAATAAAAATAAATATTCTTGTGTAATAAGAGTAAGGTAGTAACGTAAAGCTATATCTACCCTATAGAAGGTTATTTCTAATCAATTAGCATCCTTTTAGATGCTTATTCTATACATCAAAACAAACAACTTTTGTACTGCGACTTCAAAACTCAAAAAAAAAAAAAACGTACATCCATAGAACAATATCGTTCATCCGCGACAAAATGTATGGCACACCTGTTATTTTTAGTATTGATAAAAATCGTAGTACAAAAGTTGTTAGTTTTGATGTACAGAATAAGTCCCTAAAAGGATGCTAATTGATTAGAAATAACCCTGTATATCTATGTCACATGGAGCCCAATTTAGGTAACACGGTAGTCATAGAGGTTTCATTAATTTTGTATAGATCTAATAGCTTGCCACCATATAAAATAAAAACATTTTTGTCAGTTTTGAGCCATCTGATAACCTCTGAAAACTAGTAATTCAATAGTTTACTATTGAATCACATCCCAGCTAGCTTTCAGTTTACTAAATAATAGTTAGGTACCTTCTGTCGCCCATACGTAGATTAACCGTATCGACTTCTGCGCAACAACAACCTACCTAACGACTATTGAAGGATGGTCTATATCCATCACACCAGCCTAGCTCAGGATAAATTCACAAATATTGTCATTCCCATTCACATTTTTCTCCAGACGTAGGTTTGGCGCCATCTTCAAGAATATATTGTCTATGTTCAGCGCTGGTCTTTTTTCAGAAGGCCTTATTATTCCAGTAGATTAAATGACTTAGCACACAACGCAAAGCAATGTACTGCGTACACAGCGATAAACCAGTCGTCAGCATCTACACCGATACCAGCTGAAAAACTATCATCACGAGCGCATCCTCCAAAATGGCCGTGGTAATGGTGTTTGTCCGTCGATTTTCTCTGTTTCTCCAATAACTCGATTTACTTTTTGTGTATCCGTCACAAAAGAGTGTAAACTCGGTTAGATTCGTGGCCTGAGATCGTGCTGGCAGCAGCACGGAGCACAGAGCCGTGGACAATCAATTCTTGACGTTATTAGAACAAATATTGAGTTACGGGTTCGTCTCGGTACTGGGGCGGGTAGGGTTGCCATGTCACTGGATATATCTTCAGATAATGTTATGAGGAATTCTGTTTGAGATATTGTAACCTTTTTTTAAGATTTTTGGAATGAGTCTAAAAGAAGGCTGGATTTTAGAATTTCGTCTAAAATCTGAGATGACAGGACAATTCCTTGCAAAAGTCAGGATTAAGGAAATTAAGAATTTCGAAAAGTATGTATAATTAAATACCCATTGTTTTCCGCACTAAAATATTTTCTATCTGCAATCCAGTTAATGGGTCGTTCAAAGTCAGAGAGAGCTTCAGAGTCAAATTTTCGAATGCTGACTGTAAGAACATAATTATAGGCAGATCAGGGAACAAGCCTTGTTCCCTGATCTGTGGCTGACACTTAAGGTAAGAAATTTATTTTCCCTGAGCCGAAATTTCATTTAACTCCAGGAAACATACGGTACATACCCCGTTAATTATTGTTGATTCTTTGAAACTACACAATTTACCGATTCATTTGCATCCACTACTTCCTCTACCAAGTCAGTGACTCCATTGAATTCAATTCGTTTGATTATCTACACCTTTTTGTCTAAATACGAAACAAAGTTGCCAGAAAGGAACCCAGCGAACGCCCGGCCAATTTATTTTGAATTAGGTTTGTCAAATAAAAAAGCTGAAGAACCAGGGGACAATTGCCGCATCCGGAGTGAAGTGATTCACAATAATTCAGAAGCTGGTAGGTAATGATAAAATATTTATTTATGCATCATTGTGATTAATGTCTTTTGTGGATGAATTATTAAGCTTAATATCTCCTGATGGACCCAAGTTTATCCAATAGAGATCACAATTACTCGGAAGTCTAGCATAGGTTTATTATTGACTGCGCATGAGCAAATTGAAGAACCGCTAAGTAAGATTGGATTCAAAATGTGTATGAATATTTTATATTTTGATATGGTAGGTAAGTATTGTAGGTACATTAGAGACCAGCACGAGAAGCATGACCAAGGGACTAATAGTCTTTTCACCATTATATCCCCTCGTAGAGGAATGAAGAATCGTATGGATTGACAATGAAATCTGACATTAGGAGTGGATAAAATGGGTTTCTCCCCTTGCCGTGCTACCCGGGCTGTAGCAGTGAAAGCTGAAAGATGAGGTGATAATTATGACGAATATTTAGAAATATTTTCATTTTAGACAGTGGACACAAGAGGTTGTGCTGATCCATAGTCTCTACTCTATCTCATAATTTTAATGTAATTTTTGTTTGATTCTTTTATCAGTTGTGATTCCATCTTATTTTGATTGCCAATGAATGTGATGAAACACAATATCATTTACGTATCTACAAACAAACCTACCTAAAATACGCTGTTCAGCGATCTTTTAAGTATATTACACTTTTACAATACCAAGTAGTACCCTCAAAATTTTAAGTGTGTCAATAACTTTTAAAGGCAAAATACAATACAATAGACGTTCCCCGTTCCCTTGTCACGTATAAAATATATTATGGAATATAATGGTAAATATTGAAAATAATGTAATAGGCAGTACGCATAACAATAAATCAGTACGTTTCCAACCACATTAGGCTCGGGACGTTATCGCAGCTAATCGCGAAAGCGCAAACGGATGCGCATAATTTCCACTAACACGTCCGCTTCCCGCCACAACAATAACCATTAAATATTGAATTTGAAAAATCAAATCCCTAACTGAATTTACACAAGCGTTGGCACTAACGACAGCAAACTAACAATTATGGCGACACAGATGCTATCTACATAATTTCGTCAGTTCAAATTTCATGTCGGCTCCGTAATAACACCGGCCAGTTTTATTGTGTTATTTACACAAATAAAAACGTTTATTTTTACATTTTCCCAAAATTAAATATGGACCAATTTGGTGGCGGGAATTACGTTGTTATGCGTAATTCGTGTGATCTCCTAAATAATGTCGGACTGGCTGACGGTACTAATGCGTAACAATTTCCTGTCTCTTTTATCTTAATGCCATTTTCTAAAGAATTTAAAGAAGATCCTCGTACTTAACTCCTTGTTCTTGGGGAGTCCCATTAACTGTAAGGACAGAGAAAATGCTAATACGTTTGGCTATTTTGATTAAGCCCGAGAGGTTAATATCAGGCAAGCACTCGAAACTATGAAAATCCGATAAGTATAAATCGAAACTGTAAGAAGAGATTACTGCGTCTTTCTCGAAAACATAACAAAGATCTCAAAGCTGGGCTTACTTAAGCATCTTTATGAGTGAAACAGCGAGGATAAGTTAGTTCCCAACGATTTAGATTAGACTTTAATCACAAAGGCTTATGTCCATTTTGTTTACTATTCATATGTGATTACTTGTGTAATTTGTGTTGTGCAATTATGTACAGAGGAAATCCTAGTTGCTTTGTAATCAGTTTGTACGTAATGTGCAGTTTCCACTGTTTATCTAACGTTATTATGGTTATTGTGTTTCATTATAAAACATTTATTTCGATGCGCAAGTGTTTGTTTATCACAAAAAATGTCAAAGTAATTCTGTTTTGAATTGTAGTTTGAATACGAACGGGTAACAAAGATTAGAGCAAAGTAATTCGAGTATGACAATAGCAATTTTTTGTGAGAACTTTTTGATTTTTTGTGCTGTTTCAAATTGATCGTATAGACTTTATAGTTTAGCAGGAAACACTTAGCACACGGTAGATAGGTATAGAAGTAACGGTAACGCAAATGTAAAATTAGGTATTGAAATTGATACTGAAATGGAACGGATGGATCCATTATAAACGTTTTTGCTGAAAACAGTTACGATAGATTGTAGAATATATAAATTGTAAATTGTAGAAAGTAACACTGATATCTTCAACATTAGAGCCTCTGACAAAATTCGTGTGTCAAATTTCATGTGTAGGTAACACCTATTTTACACAATTTTTTTTTCCATTCCTTAATTACCTACCTGAAAGCTTATGTATGGGTACATGATTCCGTTAACATTACGACAAACCATAAAGCGATTTTATATTATTACCAGCACACGGCATGGCTCGATTCTGCGCCAAATGTCATTTTAATAGTTTTAATTATATTGCGGGCTGGGGGGCTAATTACAGGCATAATGGTGATTGCGCTGCCGTAACTCGGATTATTATCTTGTTGTTTCGTGTAAGGACTTTTTTCAATTGCTGGTGTTTGGAAGACTGCGTTTGATGGATATCTGGAATTAAAATATTTTTATTGAAACTAATGGCTTTGCTCCTGAAATGACATTGTTTAAAAATTACTTGATATCCAACCTCTAAGTAGAATTAGGTATGTTGTACTTTAATATTATACTTGTCTTATGTTTTGATTGGATGACAAACGTATTCTGCTACTTTATAGCGAACATCGTCATATTTTTTTATTAGGTAGGTACATAATTAAAAGAATAATAATCGATACTTTTACTCAAAATCCACTCCTCTTTCCATACCAATCTTTCCTTTATAAAAGAAATCTTTCTCTGTGCAAACTGTTCTGCTTTGGAATGAGCTGCCTGTAACTATCACAGGCAGGAATATACATATTCATTAACCTAGTTTTGAAACACTTTCTTTCATTATGTATAACAACCGTACATGGTATTTATTGTATTTATTATACTATATTTATGTAATTGTTTATGTGTGTATATTATTTTATGTATTTCCTTTGTAACATTTGTTTTCCATTTTTGTTCATTATACATCACCAACCACATTTTTGTACTGTGATTCTGTCCATCCAAAGGTAGCCTGGAAGAAATCGCTCAAGGCGATAAGGCTGCCCTTGTACCACCTAATTATACAAATATTATGAATTGTCAATTCTTTGTCATTTAATATAAGCTATTATAAAGTTATATTGTATTGTATTGTACATTATACATATATAGCGAACACTAAGTAGGTACCACTTGATTAAGTACAGGTACCTACCCTAGGCTAAATGCACCATCTGATCTACCACTTTAATAGAATCTGAAGAATTTTGCCAGAAATTCAAATTTTCTTTTTTCATTCACTTAGTATGTTCTATATTACTGAGATTTTATAGCACTAGGCAGATATTATCTCTACGCACTTATCATTAAGTGCGTAGATAGAGAGATAATATCTACCGTCACCGTCGCAGTGTAGGTATTCAAAATGATGCGTAATAACTACATCTGTATATTCAGGTTTACTAGGAAGACTGCTAACTGGTACACGTACAATACTGGATTGCACGTAATTATTATAATACTCATAAAGTTTATACCTTCAGGGAATATATCCAACTGCCAAAGTTGTACCGCTAACTAAGTTGCAACAAGTTACTGCACCGGCTTTATGGCCTTAGGTGCAATTAGAGCAAAGATGCCGACGTTTAGATACAAATGAATAGTATTCGCCGCCATTATAAAGATTTCATAGCTTCTAATTGGATGCCTAATACGGCACTCGAAGATGCATCAAAGTATTTATTGCACACTTTAAACGGCTATTAAATGTTTTATACCAAGTATCGAATTATAAAATCTTATTAGTGAAGTAATTAGGTATCAACGAAATGAGAAAGTACTTAACGTACCTATTGATCAACATCTTAAATAAATCTTAACGGATCTAAAAATGCCGCCTAGCGTAAGCGCTGAATATTTCTAGACTAATGAGGTATGTACAATGTCAGTATTCAAGTCACAATTGTTCCTAAAATGTCTTTCATTGATACTTAAGTCACTTTCATTGGCTTTCACTTAAAGCGCACTAAGCTAGCCAATTTACAAGCTCAGCTTACCCATTACCAATAGACATACTTAATTACATCGCTAGTGGGCCACAGTTAGGCTTTTGACACGGCAGACAAACGCATGTATCGTGACTCCGGCCAGTAAAGTCAGTTTGTTGATAAAGTCAATTAGCGGTATCGAAGCAGGGACCTGTATCAAGTGATCGGGCCCACCCTCGCACCGGCCGCCATATCACTGCAGCGCGATTGGCCGGGCGTGCCCCAGGGGAGTGGCTTGGGCCCGCTACATTTTTTATCTGACGGTGCGTAGGCGACAGCGCTCGACCGGCTTTATTCTCTACCAGTCGATTGAAGGCGTTGGTGTGTTATAGTTTATTGCTTTGTTCCTTCAAAATATCACAGCGTGTCATGTAAATTGTGACCTTTGGCTGCGGCAGGTTGATCGTGTTTACTGACTTTTGTCTCGTGGTTAAAAGGACTTTGTTTTGGAGTTCCATTGTGCTTGTGGGGAATAGGTGAGTGTTTCATAATTTCTATTATTTTTTATTTCCTTATTCTGAAAAATTAAATTGAAATTCATTGTAATGTCAATTTACTTTTTTGACACTTTTGTAGATAAAGGTAATTTTCTATAAATATGCGTTATACATCTATCACAACTATTTAATTTTTAAATAATTTCTTTAAGAGAGTTAGATTTAATTTTAAATTTACAAACAATTTTAAAAGTGCATGTTTTATGAATGACATATATCGTTTTGGTTTTGATTAGTTACCTACACTACAAATAAATATGAAGTAAAATTCGCATAGGTAGGCTTAAAATAATATTACAGGCTCTATGTTTTAAAGATTTATAATAATGAAACAAAACCAAATAATTTTAAAATTATCTAAAAAGAGATAGATCAGCAAAATTAAACTCTTATATTTAAAAATCTTGTGTTGCGTTTAGGTATTATAGAATTTTTTTTAATATTTGGTAGGCCTGAGAATAAATCATAGAATATTGCATTTTATCGTTATAAAAGTACCCTTATGTGATAAGGGTGGCTCTCTCTAGATTTTTTTTAAATTTCAAAACAACCTTGGTCGGGTAGCTAGTTTTAATATAAGTAGATATTTTTATAATTCTACTGTAGTGTACTGTATTAAGCATGTGAAAGCAAATTTTATTATTTTAGTTCACAATCAAGCGGATATCTCTTGTTACTAACAAATATAAATTAATGTAAACACTCGTAAAATATGCGCTTTACACCTTTAACGGAGCAGGTTATTACTTACCTGCTACAATGGCAAGTACAAAATTAATACCTACAGCTTAATAACATCGGAATAGTTATTTAATAAATTACTCTGCATGACGCCTCCTGCTGACTTACTAATTATACGCTACAATTTACTATTAAAATAATGACATTATTCCAACAATATTTCGATCGGCTTTCATTTATCAAAGCGTGCAACAAGCTCATTTGACGGCTCTCATCATATTTCTGAGAGACCAAAAGGCATAATACCAGATATTTTTAAATCATTTGCATAATTAGGTGAATTTTATTGCTTTATTGAATTAGGGCCGATGTCAGCCTCAAAATTGAAAGCAGCGGGGGTCCTTGTGTTGTTAATTTTGTTTATAGCTTGTATTATGGTCAGTTTCGAATGTTATTCTCATATCTCAGACTCTATAAAAGTTGTTAGATATTGTAAAGGCGGACAACAATAGCGTATTTATGTTATTGATCTTGATTTTATTAGCTTTTACTGCGGAATGTGCCGTCCATTATACGTTTTATACGCGTGTATGTTGTCATATTTGTTTTATTGCTCTCATGTTGTACACAAATTCATATTTCATTATTTCTAGCGGTCACATGTTTTGTATTTGCATAATTTAAATATTAGTTAATTAATTAAAAACATATTAAATATTATTGCGGCTTTATTTTATAAAAGTGCCGACAGTGTGCCAGGTAATAAAAAAAATCAAAACTGTTTGCTATAATATGACTTCGACTTTTACGCAAGTCACATTACGAGTATCAAAATATTTAATTATGACAGTTTTGTTGGTTAACAATTTCTATCTATATTAAGAACTTATTAAATGCTAATTTCTCTCATGGTTCCAATGAAAGCATATTTTGTTACAACTTTTTCTACAAGCCAATACAGAAGTACGAGCTTCGAAAATGCCCAGTGACTTTTAATTTACTCTTAACCGTGAGATCTCTTCATTCCCTTTTCAACTCTTGCTTACATTGCCACTACACTCACTAAATTGAGTTCTCACATCACAATAGACCGTGGAACGAGTGATTTTACCGATTTTTTCACAAAAGGGTTGGCCGATCTCAATTCGATTATAATCACCAGCGAGGAAGAACCGTCGCGTTTTTTCCGTTCTTCGAAAAGTTGCGGCCTGTGTATTCGTTTGGGCGAAGGTTAGAGGTCTTCTGAGAGTAGTCGAGATAAACCCCTCGGGATGACTTGCGGATGCCATCGGAACGCGAGCAGCATTGTTGATTATATTAGAGTTAATTAGATCTTAATTAACATTCTGGTTTCTCATTACACGGTCGTCGGAGCTACCAGCCGCGACTATAATAGGAAAGTCGATTTACATCCACACCGTCTTCGTATCTTGATTATTTTTTGTAATGCAAGTCCGGATACTAAAATTGTATACCTACATTTTTTTTTTGTACCTTAATGGTGATGAAATTGAGTCAGATGATGTATAGATTACTGTCATTACATATAAAAGTATCGTGTGAGAATCACATTAATAAGTGGAAATTGTAAAATCTGTAATAGCTTCGAATGTGCTCAATAATCACTAAGATATTTATTGAGCTAAAATGAAAACTGAAAATGTAAGCTACTATTTAATTAGATGATACCTAAACATTATGAAACAAATAAATAAGTAAAGATCTATATTTACACAAGAAAAGAAAAAAAAAATACGATTATGCGACTTCAAATCTTCAAAGAAATGGCTAATAACTTTGAACAAATTTTTAAAAATAATGCTACGAGTATAAGGCAAATGGAAGATAAAACATAAAAAATAAGTAAAGAGCAGACCATAATTATGTCAAAAGAGAGTAAAATAATAAATAACTGTAAGTTTAATTCAAAAATTGATTAAATGACTTGACCTATTTATAAACCTGGTACCTAGGTAAACATTTGAATTCGTTATTACCAGCTATTATTTATAACACATGAAGATAAACCAATAGTCAAAGCTGTAAATTTAGTGAATACACTGTTATTAAGGGAGCCACGTCATGGTGGTCTGGTGGTAGTGACAGACGCCTTACAATGTGAGGTCTTGGGTTCAAAAAATGGGTTCAAGTGGGTATGTACGGGTTTTCACACCACTGGCTTTTCGGTGAAGGACAACATCGTGAGGAAACCTGCATATGTCGGTAGAAGAAATTCGATGGCAAATGTGAATCTACCTATCCGCACTGGGCGAGCGTGGTGGATATGACTCAATCACCCTTTGTGGGTATGCCTATGTCCTGCAGTAGACTATTAAAAGGGCTAGGACAGTACTGGGATATTCAAAAAGCTAAGCTTAGCTAAGCACTAAAGGGTGGACCTGATTAGCATTGCTGCAGTAGCACAAAGATGAGCAACTGTCAAAAAAATAAAATAGGATAGGATTATATCGAAACCCTGGTTATCAGGTAGCAGACATCAGTCAGCCGGATGAGTCAGGTCTTATCTCCAATGGGTATAATCCGGCGAGCCATTAACACTCAGGAACTAATGGACAAAAACTTTTAATCCTGCGGTTGGGATAATGTAATGCAAAATGCAGATATGGACGTTTAGGTAAATATTTATTATTTGGGTATTGTTTGGAGTAAATTGGATGATTAAAGAAATGCCACATTGTTACCAGTTTTTTTTTAATTGGTCAACATCATCTGCTCTGACTTTTTTGATACATTTTGATGATTTTTCAAGGATTTAAAATTTTACATACCAATTGTTATAAAAAGTTTTTGATTACAAAAGTTAACTGTAAAATGAATATGTAGCTGTATTCATGGTCTACACAATCTTTGCATATGAAGTGCTAGATCAATTAAAAGCTTTTGACAATGTAATTCTACTAATATCGTATTATAAAAGCCAAAGTTTGTGAGTACATATGGATGTTTGTTACTCTTTCACGCAAAAACTACTGAACGGGTTGAGATGAAACTCTGCAATAATAATGCTTAGACATCAGAATAACACAAAGGCTATAATTTATGAAGATATTGAAGTTTTACGAAGTTCGCCGGGTCAGCTAGTTTTCCAATTTCGCTTTGAATTATTGGCAAATTCATTCAATTCAAAAGCGATTCACCGTTTTCAAACCAAAATCTTGATTGTCACCACAGTAGATTATATTTAAAGTATCTCACGGGTATTTAGCATTGAACATTGTCTTAACCAATAGATTATAGCTGATTGTACCAAGGAGTGTGCCAAGGAGACAAAAACTAATCCCGGAGGCGCCAGGCCAGCACTCTCGTATCGGATACTAATCCTATTATTTCATTATAATTCTCTAAACTGGTATCAGTAGGCGCATTTAGATTTGCCTTATCGGTGCTTAGTTCATTATAATTTCCAACAAAATGTTTTTCGCTAATGGCTTTTAATCATTTGTTTGCTTCATCGTCCTGGCAGCAATTCTTTTTTAGCTCATGAATTTTAGGTACTTAATCAGTAGGCAAGGCTTTGCAGATTTAAACTATATAAAAATATAGTCTTTTTGATTGCGATCTATGAGACAAGGAGAGCAACACTTTAAAATTATATTTAGAGATGTCAAAAAGCCTTTAAAATTGCGCCTACTGTATGGTTTGGTTGTGGCTTTAGGTACATTATCTAAGCAATAAACTATGAAAGACTTTTTCAGAGGTAGGTTGCTTTGCAGGCATTTTTGTGGCTCTTATTTTGATAATGATTGCTATTTATTTGTGCCTTTTATTTAGGATCAAGGAGGATTTATTAATTAGGACTAAAAAGAATCAATAGTAAAGTGGTGGCATTTTTTTAATGAAATGATACTGAGACGGTATTGATAGTTACCTACAATCATAAATGTGAAAGTGTATCCTCTGATTTATTCCTTATTTAACCACGACACAATTGACCTAAGAATGACGTGCTTCCTAGCATGAATTAAACTACAAGACTGGAACTGGTCACATACTACTTTTTGCCCTTGAAAAATGTATTCCTGATAAACTTTCTCGCGAGCAAAACTATGAAGCTGCTGAAGTTGTTTGATTTGGATAATTTTTGCGGTTACAAATTATTCAGCTAATCTTTGCTTGCGGTCGCTTCTATTTTCTTTTGCATCGAATTGTTTCCTATAATTGGTATTGCAAAATACAGTTTGTCTAAAAAATTGGATTGGACACAAATTGTCACGGTTATTGATTGTCGGGGTAAACGAACTGGGTTTACAGTTAGTTCGTTTAACAACGCACCGATTATGCGGTCGGTGGTTGGTACTAAGTAACCAAGTCAAGCGGTTGGCTGTGCCAAGTAGTCAAGTCGATTATTACCCACTTGTCCAGGTGTTGCGGTTTTCTTTGTAAGTGTAGATGTATAGAGAAAGAAAAATCTATCCAATTAGTAGGTAGGCAAAGAGTGCTACGTGAGTACGTAACGCTGTAAATGCTGTAATATGCACGTTCATGACATAGTTCAACTTATATATTATAGAAACTAATTGTGAATGGATATAGAGTTAGGTTAGGACGTAAGATTTTTTTTTCATGGTTTAGAGACGTCATCACTCAGTTTGAGGTAAAACATCCATGGTTTGAGGATCCCGGATCCAAACGGCATCAAGGTTTATCAGTCTTATTGCTGCCATTTTAACTTGTTAATCTGCTCGAAAGGGTCTGTTTTTTTTCATGGTTTAGAGACGTCATCACTCAGTTTGAGGTAATACATCCATGGTTTGAGGATCCCGGATCCAAACGGCATCAAAGTTTATCAGTCACTTTTATTGCTGCCATTTTAACTTGTTAATCTGCTCGAAAGGGTCTGTAACTTATTGATATCTACAAATCTCTATCTTTATAATAGTACAGAAAAAGTATTGTTGTTGCTAAATCTTTGTTACTTAAATCAGAGTCCCTTTACCACACAAACCGGTATCAAAATGTAATCCACTTTTTTTTAAGCCATTAATTCAAAATGTGACAAGAATGCAATATGACAATTTACACAGAATTGATCAACTATTCGCAATAGTTACAAAAACAGTTGAAAAATAACTAGTCTCTACATCTGATAAAATCACGGGTACATAATTTGATTTGACGTAACCACTATTATGTCTGTAAAAACGGATAGGTAATCATTTCATAAAACCGAACAAAAAGTCCACCAGACGGGAGAAATTCGCGCACGAAAATTATGAACAACTCAAAAAACAAATTAACCGACCACGGTTCATTGCGCCTGTAGAGACGTATAAAAACAACTGTGAATTAAAAACCACTGTAAATTAAATAAAGTAATCGAGAAGTAGGTTTTAACGGTTGAATGAGCTACGAACACTATCGGGGAATCGACACGAAGAAAAGCTAATGAATATTGTGATGTGAGTCGGTCTTCTTCCTTAATTAAAATAGCCACTTACCTACCCCTCGATAATTTTCGAGCAGTGTTGCTTTGCGGAAAGTCTACATTTTTAAATCTACATGTTTTTGTGAATTTTACCATATTTTCGATACAGAGTACTCGTTCACATTTTTTTAAGCAACAATTCAGCAAAAGGTTTTGATTTTTGATAGTTTCGATAAGGCCAATAACACAGCAGTCGTGGGATAATTGCAAAACCATTTCACATGTTTTCCATTTCACATTTTCACATGTTTTGTGAATAGCAGCTAAAGAGTTAAAATTTAATATCGCAGCTATGTTCCTTGGTTAAATAAGAGAAAACGATAGATTTAAGTTTATTACGAAGTACAAATTCGAGTTCTAGAAATGCAGTGGAAAAGCGACCGCGCTCTTCATACCACGTTCAAGCCCGATGTTGGAAAGGGCTGGCACTATTTTTTCTTAAAAATATTGCAATTGATATAGTTTGACCATTATTCCTAATAGATCTATACAATAGAATAGACGAATCTAACCGCCCTGAGTGCGATTATTGGCGCGTGCGGCAGATGCGCCCGCGCCGGCAGGTGGCGTCACGGTGCTCGCCCACCGAGCTATCAGTTATAGCTGAAGTCTTTACATTGTTGTTGGACTCAATCTGTGGTTGGACGCCAATCCGGCAGGTGGCTCTAGGTTCTAAATTCATTATTATCACAGCACTGTAGGACATATACCTCCCCAATTACCGGTCACCGTGCTATCAGTTATAGCTGAAGTCTTTACTTTGTTGTTGGACTCAATCTGTGGTCGGACGCCAATCCGGCAGGTGGCTAGGTTCTAAATTCATTATTATCACATCACTTTAAGACATAGATCTCCCCAAACACGATGCTCACCCACCGAGCCATCACTTACAGCTGAAGTATAAATATTATATTTACTCTGTCTGTGGTCGGACGCCAATCTAGCTTTCGAAGTTCATTATTGTCAGCATTGGCGCAACTAGAGATTTTTTCTAGATAGCAGCTGTCTTTTCACCTCAGAAAAGTATGATGTTGACTTTCAAGTTCTATGGAGTGGACAAAGACGTTTCTAGAGTAGGCAAGGCCCATCCGCGCTGCTGTTAGCTACTATGATTTTAATTATTATCAGTGTACTGCTGAACGTAGACCTCCCCAAGAGAATTACAATAAGAGCACAGGTTGAGTTTGTATGGTGTGAAGATCATATACTAGTAAACACAGAATATAACATCAAGGTAGACTGAAGAACAGATTGAACCACAGAGACGCACGGGAGGCAAGTCGCTTACAACCGGTATTACCTATTGGAATTATATATAGAAGACCTGTAAATAACATTGTAGGTACGTCTTACGGCTAATAACGAGGATGCAGGATGATGTGGCTCACTTTTTCCGTAATCCTGCGGTTTTGACCATTTTGTTTGTTTACGTTGTTGTAGATGGACGTCTTACATCACGCTAGAGGGTACTGTTTCTATATATAGTAGCAGTTGATGGCCCTTCCAGTATAATTATGTGCAATGTTATAGATTCAAGCAATCTCGTTACAACGATATAACCTATGTTATGATACAATAGGTCCAGTTATGAAGGAGCCATCGTAAATTTAATAGCAACACAAAAAGCGTTTTTTCTATCGAATGCCTAAAGTGAATAACTAATATAAATTAAAATTTTAAAAAACCCCCGACACATTGACAACCATTTTGGGCACATTTGTAGAATTTTGGTTCTTCCATCCCCACTTTAACCCACCATAACTCTTAAACGGCTCAATTGATTTTTATAAAACATAGCTAAGAACACTCTCGATTAAGTCTCCTTTCATCCAAAAAAACTAAACTGAAATCGGTCCAGTGGTTCGGGCGCTATGATGCCACAGACAGACACACAAACAGACACGTCAAACTTATAACACCCCTCTTTTGCGTCGGGGGCAAAAAAGGGTTAAAAAGAAACAGAAATATTTTTTATATCTATTATAAATTACGATAGCGCCTTCATAATTGGGCGTAATATGCAATGTTTTGTTAGAATTTCAGTTGTTGCATTCCAAGTTGCAGTACAAGGCTCGTCAGTCAGTCGAGAACGTATATATACCATCTCGACTGTAGTGTTCCACCAGTCAACCAGCATTTGTTGAAATGCCGCATTTTAGTCGAAATATATTATTTTAGTAAGGTAAAGGCTTAAGGTAAAGGCAATTATAAAATATTGATTGACGTCAGACTTTTTTCCCAAAACATGGAATAACAAAACCTAATACCATTGTTCTAAAACATCAATCAAACATCGAGCACAGGTAATAATTTTCCGATTAATTAACCATTAAAAAGTAATTAAACAATGATTTAATTGGATCTTCAGTTAATTAACGGGTCTAATTGTATTCCGAGTGAGTCGAATCGCCATTTGTCGTGGACTGCAAATAATTTGCTTTTTTACTTTTTAATTGAACATTAATGAGGTTGTAAGTGTACCTAATTAATTGGTAGAAATATTCCGGGTATCAGATAATGATTAGATTCATTCAGGAAAACGATAAGGAAGAAGCAAAATGGTATTTCTCTACGCAAATGTCAGCGTCACTTATGTGGCCAATGTTAAAGTAGGTATTATTCCAAACGACTCTAACTTTTTTTTTTGGCTACATTTTTTTTAAATAAGCTTTACAAGCAAAACATAAAATATCCGACAAAAGTTATGATGAGAAGTGCGACAAGGGGAAATTCCCAAATAGGTAATTTTTTTATAAATAATTTTCCAAGCGCAGCGTAGGACTTTCACCGACAAGTTTGATGGACAACCTGATTTAGACAGTATGAAAGTCCTGGATGTATAATCCTGTGACTCTTCAGTTTTTTTTTCTCGCAACCCGAGTTAGTCCCTTAGTAAAAGTTGTTCATATACCATCACATTATACCATCACTCACTTTCGGCTTAGGAGGTACACCGTTTTAGAATAACCAGAAATATGATTAGTGGGTAGTTCTCCGAACAATAGACCTCATCCTACAATTCTTTTACTGTACCAGCCTTTTTAATAATCCACTGAAGGACGTAAGCCTACTCACGAAGGGTGATTGGGCCATATCGACCACGCTGGCCCAGTGCGGGTTGGTGGATTCACACACGCCATCGAATTTCGTCTCCGGACGAATGCAGGTTGCCTCACGATGTTTTCATTTACCTAAACCCGGTGGTGTTAGATTCCGTACATCAATTCCAAGGAATTCATTGGTACGGAACCGGTATTTGAACCCACGACCCCACGATTGTGAGGCGGGTGTCATTAAGTACCACTAGACCACCACGGCACCAAGGCAACAATGATTATTGTTTTACTGAATCTTTATAACTCTATATCTCAACTCGCTGTTTCATCATTAGCAGCCATAGGACGTCCACCCAATAAGCCCGGTTGGAAGCGGCCTGCATCCAGCGCGTTCCTGCGGTCTTACCCATTTGATAAATAAGATTATTAATTATTTCATTCTTAATAAAATTTAGATACTAAACAATCTTGGCAAATGTTATCAAAACCGGTATATAAACAACGCTACAGCTAAGTATTTAACTCATTTTTGAGGGAAATAAACACCCCCCCTTCGTCCCCCAATCAAAACCAACTCGTGTAACAAATTTTGACAGAAAAATGTGACCTGATAATTCTTATCTGGACTGTTGATAGCGAAATTGTTGAGTCAAAACTAAGACTCTCTCTCTTCGCCTTACGCAATAACGTAACGTTAAGAACATCCAATATACTCAGAAACAATACTTTCTGTAATTAATAGTGCGTTAGAACGCATAAAACGCGACGAACCATAATACAAAGGGGTTTTTCAACGTAAGATATTATTACAACGATACATAAATTTTTAAGTACATAAGATACATTAATTCTTTTTGTAATTGTTATTGTTGATTACACCCATGTGCGGATATTTACACTTATTACCACGCAACACGATACGGTTTTTTCCATTAATTACTTCTGGAATTTAAATGATAATATTATGTTACCTAAACTAAGTAGGGAAACTTTTTATCCCAATAATTTGTCGAGACATGATAAATAAATATGTAATTTATTATAAAGAGCAGTAGCGCTCGTTGTGTAGTTTGAGCAGATGTTTCTTAGCGATCACCGAAGTTAACCAATGTTTAACACGGTCAGTCTTGGGATGGGTGACCACGAGTGACGTTAGAACTGAGTGCTGCCATGGCTCGAATGGCACATTAAAACACATTAACCGTTAACCATTTCAGAGGCCTCCAAGCTTAAAAACTTTAACGCCAGGGCAATAGGTATTTATAATATGCTTAAATGACAAACAAACTTCGTTAGTGGGCGCGTCGAGCAAATAGACGCACAAAGACATGTGCACAAACACGTCTTAAACACATATAAAAGCCGCGTGCACTCTTGATATGTAACAAGTATACTACAAAACTTAATGCTAAGAGCACTGGTCATAAGCACATACTTCCATATACAAAGGAACATTTGCACACTACTACTAATACTAGTAATACTTAGATCCGTTAGTCATGTAACGCTTGAATAAAGTAGCTCAGTGCGTACACACACTGTTTTTATGATTGATTTATTATCAATTGTCCCTTATACGCTTTACTTTTTAGTGTTCCGTATCCAAAGTTTTAAAACGGGACCCTCTTACTAAGACTCTACTCTCTGTCTATCTGTCACCAGGCTGCATCTTATGAATCGTGATAGTTAGACAATTGAAATTTTCACAGATGGTATAATTTCCATTACCGCTATAACAAAAAAAAATAACAAAAACAGAATAAAATGTTTATTTATATACGCGCGAATAAGTCCGCGCTTGATCACCAACTCGCCTGATGGTAAGCGACGTTATTACATTTTTTATTACAACGTTTCCTATACTCTATTCTAAAAAAAAACGCGCACTGTGTTGATTATATTGACGTGACGTGAATATTTTTTTTTCTAATAGAGTTAGCACATATTCGTGGGATTACAATGTTTTATTAATTTTAAATCGTACTTTTTCTTTTGAACCATCTCTCTCCTTCCTAAGGTTGCCTGAAAGAAATCACTTTCAGTGATAAGGCCACCGGTTGTTTCACATGTTGTAGCATCCATTTTTCTCTATTTTTCTGTTTTATGTCTGTGTGAATGTGAATCAATGAAGAGTATATCTATCTATCTGTCTCTTAATGGTGTCTATGAAAATTAGTCCAGTGGCAAGTCGTTGCGCAATTAATATGTCAGTAGTGATGACGAGTGGAAATTTGCGTTTCACAAAAGCCATTAAGTTGTTTCGGCCTATAACTATCTATGTAAGTTTATCTATGTAAGTGTGCTTGCTTTTTGACCGACGAACAAACCGGAGGAGGTACTCAATTCGACGCGTATGTTTATATTTTTTTTTAATGTGTAACCACGCATAACTTTTTTCATAGTAGTCCGATTTCAATAATTCTTTTTTTATTAGAAAGAGTATACTTTGAAATTGGTCCCATTTAAATTTTATCGAAATCAGCTGATCCATTTTTGATAAATCAATAATAATATGAAAAATGACACATGGATCCGTGCGAAATATTCGCGAATTCTGTACACGGGTGAAGTCGGTCATGCTATTTTTTTGCAAAAAATAATTATTCTACATAGTACTAATACGCATATAAAGTAATGACTCAAAAGAACGCATATGACATAATCGTATGACAAAAACGTCAATCTAGCAAATGACACCGATATGCGACGCCATTGTGAACTTAACCGTTAGCTGCGCTTGCGCATGTTGACGGCACCCGTAATTTCTAGCAAATTTTCAACGTTATTTGTTTTTGTATCATATTTTATGGGGTGAAAGCGGATGTCAGTGAACCGCAATTTAGATAGGGAAGCGAGATACACAGGTAATTGCGTATGACGTGAGGACGCGAGCAAGTCAACTGCGTAATTGTATTAAGAACGATTAAAAAAAACACCATGTAGAGTTTAAAGTTTTTTCAAAAATTAAGAACGATAAATAAAGTAACCTGGGTAATTATTAGGTAATAACTTCTATGTGGTACAATTTAATATGTTGCGGAAAATACTTGCTTGCAACTTGCTTGTGCTGAAAATAAAATAGTTCGCAATTACTAGGCATTCATGAATGTGAGTAAATATCGTGTAGGTGTAGGTCTATTTGTTAAGGAATATTTACCTACTAATTATAACGAAGGAAAATATTATAGTAGAGCATGTACTAATTAGAATAATAATGTAATGATACATAGCGTAATGGGTTAAAATTTTTTTAGTTTTCAAAAGACTATGTTTAAATTATACGCATCATGTAATGACTGGAGTGAAAAATTGCAGTGATTTACTTATTCAACATAAAACATTGGTTTTCAATTAGGGTTCCGTACCTAAAGGGTAAAAACGGGACCCTATTACTAAGATTTCGATGTCCGTCTGTCCGTCTGTCTGTCTGTCACCGGGCTGTATCTCATGAACCATGATAGCTAGGCAGCTGAAATTTTCACAGATGATGTATTTCTGTTGCCACTATAACAACAAATACTAAAAACAGAATAAAATAAATATTTAAGGGGTGCTCCCGTACAAAAAAACGTGATTTTTAGGAGTTTTTTGCTCGCTATTAATAACGGCAAGAATATTGGGGCTCCCACACGGTACGGATCCCTTCATGCGCGAGTCTGGCTCGCACTTGGCCGATTTTTTATATTAACTTATAATCAAACATACTTCACGTAAAGTGAATTTAATTACGTACCTACTTTACATTGAGTAAATGTGCTACGTCCAATATTTTAGAATAATTTTATCCTTACATAGTATAAAATAAAGTCGCTATTTTCGTTTGTTTGTCTGTATGCTTAAATCTTTAAAACTACGCAACGGATTTTGATGCGGTTTTTTTTTTATGGATAGAGTGATTCAAGAGGAAGGTTTATATGTATAAAAATTCCCGAAATTCCCACGGAAACGGGCACAACGCGGGTAAAACCGCGGGGCGCTGCTAGTCCTTACATAGTATAAAATAAAGTCGCTATTTTCGTTTGTTTGTTTGTTTGTCTGTATGCTTAAATCTTTAAAACTACGCAACGGATTTTGATGCGGTTTTTTTTAATGGATAGAGTGATTCAAGAGGAAGGTTTATGTGTATAAAAATTCCTGAAATTCCCACGGGAACGGGCACAACGCGGGTAAAACCGCGGGGCGCTGCTAGTTTTATAATAAAATAGGTAGATAAGTAGATTTAAATCCGCATGATTTCATACTAAATCTTCTTACTTATTATGAAATAAAATTCATTAAAAATTCTAAAAAAGATAAATTCTACTATCCATGGTTATTCCTAATCAATTAGCATCCTTTTAGGGGCTGTTCTGTACATCAAAACTAACAACATTTGTTCTGTGACTTTAGTCAATACTTAAAAAAATGTAATTGTTGTTCCACAGAAAAATATCGTTCACCCGCGACAAAATGTATGGAACAACAGATTTTTTTTAGTTTTGACAAAAGTCGCAGAACAAAAGTTGTTAGTTTTGATGTACAGAATTCTTGGCTTACTTTCCACTGATGTCAATAAATCACCGTTTCATTTGTTGCAGATCCACCAACCTCACAAATCTACAAATCATAGCAACGAATCAACTTCCCAACTCAAGTACTCCTAGCATCAAACCATGGGAGTCTCGGAGCCTGGTTCCAGCAGCACCCCCGAGCTGGCGGCGGACGAGCGGCCGGGCTCAGGGTCAGGGTTCGAAGACGAGGACATCCCGCGGCGGAAGCAGCGCCGCTACCGCACCACCTTCACTAGCTACCAGCTCGATGAGCTGGAGAAGGCTTTCGGGAGAACGCATTACCCTGATGTCTTTACTAGGTAAGGTTCTGGCTATGAAGTATGTAATCGAATTATACCTAATATAATTAACAATATGTAACTAGACATGTGATAGTTCGCGCAAACCAAACCCATCAAAAATATGGGATGTTCAACATGTTTTTTAACCGACTTCCAAAAAGGAGGAGGTTCTATGTTCGTGTGGACGTATTTTTTTTGTATGTTCATCGATAATTTCGCCAATTGGGAACCGAATTGAAAAATTCTTTTTTAGTTCGAGAGGATGTACTCCCGAGGTAGTCCCATTTAAATTTCACAGAAATCGGCCGAGCCGTTTTTGAAAAAAACAACAATAATGTAAGCAAATCGAGCGAAATATCCGAATTTTGTACACGATGAACATCGATAATCGCCAATTGTGAACTGAATCGAAAAATTATTTTTTAGTTTGAAAGAGTATACTCCCGAAATAGTCCCGTTTAAATTTTACAGAAATCGGCAGAGCCGTTTCTGATAAATCAAGAATAATGTAAACAATTCGAGCGAAATATTAGAATTTTGTACACGATGAAAGGCGGCTTTGCCATTTTTTGTGAAAAATAATTAATATCTTATATGTGCTTGACTAGGCTAGACTAGAGTTGCAGAAATAACACGTTGTATTTTTGTGAATTTTTTGATCACAATAAGCCTACCTAAGTTTGTATACTTAAATCGGATGCTCTGGTGATAGTACTGTTAAACCTGTATACTTCTAACATAGCTTGACAGTTATAGTACCTACCTATTTTTAGAACTTAGTTAACTACGAGTATCAATTTGACCTAAACTTTTCATTTTTGTTACAGAGAAGAATTGGCGCTCAAAATCGGCTTAACTGAAGCTAGAATCCAGGTAAGTCTACACTTTAACTACCTAAATCTTACATCGCCACATACCAACGTTGAGTAGGCTACTAAACTTGGCAAAAAGCAGACGTCATAAGAAAAACATTTGCAATTCTCGTGCCATTGGGATTTTGTATCTACCTCATTTTGTCATAAAACAGGAAGTGACAAAGAAAATGAACAAAACCAACATGGCCCCCAGAGTCGCGTCGCAAGGTCCACCCACGAAGTCACTCCTCGTACCTTAAAAGTACAATCCTCATTAAAAATCCTCATGAATTTCATTCTACACAATATTATTCACAAATTCAATCAAATATATCATTTAAACTCAGAAGTGCGTGCAGTCGGGCGACAAAAAGTCGCACCAAGGGCCCCCCGCGGACGCGCGACGTGACGCCACCTCCTCTGACACCGCGCGAGGATATCTGACTTTACCTTATTCTATTATAATTAAATGATAGCTTTTTATATTATTATAATAGAAGTCTCTGATGGGTTGTTATAGACGGTTTAATAATATTAAGTGCGATAGAATTTACATAAGTTGACACAAATGAGGATGTCGTAGATAGAAGATATGGTGGGGTGGATGTGTGATGCTTGTAATTTTCACAATAGTGTTTCGTTTGTAACTGAATTAAAAAATATCTAAGTCTGACCTCATACGAGTGCCATGGCACAGCCAAAAAACGCCGCTATTGATGTTTTCCATTTATCATTAAATCGTTGATTTTATCCCACCGCTGTGTATAGTATGCCACCTATTGACCTCTCTCTTATAGTGCCATATGTGTCCACTATGTACTATGGGAGAATTAATGCTAAATGTAAGTTCTTTTGTTTTTTAATTCTGACTAAACTTTGTATTCGAATTATACACTAATAGGTACCTACTTAATAGAAAATGCATTTTGGATCGTATGTCAATTGACATGGTTAATATTAATGATCTACTTCTTTGGACATGTATTCTATTCTATTTAAATAAGAGTAATTATGTAAATGAAAAACCGGCCAAGTGCGAGTCGGACTCGCGCACCGAGGGTTCCGTACAAACCTGCAAGGTTTACAAAGTTCGTATAAGTTTATATTTATTAAAAGATATATATTTTGTAATGTAACTAAAAATTTAAGGTTTTCGGAATTTTTCCTTTATGTGTGCTATAAAACGTTGCTTCATGCCAAATTTCAAGATTCTAGGTCGACTGGAAGTACCCTTTAGGTTTTGATTCCCTTGCGAGTACTTGCGAGTTTCAAAATATGCAGCTTAAATTGCTGTTTCTTTTGATTGCGTTGACATAGAAGTTTGATTTTGTTACAGCTTAAAGGTATTATAGACCTGAGTATTTGGTATGAATTTCAATTTAATACCTCTACGCGTTTATGAGGAAATGGGTAGTAAGGTTAAAATTATTAAAAAAAAATATATTATGTGATGTAACTAAAAATTTATGGTTTTCGTAATTTTTCCTTTATCTATGCTATAAGACGTTGCTTCGTACCAAATTTCAAGATTCTGAGTTCACGGGAAGCACCCTGTAGGTTTTGATTCCCTTGCAAGTGTCGAAAATTTGCGGCATAAACGGCTGTATCTTTTGATTGCGTTGGCTTAGAAGTTTGATTTTTTCACAGCTTCAAGGGACAGTAGACCTGAGTAATTGATATAAATTTCAGCTTCATACCTCCACGCGTTCCTGAGAAAAAGGGTCTTGACAGACGGACAGACGGACAACAAAGTGATCCTATAAGGGTTCCGTTTTTTCCTTTTGAGGTACGGAACCCTAAAAACAAGTAAAATTACAATAGCTGTGACGTATTAAATACCATCGAAATACCCGGTGTTTGTCTTGTCCAGACAGATAATTATATTCTAGAATATGTTAATAGGTTTTGGGTTCGATCCCCAGCCCGCAATTGATTGGGAATGTCTGAGTCTGATTCTTCATGAATTCAGAATTTAATTAGATAATTAATAACAACTGATTCTTTAATTAAATGGAAAGAATCAGTTATTATTAAACTTAGCAGCTCTTATCATCACCCCTTCAGCCGTAAGTAGGAGGTCCGCTGCTGGAAATAGCCTTCCCCGTAGGTTTTCTGTAAGACCAGTTGTAATCGGGTGGCATTTAGTGTAATCCTGCGGTTTAATCCGATCATCTTAGGAGCCGATATTATATTATTTTAGTAAAGTGACTTCACTGTTTCAACAACCATCCAAACTTATTGAATCTAATAGTACATAATTCATATTTATAGAATAGATCTTATACGAACTAGCTTAGATACTAAAATCCCTCTCATAACGACCTCTCAACAGGTCGGTTGATTGCTTAACCTCAAGAAAGTTGAAGTAAAAACCATTAAGTACAAACCATAAAATAAACACTGCGTTTTACAAAACTATTTAACTCGTAAAAATTTAATATTTTTCTCACGTCCATGTCGGTCGGTTTTACTGGTAATCAGGTGACCATAATTACGTCAAATTAAAGAGATATTCCCTTTTATATTTATGCTATACTTTGGTAGAAGGACGATGTAAAAAAAAATTAAAATATGATTACGTAAAATGTAGAGAACGCAAGTTATAGTTTAGTTTTATTTAATTTATTCTTTATGTAAAGTTCAAATCCATCGTAAAACTGACCAGGCCATAAAATTAACAACAATGTATTACTAGCACTTTGTAAAGATAACGTTGTATAAGGAACTGATGTGATCGTAAAGAATAAATTAACAAGAAAAAACACTTAAAGACTATAGTAATTAATTTGAAATAGGATCTGCACTCTAAGTAGACGTATTATTATGCAAGTTATTTTGTAGGGGGGATGTTTTTGTAGTTTTGTAGTACCTGTGCTGTTTTGATCAAAATTTTGAAAATATGCATCTTCTCATAGTTCTTTTTAAATAATATTTACTAATGTAATGAATATTATGTAAAAAGTCAAAGCACTGTACACACTATAGAGCGATAAGTCAAACAATGGTTATTCTATTCAGGACTATTTCATTTAAAACTACTCTATGCACACCAGAAATAATGAATATTTAATTTTGCTGGATACACAATTGCTTGCTAAATATTACACAACCCTAGTGCAGGTAAATTAAAATATAACTAGCAGCCTCTCTATTTTTTTTAAATATAATGTAGCCCATGACACCCGGGGATTGTGTAGCTTCCCAACAGTGAAAGAATTTTTCAAATCGGTTCAGTAGTTTCGGAGCCTATTCAATGCAAACAAACAAAAAATCAAATCTTTCCTCTTTATTATATTGATGATATATAATATACCTATATACTCAGTGTTCAGAAGGTCGTAATCAAGTTAAGTTGTCGGAACAAAGTATGGTGACCAACTGTCACCAAAGATTAAGACGATTAACGTCCGTCATTAAGACAGAATCAGGGTCACAGTAGTTTCAAGATTCCTTTTACGCGTAAGGGAACGCGACTACAGCGGCTGTGCAGTGTAACGACACCTTAATGATCACTTAATCACTGCGAATGCGCAGACGTTTTCATTAAAGAACAAGCCGCGAGCAAACAAGGCAATACGACATTGTTTAAAATTCCCAATTATGTATTAACGTAAGAATTTAAAAGCTCCAAGCGGCGACCAACCAAACCATCAAGCTTTTTGGGAGGCAATTGAATTTTATTGTACTAGTTTCACTCGTGAAATGAAGTTGTTTGTAAATTGTAATGTTTTTCGACGGAAGCTCGAAACGGCACAATCAAACAAGAAGTTTATTTTATACTCATTTGTTCCGAATTAACGAGTCCATTATTAACTAACGTGTATTATTTTTTGCTATTCTGAATTGATTAGTTAATTGAAATTTTGAGGCAGCAAATTTCATTTTAATGATCCAAGACCGCATTTCAATTTTATGAGTGCTGATGAATGACTGGGTACAAACTATGGCAATTAAAAATTAATTATATAATTTAATAAATCAATATTCTCTCTAACATTTCATTACCCGTTATCTTAATTAGAAATTATTTTTTATTTATTACTCCCGTTAGTGGTTAATGATTAGGAATTCCTGACAAGTCCAAATTAGGAGTTGGCTAGTAACATGTGCAGTTTGTCATGAACATAGTGATTTATAAGTTGTTCATTATGCGAGTGTCTCCTTATTGAGATTGGCGGCTGGTTGCTGGAACCAGGGCTATATTAGAACGATAATTGAGTAACTTACGGCTATTAAATAGTTGACGGCTAATACTTTGTATCTTTATTGAGCTAATTAGGGATGAAGAACAATGCAAATAAATAATGCTCGAATCAATTAATACAACAATCTCTACGTTGGCTAATTTAGTAGTGTAATTACATTATTGATTATTTGCAGTTACTTTGTGTGGAATAGCATTCATCGGCACGTTTTAAATTAGTTTTCTGGCACAGAAGCTAATTTTTTAACCAATCGCCATTAATTGCAATAGGCAGTACCTACATAACTGAGAACTGACGTGGCTTCGACGACACGTTTTTACCAACTGCCTCCGTCTTGTCAAAATTATTAGCCTTTGTAAAATGTAGTAGTAAGACAGTCAGTCAGATAGGTACATACAGGTTGCTTGCTTTGTGAAGCTACTTGTCTACCCTTCCAATTCACTTGTTAATGCTTTTAAATCCATAAGATCTTATTTGCCACCTATATACGAATGCCTACTAGATAGAACCGTCAATCTTAGTACATCACCCGTGTACGAAACTGTCGAGCTACAGCTACCACTAAACTTCCAGGTGTGGTTCCAAAACCGGCGGGCGAAGTGGCGAAAGCAGGAGAAGGTGGGCCCCCACGCGCACCCCTACAGTGGCTACCTGAGTCAGCCCCTACCGTCTTCGGCACTACCCGCGCCCACTCTGCTTGGCCCCGGGTTCGGCTTGAGGAAGCAGTTCGACGCAGCCGCCCTGGCTTCGTTTAGGTCAGTCTCTACTCTGTAAGTCTACTCCTACAGCGGCTATCTGAGTCAGCCCCTGCCGACGTCGGCGCTGCCTGCGCCCGCGCTGCTTGGCCCCGGCTTCTGTTTGAGGAAGCAGTTCGACGCAGCTGCCCTGGCTTCGTTTAGATCAATCTCTACTCTGTAATTCTACTCCTACAGCGGCTACCTGAGCAAGCCAGCCAGGGATCACGGAGACGCCATCTCATGTATCGCCATTCGCCATCTACTACACCTACTATAGCCGTAGTTACGCAGATATCTAATTGTTCTACAAAGTGACAAATGATTAAAGCGTTACTTTATTGTTATGGCTTTTTTGTTATATAATTACGCTTCAAGTGTAGCAGTATGTACTGAAATTGAACATATTGTTCTTCCACAGATACGCAAACACTCCACTTTTCGGGGCGCAATATCTACCACCTCTATCCCGTCCGTCTCTATTCGGCGCCCCGCTGTACGCCACCGCGCCCGCGCACTTCCACTCCCTCTTCGCTAACTTCGCGGCCCCGGAACAACATCGGCTCTCTTCGGAGAGCGGCACCGACCACAGCCGAACCTCGCCGGAAACTCGCTCACCGGCACCGTCCATCTCTCCTCCGATATCGCCCGGCAGCGAGACGCTCCCTGTCCAGCCAGCAATGGACGACGTGAGGACTTCCAGCATCGCTGCTCTCCGCCTGGCCGCCAGGGAACACGAGCTCAGATTAGAACTCCTCCGACAAAGAGCGGATTTGATCTGTTGAGGAATTTATTATCTACATTTTTATTGATCTGTGTTTTGAGAATTGGTAGATTTATGACGTTCTAAAGTGACAAATTGGAACGTATTTGAATTTGGCTTCGGATATTAGGTTTATTAGTTTTAAAATGAAGATGTTATTACCATGTAAACTATTTATGATTGTGGAAAGAGTTTTTAAATAAGGTTAATTTTATTGAATTTTGTAAATAACGTTTTAAATAAAATTTTCTTAGAGTATTTTGACTTGTGAATTTTAAGTTAAAATGAGTGTAAATATTATTAGTGAATTAAATGATGTAGGTAGTTATGTAAATATTTTAAATGGCTTGATTGCGATTTGTCTTCTAAATTTTAATTTATAATAATATCTTGTAATTCTTCTCTCTGTGGTCCTTTCTATAATTACATAAGTGACTTTAATTTAATAGATATTATACGATCCGTCCAAAAATAAAGCTATTTTTACGTACCAAATAGGTAACTGAAATAGATGCCGAAATAAAAATATTACAATACTAAATTTTTCATTTCTTCAATAAATTTTCCTCAACAAAGTAACTATTAGGTAATCAATTAATCATTCCACTAAAAGGGGAAATAAATCGAATAAACGACTAAAAACAAGTAAATTGATTCCTCGAAACGGATCTAAGCCCGTAGATAACGAAATGAATCAAGATTCGTGAAATATGGTCACGTGTGTGTCTAATTGGGAAAATAATGTGATTAGCTCTGTCTGTGAGACTTGGGGTTTGGTAAAAAGTATAAGATTCAAGCTGTATTGATGCTGTGTTGATACCTACACCGATTTATTTTTTCCCAATTAGTTTTGAAATTATCGTAAGCTTTTTCACGCGCATTCTGCACTCACAATCCAAATACAGTAGAACTCCAATTATCCGAATTAATGGGGACCGGGACCCATTCGGATAATCAAATATTCGGATAATCGGAGTTTTTTTACAATGACAGGTGCGCCGTGACTGCAATGCGCCGGAACTGGAGTGGGGACTCATACCACGTGTTGTGCCTACACTAACTTCGCGGAGGGAAGGACAATAGTGAGCGAACGCGCAAACACTGGCTTCGCGGGGGGAAGAATAATAGCGCACTTAGACTTTTTTTGGACAATTTTTTTTCTGAAAGTGATTCGGATAATCAGCGATTCGGATAGTCGGAGTTCGGATAATTGGAGTTCTACTGTATATCTACTCGTATCCATCTCGAGCAACACACTATACATAAAATGTCTCTAGACTAGCTTTTTCACACGGCTCTGCATATTTTTAGGGTTCCGTACCCAAAGGGTAAAAACGGGACCCTATTACTAAGACTCCGGTGTCCGTCTGTCTGTCACCAGGCTGTATCTCATGAACCGTATTACGGTTAGAGAGTTGAAATTTTCACAGATGTATTTCAATTGCTGCTGTAACAACAAATACTAAAAACAGGACAATATGAATAGTCAAGAGTGGCTCCCATACAGCAAACGTGATTTTTTTGCCGAGGGGCTCCCATACAGTACGGAACCCTTCAAGGACGAGTCCAACTCGTAATTGGCCGTTTTTTTTCGGTCATCCCACAGATTTTTTTGAAATGATAAGTAGCCTATGACACTCTCAGATCTTTGAAGAAGTTGTTTATGCACCTATTAAAAAAATTTGATGTTGCGTAGAAAGGAAAGGCTGCGTGAGGATGACGAACATAATCAAGAATATTTTTGTTGTTATTGTGACTTACTTTTATTATGAGACTAATCCTGAAATAGCGAAAAATAAATCAGCTGTAGTACAATAAAACTTTATATTCTAAGATATCATTTTAATTAGATATACTTAGCTTATTTCTTTAATCCTAAAATATATACATCATCTAGAGATAGGGATGTAATAATAATAATAAAAACATGTCGTTTATAAACATAGATTTTGATTTATAATTAATTCTATCTACAAAAAAGTATTCCCCGCTGGAAGCTCTTGTTACAATCACAGTGACGGTAGCGAGTCACCGTCAATCACACTTCGACGCCAACGTCAGTTTGGAGTTACTCACACACCCACCGCCAAGGATAAGGAAGGGATCATCTCTACCGTCTCTACATGACCGATTACTGAATCAACGGTTACAATTTAGATTTGTTGGAAATAAGCAATGAGCTAGAAAACTGGAATAATAAGGGGTGACGCTTTTAAGATCAAGTAGTATATACTTTTATTATGATGACAGTTAGGTACAGTAATCGTTGGCCGAAAGTATAAAGATACGTTTAAGGTATAAATTTCTTCAAAAAAATCTCATTTTAAAATGGCCGCTGTAACCTCCTGTCAAAGTCACAACAAAGGTAGTGAGCACAGAGCTATTACAACTGTATCTCTGTGGTAGTGAGTCACCGTCAATCACACCGACGACGGCGTTATTCACTCACCGCCAAGGACAGTGAAGGGATCATCTCTACGTGACCGATTACTGAACCGAATCTACAAATTTGACATATTACAGATTTTAAAGAATGAGATAGGAAATTGAATTATTGTGGGGTCACGGTGCGCTTATAAAATTTAAGGTTATTTCATATAGTAGACAAAGTAGCAGTGATGATGATTTTCGGTAAGTAGAAATATTTTTAAAAATGTATTACTAAGGAAAAATTTACAGCTATTACGCAAAACCTCTGACAAACATTAAAATTCCTCTTATTCATCTTAAAATGTATTTTTTTATTATACGCCATAAGCTCCTGTCAAAGTCACAATAAAGGTAGTGAGTCACCGTCAATTATACTTCGACGCCGTTAGTTGAGCGTTACTCACTCACCGCCAAGGACGGTGAAGGGATCATCTCTACGTGACCGATTACTGAACCAACTCTGTTTGTACTAGATACTCGCTATGTTGATGTTTTACAGATTTTAGAGAATAAAATCAGATACATTTATGGAAATAGATCCCTCTATTTCTACTGTAATAAAATCAAGCAAAATACCCACACATTGTAGATATATTTTGCTTGCTTGGTAGATATGAATATCTACATTGTGTGGGTATTTTGCTTGGACACTTTAATAATTGATTTTTGTAACTACATAGGTACATAGCATAATTTTTTTTTTTAACTGGTTTATCAGTTAAAAAAAACACTTAAAATACTTTAATTCTATCTATACCTATCATTTAGTAACACATCTAATTACGAGTAGGTATTCGACGAAACGGAGGAGATACCTACTCAAGTCGACGCGAATTTTTTTCTCTATGCATTTTAAAACAAGATTAGTATGTACAAATTATCCATCTGCAATGTTCTTATCTGTGGGCTAGGGTTCGACCGCGTAATTAGAAACGCCATACTATTATTAGGTGATGAATCTTGTTATGTGCAGATCAAAGGTTCAAATGACAAATCCTGTTTTAAGATAAGTACAAAAAGGTTATGGGGATTTTAAATGACATTTTTATTAGTTTTTTTTTTTTATAAAGTTCGTGAATGTAGAGTTGTTCATTCTGTATTTATTTCTTGAAATGATTTAATGGATAGAGTAAAATTTACTTTCGAAATTTTGAAAGTAAATTAATAAACACGGAGGTGTGTATTAGATGAGTCATTTGTTGTTAGAAACACAAACATAAGCAAACGATGAAAAATAACAACGTCTAAAGAAACAACTAGGAAATAATGACGCACTGGTGGTATATAATTTATATTCATGCCGCATTTACATCAAATTTTAATTCAAAAGAATTTGTTTTTCAGAAATCTGTAAATATTTAAAAAAATTTAAACCCCTATTTATTATTTAACCCATTTATTTAAACCCCTAGTGAATTCCGTGAATTAGTAAAGATTTACCCTTCATATTGGCAAATTCTTTAGTAAACTTAAATTTGGCGCGTCTATCAAAAATTTGCACCTTAAATGCAAATTCTAAAATACTTTCAACAGGAATCCACTGAAACTTTACGACCAATTTAATCTAACTGACATTCGAATTGAATAATAGCAAGAGCGTAATCACTAAAACACTATTTCTCTCCGACAATCAAGAAAACATAAAAGGTCCTTTTCAAAATTATATTTAATAAACATCAACGTTTTATTAGTATTTATTTGACAAACAATTACACGCATCCTTTGTGATGATAATGGCGCTTATCGTAACATTTTACGAGCAGAGCCGGGCGCAGACCAGTCTAGTGATAGGCTAAATTATCGACATCGATAAATCTCTAATCTTATTGATAACAATGACTTTTATTTTTGTGAAAATTTGTTTTTGCTAAGGACGCTACAATGTTGTGTAGTTTAAAGAATGATGATATTTTATCACTGTTGATTCAAACAATACACTACATGATGCTTTTATGAGTTTATGTTTTGTGTCTGTATCACACTCCATTTCAACTGTTAATACTTTTTACTGTTACTGTTAAATTAAAATCAATTGATAGGTATTTGTTTTAAGAACAATTTGTATTTTTCTATCAAGTAAATAAATACTTACATCAAATAATATTAATGTGATTAAGTTAGCAAAATGTAGTTAAGTATGTACAATAAAAAAGTTTAATCAGAAAAAAGATCTTGCAAAATGGGACCAGAGTATGTACAGTAGCTCAAAAAATCCATTGAAATATAGCAAATAAATGTGCGGAGTAAAACAACCACATTGAATGCTAAATTTCAACGGAAATTCAAATTTTATGATTTGATTTCTGATCAAGGTCGCTATCCGCCATAGTTTACAAGCAATGTCAAAAGGTCCGAAAATATGAAATTCCTTTAAATGAAGATTGTTTTGTAAGAAAATAATAGTTAAATCATTTTCCGAAACAAATAAAGCAAATCATTGAATACTGAACACAGTAATGGCCTAAGTTCGATATATTTCTAAATTATCTCTTTTAATATTTATTTTAAATTATCGATAAAAGAACATCACTAACCATTCGATTTTTAGTGTATCACATCGTAGCCGGCGCGGGCGCAGGCGTTTGCTGGCTAACTTTTATTCACCGATCTTTAGGTACAGCACTTTATAGCTTCTCATAAATTACAGGCAGAATAAAGACGTTTTGTGTACGCCACGACGCCCAGACGTTTCCATTTAAATTATTTTAAATACACTCTGGTTTATATTGCAATATTTATAATATGCTTTGTGTTGAATCAATTCCGATATATTTTGCGGTCTTTTCGCGTCACGAGTCACGATCTATCGATGTTTATGAGTTTCTTTTGTCGATACCGATGTGTATTTTTTATCGACTCAACTTATTACATGTATTGCTCAATAACAAGCAAGATAGAAATATGTACACAAATTTAAGATTGACGTTCGAAATCGAATGAGGTCAAAATGTCAGCCAACCTATAAATTCTAATTTACACAGATATTAATAATAAACAAAAATGTTAGGAACAGATATTGAGATATTTTACGAGGGTTAACCGAACCCACAGCTTAGATTTGCAATCAATTTGAATTTATTTTAATACTCAAACAATTCCACTCGTGGTTTATGTTGTAAATAATACCACTTACTGTTTTAAAATAGGTACAATATGGTAGTAGGTACCTAAACGTTTTGGAATTTTTTATAAATTCTAATGAACGATTTAAGAAATGGATGATGATAGGATTATAGATCAACGAGGGAAAGTAGTAGGTACAAAAATAATTTTACCAGTAACTCTGTATTATTTTAAAGAATGGTAGGTCTGTGGGTAAAAAAATCCCCAGTAAGTAAGTTCGTATAGACCGGGTGGCTAGCCTTGGTGTCAGAATTTTTAAGCCGCTTGAAGGTCTCTGACATTAACTTTGATGATCGCTAACAGACACCTAGTCAAACTATGCCATGACCGCTACCGCGATCCCCGGTTTTGTAATCGTTTAGCCATAGAATTAATTGTCGCTTGCTTATTACTAATCGTATTGAAAAAATAAATATTAAAACAAATTAGAGGACATCATACACACATGTCTTCTCTGACCCCAATCTTAGCAAAGCTTGTGATATAGCTGTCAGAGACTGATAAAGTATCCTACTAATATTATAAACGTGAAAGTTTGTAAGGATAGATGGATGGATGGATGTTTGTTACTCTTTCACGCAAAAACTAATGAACCTATTGAGATGAAACTTTGCAAGTTTTATAGCTTATACATCAGAATAACACATAGGCTATAAATTATAATGATACTGCGTAAATTTTCCATACTATAACAATAAATGTTAAGTAAGTAGGAAAAATTCTGCCATCTGCGAGCTATTCTAGCGTGCGCTCGAAGAAATGTCAAAAACGAACTGTCAAATCGAACAAATGTCAAATCGTTTTTTTTTTGTTTTTATATTTTCCACTTCCTTTATTAAGGGTAAGGTAGGGTCTCGAAATATCAAGCGGTCGAAGCCGCGGGTAAAATCTAGTTTACACATATTTTAAATACACTCTGGTTTATATTGCAATATTTATAATAAGCTTTGTGTTTAATCAATTCCGATATATTTTGCGGTCTTTTCGCGTCACGAGTCACGATCTATCGATGTTTATGAGTTTGTTTAAGGGTGGTAAGGTGGGGTCTCGAAATATCATGCGGGCGAATCCATTTATACATTTATACAGGGTCATACCTATAGGTATTAAACGAAAAACCTCTTAAGGGCGGGTCTAGTACATCTATACAAACATCTTTTGGAAAATCACGAAGAAAAAATCAGCTTTTTCATACAAAAAGTTCAACAACGCGCGACAAAATGTATGGAGAAGCGAATTGCGAATTTTCAAATTTCATAGTACAAAAGTTGTTTGTTTAGATATACTAGACCCGCCCTTAAAAGGTTTTGCGTTTAATACCTATGACCCTGTATAATAGTACCTGAATATCATCCAGAAACAGAGCAAATACCTATATTCATCACACAAATGCTTGCCCTGGGTGGGAATCAAACCCCCGCAAAATCTTTGAATTCAGGATCACTAACCACTGATCCACCAAGGCACTCAACTCACAAAATAGATATTTGTCAACTACATTATACTAAGTTGAACAAAGACAGCAATGTTCAATTTAAATACCATCTATTAGAATCAGCATCATGCGTTGTTATGCCAACTTCTCAAATCGATTTCGAAACAAAAAATACAACCAACAACATGAAAGAACCAAAAAAAACAAGCATCACATTCAACGTCCTCAATCACCGAAAATCATCTTAATAAGCTCAGAATTACAAACTTAATATCGCCGTAACGAACTAGGCAATATCATTTTCATTACGAAAAAGCTAATTAAAAATACACAGGAAACCGACCGATCCCGATTCCCACCAAACCCCCATATGTTACCATAATAACGATAACGAGACATTTATGGTACGATTCATTCGAATACTATAATCGATATAAATACAGAATCGATTAATTTCTATAAAATGTTAATTCGATCATCAAACAGTCGACTGGGTCGTTATACTAATCAATGTATAGTGCAATAAAAATTTATGTCAGTATGTTGTAAAGATGTAAATAATTTTACAATTAATTGGGTCCACGTATATTGTGTTTGCGCTATTAGTTTTGATGTTAATTGGTTATTGGGGTTATGACTTCATCTATTGAAGTATGTATAAAGTTTGTTAAACTCATGGCAAATAACTGAAACTTATATGGTGCGTTTTGCGCACAGTTTTTAGGGTTCCGTACCCAAAGGGAAAAACGGGACCCTATTACTAAGACTTCGATGTCCGTCTGTCCGTCTGTATGTCTGTCACCGGGCTGTATCTCATGAACCATGATAGCTAGGCAGCTGAAATTTTCACAGATGATGTATTTAAGTTGCCGCTATATCAACAAATACTAAAAACAAAATAAAATAAATATTTAAGGGGGGCTCCCATACAACAAACCTGAATTTTTAGACGTTTTTCGCTCTATATTAATGATGGTACCAGGTAGATGCTTGAAATTTTCACAGAATATTTAGTTATATTTTACCTTCAATAATAAATAATAAAATAAAAATAAAATAAATAAATTAAGGTAATCCCATACAGTACGGAACCCTCCGTGCACGAGTCCGACTCGTACTTGGCCGATTATTGTCCTGTTGTAAAAAGGGGATGGTAGTAAAAGGTCGTGCAGCTCAGATGTACACTCTCCGAAATGAATCCTATAGAAAATGGACAGACTGGTTACCCTACGGCCTACGGCGATGCTCCAGGCTATTATTACAACTTACTTTCATCACCTTTAAGCCGAACAGCATGCCGGTCCACCGATTCCAAGGGCTCTAGCTGATACATAGCCGAGCCATCCCAAAGATGGCAGCAGTATTCCAGACACGAACGGACCTGTGCTTGATAGAGAGTAAGCAACTCTCATGCACGGGAAGCATGGCAAAGGGACTAATAGTCTTTCCACTATTATATCCCCTCGAAGAGGAAATAAAGTATGGATTGACAATGACATCTGACATTAGGAGTGGATAAAATGGTTTTCTCCCCTTGCCGTGCTACCCGGGCTGTTGTAAAATACCGCAAAATTTTATTCAAGATACCCAACTATGGTTGCTATTACATATGTAGTGAAAAAATCTTTAGCTCCTTTTTATTTGAGTGACTAAAGGTTGTTGGCCTCTGAAGTCCCCTTATTTTTATTTATTTATGTACATTCTATGAATTGTTTACAGCGGTCGCCTACAGCTGGTGATGTAGGCGAGCGCGACATTTTTATCTCTGACGTCTGAGATCTATTTTTGCGCCAGTTTCACATATCAGGTGCGATTTGTAATTGCATGATATGGATCTACCTGCATTTTTTTTATAAATGTCATATTTCTTGTACTTCCTTTCAAAAGATTCATTAGGTTAACTGGTTAAATTATTTTTATCGCTTTCAAAATTGTAGAGGTTATCGTCACCGGATCGTCAGATGTAAAATATTTTCTCGCGAATTTGAATTTTCCTAGGGATTTCCAATGTACTATGTAGAATAAACTTGCATTTGTATGCAATGGAGAATAAACTTGCATTTAGTTTCTTTGTGGAAAAATCTACCCCCTGAGTAGACGATGGGCACCCTACGCTTTACTTGTGTCTTGTTTCGATATACCTATCTATTTCCAAAAGCAGGCAAATTTTATTTATAAAACACGAACAATTTCAAAAAACCTAAATTTATAGAAAGATCTTAAAAAATTGTAAGAAATTATTTCAAACGAGATTTGCGAACCATGATTTAAGTATCGTAAACTCAATTACTGAACAAAAAACCTAAGTCAACCTCAATCTACAAAATGTTAACCGGTTGATTGAGGTAAAAAAACTTATATAATACTTATTTGTGTTATAATAATATTACATAAATATTGAGCAAGTATACGAAAGTAAAATTTCAAGTTAAAATCTCTATCCGTTTTCTCTTACAAAAGATTTCAACGCGCTCCGCCTCAAAGATGTTAGTTATTGAAAAATCAATTAAATTTCCACCGTCGTAATTTTACCTTTGCATAATAAATAAACGCCTAAATAGAAGAAATAAACTATTATTTGGGAACTGCATAAATAAGGGCCCTCGCGCACGCGACACTTTTTAACACAAACAAACATGTCGTCCGTTACCGTCTGATATATTCTAACATTTTTTAGTAAACTCACATTGAATGTCATCTTTGCAGACATCGAAACGGACTTTATCTTTTAATCTAGAATATATCTACATGTAGATAGAAGATGAATTATAATGGACTTAATACCTACATTACCTACATTATATTTTATCTTAGATACTTTGTTATTTGTAAAAATAGTGTATGTGATAAAAAAGTATAGAAGTGAAGACAAAACACTAGTATTATTATAAGTTATAATATCAACTTATTTTTACTCCGCCAGTTGCGTTGTCGTGTGTGTTATCTTAGTTTATTTATTTAACCAAATTTGGTTTTCATATGTTGATCGCAAAATTGTCAAAAAATGCAAATAATTAACTGGAGACTAAGTTAATTATTTGCCTTGAGACTAAGTTTATAAGTTAGTTAGTCTTATCCAACTTAAAAATAGACCCAATAAATAGTATCTAAGTATATTAAAACATTTATTACTCACGGATATATTGTAAACAATCATCAGTTTTAGAAAAAAAATGTTGTGTTGATCCAAAATGATAAAAATAGTGCGTGGAGTCCCTCCGCGCGGAAGAAGTGAAACTTCGACGCAACAGTGCTTTCATACCCCCTCCATGGTAGCGTTAAACATTTAACGAAACTTTGTTGGAAGCGTATCAGAAGTTTCACTTAAAAAAAAAAAGAATCAAGTGTGCGAAGGGCCTAACATACCGGTCCAAGTGTTGATAGTTTCTATTATGGATTCAATCAACATAAATTAGGCATAATTTGAGCGCTGACGTAAGGATGGACTGCTTGACCGCTCTGTCTTGCTTTACTTTGATGTCGAAAAGATAATAGCTTTCACATTCATGTTTTTTTGCTTGTTTAAAATTAATAGTAAAGATAAAACAAAATGTTTTTCTCTATTAATGTAACAGGCTGATACAATATACTTTTTAAACGGGTAGGGAGATCTTGCAAGGATGACATTCATTTCTAATCTAATTTAGTATCGAATTGAATCTTTATATTTTCTTTTTACTGTATTTATCTGATAAATCTGCAAGATGGGTAGTCCTCTTTTAATTGGAAGATTGCGTTTTTTACAATTATTTATACATATTTGTATTATTTTTGGCTTCCAATGTCTACGCTACGGACACAGTCAAAGAGATTTCAGTATCTTATTAAAAATAATGCAACATATTGTGCATATTTATGTTTCATTTACATAGGTACCTATTACATTCCAACTATAACTCCTTAGTTGGTTAAAAATCACCATCTAAAAATTAGTCTCCATCTGTCTTATCAATTAGTCAATTATGTATCAGTATCTAAAATTTATGTGCCCATGGATTTATTATAATATTGTGATTGCGGTTTGAAAAATCTAAACAAAATTATAGTTTCAAAATCAATATGCATAGCCCTAATGTGATTCATCTAATTCTAAAAATTGACCACAAATAAACCACCTATTAAACCGATATCTAACACTCAATCACGATTAATCGAGAAGCACTTTAAAATCGCTCACAACACGCAAATAATGTTTTAATTCGAAACACTCTTTGGAAATTCGATAAAGGATTTAAAAGAAACATCGTAACCCGAACAAATATACTGGCTGATAACATTCCAAGAAAAGCTCTACAAAATGTCCTAACTCCAATCTCTACACAAGGAAAAATAAACTTTAGTGAATTGAAATTAGACGTCAAATCCCTCAGATGGAAGAATTCGTGACAGTTCAACATTTTTTTGAAAAACGAACCTTTCCATTAGTGGGCACGCGCCAATGTCGACAAACAAATGACATTTAGAAAGAATTCGATTTAAAATTTGATTCCAAATTCTAAACCTCGATCTAAATAATGGAGTCTAGACTTTCGTATCTTTTGTTCGATATTGTGGTGAGGTGTATCGAATATTGCTTTTGAAAATTTTGTTTTATTTTTTATGCGTCTACATCATTGTAAAAAGTTTTTGGTTATATATTCCGTAGTTCAGTGACTTCATTGCTTTTTAGTTATGATATATGACAGTTTGTACTAGATCGAAATATTTAGGTACTACCTACTTAGTATCCTTTTGATAATAACAGACCAATATGTAGAATTTTTAGGGTTAAGAGGGTTTCAAATTTCAATACAAATATTTGTGAGCCACTTTTAGCATACGAAAGGACCTTGCCTTGGTAAAGTGAAAAACTTATATTTTACTGGCTTAGTTTGTGTGTCAACTAAAAATTCTACATATTGGTCTATGTAGAATTTTTAGTTGACACACAAACTAAGCCAGTAAAATATAAGTTTTTCACTTTACCAAGGCAAGGTCCTTTCGTATGCTAAAAGTGGCTCACAAATATTTGTATTGAAATTTGAAACCCTCTTAACCCTAAGTTAACGTGTGGAAAATTTAAAAGTCCCGAGAAAATGCCGTCACAAATCTTATGATTTATTGCACTTTGAAAACCTGGGGACCCCGGGACCCGAAAAAGAACTACCGGTGGAGTCTAGTAGACATAAATGTTTGCACGAAAGTAATCCAGTGAAGCTCAATAATAGTAGCTAAGACTGCGATCATTTGCAGTTTTTAAGTCCAACTGTTATCTTGAGAACCGGCTAAAAATCATCTTTTAAGTTAACGTCATATACTTGGAATCCCGTAATCAAAAACGTAAAGAATGTAAGTATTAGCAGATAGTCTTAGTCTCACTTTGTCTGCCTCAATTTCTTCTCAACACCGGGTTGTTGAGAACGTACAACCAAGCGGACAATCAGGTTGATCCGTCCGATTGGATCGAGTAATGGGCGCGGGCGCGGAAGTCGCGTGCGACGGTGACCGGTCGCGGTTACGAGGTGCCGGGCAAGGAGCTGCGAAGATGGGATCATTTTATACCACAGCGGTCCCTTTGATTTAAATTAATTTAGGTATATTTTGCGGAATTGTACAAGCAGGCAAAAATCTGGAGTGTGACAAGTCAAAGTCATGTCAAATATCTATCGGCCACTCATTGACTGATCTACGTTTTTCACTAATTTTATAAATTCACGATAAATAGGGTGGTGGTCAAATACAAGTGGCGTCCAAATATTGCCTGCTCCGTTGAAAAACTAAATCAAGAAAACGACCACAGACACCCTCTCTACAAGTCAGTACCGCCTGCCAGCCGCCTCGAAAGCCGTAGGAATTTCCTAAATTGCACAGATCCCATAATCGGTCACCCTAGCAAGGCCCGTCACAAACTGTGGTAAGAAACCTGTTCCCCACCACAAGACTTCTTAAAGCCAGCGGAACATCTCTCCCCAGGGAACAACTTACCGTGGCTAACGTGGAAGTTGTTGAACGACTCCGGACCCAAGTTGGCCGCTGCAAGGTTTATATGTCCAACGGGGTTTCTCTGACGCGATCTCAATGGAGTGCGATTGTGGAGCTGTGCAGACAATACAACACCTATTGTCCTGTCCTCAGTGCCCAAACACCTGTACACTGAACAACCTAGTGATGGCCTCCTGGGATAGTAGTCGCTAACTACAGAACAAACTTTATCTAGATATATCATCACCATCAATATCTATTGCCATAGAACTATCGACATGACGAAGAAGAAGAAGCAAAAGGACTAAATAGTTATTTACACTCGGTACTTAGCTAACTCTGACATGGCTAAACGGTGAAAACAACCGGAATTCACAGTTTAACTTGTCATCCGAGTGACGACAGCCTACAGGCCTACCCGTAAAGAGCGATTGGGCCATATCGACCATGCAGACCCAGTGCGAGTCGGAGTGTGCCCTATTTCATGCTTTTATTTTGACAATGTCAGGTCCACAGATAACGCCATTATTTTGTAATCCTAGCTCTGTCCACAAAACCGCAATAGGATTATTGTTTGCCTATCCACCCGTTACGAGAGCTCGAGCCAATCGGACCTTAAACTATTATGGATTAAAGCTCTGACTCTACCAAAATGGAGAGGAGGAGATGTACCTAAACTGGGCCGAATGTTGTAATCCTTGAGCCTACCGCATAAATACCTGATTAGCTTAGCGAAGAACTAAACACTGACGTAAGTGAAGCAGAACTGGGTTACCAAAGTCGGAAAGAGATGTAGGAAGCCGAGCAGAGTGTTGAAGTCTGTCACTGCATTGTTATTGCATATTTTTTTCTTAGCAAGAAATAAAGCACAGTTGTAAGTACATCTGTGTTTCAATTAATTGCTGTGTTTTGTTCTTACCAAAGCAAATAAATTGCATTCTGTGGTGGATTTACGGATGCCTAATACCTAATGCACTGCGTACTCGTAGCTCTGCACCTCTCCGCTTCGTTCTATTTTAGTGGAGTCTTTCCTTATTGGCAAAGAAATTATATTGCGAACAAATTACTATTATGCAAAATGGCATTTAGACGTTTGTAACTGTTTTCGTTTATCGGATTTCGTGACACGGTTTGTGGATGGATGGTTTTTATTGGCTTACATAATTTAATTGTAGTGATAGTTTTCGGATTTCGCTAATTTTTATTCAGTAATAGTTTCATAATAACTTTTTTCTAATTTGTCACTATCCCAAAGAGTTACTTTTTATGATAAACATTTCAAAAATTCTTCGCGGATGCAGGTTTCGAACCTTGCGTCTTCGGATCACTAGCCCGACGCTCTCGACCACTGAGCTAATCCGCTATAATCCTGCATCCGCGAAGAATTGTTGAAATGTTCATCATAAAAAGTAACTCTTTGAGATAAACCTAGTGTGGGATGCACTATAAAAATTAAAAAATCATTTCATTGTCACTATCCGATTACTGGGCAAAGTTTTCCCTTCAAGGTTTTTTTGCTCATCCTAGAATACCTACATAAAAATCGACAAAGTCAATGCTTTCTAGGTCCTTGTTGTTTTAATTTGTGAGCAGGGCATGCATTTATGGCCTATCCGAACCCATTTAGTTCGATAGCTTTTCAGTTTTCTTTATAAAATGGCTTTATAAATGATGTTCATTTTAATTAAACAGTTCGAGTTGTAAATTTTGTTATTGGAAAAAATAGGAAGCTTGGTTTCAGCCAAAACATCAATGAAATAAACTCAAGATGGAATAAAAAGCTTCAAACCCCAAAAAATAGTAATTTCGTCTAGTTACTGCAAAATCGTGACACAGTTACGCCTAACTACCTAATTGGCCGAAAACAACGCGCTTTGCGGTTTGGATTCTGCCAAATTGCTGAGCTCAAGCTTAGCACGGTGATTAGTCTGTGGTTTCCTCAACTGTCTAATGATGGCTGTTACGCGGCCTCGGTACACTTTTGGTCACTAAGTTAGTTTTAGATTGTGAGATGATTAGAATTGGTGCTGTTTGTTTTCAGCAATAGATAAACTCTATATTAAACAGGGTTATCTAGAACTGGTGTACTAAACCGAAAGGGGGTGAATCAGACCATCATTACGAACAAATTTTACTAAGGGGCCACCCGAAAATTCGAAAAAAAAAAATAGCTGTTTCATACATTTCGAGTTGCAATTTTGTATTGGAACAAAAGATTATTTTTTCTTGAATTCTAGCAAAGGGTGAATCAGACCACCATAACAAACAAATTTTACTAAGGGGCCACCCGAAAATTCAAGAAAAAATCAGCTGTTTCATACTTTTTGTCGATTCCGAGTAGCAATTTTGTATTGTTTGTTTTGGCAAGCTGATTATTTTTTATCGGATTCCGGGTTGGCTGCATAGCAAAAGTTGTTCGTAATGATGGTCTGAATTACCACTTCGGCTTGATACAAGGTAAGCAGTTATACAACTTTAACCGACTTCCAAAAAGGAGGAGGTTCTATGTTCGTCCGAATGTATTTTTTTTTGTGTATGTTCATCGATATTTTCGCCAATTGTAAACCGAATCATTTTTTTTTAGTTCGCATATACTCCTGAAAATGTCCCATTTAAATTTTAACGAAATCGGCGGAGCTGTTTTTGAAAAATCAACAATCATAGAAAAATTATATATGTAGGTAGGTACATCAATTCGAGCGAACTATTCAAATTTTGTACACGACGGGAGTCGGTTTTGCCATTTTTTTTGCGAAAAATTATTATGTTAGTTGTCTATGTCAATCTATGTTTTACTTAGAGATACATTGGTGGAAAGACAATTTATCTGTTTTCCATGTTAGTAGTGCTGCGTTATAAAATTTTCATATATAAAACACTAGATTTTGCCCGCGGTCTCGCCCGCATCATATTTCGAGGCCCTACCTTACCACCCTTAATAAAGGAGGTGGAAAATAAAAAAACAAAAAAATTCGATTTGACATTTGTTCGATTCGAAAGAGTAACAAACATCCATACATCCATCCATCCTTACAAACTTTCACGTTTATAATATTAGTAGGATGTAGAAAACGTCAGCGCGGACGTTAAGACACTCGTTTGCGATAACAATAATTTATGAGTAAAGTATTTTTATTCTATAGGTAGATACGACAATATATATATATATATATATTATATCTCAGTTTATATATATATATATATATATGTCGGAGGAAGCTATGAGTCGAGTTGATTGTTGTTTGCATACGTAAATCACAATAGTGTTTGTTTACATTATAATTACTTTGAAAACTCTTAATTTAATCTCAATTGATTTGTTACATTTTTTATAACTTCAAATCTCAATAATTCAACAAAAAAATAAGAGTACACTTTGTACGTAACGACCAATCAGAGCAGAGTACTTGCCTCGAGCGAGGTCGAGGCGCCATCTTGGCTTGTTTTGGTTGACAGTTGGTGCGAGGCTTTTGCGCGGGAGCAAACCATCGGGTTGGAACGTTGTTGTGTGGTTAAGAAAAGTAAGATCGGTGCCCCGAACTCGCTGCTCGGTCTTAACAGATGATTTTACATTGCATTATCGTGAATTCATCAGAACTAATGTGTAAACAAACCTAAAATTTGAACTAAAATAAGTAGTGATAATAAAATTGTGTTTTGTGCTCGCATTTTACCCTGATGACGCCCACTGAGCCCGCAACCACTAATGACGATGTCGGTCGGCGGGACCAATGACTATCTCCGACATCAGAAGTGGGGATCGGTGCAGGCACAAAACGTGAGTGAACAGACAGCGGCAAAAGAAGGATGGCGTGCGTTATTTAAAGCGCAACAAACCAGCATGAGGTTATTGGTGGAGGCGCTAACCGATCCACCGATTACCGAAGGATAAAAGCATTACGGTGCCTAAACTTCAAGCGGAAGATGCTGACATTGATGCCCGGGCCTAGCTAGCAACGGATATCTGCTCATTTGATCGTGATAAACAGGGAAGTAAATTAATTCTCATACTAAGTAAGGCTTTGAAAGGTCCTGTTGCAACATATTTTTCTCAGATAGCTTTTCCCTACATAATGTGGGTAGAATTTAAAGATTTTTTTCTCTTGCTCGGTATTAAACGTTGGAAACATGCGTAGACATTAAAAATGATTACGGTCAAACCGTAAAAAAGGCAATCCCTTGCTGCATATGCAAGCCGTTTATTCACTTTTCCGATGTAACGATGGGCTAGGTTGGGTAAGGAGGAAATGGTTGTATCTTAGATAATTGCACACATGGACCACTCGCAAAGTTTTTTTTTTAATTAACTAACTACCCGCAGTAAAATGCAACGTAAACTAATTACCCGCAGTAAAATGCAACAGCTTTCTCTTATCGCAAGTAATACGCTAAATTAATAAACGTCCTAGGTTAAGTTTTGTTTCAACAAAATGTTACGCTTGTGGAAACGCGGCCGTTAGGCCATTACTAGGCGGCCCCTGGTGTCTTGCTACAAATGTGGTTTTGAGGCCCATGTCACATCGCGGTGCTCAAAAACATTGCCAGTTGCAAGCAGCAGCGCTCAGCCCACCGCCGCTGCACCTAGCGTTGTGAACTGAGTAAATGTATGCGGCCTGAAACCTGTCATCGGAAAAATTACGCAATTTGGTGAGCGGTTCTTATTTTGTTTTGATTCCGGTGCCGATTGTTCCTAAATTAAAGAAGGCATCTCTCGTAAATTTGTTGGTACGTTTCAGCGCGCAATTATTATTTAGACTGGGGTAAAAAAGTATCTAGAATTTTCCTTAATCGGGGACGGTTTATCTACGGACTGGAAACGCACTGCGGTTAGCATTCGCTACATTCAGACAGATTTGCGTGAGGCGCAAGGGAGGTGTTTACTGAAGTTTCGACCTAATGCTTAAGACATGGGGTCGAAATGTTATTGTGTGACGGGTTTACGGAGCGGGCAAAAGCGATGCAGCCCAGTTTTTGGTATTTCAGTTTCGCCTTGATTGCTTCGGCTTTAGGGTCTGAAATTGTACAATGGAGTATCTGGTGTATCGTTTATACGTAGGTACATTTTTTTATACCATGACAGAGGGTACGTTTGCTAAATCCTGCAAGTTCTTAATAGTCATGACGTAGATATTTCGTTTCACATTATACTCGTACCTGACGATTGATTACTTAAACAACAATAACCTTATTGGTCACGAATGTCACGATTTATTGGCCTTAGGGTTATCCGTACACATATCGAGTGATCAACTTTCTATATTCCTGTACTGTTAATATTTGCGATGTAGGTAACGTGGCGGCTGTCTTTGACGACGTCGATACCTTAACAACAACTAACAAAACTTCTTAGCTGCTTCAAGAACTCATTCGTTGGAGCCACACCTACTAGTAGAGTAAAGACAGGTGAATTGGAAATAAATTTAATAGATCCTATCAAAATCGTACAACAGCGACCATATCACTTGAGCCCTGAAAAGCAGAAGTCAGTATAGAATAGGTGTAGTGAGTAATTATCTGCTAGAGTTATTAGACCGAGCAAATCGCCCTTCTTCAGATACTTTTAGTCAAAAAGCGCAATTGCATGGGCTGAATGATCATAGACTACTGAGAATTAAATTCCAATACAGTCTATGACCGGTATCCTTTATGTCTAATCGGCGGTCAAGTTCAGAGGTTATCAGGCGCAAAATTTTACACGTGTGTTGACATGGATAGTGGATGGTATCAAGTTCATATAACCATAGAGTAAAAATCTATGAAGGTAACCGTTTTTGTTACCCCCGACGCTCGTCATGAGTTTACTGTGATGCCACTGGGCCTTCTAAATGTCCCCTCTATATATCAGAGAGCTATTAATATGGCTTATCGCACTCCTATGTGACTGTCTACATAGACGGTCTCGTCATTGGTGGACGGTCTCTTAGTGGCACTGAAGCTTCGTTCAATATGAAAAAAAAATGAGCCTTTCTAAGGAAGCAGGTCCAGTTTCTGGGATCTGAAATGTCAGAGGGTAAAATTCAAGTTCCCCCAATCTTGTGTGTCCTACCGAGCCAGATCCGTGCCTGTCAGATGAATATGATGGTAAGATTTTTACACTACATTTATTTTGTTTGAAGTCGTTAGCTTTCAGACTGTGTGTGGCGAATACTCAAGTTGTTTTGTAAGAAATCCTATAGGTTGATGGTGGCGCATCACGAGGTAGCTGTTAAGATTTGTATAAGGCGAGGTGGCCTTTGAATGGCGAGTTGGCCAAAATAAAAAAGGGCGAGTTGGCCAAAAGAAAAAAAAGGGCGAGTTGGCCAAAATAAAAAAGGGCGAGTTGGCCAAACCAAAAAAAATGGCGAGTTGGCCAAAATAAAAAAAGGGCGAGTTGGCCAAACCAAAAAAAAGGGCGAGGTGGCCATTCAAAGGCGAGGAGGCCATTTCGATATTGTCAACGGCAGAACGCGTAACGTGAAAAACGAACTACAAACGTGTCGTCAGGAGTGGCCGAGCTCTACAAGAATTTCTTTCTTTTCTGCACATGATGCGCTGCCTTCAACATCACACGAGGGCGTGTAATACGTCAGGAAGGCCGTGTCGGAGGAAGCTATGAGTCGAGTTGATTGTTGTTTGCATACGTAAATCACAATAGTGTTTGTTTACATTATAATTACTTTGAAAACTCTTAATTTAATCTCAATTGATTTGTTACATTTTTTATAACTTCAAATCTCAATAATTCAACAAAAAAATAAGAGTACACTTTGTACGTAACGACCAATCAGAGCAGAGTACTTGCCTCGAGCGAGGTCGAGGCGCCATCTTGGCTTGTTTTGGTTGACAGTTGGTGCGAGGCTTTTGCGCGGGAGCAAACCATCGGGTTGGAACGTTGTTGTGTGGTTAAGAAAAGTAAGATCGGTGCCCCGAACTCGCTGCTCGGTCTTAACAGATGATTTTACATTGCATTATCGTGAATTCATCAGAACTAATGTGTAAACAAACCTAAAATTTGAACTAAAATAAGTAGTGATAATAAAATTGTGTTTTGTGCTCGCATTTTACCCTGATGACGCCCACTGAGCCCGCAACCACTAATGACGATGTCGGTCGGCGGGACCAATGACTATCTCCGACATATATATATATATATATATATATATATATATATATATATATATATATATATATATAAACTGAGATATAATTTAGCCGATTAAAAGATAAACAGTTCGAGAATAGAGTTACAAAAGTACGCAATAAGATTTAATGTAACTTTAATAGTTTCCTGTTTTTTATTTGCTTCATACAAAAGACCTTAAATATGGTCGATTAATGAAAAAAAAATGTCCAGATTAAAGATACGAGACAAAGCCATTATATTGGTCCGCTGAAATAAATAGCTGTGTATTTTTATAAGATTCATAATTTTAGAGGATCTTAGTATACCAAAACATCTAGTGACAATTTTTTGGTACAAAAATTTGACCTTTGTAGATATGATGATAGTGTTGATGATGATTGTGTTTGGCTTAGCAACTTTCCAACTAAATTGAACTTAGCTACTGCTACTTTGTTTTTTTTATTTCGAATAGGTTTGCGTTTGACTACACACTACCTGATGTTAAGCAGATATACGGTCTAGGATGTAACACGCTTACCTAGAAGATACCTATTTACTCGGGATTTGAAGACACCTACATTGTACTCGTAATTTAGCGGGAAGACAGACTCAGGCAAAGCGTTCCACATTCTGGCAGTACTTTAGTAGCTTTGTTATCAAGTGCAGTGCTCTTTAGTGCAGATTAATACTAGGTACTATTATACTGTACCGATCTTTTGATAGTCAACTGCTTAATATGGACCAATTCACGAAGTGCGATGGAGCCATATCTGACACGCTGTGGATGATTATGGATTCACAAAGGCCATCAATTTTTATTTACTGAAGCATGAAAGTTTCCTCAATGTCTTCCGTCATCAAACAGACAGACGCATTTTTGTGTTACCTGTGTAAGGGATGTATCATAAAAATGCGTCTTCAATTTTCTTCTATAGAAATGCAGTTGTACTCACAATGTCCATCACCATCCATGACCATCTTACGGCCTGCTTGCTGATTTCTGCGCATGGATATCTGATTTCTTGAGGAATCGGTCGATACGAGTGGTTGTAGATGGCTGCTCATCAGACCAAATGGCTATCAATGCCGGTGTTCTTCAGGGATCAGTACTCTCTGAGACCCTCTTCCTACTGCATATCAACGATCTGCTAAAGCCCGGGATCTTTGGGTACGCAGACGACAGTACAGTCGTGGAGAGCTACACATCCGATGCAAGAACCAGCGGGCCACAGATCGAGTCACACAGAGAGGCTATGGTTGAACGGCTCAACTTGAGTCTGGAGGCGGTATCTGACTAACAGTCCTCCCAATTGAAAGGCGGCTGTTACTACCACTTAGCCACCAGGGCATCATAACAATATGTTGTAAAATGAAGTTAGGGTGCGGAAACTCTGCTTTGAAGGAAGACTATGATATAATTTTTATACTACCGGACTAGAAAAATACGAAATAAATAAATACCACTTTATTCTGACGATTAGACCGAGTTGCATCGATCATGGTCACGGGCTCGCTAGGAAATAGTACATTACAATCGTGAGGTCGTTATTTCAACTTCTGAGCTCACAGAAATGAATTCTTTGGCACCTATGTACATTTTTCATACCACTGACTTTTCTATGAAAAAAAACATAGTTACATCGTGAGGAAAACCACTATGCTACCACGGCTTACCATAAGTTGTAAAATGAAGTATGAGAACTTGCCCAGGAAGTAAGGGCCAAAAATGCTATTTGGTGCTACTTTAAAGCCAAAAATATGAAGAAAAAAAAAACAGAAAAAATGCCAAATCGATGTTTAAAGCCTTACTGACAGGCCCTGTTACGTGTTTCAGGTACCGCCGTAAGACTTTTTTTTAAATCATTTAATTTTTACTACGCGTACCTACCTATGCCAATTTTTAGCCAAGTAGTTGCAAAATATTCATTTATTCTTAAATACATTCCCAACAAACGCTAAAGAAGCTAGCTGACTGACTCCGAGGTATTGTTGTAAACCGCCATGATAACGTAATACCAAATCATTTGGTTTTAGAGAGTACTTGTCTTTTTTGCGTTTACCTCCCGGGCTATACGAGAATTCTACCTCGTGGACAGATACACTGACTACCTACCATGCTGCCTTTCTAGCTCAGTGTGGTTTGATGGATTTCCTTCTTCTTCTTCTTTTCAGCCATGGGACGTCCACTGCTGGACATAGGCCTCTCCTAAAGATCACCAATAAGAGCGGTTGGTAGCGGCATGCATCCAGCGGTGGACGTCCTACGCTGCGCTCGGTCTTCTTATTCTAGTGTCTCTCTACAACGGAAGGTTGTCAGTCAGCTTTTTGAAAATTTCCTTGTCTAGGGCAAGTCTAAACAGTTGTCCGACAGTCTTGATGCCTGTCTATTCCCGGATATTTCAAAACTATGACATTTTCCGCCTTCCACCACTCTTGCGTTTTCCCGGTATTTTGCCCATCGTTATTCTGCAGGAATGAATACCGGTCACGTCGCAATACGTGACCGAGGTAAGCGACTTTCCGCTGTTTTATGGTTCGGACATGTTCTAGTTTCTTCCTCATACGATTCCTGCGCTCGATGGATTACTGCTATCATCATAATCATCATCACCATACAGTACGGGATCTCTGCTTCAAACAGACACTGACTAGGCAAAGATAGCTATTGGTCATCACAACCATAAGTTATAACATGAAGTAAGCAGTCCATTACGAGTATAATTCCATCAGCAGAGGAGGGCGGGTCAATCCCTGCGAGTAATTACAGTTTCATGCGAGCAGCCTCCTTGTTCCGCAAATCATCCTCGTTCATTAATTCTAACATGGTACGCTTGTGCACAACAGTGCTAATTAGAACCATAAACAATACAAGTTATTGTTTTGCAAAGTGCATAGACTTTTAGAGGTGTTTATAGAGGTACTCATCATAATGATTATGAACAGCTTTCTTAATCAACCTAGAAATAGCGAAAAAATCTTTTTTTTTTTTAATCTTTATTTATTCGAAAAAATCATTTATTACAATGACTTTGGCAAGCAGCCAGGATACACGAAACTAGCCGAGATAATTAAATATTCCTTCAGATTTTAAAAATCATACTGTAACTAAAATGACATGAAAACAAGATGGCGTGGTCTGCACATCTTTAGTACAAGTTAACTAAATAGGGCGTGCATAGTCACTCCGTGTTGTTTTTAGGGTTCCGTACCCAAAAGGTCAAAACAGGACCCCATTACTGAGACTTCGCTGTCTGTCCTTTTCACTGTTTATGACCAGCCTGGATCTCATAAACAGTGATTCAGATGATGTACCTATTTCTATTGCCACTATAACAAAGAAATACTAAAAACAGAGGTAAATAATATTTTAAAAGGATCTCCTGAACAACTAATCTGAATTTTTTGCCGTTTTTCACTCTATATTAATCACGGTAAAAGGTAGACGCTTAAAGTATTCGCGGAATGTTTATTAGTACATGCAGTTTAGAAATAAATAATTAAAATAAAATTAAAATATTAAAGGGGGCTCCCATATGGTAAGGAAATCTTCGTGCGCGAGTCCGACTCGCAGTTGGTCGATTATTTTTTTTACCCGTCCTCCAAATGGACAAACACTTCATCAACTTTCGCGCCCGTTTTTAGGGTTCCGTACACAAAGGGTAAAAACGGGACCCTATTACTAAGACTCCGCTGTCCATCTATCCGTCTGTCACTAGACTGTATCTCATAAACCGTTGTAGCTAGAAAGCTGAAATTTTACTTAATTACGTGGTTCCATTATGTGGCAAGGTGTAAGGTGTGCATGGTAACGTACGCTTTTGAGCACTTTTCTCCCGAACTGTACCCGTGCGGCGACCAATGTAAATTGAATTAGTGGGCGTGTCGCGGCGGTGGACGCGGCTGTACCATTTGTTATAATGACTACAAGCCGCCAGGATACACGGAAGTTGCCGCGATAATGAAATAATCAGACTTTTAAATCACGCTTCAGTTATATTTACTACAATTGCAAAGTTGCAATATGCAGTAATGTTGTGAAAACTGATTTTATTGAATCTTGTCCTTACTCAACTCGCAAAATGCCACCTAGATAAAAAAGATAATGTACCGAACTTCAAGTTTTCTGGTTTCAAGGATGAGCAAAGAAGTCTCTTAGACACCTAGGAACGAGTCGGCAATGCCCACTCTGAAAACCTAGCTATGCCAATGAGCGTCATTATTTATATTATATTATATACCTATTATTAGTATTATACCGGCACTAGATGCCTGCCCCGGCTTCGCTCAGGTAAGATTGTTACAGCTGCAATCCTCGTGAAACTCTATAAAAGGTAGTAAAAACAGCATTCAAATCTGTTGTGTAGTTTGGAAGATATAAGCGGATTCACAGACAGACAGACAGACGCACAAAAATAGAGTCTTTGCTTTATAATAATAATGTAGTGATAACGGATGAGCGTAAGCCCACCTAAGCCTCAAAATACACCCTCATTTTACGTAGACGATTGAAAAAAAAACATGGGTAAGACAGCTAAACGTAGCTAGTATAGAGCGGTGGTCGTAGAGCCCACCTCGGCACCTCTACCAGCTCTACCGCCGAGTCATCGCGCGGCAATCAGGCGGCTGCGCCCGCGCATTGTTTCAAAGACACCGCCTCCTGCCGGCGCCAAATGAGACGCACGCACACTCGTGTAATTTGGTGTAATTGAACGAGTAAAGCGAAGGTCTTGTCTTGTCCAGGTCTATGAAAATAAGATGGTTTTATGGCCATTTAAATTTGCATAATATATTTCTGGATTATAATTGCACCCAAGCCGATACTCAAAGCACTGGTTGCTAACCAGTACTTTTTAACGTAGACTGGGTAAATCACATTTATGTTCAACAGTGGCCAGACACTACAGACAATAGATATTTGAACGTCATTCTATTTTTTCGTCGTTTCTGTTCTCAATGGTTTACTAAATATTTTTATTGATCCAATTTTACTATAACGCTAATTAAAATGGCAATATCGAAAATATTTTTACCGATAAACAACGAGTAATACCTAAGTAAGTATATATTACCTAATCCGATATTCATAGGTGAGGCATGTGTTCAGCTGTAAATGTCCTAAAACTGATGGGTAACCAGAATCCTTGCGAATTACCTATATTAAGTTAAAACGACGGAGGCATGGCACATAGCACGTAAAACCGATGGCAGAAGGAGTCTTTTGAAAATTACAAGTGTTTTTTTACGTTCTATTTTATGCTCCCTAATAGATTTTCAACCGTTTGAATTGAAAGCGGATTGTTTACCGCTTCCACATTTCTAATAAAATTTAGGAATGTTGTGTTTTTTCTTGGTGGCATTTTAGAACCATACGGCTCTACACATTATTTTACCTATACTATAGTTCGGCCGTTCAGAGAATGCGTTTCTGACACGTCATTTTGAAAAAATGTTTTGGCCGATATCTCGGAAACTATGTACTTAAGGGCAAAAAACATGAAGATAAATAATGTTTTTTGCCCTTAAGTACATAGTTTCCGAGACATCGGCCAAAAATATTTTTTCAAGATGTTTATTGGTTTGTCAGTTACTTTTTCACGCTGGAACAGAGCAGCATAGGTATCAATTTGATTTTTGGTATGGGTATACCTACTTAGTACAAAGGTTGAAGAGCATCATTTTTTTTCCTGAAAAAAATATTATGTGGGAACCCGCGAAGAAAGCAAGTTAGACAAGACAACCTAATTGAGCAACGACTGAGATGATGATGGTTCTATGCCCCAAAAAGCTCCGTCCGTATGTTGGTAGTCGATATAAAAGTATCGGTTACAAAGTAATAGTCCAATAATCTATTTATCGATTGTATAGCCGGTACGATCAGTGGTTACCGACAATAGGTACGCAGGCAAACAGTGGGGAGGGGATGGCGCCAGGACGATGACTTGGTAAACTATGGGGCTCTATCGATTTATATTGTCATCATAATATAAGGTCGTCAATTGCTCGTACTATTCCACAGAAGAGAGAGAATCTAGTTCTGCTGTTCTGTGTGCTATTCGCTTCCTCCTTCACAATGCGTAATTGCATACTAGCCATAGAATAATAACGTTATTATTCTATGATACTAGCCTACAACATCGGTTTCTATCAAGCGAGTTGGTTTTTCATTGGTGGTCATTGATTATTACCTATTATGTTGACAAAAACATCATTATCACTGTCCAATGCTTGTTATAGGAATGCTTTATAAATTCTGCTAAGACTAGTTAATAAAAAAAATGTTGGAAGCAATTTAAACCCAGCGTGCGTGTTCTTGCTTTATGTAAACTGATAACTAGTTTCATTTTATACGAGTACTTTACAGTCTAAGTGCCTTTGATAAAAGTCATGTAGACATCAGATGGAAACAATTTCTCGCCCTTTTCTTCATTCCCTCAATTTTTGCTTCTGAAGCATATTGTTTTACAGAAAAGGTTCACGACTGGACTAATTTCCCCTAATTTAACAGAGTCGCGACACCGATAATGCCCTATGGAAAGAAATGAAGCAAAGGGGGCTCGGTATCACAACTCTCAAACGAATGGACCCATTTTAATGTGATCACTTTTTTGTTCGAAATATGATACACGATGGTTATTAGTTAATATACACTAGTTTTCTTTCTAATTAAACTGTTCCTTTCCCCCTTTTCCTCAGTCCGTCCCTGTGGCACACCTAATAAAAAGCGAACTGTTTCAAATGCACCGCTTCACTTGTTCCTCAACATAAACAGTAGAACAGATATAAAGGTGACTCATCACTTCCTTTAATACACAGAATTGAATACACGCCTACTTGTTTTGTGTATCTACCTACCTAATTATTGAAACTAGCTGCGTTTTGAGGTTTCAGCGACGCCGATGCTTAGAAGTTTAATGTTTCATATTTTTCAACCTCGTGTTATGTATTTACATACTTAGTAAAAAATCCATAGAATGTGTCATAGTAATTTTTTTTCCTATATATATTTTGTAACCTTTCTAAGCTAGAAATTGAGTCTAGGCCTGCACAATTTACCTTTCTTATTCACCGTATTATTAACGTGTTATCCGAGCCACACGTAGGTCCCGGTTTTTTAACCCTTCAGCCTCGTCAGAGACCTTCAGGCAGCTCAAAACCTCTGACACCAGGGCTAGCCGCCCAGCCTATACGAACTTACTTAGGTACTTAATATGAAATATATATCGTTATGTAAATTATTACCACATTTATATCGTCGTAACATTTAACACCAGACACTGATCTGCGTGCGCCTACGCCGGGACACGTCGTAGGGTAAAATATCATTAACCCATCGCAAACTTTCTGGTCCATAAATTGTCTTCACTACACAGTTAACAGTAAAATTTTGCAAAAATTGTGTAGGTACTGGTAATTCTTCATTGATAATAATATGTAAAGTTTAATAAATGATCATCTTTAATCCAATAACAAAAGATCCACAGATGTCACTGAAACATTTAACACCAAATCTGAGCGCAACGCGCCGGCGGCGCCGGGACACTTCGCAGGGCAAAATCTCAGTACCTAACCCTTTCACAGCCCTTCTAGACCATAAATTGGGCCTAACCCTGCACCCTTTTTGTTTTCAGTAATGAGTGCATTGCCATACAGATAGAATCAGTTTGGAACGCGGTATTGAGTCTGGCAATTTATATCCTAGAGAGGCTGCTTCTAGAACTTAAATTGGGTCCTAACCCTACACATATTTCTTCTTTACAGTATCTTCTTTAATGTTTTTTTTTTAATTTAAAAGAAATACGAATAATCGATCTTTTTTCGAATTAAAATCCACAGATGTCACCGTACCTTAACATTTAACACCAAACCTGAGCGCCGGCGCCGCGACACGTCGCGGGGCAAAATCTCATTAACCCTTTCACAGCCTTTCTGGGCCATAAATTGGGCCTAACCCTGCACCCTTTTTGTCTTTAGTAATGAGTGCATTACCATACAGATAGAATCAGTTTGGGACGCGGTATAATTGAGTCTGGCGCCCCGCCGGCTTCAAGCTTTGAGCCCGCCGACGATACTCGACAACATCACTGCAATTTATATGGGCATAGGTTGAATGTGTTCAGATGTTAGAAAAATTAAAGAGTTCACAAAAATTAAACAGGTGACATATCCTGGGACATTGACGTGAACAAACTGCAACCATAAGTATGAGTACCTAAAGCGGCGAAAAGACAAACAGACGACTCGATTTAAGTTTGAAATACACCCTGGATGCAATCCGTTGCCAATATCCTACTATTTTCTTTATAATTGAAAATATACTTATGAAGGATACGTGCAAACATTGATGACATTGATATAATGGGCGATCACTAAAATAAATGACACGGAACGATAGAGCAAAATTGAATACTTAATTTTTCTTAATGTTTTATATTGCCAGACTCTTAGAAATTTCGTTCTCTAATAAGCTGTTTCTTTAAACTTATAAAATGTAAATCAGATATGTACCAGGGTCTATGTCAATAAGTAAGTTTATAATTTTGTTTCTAGGTTACTATTTTACGTATCTTCAACATTCAGAGTTAATCTGTTTCTATGTATTTTTAAATATGGATTCTAAAAGAAATTGAAAATATAAGGTTAGTTAAAAGAGGATTCGAAATAACAATAAGCTATTTTAATGTTAACTTGCCACAAACTGCTGCTCGGTCCCACTGCGGTATTCGCCTTCATGAGCCAGATTCAATCGTATCAACGTGGTTATACTGTACAGGAATGTCGGACGATTGCTTTACAAATATTAGAGGACGGTGATTAAATGCACCGACTCGTTATTTGTTCATTATTGTGTACTGTTACGTGTAAATACTGAAGCCAATCATCGTACCTTGTCACAGTGATACTTGCAAAAATGTCCTCCGAAAGTCTTCCTCGTCATTCAGTGAAGTTACTTCGACAAAGTGTTTAATAGTGTAAGTGTTTGGTCATTATAATGTACAGTACGTGAAAATTATACGCTACGATTGAAATCGTAGCGGTTTCTATGAAGCGACTGTTTGACGTAGATGTGCCGAATGATTTGTGAAAAGCCTGTATTTGCTTATTTGCATGCAGGGGCCATACAATGGCTATGTTGGCTACAAATTGGAATCTTGGTCCCAACACTCCAATGTGTAGATCTTGCACTGAAATTGAACGCAAACCGAATCAATATGATTGGCTATTCAATGTGCCAAGCCGAGCTTGGACTCAAGTCATCTTCCAATGTTTGGCCTCAGCAGGAAGGGAATTTACTTAGATGCCGAGAAGTTATGACAAGTTTTGTAAAATTTGTCGTATTTTGTTGTACACCGTGTTAACGCACGGTGGTCCGTTTGTTATTAAGAAGTAAGATAACTTATTTTATTACCAAGACTTTGAAAGTCGAATAGGTAACATTTTTTAAACTAAGGTCTTTTGTGAAGGTTTTGTCTCAAAAAGAGACATAATTTAGTAGGTTATGCTTCTTACCTTTTTTTAGAGACGTCATTGATTTATTTTTCTTCTTCTTCATTCTTCTTTTCTTGAAGCAAATAATAAATCTGACTAGAATGTAGAAAACCAATAAACTCTTATCGTCATTTTCATTTTATCAATTCAAAAGTGCGTGGGTATATGGAGAATAAATACAGTTAATATATTTTTTCAAAAATACACTTCACAGTTACAAAATCCTATGTCTCCAAGTTCTTACAACATCGACCAAAACTCAAAATCAATTTATCCCGACTAACCTAAACAAAATAATAGAACGTCATTTAACATGATTTACGTTTAAACATATTATTTTAATTAAAACAACAATAAATACCAACAAATAATTAAACAAGGGAATAAATTGTGTAGTCGCCCAAAGCGGTCATTCGGATTGGCCCTAACTAGAATTTATGGGCCATACGACAAATATAGAACTTGGATTTACAAAGTGGGCCTTAACTTTAGGGCTGGCCTATACTCAATAAGGCATTATTTGTTTTTCGTAGATGTATTAGAAACTACTTATATATATTATTAAGTAAAAATATTTTTGTTAAAAGAATAGAATCTATAATAAACTACCTTAGAATATAAAATAATCAGAATGTGATATGACATTTAAATTTAGATTAAAGAAAATTTTGATTGAAAAGCATATTACACTATTAATGATTTTTAAATGAAAAAGCATGATATAATACAACGAATTTAAATAATTATTGACATTATTAAATTATTAACAATTGGGATATAATTACCTATTTTAAAATAAATTGTAATAATTTGTAACTCTTAAATTTTAATGTCACTAATAGTGTAAATTTGCCACACTATGTATATACTGTTTAAAACATGTCACTTGTGAACTGCATGTAATATCTACATAATACGAGGGTCAAACTGAAAGTTCTTAGAAAATCAAAAACTGATTACATTAGCCAGTTATTAGTTTTATTATATCTTTTCAAAATATTGTCCATTCACGTCAATACACCGCTGCATGCGATGGAACCACTGGGAAAAGCACTTTGCCCACTCGTCCTTAGGGGTCTCTTCAATGGCATCGCGATACGCAGCCACCGCTTCTTCAGCATTCATAAACCGCTTTCCTTTAAGTTTTTCTTTAATTTTTGAAAATAAATAAAAATCACAAGGCGCGAGGTCGGGGCTATACGGCGGGTGACCCAGTAATTCAACGTTTGATGTCGCCAAATAGTCGATCGTTCGCTTGGCGGTGTGCGATGAGGCGTTGTCGTGGTGAAGGAGGATCCTACTGCGAGGTCGTTTCTCTCGAACTTTTTCCAAGACAAGTGGCAAACAATTGGTAGTGTACCATTCTGCAGAAACTGTTTTTTGATCCTCTAACACAATTGTCGCGAAATGACCTATCCTTCCAAAGAACGAGGCCACCATTTTTTTCCCCGCACTTCGATCTCTCTTCACTTTAGTTGGCAACTCCTCGAAAGGAAACACCCACTGAGCAGATTGTCTTTTGGTTTCAGGATCATAACAGTAAATCCAGCTTTCGTCACCTGTTAGTATGTCGAACACAGCATTTGAGTCACCTCCGTTAAATCTTTCAATCATTTTACGGCACCAATCCACACGATGGAGTTTTTGAGCCTCAGTCAAATTATGAGGTATCCACCGGGCGCAAAGCTTCCTGACCGCTAAATGTTCGTGTAGGATTTTGTGCACTTGACTCATACCGATGCCTAAGCTTGTCCGAATCTGCTGATAGGTCACTCTTTTGTCAGTCTCTATCATACGCCGCACAACACAGATGTTATCTTCAGTCGTCGCCGTAGAAGGCCGTCCCTCACGTAAATCATCAGTGAGATTAGTGCGACCACGTTTAAACTCATTAAACCAGTTGTAAACAGTCGCACGAGATGGGGCTTCATCGTGAAAGGCCAATCGTAGTCTATCATAACTTTCTTGTTGACTTAAATGACATCGAAAGTCATAAAAAATCATTGCACGAAAATTTTCTCGTGTTAAATTCATGTTGACGTGACACAGACAATTTTCAATTTGCCGCCAAATCGTAAAACAAATGACAAATGAATGAAGTATATACTCAGTAATATTGGCAAAGAGTTCTATTTTCAAATTATAGAATTATTTTTTTATTATATTGTTTATAAGTGGCCAGTTCTAAGAACTTTCAGTTTGACCCTCGTATGTTGCAAATAAATGATTGCAATTGAAATTGAAATTATTTACAAATTATTATCACTCAAGCAAAAAATATGAAATGTATAAAAACAACAATTTGTGAAAATATTTTGCCTACTAAGTACCTATTCAGTAAAAAATGAACTTGCTAAATATAATAACAAACAACAAACAAAAAAAAATAGAAGTAATTTGAGTAGGTATCCAATATTCGAGTAAATAATTTGCATTAAAATAAACGTATCATATATTGTGAATAATTATTATATACTACGGGACTAATCGCGCACTCAAATTACGAGATAAATAAAATGTGTGTGGAAGGCAGACAAAGAAGGGGTTGACCAGTTTGTGGATTATCTCAACTATATTCATCCTAACATTAAGTTCACTTATGAGATGGAGGTGGAGAAAACTTTGCCATTCTTAGACGTCAAGGTGATGGTGAGGTCCGATGGCTCTTTGGCACACACAGTTTACAGGAAGCACACACACACAGACAGATACTTACACGCTACTTCACACCATCATCCGCGCTATTTGCAGTCGGTGCCCAAAGCGCTGTTGGACAGAGCGGATGCCCTCTGTGACGCTGAACATGTAGCGGCTGAGAAAGCGCATGTGCGGTTTTGAAGAGATATGGTTATGGTGTGAAAAAGCGAGATCTAAATAGACGAAGGTGTCGGGAAAACGGTTCTGACGTTGAGAGGCAACCGACTTTCATGCCTTATGTTAAAGGAGTGAAGGATAAGATCTGCTAAAGGATTACTCTATCAAGACAGTGTATACTCCCTTATCCAAACTACTGGGCCAAGTCTGAACGCCGAAGGATGTCATTCCGTTTCAGACTCCTGGTGTATATAAGGTGGATTGCAGCTGCGGTAGTTCCTACATAGGTCAAACGAAGCGTGCTATTGCTGAACGGATAAAAGAACATATTGCGGCAGTCACACACCGCCAGATACAGAATATAGCTGAGCAGTTTGCTTTACGGAGGTACTGGTCATTGATTGGATCGAGCTCCACGAGTCCACGACCCAAAAGTCTTCTTCACGGATCGACACTATTTTTCAAGAATAGTTCGTGAAGCGGTGGAAATAAAAAAAACATAACAATTTCAACCGGGAAGATGGATTTAAGTTATCGGCGTAGTGGAATCCTGTTGTCAACAAATATAAATCGCGTAGTGTAGGTAGCAATACATTTTTAGATACCGTCAGTGTTGTGAGTCGGAGTGACAATTTTGCAAGTTCAAGTTGAATTGACAGGATCGCGCTGGATGCAAGCCGCTACCAACCGGTCTTATTGGAGGTCTTTAGGGGAGGCCTATGTCCAGCAGTGGACGTCCTATGGCTTAAAAGAAGAAGAAGAAGAAGTTGAATTGACAACATTTCAAATTTTTAACATAACTATATTTATTTATTTTCTGAAAGAATATTGCACAATAACAAATACATATTTTTATTTTTCCAATACGACTTATTTTTTCCGTAAAATTAAGTTTTGAAAAGTATTCATTTATCTCGTAATTTGAGTGCGCGTTTAGTGTCCCGTAGTATATAATAATAATGTGTTCAAATCGCAAATGTTTAAAAACAACAATTGTTTTATTATACATATATAAAATTCATTAATTTTCTGTCGTAAGTCTGAAATATTGTATTGTTTTTTCAAAATATGGGGTCAACCCTACTAATGCACTTGTAGGCAAGAAAATTAAAGTTGTCAACTACGATAAATGGCTTGACATGCGTCCACTAACTCAGTTTACCGTACTCTCATAAATATTTGGATTTGCATTCAAAATTACAAGGAATTTCTGATCCATCCGAGTAGTAAACAACATTTCTATAGCAACGCCGTAATCTACGGACTTAAATAGTAATAAAAATTCTTTAACACATCATAGGCAATAAAGTACAGGAACGATTGACCCAAGTACCTACATTGTTACTTCAAGCGGAACATCAAAGACAGTGAAGAGAATAGTTGCAAGTCTACAAGTAATTTTACCGCAAAGTGTTCTATAAATTATGTAGGTTACAGGAGTTCCATCTAGGCGTCAATTCTATCAAATACAATTAAGTTTGTCAATGGAACGCTTAACTCGTAAATGCTCCAAGTTTTTGCCGTCGATTTCATAAGATAACGCCGCCAACACCGCCATTTAGCCCTTCGCACATCGGCTCTATCAATAAACCCAATTAAGCCTCATTAAAACAAATAGATTGGGAAAAAATCGCGCCGTCTAATTGAAGAGCACCATTGCAATTAGAGTAGTGACTATTCCAGTTACTCGTATGTCGTGGGGCGGAGGCTCCGCCTCTAAGGCGTAGGGAGGGACGCGAGAGTGCCGCGATGGAAGAGGAAAGAGGACCAGTCGGCTAAACCACCGCGGAGCCAGCGCGCGCGAGACGCAACACTCGCGAAATTTTTCGCGCTTAAAAGTGCCTTACAGAAAAAAAAACTTTCGTTAAGTGATAAGGACTGAAGTTGAGTGAAGTGCACAAACAAAACAAAACTCATTCCTAATTCAATTAAATGACAATCGTTGTTTCGTTCTGAAATGAGTTCTTTTGGACCAAATCGCGTGTGACCAAAGATGCCAAAAGTCGCGGGTTTGAATGTCAGCGTCAGAGATGGATTTGACAACTCGTCGGGAGATAGCGGACGGGGGGAGCCCGGGGGGTGTGAATGGAGCTGATGCGGTGATCGTCAATGGAGAGGATGTCAAGGTGACGGAGCCCCTTGTGAGGAAGTCCAGCTCGTTCAGCATTAGGCATCTCGTTGGTGCGGAGGACATCGATAGACCGCCCGACGGGAACCCAAGTGTTGGTGAAGGTTAGTGCCATTTATTATTACAAAAATCTAGTCTTAGAAAACATTCGCTTTGTTTTGTCAGAAACATTGAATGAAAATTCAATGTGTTTACCGAAATTAGGAGTGAAACTTCATGACGTGTATGATATAAGCAATTTATGAAAACTTGTGAAAAAGTTGTACAGACAAAAATCCTTGCATTTTAACTTGACAGTGAGTAATTTCGTACCGGCAGCGGCCGTTGGCGCCACTAGTATTTTTTTACAATTTTGTGTTCGGACTGTTTTTAAAATAAACTTAATTTGTTAGTGAATTAGAGTTTTTCCACATCCTTAGATCATCGAAAAACCATCATTCATCTATTTAAACAGTTGAATGATGCACTAGGCTCATAAATAACGTATTGAATGATATGTACAAATTTTATAAACCTAAAATGTCTGTCCGCGAAAAATGTCCGCGCATGCCTCAGAATAAAAGGCCTACCACAGCTACTAAAGCAAACAAATAGGCAGCTACTCGACTCATGTCTACTTTTTGCAACAAATCCAAAATAGGTGCTGTCGCTAATTACTTTTATAATTAAAACAGGTGGAGCAATGAACCTTACCAGACCACCTGCCATGCGAATTCATCGCAGGAACAACATAAAATAAAATTTCTAGAGATATTCATGTGGATAAATATTGATAGGTATATGTACATACCGGGTAAGGTGCTAAATAAAGGTTGTAAATGATTAGATCAATACTAAATGGATTACAAATTAAACTTTACTAAAGTTTGGAAATGAAACTTTTAGGCGACGGTCCGTTAAGTATTTAGGAGAACAGTGGCAGATTTACTAGCAGGCTGAGTAGCCTGACGCTTAAAGCGGCAGATTTAGGGGGCGGCAAATTTCTGACCATATAATTATTACAGAATTATTAATTTTATTAATACAGAAAAAAAAAACAGCGTATTCAAATAATAGGCTTTACCGTTTAATAATTAATGCAAGTCTAAAATGTTTGTTACTCGTAGCAAAGAATATATAATAATACTACGTACTCGTAGTCACATATTGATGCGGCAGATTTTGGGAGTGGCAATAATTCAACAGTTTACAGGCGGCAAATAATAAATCTGCCACTGGGAAAACGATAATTACTGAGGGTGAAATTTTAAGGACAAGTTACTTTTAAACGTATTTTGTTACATGAGAGAGACGAAAAGTATGACCTAGAGACAAATATAAAGATAATATTTGCTTTCGGAAGATTCACTTTTATGGAGTATATCGTGCTGAATGAGACGTGAATTTTAATGACAAAAGATTTTTGAAGTCTTCTCACCGTCAAAGTTAATTCATCATCATTTCATCCGTGAGTCGTCCACTGGCAAAGGCCTTCTGTTTCAAGATCATTTTTTTCCTTTGAATAAAAAGATATAACATTACAGACGGAAGTGGTCTAAGTATATCTACATATAGTTTTACTCAATTCATTCACATTGAATGATTATAACTTTTAGGTAGATTTCAGATAGGACCTATCGTCGGAAATGGATTCAGATTAAATATAATTATCGTTATCTGATTTGATATTTTTCGACGATATTGTCAAAATCGCGGGTCGAATCTGGACGCGATTGGCACTTGGCAGGAGATTGAGGAAAACGGCATAGTAAAAGAAATGGGACAAAGAAGGCAGTGGATGATGATGAGTACTGTACTGTACCAGCCTTTTTAATAGTACACTGCAGGACGTAGGCCTACCCACGAAGGGTGATTGGACCATATCCCCCGCGCAGGCCCAGTGTGGGTTGGTGGATTCACATACGCCATCGAATTTCTTCTACGGACGTATGCAGGTTGCTTAACGATGTTTTCCTTCACCGAAAAGCCAGTGGTGTGAAATTCCGTACTTAAATTCCGAAGAACTAATTGGTGCAGGACCGGGATTTGAACCCACGACCTCACGATTGTAAGGCCGGTGTCGTTACCACTAGACCACCACGGCTTATGGTGATGAGTATTTTTCTGCAATCACATAAAGATCCCCTAAAAACGGTTTGTAAAATGAATATAACAAAATAATGGTCTCTAGAGGCGATCTGTGAGGCCGCCTGCCGGCCACATGTCGGGCTTGTCAGTAGTTAAGATACGCTCGATGTACTCGCATGAAGAGATAAGTGCTTGATTTGCTACACTTTACTCGCTTGAGGAACGCAAAAATGTCTTCGGATTAAAGATAGGTATTAGGGAAACAGCTTGGATTATTCGCATAGTTGCGACTTCTATGTTTACAAGATCATTTGATTAGCTAGAAATTGTATCTACTGACGACGACTTTGCAGCTATTTACTTTTGCCATATACCTACCCATAGAATAAGAACTAAGGTAGAAAAGATATACATTCCTTTGTCCCATTTAAATTTAAAAGATGTTAGAAAAAGATGCACATACACCCGAACTTACGTAATTTCTAAGGGTTTCACATACTAGTATTGAGCTAACTCGGGTGTCTAAATTCAAAAAGGTAAAAAGTAGGAAGGTAAGATGATCAGAGATTTGAACCTTCTCACTGGAACTAGAGAGTTCAAATTTCCGAAAAAGACAAATGACCAAGTGTAACCAAATTTTAACCATTTTGACATTCCAACTGGTGATTTTGACGTATGCGACAGACATTGCGTTTTTTTTTTTGTTTCACTCGCTCTCGCGTATGCTGTATAACCAGATATGAATAAGACAGCTGTTACGTAGTTTTTATTTGAGTAAAAATTAGCAATACTTCTATTACTTGTAATTCTTCTGAGTACCTACCTATTGAATGTCAATTTTGGTGGGGTGGACAAAGAAGTTTCTAATGGCGTGGCCACATTATCGCCCTACGGCGAAGTTTTCGTCACTGGGGGCTCATTCATCTAATTCAAACGGTAGTAATTGGTTGTTCACGATTTGAACTACTACGATGATCGCATCTATTCATCAGATCAGTCCAGCGAGGTCCTAATATAGTTGCATTGCCAGTAGGTAGTTATTGAGGAATCAAAATGACACCCCTATTTTAATCGAAAAATATTGATTTAACAAAAAAAAATTGGCATCAAAGTTGTAGAAAATCAAATTTTAAACAACTTTTGTTCCATTAACTTCTGCTGAAAAATTGAAATAACACAAGTTATTGAAGAAATGAAATGGTACAACCAACTATTTAAAAAAATATCGATCCTACAAAAAGTTGATGGGAATCAAAGTTGTAGAAAATCAAATTTTAAACAACTTTTGTTCCCATCAACTTTTTGTAGGGTCGATCTTTTTTTAAATAGTTAGTTGTACCATTTTGTTTCTTCAATAACTTGTGTTATTTCAATTTTTCAGCAGAAATTATCGGAATAAAAGTTGTTTAAAATTTGATTTTCTACAACTTTGATTCCCATAAACTTTTTGCAGGATCGATAATTTTTTAAATAGTTGGTTGTACCATTTCATTTCTTCAATAACTTGTATTATTTCAATTTTACAGCAGAAGTTATGGGAACAAAAGTTGTTTAAAATTTGATTTTCTACAACTTTGATTCCCATCAACTTTTTGATGGATCGATATTTTTTTTAAATAGTTGGATGTACCATTTTGTTTCTTCAATAACTTGTGTTATTTCAATTTTTCAGCAGAAGTTATGGGAACAAAAGTTGTTTGAAATTTGATTTTCTACAACTTTAGTTCCCATTACCTTTTGTAGGATCGATATTTTTTTCAAATAGCCGGTTGTGCCATTTCATTTCTTCAATAACTTGTGTTATTTCAATTTTCCAGCAGAAGTTATGGGAACAAAAAATGATTAAAATTTGATTTTCTACAACTTTAGTTCCCATTAACTTTTTGTAGGATCGATATTTTTTTCAAATAGCCGGTTGTGCCATTTCATTTCTTCAATAACTTGTGTTATTTCAATTTTCCAGCAGAAGTTATGGGAACAAAAAATGGTTAAAATTTGATTTTCTACAACTTTAGTTCCCATTAACTTTTTGTAGGATCGATATTTTTTTCAAATAGCCGGTTGTGCCATTTCATTTCTTCAATAACTTGTGTTATTTCAATTTTTCAGCAGAAGTTAATGGAACAAAAGTTGTTTAAAATTTGATTTTCTACAACTTTGATGCCAATAATTTTTTTGTTAAATCAATATTTTTCGATTAAAATAGGGGTGTCATTTTGATTCCTCAATAACTACCTACCGGCAATGTAACTATATTAGGACCTCGCTGGACTGATCTGATGAATAGATGCGATCATCGCAGCGTATGTGCCCAGCTTTAGGTAGTAGTTCAAATCGTGAACAACCAATTACTACCGTTTGAATTAGATGAATGAGCCCCAGTGACGATAACTTCGCCGTAGGGCGAATGTGTGGCCGGTCCATAAGGGTGAGCACCGCCCACCCGTTCCTAGCTACGCCTATAAGGATCATATCCTTACTAATATTATAAATCCGAAAGTGTATTTGTTTGTTGGTTTATCGGTTTGTTCCTCTTTCACGCAGCATTGGTATGATTGATTTGATTTTTGGCATGGACATAGTTTGAAAGACGTAAAGTGACATATGTTACTTTTTATCTCGAAAAAATAAAAGGTTCCCATTGGTTAGCACAAAAATCAAAATACCACGGGAATGAAACCGTGGGCAAAAGCTAGTTATACTATAACTATGACTGTGCTTCAGCAATTCAGTTTACATATGCAGAGACCTGAGGGGCAATTCTGTTAGCCGATCTCTTTACTGAAGTGATACGTTCTTGAACCTCTCTCGTTTTTCTGACAGCTCCGACAGCTCAAAACTGTCAGAAAAACGAGACAGGTTCAAGAACGTGTCACCTTAGTAACGAGATCGGTTGACAGAATTGCCCAGCTGATAGATGCGATCATAGAACTTTAGAGAGAAGTGTTCTGTTCACCTGGCGTGCAAGAAACTTGAATACAAATGCTCATACTATGTACTCAAATCTTCGAGCAAATATCTGTAGACTCACAATAGTGCAAAAATTGTCTGAGCCAATACTCTGCCCAAGCTACGTAGTGAGCAGGCCTTTTAGTTAGTTGTATGGCGATTGCAAGCCGACTACAACGCTGCGCGATGCCAAAGTACTCGGTTTCAAGACTAATTAGGTGACAAAAAGTCGAGATTAAAGAAAACGGGTCATCTTGAATTATTTAATGTAAATATCTAAGTCGGTATGTATGATGACGCTCAGAATTTTTTTTACTACTTTCACTTAGGGACTATGGCTCTGTAGATATTTGCTCGAAGACACAAATGCATATTTTCTAAACGTACTCGTACATTGCACTTTGTATGCATAATAATAATAATTTACGCTTACTTGATTTTGAGCGAAAAGTGTTGAGCAAAATTAGGTTCCCGCTAAATCAAGATGGCATGTCCTGTGACACGAAATCTGTGGATGTGTAATTTCTTTTTCAATAAGTTCACTTGAAATGTTATCCAGCATTACACAGTAAGTAAGTATAAGTTCGTATAGGCCGGGTTGCTAGCCCTGATGTCAGAGTTTTTAGGCTGCCTGATGGCCTCTGACATGGCTAAACGGCTTAAAAAACCGGGACCTACAATTTAACGTATCATCCGAGCCACGATAGCGCTCAGTTAGAAAATGCCACCCGCGGTCACCCATCCAAATACTGACCGTGCGGAACGTTGCCTAAATTGCGGTGATCGCTGACAAACACGCTACAAGCGCTACAGTAAACTGGGACCTATTATATTATTTAGTAATTTGAAATGTGCTTAATTGCGACACTATTCACAACTCTTTGAAACATAGTAAAATATATTATTTAAAAGGCAATTATCCCAGCGAACTATTTATTTTTTTCTTCAGTTCGAAAACATGTTTGAATCTCGATTTACTTAAGAGCCCACATCATTAACTACCAAGGTGCAATTTTACAACTTTGTCCTAAGTACAAGTACCTTAACCTACTATTTTACAGAAAACACAGCAAATTGTCCGACTACCCACATAATTACGCCGCTCTCGTCATAAACAGCGGTGCAGATGACATCACTCATGTTAACTTGTTACATTGATTTTTTTGTGTTTTTACTGCCAGTGCAATGGTCATAAATGCACAATTCTTTACATTCTCAACTCAGCATTTTAATACTTTGTCGTAATAAACGCTGTCTGTTTTTTTACTGTGAATGTAGGAGAGCTACACTTACTTTTATTGTGACAGGGTGATTAAACGATTTGACTCTACAATGTTGGCAACGATTAAAATAATTTTCTTCAGTGTAGCTCACCATCTATTAGGTAATAAATGATAATTTGAATATTTTATGATACTCGCAAGTATTAATTAGCTGATCGTAACATTGCGAGATGTCCATTGCAGTATTTCATCAAAAGGACCCGGCAGACTTTTGAGCTGCAAGGCTACTCAACTCAACTTCTGAGGCTGATTAGTAGAGACCGGATTATATGCATTTGCATGTTTGCATATGCATGTGCATATTTAAGCCATCCTCAGCGCCGATAGCATATTTTACCTTAGGTCTTACTAGATCGTATATGCATTTATCTGTACGTTTACAATATTTTTCTGAGTGCAATTGAGTGCATTGCACCTTGCGTTCCAAAATGCGATAAAAGTGACAAAATCGCGAATCCGACCGAATACAAATATTTTTAATCATCGTAGACAACATGCAACCACTGAACATTTTGGAACAATATTTGATCGTTTACGTTTACAAAAATATGAAATAATTTTAAGGTCATTATAATGGTACCTACTGTACTTATTATCGCCTATCAAAAGATATTTTACTAATTGCATACTGATTTTGAAATAAAAAAAAAAAACTAAAACTTACTTTACTGCTTTTTTGAGTTGCATATCCTGCCAATTTTCGTGCATATTTCATGCATTTTTGCATGCTCATAGCAAGTTTTTTAAGTTGGATATAATCCGGTCTCCATTGATTTGCTATAATTATTATTCGCCAAAAATAGCACAACTAATTTCAATAATTGCAGTCTATGCACGAAATTCGAATAGTTCGCTCGAATCGATGTACGCAATTTTTATGTTATAGTTTGTGCAAAAAGAGAAGCGTCGTAGGTGACATCGCCAGTGTGCCGTTTTACTAATTTTGTTACGTTGACAACACTGCACTGTCATTGCTAGTACAACTAAAAGTGTTTGATACTTGGTAGACACCAATTCGGTTTTCATCAGTAGACTCGCGTCTACCAAGTATAGTCGGTACCTTGGCTGTTCATTAAAATATTATTGTTAGTTCACCGTAACCTCACAACGATTCTCTTTTTGCACATACTCTATTGTTGTTTTTTTAAACTAACCAAATTCAAAGAAATGTATACGGGACCAATTTAAGGGTATTTCCAATGAAAATAGAATTACGTAAATCAGACTGGTCTGTAAAAGTTATGTGTGATCAAACATAAAAAAAACTTACGCATTGACTTGTAAAACTCTTCCGTTTTTACGTCGGTTAAAAATGGTAGTTGCCTTCATACTCTGTGTGGAGACTAGACCAGGGGCATAGCAGAGTACAATGTATTAGTATCACTGGTAAATATACATACATCTTGTCGTAGCTCTAAAGACTAGTGTCACTAGTATATTATGCCTTGTGAAGGTTAACATAGTTGCAAAGCAAATCATGCTGCATTCGGGTCGCCGGTTTACACGCGGCATTCACGCAATGCACTGAAACTACTAACTTATAGATAGATATTATATACTAACTTAGACTAAGATTTTAACTAACCCATCTCTATTGTACAGTCGCATTCTTTCAATTGTAACTTAGTTAACAAAGGGCACAGACCCTGGGGTCTGTGGATCATTAATTTAAATAAAACAAATGCAAATCATCGGTTACTCGCTAAACTAGTACCTACAGCTAGGCTTATATTTTTATACAGACTTTATTTTACATATTTTGGGGCAAGTAGTAGCATCAGTAACAATATGCAACTTTGGTATCAACACCATCATAAAAGACGATAGATGTATTTTTTATTCATCTACTTACACAACTAAGCCGCTAACTAAGCTAACTACTAGTAGTGTAGTAGTGTAGCGGCTATCATGCCTTAATATGTTAAAGGAGTGACGGATAAGGTGGGGATTTTGCTAAAGGATTACTCCATCAAGACAGTGTATATTCCCTTATCCAAACTACTGGGCCAAGTCAGAACGCCGAAGGATGTCATTCCGTTTCATACTCCTGGTGTATATAAGGTGAATTGCACCTGCGGTAGTTCCTACATAGCTAAGCGTACTATTGCTGAACTGATCAAAAAACATATTGCGGCAGTCAAAAACCGCCAGATACAGAAGTCTGCTATAGCTGAGCATTTGCTTGACGGAGGTACTGGTCATTGGGTCGAGCTCCACGACCCAAAAGTCCTCTCCGTGGATCGATACTATTTTTTTTAAGAATAGATCGTGAAGCGATGGAATACAAAAAACATAAGACAAACATAAACCGGAAAGATGGATTTCAGTTACTATCGGCGTCGTGGAATCCTATTGTCAATAAATGTAAATCGCGTAGTGTAGGTAGCAAGACATTATTAGATACCGTCAGTGTTGTGTGTCGGAGTGACAATTTTGCAAGTTCAAGTTGAATTAGCGGTACCGGATGATTCACATTCCAGTCTACCCGTGACCACGACCGATGCATTTCGGTTGAAACGTCGGGATGATGAGGAATTTATTTTTCTCGTAATTTGAGTGCGCGATTAGTCCTCTAGTCTATAATAATAATGTGTTCAAATCTCGAAAGTTTAAAAACAACAATATTAGTAGTGTATTTTGTTTCGTGATGGTTTTACGTACATGTATGGAGAAGGGATTAGAGGTAGGTATAGAACGCATTTTTTTTAACCTAATCTGTCCGAGACCTGGACAAAGGCCTCCCCCATTTACTTCCATGAGTCGCGATCCATCCATCGCAGCCTCTTCATTAGAACGCTAATTATAAATTAAAAATAATCCAAAATTATTGACGGTGTTAGTTCTACCACCTCCATAAAATAGCTCGATGGAGATGCCTGAACATATTGGACATCCATTAATTGTTATTTATTAACTGGAATCGTTGTTTTGACCTCTACATGTCAATTTTATTACATTTCCATAGGTCAGATCTTTATCGGATACAGAGAAGCCTTAATTTGGACGCCAATTTAACTTCAGACCCAGACTCCACCAAAACGGAGCTGAGCGGATTGGAGATCAGAATGATGAAACCAAAATGATTTGATTTTATTTTGGCTTTGCAGTCTAATGACATTTGCCAACTGTTAAGGAAATCATGTGGAAATCATAGTCAAGTTAACGGAGAAATCAGTGAAAATTCATTTTCTCTGAATCAATTCATTATTCCATTATAATTGAATTTTGATTAGCGATATAATAATAACAAAATATGAGCATTTTTTAAAGCACTGGTTATATTACACCACGAAAATTTTCAAAAAAAAATTGGTTGCCTGTAAAGTCGGTATACGGGCGAAAGTTTTACGTGACAACTACTTTATGTCTGTCTCTCTCGCTCTTAGGCGGGCTAACCATGCCCGAGTGGAAGGGACGCGTGCCTCTCACTCGCTCTCATTGTGCGCGCATAACGTGAGCGGAGCGTAACGCAGTTTCTTGAAGTGTCACCCGGCAAACCAATTTATAAGACGTTGTCACGTCAAAAATTTAGTAGTCTTGTCTTGGCATCCTTCTTGAAAAATAAAACTCTATAGTAATAGAAATAGATATTTATAGAATTCATTATTTCAAACGAAATGTGCGGAAATAGAAAATACTTAGCAGATTAAGTTATTTACATCATACTCTGATATCGATGGGAATCAGGGTCTAGAGAGGAACGGCGAGGTGAAGACCTTGGATATAGTCCTTAAGCCCGTTTCTATTGATTGCAGATGTTTTACTAAGATACAGGCCTTACATACCTTAATTAACATACTAATATGTTCTCTAAATTACAAATAATTGACTTCAGCATTATCATCATCATCACCATTTCAATCACAGGACATTTACTGCTGAATGTAGGCCTCCATAGATCTCCAATAAGACCGGTTGAAAGATACTTGCATTCAGCCCGATCGATGGCCTTAATGATGTAGTCATGCAGTCCACTTAGTGGGTGGACCATATTTACATAGTGAAGATTGAAGCAAACACACATAACTGTTTTTTATTCCTGCTAAGTAAATATGACATTTATTGAGTGAACTCACGGGTTTTAACGCTATACTCAAATGAGTAGAGTATTGAAACAGCTCCACACACCTCTGCTCCGCTTTAGTGGAGTCTAAATTTTAGTAAGAAAACGAACTTTGTTTTCTCATCCTCGAATTTTGATTGTATTGAATTATTGAGAATCAACTACTAATAAAGCAGGTTTTTTTTAATAAAAATAAGCTGTGACAGGCTAAACAGTTTCTAACAGATCTCTTTTTCGAAACTAAGAGGCCCATGTTCAGTGTGATTCTCTATCGTATATACTCGTAGCTCTACAACAAACCAGAATTGATTCTATGCTGAATATTGGGCCACTATAATGGATTTCTTTTGGATCATTTTTTGCAGATTGTAGTTTAAAATAGTTTAATTTTACAAAATTGATCGTTCGGGGATTTAACATTTTTTTAGTTACCTTTTCACTTGTGTGAGATAAGATGCCAGTAGCACCATATACATGCCGCTATATACACAGACTATATATAGCTATAAATACAGGTCGCTTCCGATCGATCTTCATTAGAAATCTATAGAAGAACCCTATGTCCAATAGTAAACATCCTATAGGTAATATGCCATAGAAAATAAAGATGAAAAAACTCAGATTTTTAAAAAACAAAATGGAAAAATTATAAGTGGTACAGGTGGTAGAGAAGTGGTAGAGCAACTCATTATAATTTTTCTGTCGCCAAGTTCCTAGGACAGTGTTTCAAATGAACCTCAGAGAACTTGTTTTTAATGTATAGTACAAGCTTGTATTAAGTACTAGTGCCTGTTAAATACCTTTAATCAGAGCTTCCACAGACCAAACACCCAGTTTGCGAGAACTAGAAATACATACTCGTAGGTGATTTTCGCGATTTCCGGGTTGACCAGATAGAACCTAAAAGCTCGTTCACATAGAACGTCCGTTTAAACAGGTCCGTTTAAACGTATATGCTGTTAGCGTATGTAGTTGTATGAGCGAGTTCACACAGAATACAGTATTCCTGATCCAGTAAAAATACCGATCCGACATCCATTTTATAGGTCCGTTTAAACGTATATGTTATTAGCGTCGGCTCCGTTAAAATCGGTTCTGTAAATGCTGTGTGAATAATACCACCAGTAGCTATGGATCAGTTAAATAGGATCCTGTAAAATTGGACGCTTTGTGTACGCGCCATAAATGATCTGAGTAAACCCCTTTCCGCCTCGTGCATCCTTTCTGAAGCCCTGTTAAGTACCATCCTACCTCTACAGGGTTGACCTCTAATAGAGAGAGATGGCGAGACATCGTGAGGCGTATTACATCTGCCTCTACTACCACAAATACTACGTGATGACCACGACCGCTCTGTCAAGAGCGTAACGACTAAGAAGAAGGAGACAGGGTTATCTGCTTGCCCTGTACTAAGCCAAAAAGGGGTGATGAAAACCACCATAACGAACAACTTTAACTATAGAACCAATCTGGAATTCAAGAACAAAACAGCCGTTGGATACCGAGTTGGAGCGGCAAAATATATGAAACAGCTGTTTTTTTTCTCCAATTCGGGTTGGCACCATAGCAAAAGATGTTCATAATGATTGTTTTAATCATCCCGTTTTCGGCTTAGTACACCAGTTCTGAATAACCCTGTATAGATTCATTGGAAAAACCAAGGTTTATTTGAATTGTTATTGGCCCTAAGTCTTGTTTTATTCAAATTAACAGGAAAATTTAAAAGGCAAATGAAACTGGGCTATGTTTTGATTTATTCTTACAACTTTGACACACCTACTCAAATTAGCACCATCTTAAAAAAAATGCCAAGTCGAGGACCATCATCATATCCATAACTTTACAAACTAAGATATGTACACTTATTCTGATACTAAGCATACTAAATTAATGTAACTTTGATGTAGCAGTTTATTACAATCTTTTGAGAGCACTAAAATCGTAACGATTCGTTTTTTTTTGTAAAATGAAAATGAACTTATGAATAACACTTATGTAGGTATGTATCTGGTAAATATCCATAATGTCAACGTAAAGTTGGCGATATCCTATAATTAAAAAAAAAAACAAGTTTAGTAAAAATCATAATTTGATCCTTCGAATAAACTAACGCTACATACTTTGAACAAATATCTATGGAGTTACAATCGTGCAAAAAAAGTGTCCAAGCCAAAACCCTGCCCAAGCTACGTAGTGGGCAGGCTTTTTGTTTAGTCGTAAGGCTATTGCAAAGCGACTATAACACCGAATGCCAAAGTGCTCGGTTACAAGCAAAAATTAGGTGACATAACGTCGAGATTCGAGAAAACGAGTCATTGTGAATTATATTTAAAGTAAATATTGTAAATATCTAAGTCGGTATGGTGCTCGGGCATTTTTTTACAACTTTCACTTAAGGACTGTTGGCTCTGTAGGAATTTGCTCTACAAATAAACGAATATAATTATTTTTTTTATATAATTATATAATTAATAAACGATATATTTATTTTTGATAGTTCTACAATGATTATGTGAAGTGTCGTATTGTAATTTACATTACTTAGTGATTGCCCCTGATACTGATAAAATCAAATTTTATTTATAGATTGAACCTGAACAAAATGACCACTGGATGGTTAGTAACGAACGGTTCTGCCTTCTAAACTATCCATAACCATTTTGTTCAGTACCTGTGATGTATAAATAATTTATGAGTATCACGAGCAACACTTCACATATTTAATTTGATTGTAAAATTATCAAAAATAAATTTAGCTCCAAATCTAGAGTCCCATTTCTTTCAATACAAAGAGACAAACCCGTTTTGGACCAGTTTGCATAATTTTTATAAGCTTTCAAAAAATTTATTCGCCCATTCTTATTATTGTTCGAAAGGTATACATTATAGGAATGTTTGGCCACCCACTAAATGATGCACAATAGGTAAACCAACTTCCATTGCCTTCTCATAAAGTAGTATGAAAGCACACAATACACGAATATAAACTCTTGTTTACGATCAATAATATGATTTGATAGTTTTTATGACAGCTACAGATAAAGCCGATACGGTTTTTGGTATTTATTATATCGACATATTGCGGGACATCACTAGTGCATTCATTGAATGGACCAGTACAATACCACTCTGTAGGTACCAGCCTTTTTAGGGTTCCGTACCCAAAGGGCAAAAACGGGACCCTATTACTAAGACCCCGCTGTCCGTCTTTCTGTCTGTCACCAGGCTGTATCTCATGAACCGTAATAGCTAAAGAGTTGAAATTTTCACAGATGATGTATTTCGATTGCCGCTATAACAACAAATACTAAAAACAGAATACTTAATATAAATATTTAAGGGGGGCTCTCATACAACAAACGTGTTATTATTTGTCGAAGAGCTCCTATACGGTACGGAACCCTTCAGGCACGAGTCCTACTCGTGGCCGATTTTTCTTAATAGCCCACTGCTGAGCGTATAGGTGGGCATACACGATGCGATGATTTGATCAAATTTTCGCTTCATTCCAACTGGGAGCTCATTCAATTAATTCAATAACTACTAACCAGCTATAGTTAACTACCTATATTTGGCCTCCACTGAACTGATCTGATGAATTGATGCGATCATCGCGTTCTGTGCGCCCAGTTTCAGGTAGTAGTACAAATCGTTAACTACCAATTCCTACCTTTGAATTAACTGAATGAGCTCCCAGTTGGCATGAAGCGAAAATTTGATCAAATCATCGCATCGTGTATGCCCACCTTATGTCTATCCACAAAAGTTCAGTACAGTCAGTCTTCGGATGGGTGACCGCGGGTGGCATTTACAACTGAGCGCTACCTTGGCTCGGGTGACACGTTAAATTGTAGGTCCCGGTTGTTTTAGCCGTGTCAGTGGCTTTCAGGCGACTTAATAACTCCAACACCAGGGCTAGCCACCTGGCCAATACGAGCTTGCTTACCACGCTGGCCCAGTGAGGGTTGGTTGATTCAGAATTCGGTACTTATTAAAGGTTTGTTTTTCCGTTGTTGCTAGGCACGGTAAGCTCTCGAGTGAATACCACGTACTGGCTAGCTTAGGTTTTCTCACGTAATAGTTAACTGAACAGCCAGATATATTCAAACCCGTACCTAAGTTCGTATGAACCAACCTCGTTGAATCCATTCATGAAATCTCAACTAAACATCGACATAGGTAACAATTCAATGCATCACTCGAACCAAGAGTTTCATAAAGGACTCGTTGTTACGGGGCCGAGATTTGAACCAACGATTTTACCATTTAAAGACGAGTATTGCCCCACTATGCCACCTGTTAAGGAGTGAAAGCATGCCGGTCCCCCGATGATCAACCGGGGGACAGATAAGATTTTTTTTTCCGTTCTGTCCCCCCGGGGCCAGATCCGGGGGACAGAATGGAATAATCCATCACAACATTACGAGTATTGGCTATGGCAACTTACCTACTTTGTAAGTAGGTACGTTATATCAAGTAATGATACGAGCATGTTCACAGATTAATACAAATACATCATACATATTAAATGGAAAATATAATAAAATTAACCATAAATATTTTTCAGTGTTTCCTATTACACTTTTTATACTTTACCATAAATTAATTTGCCGCGTAAGTACAATAACTGTCATTGTTCTGTATTATTTATGCATGAAAAACAATTTTCCATTAAATTAAATTAACTTTAATTCCCATAAATACAGAAGTTATTAACTTGCGGGTGTAGGGCTAATGGTCAATCTTGACAGTTGACGCATTATGCCTTATGCCATTATATTATGCTGCGAATAATAACCCTGTACGGGCATAATTTGAGTTTTGAACTGCTTTTACTCTATACTTATTTGTCAGGGTGGGATGGGGCCCTCTTTTTGAGTATCTACTCGGGGGCTACCTTCGCCCCGAGAGAAACTTCTTTGCCAATTTTCATGTTTGCTAAAAGTGTAATAACAATTCCATTTCGTATCCAGAAAATAACGTAGCTTTCGCACATTCATAATTATATAAGGGTTTGTACTTATACCTTTAGTTAAAAATTGTGCTGACTTGTTATGTGCATGTTGTTTGTCTCCTCATATAATCGGCATGATGAGAGTATAAAATCATTATTATAATTAGTCCGTCAGTTAGATTTTAATAATCTGTGATATCAATAAATATTGGACACGTATTTTTTCTTTTGTCAATCAAACAACAAATGACAAATTGACTGCCTCGGTGGCTCAGTGGTTAGTGACCCTGACTCCTGAGTCAAAGCAGCGTGGGTTCGATCCCCACCCAGGGCAAATGTTTATATGATGAACATAGGTGTTTGCTCTGTGTCTGGGTGTTATTTAGGTATTATCTATATAAGTGTGTATTTAAAATATGTATATGTAGTATATCAGGCTATGGCAGCCATATCACAAGCCTTGCTTAGTTTGTGGTCAGAGACCGTGTGTAAGATAGATAGATGTCCCTTAATATTTTAATGTCCCCTAAATATAAACGTTGTCTAAGTTTGGGAGCAGGGGCTCGTGACGTCACTTCTACGAGAAATGCTCTATACTTTTTACATAGAAACTGTGTTTCGCGAAACTTTAACGGGCTATATCTTCACCAATTTTTGTTTAATTGACAATAGAAAAATACGTGTCTAATATATTTTTTGATAAACTAAATTATACAGGGTTATTTCTAATCAATTAGCATCCTTTTAGGGGCTTATTCTGTACATCAAAACTAACAACATTTGCTCTGCGACTTTTGTCAAAACTAAAAAAAAAATCAGCTGTTCCATACATTTTGTCGAGGCCTAATGATGTTTTACAATGGAACAACAACTTTTTTTTTGAGAACTAATGAAAGTAGTAGAACAAAAGTTGTTAGTTTTGATGTACATAATAAGCCCAATTTTAAGGCGCCATCGTAAATTAAACTTTTAAGCAACTTAAAAAGTTTTCGCTCTTGAATGCCTAAAGTGAAAAAAAAACAGAAATAGTCTAGTAAGCTATTTTAATTACGATGGCGCCTCTAAAATTGGGCTTAGTAAGCCCTTAAAAGGATGCTTATTGATTAGAAATAACCCTGTATATTTTTAGTCACCTAGCCTATCATATTAAAAGAAAATAATGAACACATTTCTCACGATTGCGCAGTGTTTTTGGCACGGCTAGCCACACAGCTCCCTTTGCCCCTCCTAGAGCCGGCCCTGTCTATTCCTATTCCATGGTGTCTTACGAGTACTGTAGCACTTATGGTAATTCACCTGCACTTGCTAGTTAAGCTAATTTGATAAATACATGCAATAGAAAAGTACCTAGTACCTAGGTACCTAGTAAGCTTTTAGTCCGTTCTTACTCGTAAAATAATGTTTAATCGTATATTTAATGTAAATGATATATTATAATAGCTATTTTCCATAATTTAAGCAAAGACTACATTTCGTCATAATAATACTAATTTGGAAAATACGTAGGTATTACTGCAATACTCGTAGAAAAGTAGGTACCTAATATGCTTTTTACCTGTAAAATAATGTTTCTCCTTCTTTTATATTTTAGCGTCGCATTATTATGCATTTGCCAGTGTCAAGTATTTTTAATAATTTTTGATATTTTATCAAAATAGTCAGTTGTAGTCACGTCATAGTCCAATAAAGTCGCAGTCAAGTCCAAACATAATCCAAGTCATACATACCTCAATAAAGCAGTATAGACTTTACTAGAGGCGTCTTTGGAGTTTTGGTAACAACACGGAACAACATGATGCGTCATATTACATCACTTGCCTACACTTATGCACGTAAATCAGCTCATAATCAACGAATTACCACAATATCAATCACTGATGAAAACAAAAGTTTAACAAAATAATACAATTAGGCGAAATGATTTTTCCGCGTTCCCGCCGAAACTAAAATGTTTATATTATACTTATTTAATGAAAATGTCATATTAAAAGAGCTATTTTCCATATTTTAAGCTAAGACTACATCTCTTCATACTTCCATTGTCTGTTAAGGTAGGCCTATGCCTACTTTAACAGAACATAGTACCTACTTCTTCAAGAAATAATTTAGTCAACTGTAATAGTAGTTGAAAAATCGGCCAAGTGTGAGTCGGACTCGCGCACGAAGGGTTCCGCACCGTATGGGAGCCCCATTCCTCTAGCCGCCATTAATAACGAGCAAAAATCTCCCAAAAATCACGTTTGTTGTATGGGAGCCCCCCTTAAATATTTATTTTATTATGTTTTTAGTATTTCATGTTATAGTGGCTACAGAAATACATCATCTGTGAAAATTTCAGCTTTCTAGCTGTAACGATTCATTAAATACAGCCCGGTGACAGACAGACAGACGGACAGACGGACATCGAAGTCTTAGTAATAGGCTCCCGTTTTTTACTTTTTGGGTACGGAACCCTAAATACGAATAAATAAATAATCCATCTACGATAAATAAGACGTAATAGCGTCTTATGAATCGATGAACCCCGGCTGCTCGCACGAAAAAGTGTCACATTCCGCCTGAGATGAGCGTGCAACCGAGAGGACGGTACAAGTAATAGAGAGGGCACGATCGGCCTAAGTGTTCGGCTTGCTTCATTTGTTGATTCAACGGTGTTTTCTTCTGACGTTATCACGTAAAATAAGTTGTCAAGTGCGTGTCGAGACACGCGTATGATAGAATTCCGTAGACGGTGACGATGATAATGATGATGATAAAAACCAATTTTTACGATGTCATTAGACGGTTGACTACTAGAAAAACGTAATTGAGTATGAAATATTATGTATGTGAGGTCAATGACCTCTGAACTATGTGCAATTTTAAATTTTTTTTTTCCTTTTTAACGCAAACAGTTATAATTCCACAGTACTCAAAATAATTTTCAATGAAAGTTTTTACTATGGTCAATAAACTCAGAAAGTTTGAACATTCTTTCTTGTATAGGTACTTTAGAAATGAAGGGGGAACGCTCTTTTTAAACTTTGGCGACCTATATCTCATAAATGGTACATGTCACAAAAAATGATTTGAGCAATATAACATTCATTTCGAAAACCCTATTCTACGACAACCCACATGAGGGGGTGGAGTTGAAAAAAATTTTCATCTCCACTTTACATGTACGGGAGCACAGATTTGTAATTTTTAAGTAACAAAAATTGAGATCTATATTCAAGCTATTATAATATCAAATTTCATTCGATTCGCTCGATAAGCGTGGTAGTTATAAGTACGAGAATTTGTATTATGAGAGGATGGACTGAATATATAAGTAATAGAATAGAAAACACTTTATTGTACACAAAAAATAAATAAAACGAACAGTTATACAAAAAATACTTAAGCTAGTGTAACAGAAGGAAGCCTTATCGCTGGAAGCGATCTCTTTCAGGCAACCAGGCAGACCGACGGACGGACGAACGGACGGACACAACGAAGTTATAAGGGTTCCTCGTTTTACTACGGAACCCTAATTATCGTCCCTAAACCGACTTTACAGACTAACGTCTTATGAATCGATGAACGCCGCCTGCACGCACGAAATAGTCTCACGTTCCGCCTGAGTTGAGCGTGCGAGCGAGAGCGCAGAACAAGCAATAGAGAAGCACGATCGCCTTAAGCGTTCGGCTTGTTTCAGTTGTTGATTCGACAATGTTTTCTTGTGACGTTATCATGTAAAATTAATTATTGTCTGTAAAACCGAGTTTAGAAACAATCAATTTTTATGACCCTTCATAATGTCGAGAAGGCTATATCGTCGACGCGTCTACCACTATCTGAAATCACCATCAAAATCATTTACTAATTTTACAAACCCGTTTGAAACGTTCCTAACATTTTATCAGTAAATAGTTTACTGGCCGGCACAATAAAGAAACGGAACTAATTTTCATTGCAGCAAGTCTTACAAAAACTCAATTATGTTAACTAGGAAAAGCAGTTAGAGATAGCGCACATGTTAAAATAAACTTAAATTTTCTGTTGGTTTATGGGGTTTTTAAATTGGGTTTTAACACGCAGCATGCTCGATGTAGTTTAAAAGCTCGGGTGGTTATTTTAATTTTATGTGTATTTTACTATTTTTATAAGCTACATTTTAAAAGCTTTGTACGAATTTTGCTGTAATTTATTTCTTGATAAGTAATTTTCTTACACTGTATAATGTCATCATTTTTAACCGACTTCCAAAAAGGAGGAGGTTCTATAATCGTCTGTATTTTATTGTGTATGTTCACCGACATTTTCGCCAATTATTAACCGAATCGAAAAATTATGTTTTAGTTCGAAAGGGTATAAGTACTTCTGAGGTATATCATTAAATATCCAAATATCCATTTAATCTTATACTTAGACGTTGGCTGTGCAATTTTTGAAAATTCAACAATAATGTAAAAATTGTTTACATCTATTCGAGCGAACTGTTCGAATTTTGTAGACGATGGAAGTCGGTTTTGCCATTTTTGCGAAAAATAATTTTGGTAGGTAATGAATTAAAATCTAACGGATTTTAATTACCTACATTTACGTTTTATTTTAGGTAATGAAATTGTACATGATAGTACAGCGTAGGTATTACAAGTGCCTATTACTGATCATGAAGATATTAATGTTATTTAGACATACTGCCAGCGAGCCAAGCTATTTCGGAAGATACCTTTCTTTTAAGTATGCGAAGTTCATAGATCATTAACTTTTTAGTTTGTTTTTATACCACGTGCAGTCAGCAACGAAAGTCGTTCAAAAGCATAATAGTATTCAGTTTTTATTCTAATCACCTAGGTAAATATATTGAAAAATAAAAATACTTAAATAAGTATACCAGAAACTTTTTTGCCAAACGTCATTTTTTTCTATATTGCTAGTAGGTACATCCAATACAATACGATATAGTAGTCATGGCAAAATCGATGGAAGAGCTCAGCACGATGCTCGAAGGCCTCAATCGGGTTTCTCAACAGGTGGGTCTTAAGATGAACATGGACAAGACGAAAGTCATGTGTAATTCCCATGTTGTACCCACCCCGATCTCTGTTGGGAACTCGGTTCTTGAAGTCGTTGACTCGTACGTCTACCTAGGACAAGTAGTCCAGTTAGGTAGGTCCGACTTCAAGAAAGAGGCCAATCGCCGAATCCAACTCGGCTGGGCAGCGTTCGGAAAATTGCGTAGCGTCTTCTCGTCCGACATACCTCAGTGCCTCAAGTCGAAAGTTTTCGACCAGTGTGTGTTGCCAGTGATGACTTATGGCACAGAAACGTGGTCTCTCACTATGGGCCTTATTGGTAAGCTCCAAGTAGCCCAACGAGCTATGGAGAGGGCTATGCTCGGAGTCTCTCTGCGAGATCGAATCAGAAATGAGGAGATCCGTAGAAGAACCAAAGTTACCGACGTAGCCCAACGGATTGGCAAGTTGAAATGGCAATGGGCAGGGCACATAGCGCGGAGGACTGATGACCGATGGGGTCGAAAAGTTCTCGAGTGGAGACCACGTACCGGCAAGCGCAGCGTAGGACGTCCACCCACAAGGTGGACGGATGACCTCATTAAGACCGCAGGATCGCGCTGGATGCAAGCCGCTTCCAACCGGTCTTATTGGAGATCCATAGGGGAGGCCTATGTCCAGCAGTGGACTTCTTATGGCTGATGGATGGATGTCATCCAATACAACTCACAGCCAATATTTAGGGTTCCGTACCCAAAGGGAAAAACGGGACCCTATTACTAAGACTTCGATGTCCGTCTGTCTGTCTGTCTGTCCGTCTGTCACCGGGCTGTATCTCATGAACCATGATAGCTAGGCAGCTGAAATTTTCACAGATGATGTATTTCTGTTGCCGCTATAACAAATACTAAAAACAAAATAAAATAAATATTTAAGGGGGGCTTCCATACAACAAACCTGAATTTTCAGACGTTTTTCGCTCTATATTAAAAATGGTAACAGATAGATGCTTGAAATTTTCACAGAATATTAAGTTTTATATTCACTTCAATAATAAATAATAACATTAAAATAAAATAAATATTTAAGGGTGGCTCTCATACAGTACGGAACCCTCCGTGCGCGAGTCCGACTCGTACTTGGCCGATTATTTATATTGCATATCTCTTGATTTTTATAAAAACAAAACAATTAATATCTTCAGTTTTTTTACTCAGTCCTCATTTAAAAGTGGTTCATTTTTCCTGATGATGTGATGGTCGCATCCACTACACTACGGTGGCTAAATTAAGGTTCTCAGATTAGGTACCTACTTACTCAAAATTATTTTCAAGGCATTCCTAGACATGCAGGTTTTCTGACAAAATTCAGGTTGGACATTATATGATTAAATTGTTGATTCAAAAGAACAATTGGTGCAACAATAGAGCCTCATATCCCTACACATTTAATATATAGAATCAAAGGAGTTTTGTTGCCAACTATACCCTTTTCCATACTACGTATCGTAGTTTTATAGCATGCAAGTATTGCAATTTATTGGCTTTTGTGCTATTATCCGTATCTAATAAAACAAGGCAAGGTGTTTATTAAAATCGCTAATGGCCGTTACATGCATTAACTTTATGGCTTAGCCTCAGTAAATTTATATTTTTAATGAATTCAACAGGTAAATGGATACTTAATGCATTTACGTCTATTGCCTTCATAAAGTATTTTCTGGAATATTTATTATTAATAAGAGTAATGGGCTTAAGACGAAATTATGATGATAGTAAGCTAGTGTTATTGGATTTTTTTGAAAATTGAATTGTTTATGAAAATTGTATCCAACAAAAACATTTTCATGTGAAATGAAGCCAAGTCACAGTTCCCACTATCAAAAAGTTGTCAGATCTCACGTAAAGCCAAGCTTCTAACTCTACACGCCTTACTCTACAAGCTCTTACTCCACAAACTCTACAGCTTAGTCAATATATGTGACTTGGCCGTTTCGTTACAACAAGAACTGTTTGTTTAACAGAATTAATTAATTAATCACTTTACGCCCAGGCGCAGTTAGCGAAACAGCCAAGCCGCATATATTGACTAAGGTGTAGAGTTTGTGAGGTAAGGACTTGTAGAGTAAGGCGTGTAGAGTTAGAAGCTTGGCTTTACGTGAGATCTGACAACTTTTTGATAGTGGGAACTGTGACTTGGCTTCATTTCACGTCTAGTCTTCATTACGTCTAGTGCCTTCATGAAGTATTTTCTGAAATATTTATTATTATTAAGAGTAATGGGCTTAAGACGAAATTATGATGATAGTAAGCTAGTGTTATTGGATTTTTTTGGAAATTTAATTGTTTATGAAAATTGTATTGGTTGCAAGTAAGCTTCTTACTGGGTACAGGTAGAGCAGTTCAAGCAATTTATATTTTTTCTCGATTGTACTTGGTACTGAAGAGTAGATATTTATTGAGTCTGATCAAAATTTTAAATAACGTTGTTAGTGATTTTTTTGTTACTAATAAAATACAGCGATAATTATTTTTAACAGGAAAATAAGCAAAAAAATCTGTACGTGTCACTGGACAATCTATTATAAGGAGAATTAATGGAATTTAACTTTAATTTTTTTTCTTAAAATTAAATCTATGTTCCCTATTAATAATAATTTTCCAACCAAATAATCTAATTACATAATGTTCTTCAAAACTTTCATATAAAAGGTATTAAAAGTTCCAAAATTCACCTACTAATACTAATATGGTAAATTGAACTCAATCTCCCAAAGCTCTTAAAGTTTACAAGATCACAATTAACATTTCAATACATTACACTAATCGCCCACCCAATAATTTATCGATACACGAAAACATCCAAACAATCCCAAACATTTGTAGCATTCGAAAAACAAACCTCCGATATTCAGAAATATCTCCTCTAAATAAAGTGCTGATAACTTAACAAATGACTTATGTTTCTGGAATTCAAAGTGCACTATTCTTTCTTACTAAATTCAACTTTATTTGGCTCGGAATAAGGTTTATAATTCGTGTTTGTAAATAGTGTGTTATACAAGGTGACACGAGTATAAAAGGATTTAAAAGTGAGAGTTATCACGGGGACCCATTTGAGGCGCACGCGCTGTGCCAGAATAAAAATGTATAAAAAGTTGCCTCGTTAAATTGTGTACAAAGCAGCCAAGTAATCTATGCAGTCGATTTGGGTGCCTCTATTGCATTCTGTTTGACGTTTGTTGGAGGAATTGTAGAATTCTGGTTTGAGCAGTTTCACTGTTAAGTTGGCAGCGATGAATCCTTGATGGAAAGACTTCTGTCTCCTACCACTTATGTCCTCGGATAACGCACAGAGGCCGTATTACGACGGATTTACTATTTTTGGTATTCGATAATCTAGTTTTAGTAGCGTTTTAAGTGGGAAGCAACCCTTTTCTATGAGTCACCGTATCGGAACAGCGTTTTTACGAGTGTTTTGTGCCACCCTGCTAGCTGATACGATACTCATACAAGGAAATGTAGGTTGGTTCAATGTGTAGCCAAGCTAAAGTAGATCAGTATCGATATTTTTAGAAACCTACTTACGAAGTGTAGCTTTGAAAAGTGCCAGGACTTTCAGATGAATACTTAATATAATTTCAAATGTATACTTAATACATTATCTTTCCTTATGTTAGCTGAAATTGGTATATATGTATGTATGTAGGTTATGAGATATGTATAGGTATTATGTATGTTTATAAATTATCCACCTTTATCTGTTTATTTTAATTTTATTTTTTGTATCTAAGTATTTTTTATTCTCTCTCTCATTATTTATTTCACAGTATTTATACACCACCGACCGTATTTCTATTTTTCGTGTCCAGTCCATCCAAAAGGTTGCCTGGTAGAAATCGCCAAAGGCGATAAGGCCGCCCTTGTACAACATTTTTTTGTGTAGTTTCTGTTGTACCTATATAACTGTAATTTTGGTGTACAATAAAGATATTTTCATTTATTTTATTTATTTATTAATATACTTACTCATAATTGGGATCAACATTTATTATGGGACTAACCTCGAAATACTGTTTCATGAACTTCTTGCGTGGAATATTTGATTATTTTCGCGGTTTTGGAGTTGGTCTTGAAGAAAAAGTTATTCATTATGATGAATGTTTATTGTATAGGTATATCCCATATATCTGTTTTTCCCTGCACTTTGCCAAATAAAACTTTGTAGGTAGGTATAAGCTGCACTTGATTATGTCTATTTCATCAGTATGGAAGTAAGAAAGTAGGTATATTATTTTTCTTCTTTTTTTCAGTCATAGGACATCCACTACCAGAAAACTTTTTTTTACTAGATATAAGCCACCCATACCTAATTCCCATATAGATCTCTAATGAGATTGTTTGGAAGCGGCTTGCATCCAGCGTAATTATGTGGTCTTAATGAGGTCATTTGGCCTCCTTGTGGGTAGACGTCCTAAGCTGCATTTGCATTTCATAGAATAAGTTCCTACTATCGGTACATATTAGTTTATCTAATTAAGTAAATCTCATCAGTAAGGAGTACCTAGTTAAATCTTTAGTATTATTTTAATCCACTATTTTTATGATCTTGCATGCCTTCGTATTAAAATTTTATTTGCTTCGTATTAAAACTTTAACTTAGTACTTACTATACGTACTTAATATTTAAATGCTTCCTTACATTTACTTTATATCTTAGATTAAATTAAAAGCTGATTAGGGCTACATTTTATAATTATTCTCAGTTTAATAATGTTGAACTAGTGTGGGGTCCTAAAGAATATAGAGTATATTTCAAGGCGACTATGGCCATATTCTAGGTCATTCTAGGGCGTCATAGACAGCCATAGATAAACATTAAGACCTACTTTTAGTATAGAACCAACCCTGAAATCGCGAAATAATCCTTTTCCACATTTTTTAGTGAAGGTTATTGAACATTTTGTACGGAACAGCTGATATTTTCGTGATACCTGTGTAGGTACCATGGTAAAACTGGGTCGAAATGAACAGTGTAATTGTTCAATGTGCCCGTCGTCTAAACTCTAAATAACTGAAGCGGATGAAAGATAAATTGTTTGAAAATTTCTGACCACCATTTACCTACTACATAATACTGTACTGTATTATACTTTCCAAGTTTTTTAAGGTTCTACTACTAAATAGGCACACGAAGAGTAATTGGGCCATATCTACTGGCGGGCTGGTGAATGCACATACGCCGGGTCGCCCTTATTTGGATCATCGACACGAAGAAGAATTGGCAACTTTCTGCAGGTGTGCAGGTTGCCTCGCGATGTTTTTCTTCATCTAAAATCCAATGGTATGTAAATCCGTACATCGATTTCAAAGACACATTGGTACAGGACCCAATTTTGAAACCAAGACGAATTATAGGCGGGTGTTACTAAACGCCGAATCGTACTAGTCGACGGATGTGAAGTTAGCTACGAACTGCGAAACATCCAATACTAAAGCTCACATAAAGCTGCGCGTTGTTTGGGTTTCGCACAGGTTGTAGCTAACTTCACATCCGTCGACTTGTATGATTCTGCCTATATCCTTCGAGCAAGATATGCTCAATGTCTATACCATTAGACTACCATGGCTTAATAGCCACCAGACTCCTCCACCCTATTTCACCGTCATAAAATTGTGGTTTGATAAATTATACAACAAATTCAACTTATCAAAATGACTGAGCAGTGCAACCTGTTGCGTCCCGAGGTGGTTCAATACTCATTAAAAATTCATAATGCAAATGCATAACCGCCTAATAGACATAAAATTACATGGATTATTCAAAGTATCATCACTAAAAAATAACCCTTCTGGAGACCGAGCCTGTAATAAAATTCAATTTGTGACGCCAGTGTGAAACGCGTCACACTTCGTAATGTCGCGCCATGGATGTAATATGTACTATCTACTAAACAAGGTTTGTTTCTGCAAAATGTAGGAATTTAAAGGGGTATTCCTCACCATTATTAATACATCACTAATTTTAAAATGGGTTGGGTCCCTCGAAATCGTGTAAAAAAATATTTTTCGCAAAAAAATGGATCAACCGACTTCAATCGTGTACCTACACAATTTCAAATACATAGTTCGCTCGAGTCGATGTACACAATAAAATTGTTACATTATTGTTGTTTTCGATCAAATTTAATATGGAACCACCTCAGAAGTAGGTTTCCTATACTTGAACTTAAAAAGTTTTTTTTTAAAATCGGTTCACAATTGGCGACAATATCGATGAACATACACAAATAAAATACATACGGACGAACATAGAACCTCCTCATTTTTAAAAGTCGGTTAAAAATCTGTTATGGCATGCAAAAAGTTCAGACTCTACAAAATGTATGGAAGATTTACCTTTTCCTCTAAGATGTCAATCCAGTGAAACAGAGTAGGTACATACCTAATTATACTACATGCCTTTATTAACTACCACTAAATACATCACCTACATAATCTAAAACTATATAAACTACTACTACATAACAAGCAATAGGATCATCCATAGACCCTTGAAGGTTTAAAGATAATCCAAATGCTCAAGCCCACTGCCAGTTGGCAGGGTGCCCAGCATGCTGGCAGCATTGCTACGATGAATGGCAAGGCTACATATACTACGTTTGAATAAGGATAAACTTTATTCATAAGTCGTACTAATATTTTTATTACAATAAAAAAAAATAGCTGCAAGTGCACATTAACCCGCCACAATATCTTTTTTCGAAATTATAAAGACATCCCTTACAACGAACACCATTTAGCCAATTTGTGTTTTTTGCTAATAAATATCTTTAGCTGTTAAAAAAAGGTTAGGCCATACTTTTGTCAATTGAATGTGACTCCAGTACACGTGTTCTCTTAACCGCCATGTGTCGCATTGGTAAAATAGATAATGTTGCCGTCTACTGCCCATTATAAATTCATAATGTCACCCCAAGCCGTGTTGCCACTTTTGTTGTCACTCGTTTGTTAATATATACCCTAGTTGGCCAGTAGTCTAAACTATCATGTTAAAGATAGGGTTATTTTTTGTATCAGTTAATATGCCCCTATGTTGAGCCCTCTACTTTCCTTATTTCTTCACGGTACTAATTATAAAGACTATTGTCTAGAATAGATCATTGAGATAAAACTATCCAGGGTTATTTAAGTTAAGGGTGTACAAGACAAAAAGGGGTGATTCAAACTATCACTGTGTAGTAAGTTAGTATAGGCCAGATGGCCGGATGATAGTGTCAGAATTTTTGAACCGCCTAAAGGCATCTGACTTAGTTAAACGATTATATAGCCGTGACTCAAAATTCAAGTTGTCATACGAGCCACGCTAGTGCTATATTGTAAATGCCACCTGCGTTCATCCATCCGAAGACTAACCGTGCCGAACGTTGCTTAACTTTGGTGATCGTTAAGAACCACCTAGTCAACTACTCTATGAGCTCTACAGACTCTTATTTAAAACACGCCAGGCTACCCTCTAGATCAGGGATGGCGAACCTTTTTGCGGAATCGAGCTACTCGTATTTATCATCAAAAAAAAATTTCATGACCATGACGTGCTATCAAATAATCATCATTTCAACTTTAAAACGTCTATTACTGGCATAAATGCCAAGTTGATGATTACTAGAGATGTACCTTCTTCTTTTTTTTATTAGACAGGTACCTACTCAAAACAGACTACAGAAAATACATGATTTAATGTTTGTGTACAATTGTTGACTGATTCTGTGGTCCATAAAAATGAGCTCACAGCATGATGAACAGTTGTATACATATTATTAGAAAATTTGATACCTAAAATAAAGAGAATGTTTTAGAAATTAATTTACAAAAGTGATGTACCTAAGTAGATAATTTATGAAATAGAAAAACATTCTATTTCCAATAAGAATTGTCGTATTAGAAATAGGTATGGTACACAGATAGGGAGTTTGTAGAAGTGATGAAAGAGTCTTATCTACAGATCGTTGCTCTACTGATTGAAAGACAAACAGAGAGACTGGTTGTTTCTTTTTAAAGCAACCGAAGAATAGATTTCAGATATCAGATTTCAGATCGATTATTGGTAGCAGTTTGCGCAGCACATATGCTAACCTCGGTACTGTACTGTACCAGCATTTTTTAATAGTCCACTGCAGGACGTAGGCCTACCCACGAAGGGTGATTGGGCTATATCCAACACGCAGGCCCATTGCGGGTTGGTGGATTCACATACGCCATCGAATTTATTCTACTGACGTATGCAGGTTGCCTCACGATGTTTTCCTTCACTGAAAAGCCAGTGGCGTTGAAACTCTGTAGTGGTTACATATTTAAACCGTTTGGAGTTGAGACATTGGGTCCGTGGGGGCCGGGAGCTCATTTTGTATTCAAAAGACTTTCTGAGCGTCTGGTGGACGCAACGCGTGACCTGTTAATGATGATATGATTCAAAACTAGAAAGAAACTCAAGTAGGTAAAGAGCACAAACTAAAGGATACTGTAAAGAGTAAGTAGATGACATTAAAATCCTGAAGGCGGGCAGCTCCAGCGCGTGATACGTTCCGCGTAGCCACGTGGAGTCATAACACAATACTGTTGGATAGGTATCATTACCGTGCCTATACTTTCGGTAATTTGTAGGCGTGACTGAATATTTTTGGTGCAATATTTCGCCATATTCACGTGCCGCTACGCGTGCCAATGGTTCGTTATCCCTTTTCTACCTCTAGATTATTCACACAATAGATTTGCAGGTGGTCGTGCTGTGTGCGTGATATGTCAGCTATGCTCGAAGAAAGTGCAGTAAAATTACAATGTTTAGTGATATCTTCTATACGTAACAAATAAGTAACTGAAGCTCTTTGAATATGCAGCAAAAAAAACACGAGGAAAAATGTTAAAAATAACCAATATTAAAGGAAACTAACCTAGTAACTCTTGGCGAAAGTCAAAATATTTCACTTTTTAGTCGTTAGTAAAAACAGCGAAATTGATTAAAATGCAATTAATAGTTATGTTATGTATCTACTTAAACTTAAAAAATGTGAGCACATATCCTTCCTTCCTTCTTTTCAGCCATAGGACGTCCACTGCTGGACTTAGGACTCCCCTAAGGATCTCCAATAAGACCGGTTGGTAGCGGCTTGCATCCAGCGCGATTCTGCTGTCTTAATGAGGTCGTCCGTCCACCTTGGGGGTGGACGTCCTACGCTGCGCTTGCCGGTACGTGGTCTTCACTCGAGGACTCTTCGACCCCATCGGTCATCAGTCCTCCGCGCTATGTGCCCTGCCCATTGCCACTTCAACCTGCCAATCCACTGGGCTATGTCGGTTCTTGGTTCTTCTACAGTTTGTGGGCACATATACCTACCTACGATTAATCCATGACTAGCTTCAAGTTATGAAAAATGTGCAATATTCTTGTGGTTCTGAGGGTTACTAGTACTCTCTTACTCGTAGGAGAATAGAATATACCTATTTGTTTTTACCAGCTTTTATTTAGTTTCATCTGTCATCAAATGTTGCAAATAATATTTGGTCCACTTCCCACGTACCGATTGAGTTGAAATTTTGCATACATGCAATATTATGAAGACATGGTGCTGATCTGATGATGGAGCTGAAAGGTGGCCAAAGGAATTTCGCAATGAAATGACACAATCTCATCGATTATGGGGGTCATTTGTCGAGGTCACGTGGCTCCCGGATGTATGAACCTATTTTGATGTTGCTTTTTCGTTTAAAAGATGAATTAGATGGGAGTGTTATTAGGTATGTTTTATCAAAGTCGGTTCAGCCTTTTCAAAGTTATCAGTTCATTTGCTAGCTACAGTAGGAGAATTTTATTGCGTTGGGGGGGTTTTAAATATTTAATTTATGTCATCTTGTGTAATGTGTGCATCTCTTTTGTGCATCGTAAATGCACTTTTGCGTTGTATGTTCCGTCTGGTACTTACCTACACACAAGTTGTGCACGCCTAGTTAGACAAACCTCTCTATTTCTATCGGTTAAACCGCATTTTCCTTGTTATGCAAAAAAATATCTTTTATCTCCCAATCTCCCAATGTAAAATAAAATTATATACGTAGGTACCTACCTACTTATATGACTTACATAGTTTCTAGCTTCAACAAACAGTAATTTGAAGCACGTTTTATTCCCGCACACTTTCATATTTGATCACCAAATAACTCCATGAAATGAAGCAATAAAAGCAATCATATTCGTCTATTTAGCATTATCTTCAATCGAACTTCCATTGTAAATAACATTCGAACAACGTTACAGGTTTATTATATAGCTATTATTAGATTAATGTTCTACGAAATTGGACTATAACTCGCATAGAAAGCTCGTTAGCTTTATTGTCTGAAACTTATTTGGGAACTATTATGTGGGTGAGGGTAAAACGGTCAGCGACCACAAAGTTTACTGCACTGTACACACTGTACCAGTCTTTTTGATAGACTGTTGAACTTAGGTCTACCCAGTATAGGTTGGTGGATTCATGCCACTGAATTTCCTCTACTGACTTAAGTATGCGGATTTTCAGGCTATGTTTTTCCAATACCGAAAAACCTAGCGGTATGGTGTGCGTCTTTCTTAGCAAGAAAATGTATGTAAACAGCTAGCGATAAACTGAAAAAATAAGACTTTATTTTCTGCCTCGGTGGCTCAGTGACTGCCTCGGTGGCTCAGTGGTTAGTGACCCTCACTACTGGATCAAAGAGGCGTGGGTTCGATCCCCACCCAGGGCAAACATTTGTGTGATGAACATAGGTGTTTGCTCTGTGTCTGGGTGTTATTTAGGTACTATCTATATAAGTATGTTTTTAAAAATACGTATACGTAGTATATCAGTCTCTGGCAGCCATATCACAAGCTTTGCTTCGTTTGGGGTCAGGGACCGTGTGTAAGATGTCCCCTAATATTTATTTATTTATAACACAAAAAAATTTAAATAGCAAAATACTAAATAGGTATAATACTAGTGCATATAACTTGGTCTGTATTTGTTCTCGGATCAATAACCCGAAGAGTTTTTCGTAATTATAAAAATAAAATCTGATCCATAAGTATTTCAACTATAAGCTAAATCACTACAAACAACCTAGATTTTTGTAGCAGTATTATATAAATAGACGCCATAAACGCTTATTTTATTATTTATATAAATTATCTAATTCTAACTAATAATAATTCAATTATACTACTTACTAAGTACAACTTTTTTATTTTAGTTAGGGTTTCGTTTCCAGTTGTTGCTAACCACAAAAGATATACAGCCAACCATTTAAATAGATATCATTATACTACTGGGTTGAAATCGATGTCTTCATATTGTTGCTTTGTAACGTTATTAGGATAAAAGTTATTGGTAATTTTGATTATTTATTGATGCGATTAAAGTTATTGTGTGCGTAATCATCTGGTTATTAGGCGCTTGGTTATGGAAAAGTTTGGGGAAATCCTGATACCAAAATCGTCACAACGTTAATTTTTTTGCTCAAAATCGTTGTAACTTTGTTATAACATTACTAAGAGTCATATGGCCAATGTTCGACACAGATATTTCTTTCTTATACTTGACGAAAAGTAGAATTGGCGAAATAGAAAGAAGTCTTGCTCCCTGCATGCGGAAGTCTTTGATGACAATGGATCACGACAAAAGCTCTTTGGACTTTACAGTTTTTTTTCAGTAGCTATAAAACAAAGTGCAGCACACTGTACTTGGAATAATCCCAATATAATTTCACACTAATTGCTGAGACATCTGTAATAACAGTAGGGTCATTATAATTGTATCAACATTAGCGACGATTCGATGGGAATGGACCAGTACTTAATGGGTGAGATGATGAAGACAACATTTCTAGAAAAGAGAAAATGGAAACTTACATTAAAGGTACGAAGAAACATTATTGCATGTAATGAGATAGCGAATAAAAGTATTAGTTTCCTGGGATAGATCTTAGAAAAATGTCGCCAAACAACATTGAAGAAAAAGTAATTTAAAGGACTTTTCATGATTAATAAACCAGTAAACTTGAAAAATTCAACAATTTTCTATCAACATTACAAATTTCACTAACGAATCTTTTTTGGAATTTTGTTTGCCATCTAAAAATTCTATGGAAATAGACAGGCAAGTATTAAACAAACATCTTCTCACGACTTTGTATTTGTAGGCATTGTGGGCCATAGGTATTTACTTTGGAGACTTCTTCTTTTTTTACTTCGGATATGTGTTAAGAGAAAAGCTGAGCGCCAAGGAATTTGAGAAGTAGGTATTTGGCTAAACTATTGCTGTCGCGATGCGCCCAAGCCAGGGAGCTTCTATGTGTGGTGTGATGCAATTGTATTTGTGTGTGTGCTGCTTACCAACTCCGCCCGCGCCCTTCCCGCGCCCGCCCGCGCTCCTAGCTCAGGCGGACGGCTGGTGTATTCTTTTGAATTGTAGCAAAATATGGTAGGTACATAAGCTCCGGTTTTTTGGGATAGCGCATAGCAAACGAAAACCTTTATACTGAATATTTTTTATCGAATTAGAAAGCTACATTATTTTTTTACACATATAGGCGAAGTAGGTATATTGATTTTAATTTTCTTTCGAATAATATTTTTTGAAAAAACCTTATAAATAGCCAACTTTACACAATTGACCTCAATCCTAAAGCTGCGAAGAAAAATAGCTATTTAACTAATTGATTTCTGTAGGCGCTGCATAATACATACTGAAAATTCTACCAAATACCTAACTTAAGATATACCAAATAACTTTTTTTAAGGAAAACACGCACATAACTCTTCAACAGACAATAAACAAAGTGTAAAATCTTATTAAAAACAAGCTTTTATTTAAATTAAATAGTCCAAAAAGAAGAATCTAAACTTTAAAATTAATTCAACCTATAAATTTTCGAATATTACACAATTTTAGGGGTATAAAATCTTTCAAGTGATTTAGGTACGTAAAAAATAACAGATAGCTTCAATATCTGCTTCAAAATTGCGTTGCATGGTTTGACCCAAAATAATATATTATTTACATACATACATTGCAAGTTAAACATAAACTTGTAAAAACAAACTTGAGAATCGGCTCGGAAAAATCGAATATGTGAAGTAATTAGTACCTATTTTTAAGCCCTTGAATTACCTAACAGTTTTAAATTTTCTAATTTTATAATAGTTGTTTCTACCTAATTGATGTTGAATTACTTAAGTTTTCTTTTATTTTTATTATTTTTTTTGAATTTTATGCATTGTGATTATTTGTGATACAATTGTAAATTTGACTTGCCTAGTGTAACGTTTGTAGTTATAAGGCCAATAAATATATCTTATCTTATCTTATCATACACGAATTGCAAATCCCCTTCTTTTTGTAGGTCAGTCAAAATGAAAGGTTTCTCAATTCATCATCATCATTTCTGTCACGTGACGTCTACTGGTGGATACACGATACCTCTTTACAAGGTCGTGTTTTACAAAGTGAAGGAGGTTTCAGAGGTGTACCTACCTATGACCTACACGTTCGTTATTATGAACAAAGTTTACTATGTTTACTATATTTTGTTACAAATTCATATTTGTTAATTTATTAACTATGCAATTTTTGTCATTTTAAGTTTTGATATTGTAGCATTGTTCAGATTTATATTGAATGATTATCGTTTTGTTTTTACAATTTAATATTTAATCATTTTTTATTTAAATATATAATTTAATCAATTTAACTACAGCGATTTTAAGTTATTGTAATTTTAAGATAATTATGCTTTGCTTTAGCTAAGCTGAAATTTTAAGGATATTATAATTATAACTAGAATTGTAATTGATTTGGATTGACTTGTATCTTGTATTTTGATACCAATAAAATTATATGAATATATGAATATGGGTCTAGCTGCGGATTTCGTGAACTAAAAATCAGCTGTTCCATACAAAACTGCAACTTGGACTCGAAAAAATGTATGACACGATTGGTTTTTTTCTCGAATTTCGGTTCGGCCACATATATTAAAAGTTGTTCATAATATCCGAATCACCTCCTTTCGGCTTAGTACACCAGTTCTGGATAACCCTGTATATCTGGACATATAAAACTTCTTGCCTTTTATATTGTAACTATTCCCGTATATTCATTGCGCGAGTAGTCCACTAGTATAAAAAATAATTAAGAATTCAATCAAACAGATGCAATGCTTACTGTTTGGAGAACTGCTTGTCATACTTAGGTTCTACTTTGAATAAGTTTAAAAAAGTTGAAACTATTAGCAAATTTTATATAAATATGTATTTAAAAATATGTATAATGTAGTATATCAGTCTCTGGCAGCCATATCACAAGCTTTGCTTAGTTTGGGGTCAGAGGCCGTGTGTAACATTTCCCCTAATATTTATTTATTTGTTTATATTAATGACTGCAAGTATTCAGAATTTATTCCATTACCAATTTTAATATAGATTTGCTAGTCTTTGAATAAAGCTTGATTTATTTATTAAAGCAGCAGTGGTTAGCACACACCATATAAATACAGGATAGAACATCCACAAATTACTACACACTTTTCAGCAAAACTCAGCGGATAGCCAAGTTAAAATGACAAAGGGCAAGGCACATAGTTCAATGAACGGATAGCCAATGGGGCTGTTTTCTCGAATGAATCTCACGTATAATTCGCGCCACACAAGTCAGCGGATGGAAAGTTAGGCGCAGAACGCTGCGCAATAGGCAAAATATAGGTATGTGCAGGAGCCAGAGAGACAAGACGCCGCACGGACACAACCGCCCGCCAACCTCATGTCTCCCGCGCGCACGCCCGTGCTTACGAGTACCACTACGCCACGCGGCGTCGGCATTGTGCGCACATGCGCAATAATTAGCGAATTACGGCAAAGTGTCATCTGCGTCTTACATCTCATCCGCCGACTTGTGTGGCGCTACCTATACTGGCAAGCACAGCATAGAACTTATTTATTTTATTAGATATAGATTTATTTATTTTGTTGTATTTGTAATGTGACTGATTATGTGTTTTTTAATTATTTAATGTTGTGTCTTTGATAATTTAATAATTTAATAGAACGTTTTTCGCTTAAGTAAGTGGACTAAGGATAATTATATTTATACGTTACAGTTATTACACGATCATTTTGAGAATTGGGCATTCATAGAATTATGCTTTCGTAGAATTGAGCATTCCCAGATGAGTTGGGCATTAAGAGAATTGGTTATTCTGCGCCTAACTCATTTACTCGTAGATGTCTGCGGATACAGCACGATATTCTGTATAATCGCTGCAACATAGCAACTAAACGCCTATATTCCATACATAAAATCTTTTCTTCAAAAGTAACAAACATACAACGGTCAAATCACAGGATTTGAAAAATAACTAATCTTTTTAATAAACATCGATATCGATGGACATCACTAGAGCATCGACAAAGATATCGACTATTACTACATCCCTAGTGCTTGTGTACGTATAGGTTTGAACCTCCCTCACCTCGACCCTACCCCCGCATCGTGCGATAGGGACAATTGCAGCTCAGAGCGATTTATACCTACAAAAAACATGGCGAGACAACGTTTCGTATTACGCTGTTTTCTTCTTCAAAAACAAGATCAATCAAGTGTTTTTTATGTCAAAATTTAAAAAAAAACATGTGTTCATGATTCTGTCATTTTATATTTCGTTAGATATTATTGAGTCTCTTCTGGTAGGTCTCTAAAGACGTCAGTAATAATGGTGAATTTTTTTGTGATTTTGAAGGGTCATATTTTGCCTGATAATTAATTTATCAAGAAAAAGAAAAGACAGGGTAGTCTAAACAGCTAAATTTAATTTTATGACAAAAAATTGAGGCTCTAAAAGTATTTTCCAGGAAGAAAACAGCGTAATACGTTTGTATGGAAAATTACAGACCATCCTTCCTCTTAATAATAACCCAGGCTAAAAACTTAAAAAAACTATATTTGTAAATCTATATCTGTTATATATACAAATATATTTAACCATTTTAGCGCGTAACAAACCTCGACTATTACAGTAAGAACGTAATGGATTGATTAAATTGCTATTATAAGTTTTCACTTAGTAGATAGAGACAGACCTACTCGCCTAGAAAAACTTTGTTTGCCTCAATTATACATTA